>CM067324.1:126690625-127375000 GCA_034376525.1 Nicotiana benthamiana | reverse complement strand
TTCAACAATATGAGAGTTTTGTTTGACACCATTCTTTTATTAATTTGTTTAAAAAAATAATTTTATATTTTTTTAAATAAAGTAATTTATAATCACACAAGTATTATGATATACTTAAGATCCTAAATTTTAAAATTTATAGTCACATAAATATTATGACATATTAAGACGATAAGTTTAGAAGTTTTAGACAAGAGGGGTTGCTCTGATGGTAAGCAACCCCCACTTCCAACCGAGAGGTTGTGAGTTTGAGTCTCCCCAAGAGCAAGGTGGGAAGTTCTTGGAGGGAAGGATACCGGGGGTCTATTTGGAAACAACCTCTCTACCCCAGGGTAGGGGTAAGGTCTGCGTACACACTACCCTCCCAGACCTCAATAAGTGGAATTATACTGAGTTGTTGTTTGTTTGTTTGTTTAAGTTTAGAAGTTTTACTTTTTCCCTATAACTTTGTGTAGAGTCAAACTGTAACAAATAGATTAAAACCAAGGTATATTTATTTACTTAGGAGTTGTTTGGTTGGAATATGATTTATACCGGTATAAGTTATATTGAGATAAGTTATACTGAGATTATTGTTTATTCAATGTTTGATATATTGTATTAAGAATGACAATTGCATAACTTCTAAGAAAAATATATAAGTTATACCGGTGCTAATTACCCTACCTTCTATAAAGTATAAGTTATTCTAGTATTAAAATTAATATCGGAATAATTTATACCTAATTTATTAACCAAACAAAATATTAAGGTGGTACTAAATTTTTATACCATCTTTATACCTTCTTATGCCTCGTACCAAACAATTCCTTAATAATAAAGAAGAAGATAAATTTTCATCGTTTACATTATTTTCAGTATATAACCATGATTTTAGCAAAATAGAAAGAGATGATTTTTCATTTTTTTCCGAAATAAATGTAGTAGTAATAATGTATGAACATCTTGACCCGTTGCATGATTTTATCAAAAAAAGTTAATTGTCTGTTTGGCCGTACTTCTAAGATTTAACTATTTTTCTTAAAAGTATTAAAAGTACTTTTGAAAGTGTTTCTAAATATATATTTTTTAAAATAATACTTTTGAAAAGTATTTTTTTAATTTTTAAAAACTACTTCTTAATCTACTTAAAGTTATTTTTCCTTTTAAAAGTTTGATCATATACTTAATTTTAGAAAAACACATGTAAAAGGGTTACAAGTCGAAGTTGCAATGTTGCATTACACACTATAGTTGCACCTGAAAAAGGTCACGGAAGCACTTAAATTCTGTTTACGTGTCAAAAGGGAGGAACTAGAGAACTCTTTTCCTTTAATATGTATCTGTCCTTTACCGATAAAAAGCTTCTGTTGGTTCTAGAAACCGCTGAAAACTTCTTCAAATCTAGAATACAGAAATTATGAAATATACTAAACAAATTAAAATAAATCGTTCTTCTGCGCATTTGCATCTCTCCTGTCTGTGTGTGTGAAGGAGGAGGAGGGGAAAGATGGCAGCATACAGGTGGAAGAGTTTCAACGATGAAGAAGAAGATCGTCCAGAGAAACCTCGTCGATATGGCGTTACTGAAATGAGGGGTCCTCATTATTCCCTCTTCTCTCGAGACCTCCTTGAGGTACCCTTTAGTTTTTCCTTTCCCACATTAAAATTGTTTGTGTATACAGATCATTTGTACAAAATTGAGCTAAGGTTTGTAAATATGAAATGTTGAGCGTTATGGGACTGATATTACTGTTGATTAATTGTCTAAACAGCTTCCATTTTAAAAGCTTAAGTTATTAGGTCTACGCACGGGTTGAACCATATTCACGTCTAGCTGTTGAAATATGTTAACCGTCCCATTCAAAAGTTTTAAGTGTTCAGAGATGTGATACTTTTATCTGGTCTACAATAACTGCGAATTAATGTGCTTTTCTAGTTTTAAAAATTGTACTTTAGAATGCCTATATCCTATGCTTTGGGAGTTCTAAGTTCTGGTTGCTGTTAGCTGTAGTGGGTAAAAGTTGTAATTGATCGGGGGCAGGGGGCAGTAGCAGCAAACATAATAGAAAGGGAATTGAATGAACTAAAATGAAGAAAGTACAATATCTAATCTAATAAGAAAACTGAAAGGGGGAGCAATAATGGAAAATATTAAGTGAGCTCTATAATGATATCCGAGGAGCAGGTTGATAGCAGAGTGCTTGTTTTTTCGGTCAAGGAAGGTCTGACTTCCTTATATAGAGGAGGAGACTCCATTCTCTCAAAGTCCAAGTCCAGTTGGAGTGTCTAAAGATAGAGACGTTGGTTTGTTGTGCGAAATCTTGACCAAGTATATCAGGGATGGTTGAATAGTCCTTGGACTCAACTTTATCCCTTTAGACTTGGTTGGAGTTTGTTCGTGGATAGGTTGTGAGCCATACATGCAGAGGTCGTGGGGCTAAGAGATTACGTTCTAATCCCCGAGCATAGCACCTTGCATACACTTGGGAACTTGGTAACGGCAGGAACTTATGTTTGGTTGTGGAGTTTGTTGTATGCTGAAATAAATACGGGTGTTGGGCTTTTTCTATGTTGGAGTTGGTTCAGGGCATGTCGCAAGCACACATTATATTTTACCGAAATACTAGTAATTCTAAAAGAAATCTGTACAAAATTCAGTGCTAGTTTATGTTCTCACTTGATCCAATTTGTTGAATTTCTCATTTTCTGGTTTATAGGATGTTTTCGAGTCTATGGGTCAGTTTGTTGATGGGCTGAAGTTCTGTGGTGGATCTCATACTCTGATGCCTAGGACTTACATCAAAGAAGTGACTGACGTGGCACATAAACACAATGTCTATGTTAGCTCTGGTGATTGGGCAGACCAAATGCTTCGCCAAGGTCCTTCCGCAATTAAGGAATACATTGAGGTATAAGGAAGTACATATGGCACCAGTTTTCCATTCCTAACTGTTTTTGAATTTTGGCAATAACGCGTTATTTTTTAATCTCTTAGGCATGTAAACGATTGGGGTTTGATACAATTGAGCTTGATGTTGCATCACTTGGTCTACCTGAGGAGACACTCTTGAGATATGTGTGGTTGATCAAGAGCGGTGGGCTCAAAGCTAAGCCTCAGTTCTCTGTTAAGTTTAACAAGTCTGATATAGCCTTCACGGGCGACAGAGCTTTTGGGGCTTACGTGATTCCTGCACCTCAAACCTATGGTATGCTACTGACTTCCGGCTTATGTTTATTTTTGCTATTTATCTCTTCCTTCTCTTAGCAAGCGGCACTGTCACCACTATAAGCTATTCCTATAAATGATTTCTTTGGATATTTTAAAGTGTCCTCTTTACAAAAAGAATGTCTAACGTTGTTGATAGATAATAGATGTAGCAATAAAACAGAGGCTGCATCAGGATTTTTGTTCATCAAAGAAACTTTAATTTGTGAACATCATTTGTTCTACATTTCCAGACAGATATTATTCTGAAATATTATTTGTAGGCTACTAAGGAAATGATTTTTAGTACATTCATACCCCTGTGTGTACAAATGCACCTGAGTCTACATACGTTGTACAAGAAGTTGCATATAAACACCTTAGCACGAACAAGGCCAGCTATAGTTGTAAGTAGTTAGCTGTAGTAACTGCATTTCTGTAACTAGGATCTCTTCATCAATCACTGTTTAGCATCTCATGGAAATTTGGACAGTTTGGTATTTAAAATAGGTGTAACCTATGTTGCACGATGTTGAGGTGCCTAATTGCTTGACCTTGAAAATTAGGATATTGACATGGCAAATCAAATTGACCTTCCGTATGGTAGCATTTTCATTTTGAATTGGGCCACTGGCCCTCGGGGATTTCTCGGTTATTTAAAAAAAAATTTTTTACTCTACATCTAAATTTTTGGGAAATGTCAAAATGTCGTCCAAGTTTTGGAGCATAGAAAACTTTGGCAGTGGCAAGTTTCTAATGTGAGTATTTGGTTTTGCAATTTCCATTGACCATCTTTGATTTTGAAATTTTTGTCTTGCTCATTTCTAGTATGAACCTCGGGATTATGAGATGGACACTGTATTTAGATGCTTCTGTTGTTTAACAGCAAGGAATTAGTGATCAGCTGCATAACCTAGAGTGTATTTTGGTAAGGATATATCACTTCCAGTGATATCGTTAATAAATTTTGAGAGGGATTATTCAACAGAACAAAATTTAATTAGATTAACACAACTTCAAAGGATTAATTTGGTAAAATTTGCAATAGAAGGTTTGCCGAGTTTCAACCTAATTGAGTTTAGTGCAAAAACAATATTTTCCAGGCTTATCAGAAGGATAATATGTTGGATTGCAAATTTCGTATTCAAATCAACATGTATCATTTCTGGAACTACTCTTATGAATCTTATAGCTAATAATATGTGAACAATAATTTGATTGTCCCTTGATGGATTTCTAGAACTTTTAGCAGTTTGGATGTACTGACTTTGGATAAAGTGTTGATGACATAGTTGGAACTCCTATCCCCTAACATCATCTCTTCTATATAATCAACTTAGGGGGTTAGTTATCAAGCTATTACTCAATTTACTGTTTCACAATTTTCTTCTGTTTAGCCTATGATATGGAATAACACATCCATCTCTGTGTTTGCAAATATTTAAGAGAGACATTCTGTGGAAACCTTGTCTAAATATTTTGGATGCTTGATCTCGATAGACCGATGCATATTTTCATCAAAGGTTGTATGTGTGGCAGGATGGTATGTGGCAGTAATGAAGTTCTACTATGCTCAGAATGCAATGGTAGATTAAATTGAAATGCGTAACAGTTTCTCTTGCATGTCTCATGCTGTGTTGTTTCTCTGCAGAGATGGTTGAAGATGTGGACCTTCTGGTCAGAAGGGCAGAGAGATGCTTAGACGCTGGGGCAGACATGATAATGATCAATGCTGATGATTTGTGTAGGCAGACTGTTTCCCTAAATCTGACATGATTGTAAAGATTGTGGGCCGTCTTGGACTTGAGAAAACTATGTTTGAGGCCTCAAATCCTAAAATCTCTGAGTGGTTTATTAAACGTTATGGTCCAAAGGTACTAAGCTTCTCCAAGCAAATCTTTCTCTGAAGATTAGATTACCGAATGTGACGGTTCAAGCTTCAAATATTTTATTTTGCTGGTCTCTTCAGGTTAATCTTTTCGTGGATCACTCACAAGTGATGGATCTGGAATGCCTCAGAGGACGCAAGCTTGGTCAAAGTCACTCATCCCTACTTGGCAGGTCATATTTTCTGCTCTGATCTTGTCGCATCCATAGAGAAAACGCGCATATTGTGGCACCCATTAGTGTAATGCTTTGGTGGTTATCTGTTCAGGTCGTGTATAAATGAAGAAAGAATGTATTTCATCTATCTACTGTAATGATTGTAGAGACTTCTCTCTTTGCATGAAGTTCAGCTGCTTGCAAAGATGCTTTTTTACGTTCTCGTGCCTAATGGACTGAAATTTTACCAAATCTCTTGAAAGATTGAGGACCTGCTATTTTTAGATTATACTGTACGCCACTCCATCCGGGGTATATTATAGTTGCATCATTTTCATATAGATGAAAACCTTGAGAATAATCATTCTTTGGCCTACCTATTTGGTTTTGGAAGAGGTGAGAAGGAGTGGGTTGGAGGACCGCAGTACATGACTTCAAGATGTAGTCATGCAGATTGTTGTAGTTTATGTCTAATATCTATAATAAAGTTCGTCTATTTTGGGGTTGGTAGGTGTTTGATGTTTCTCATGGCAGATGTATTGTGCAATTATCACTGGTAAAATATTTTATATTTTCTTATTGGAATTCATGTGAGATTCATAGTTTTATTTGCTTACTCTTTGATTTTATGCTTTCAAGTCACTATCTTTGTTTCAGTTATGAACTTCATAATTTTTATCAAATGTCATCCCTCTATGCCAGGAGAGCAAACGGATGCTGTTGAGTCTAAAATTTGGTGGACTTAGCATAAAAACTATTGCGGAATGCTAATGTTGTTTAAAAGTTGTATTAATCAATTTGAACTTTTAAAATTAACATGTTATAGTTGAAGAAGCAGTATACACAATATATTGATTCAAATAGAAAGTTTCCGATAAATTAAAACCGATAGGTTTACAGAAATACAATTGAATCTCTTTCACTTCTTGCTATTATTATGTTCTTCTAAAAATGCAATAGTTACACATGAAGTTCAAATAACCTAATTGTTAGAGCAAATGAAGAGACGTTATATTAATATACCATTTATTTAATTCAACTTAGAGCTACTAAGTTTAGATAATTATTTACGCTATTTACTCTATTTTTGCTGGAGTTACTAATGCTCTATTATTTTTTTTTTTGTTTTTGTCTTTGTTTTTGTTTTACTGCTGTTTTTCCTTTTATCCTATGAGCCAGGGGTCGATTGAAAACATCTCTCTGCCCTTTCGGGTAGGGGTAAGGCTTGTCTACATATTACTCTCCCCAGACCTCACCTGGTGGGAGTATACTGGGTAGTTTTTGTTGTTGTTGTTGTTGTTGTACGCCACTCCATCCGAGTATTTGCCTGCTAATGGATAGTATTTTGTAATCCTCTTGATGGAGGTCGTAAAGCAATAGCAGTAATGAGCTATCTGATTTCCTTTTAACAGTTTGATTCTCTCTATTCATGATTAGGTATAACATAGAATTGGAACTTACGTCTCGTCTCTGTTTGTTTCATATTTCATATTTCTTTTTGGACAAGAGGGGTTGCTCTGATGGTAAGCAACCCACACTTCCAACCGAGAGGTTGTGAGTTTGAGTCTTCCCAAGAGCAAGGTGGGAAGTTCTTGGAGGGAAAGATGTCGGGGGTCTATTTGGAAACAGCTCTCTACCCAAGGGTAGGGGTAAGGTCTGCGTACACTCTACCCTCCCCAGACCCCACTAAGTGGGATTATACTGGGTTGTTAAAAAAAAAAAAAAACTTCATGCGTTGGAATCTAGGTCAGCATGTAGATAATTAATTATTTAAACTACAGGCTGAGCTTGCTTTGTATTTTATACAGTTTGTGTCTATGAAGATAAATTTAACTACCACGTCCGGCCAGTGGATTATATTAGTCAGACAGTTCATAGGTAGATCTATCAACATGCAAGGAAAAAAACTCCTATTTTTTTCTTTTCTATTGCTTAAAGTTAAAACAAATTAATCCTTGCTGAATAAGTGGAGGGTTCAAGATCCATTTATTTCAACCCAAGGCACTGGTGCTTACTATATCGCTTTGTTGACTTGAGAATTGGATTTATCATATCTCCTACAAAAAAAATACTATCAATTCTTTAACAAAAATCACACGTTCTAAAGAAAAATTGATTCAAATATAGCTTGAAATGTAGGTAAATCGTCTACTTAGAGATAGAAATTTCAGAATTTAAACAATTCAGTTGACAGCTCCTTGACTGATTCAAGATCCAGCTCTTAGACCTTTGAAACCAGTAGTATGTGCAGAGGAAAGGAGCAAAGATTAGGAAGAGTTGAAGAATTCTAACCAACATGCAAGATCGTGGTCAATGGCCATCTGAGATTTCTCTGTCTCCAGTGTATAAATATTTTGTGTGCAATCATGTATATATGGACTTTCTTCTTTACTTTAGATGTGTAACGGGGTTTATGGAGACTGACATGCTGATTTATTAAGTTTCAGTGCTAGGCACCTTCCTTCCCATCAGTAGTTGCTTCTGCCTTTGAAACGAGTAGAGGCTGCAAGAATTTTAAAAAGAAAAATATGTGACGTTGAGTAATTCTTGACAAGTTACTCGCACACCATGCCTAGGGACATCAACGAAATTTTGAGATATTTGACCTGTCTAAATATTAAGTTTTAAATGATTCAGTTGATCATACCGTGTAACATTTCTTGCAAACAACTTATTGCTCGTCTTGTAGGGGACATATCGACAAGTGGGGTAACTTCTGTTTTGTTTTTTTGTTTTTGTTTTTCTCTCGCTAGATGTAGATTAAACTGCCCAGGCACAATTTTTTTATGCGTTTGGCAAATACCTACTGAATCAGAGTATATACATATATAGTGAATCTATTGTTATCTAAAAGACCATTAAAGAAAGGATGTTGGGAGGAATTGAATGTGGCGGATTTCATCTCAAATGGTAGATAGAAATTGAATATAAATGGGGCCCCTTAATTTATCAGTGGTCAATTTCTAGATCAAATGGGATTTTGGAGAAACAGATGCTTTCCAGTATTTATTGATGTACATCCCCAAAGATAGAAATCGGTCCCTCCAACCTGCAAAATTAGCTCTATGTCCTAATCTTTCTTCTTCCTGTAAGTTACCTCTTTAGACGGCAGGCACATCCAAGAGGTATAATACAAAAATTTTTAAGTGGATCATATCCATTAGTATTGTTGTTACTGTTAAGAAAAGGTATATGTGTACAGTGGAGGAGCCACCTTACAGGAAGGGGTGTCACTTTGTGGAAAAAATATATTGTGTAGGTAAAAAAAAAAAATTGTATATATTCTGTAACGACTCTCCTTAATTTTTTATTGGTATGTTTACTTTTATATGGCCCTTGATAGGAAAGTCTGGAGGTCTAGTATCAGGGTTGTAGGACAGGGGCTCCTAGAGTTTTTCGTACTCCTCACCCGGGGTTGGGTGAGGCTTGACAGGGCTATTCATAGATGATTTATGTATAGGATTGCGTCTCCCTTATGGTAATTATTTATGGTAGTTACTGTCTGATATTATTGTATGTTATTTTATTTATGGTTCTTATGTTTAGATAATTATTTACGCTATTTCTGCCGGAGTTACTAATGCTCTTTTGTTTTTGTTTTGTTTTTGTTTTTTCTTGCCTTCACTGAGCCGAGGTCGATTGGAATCAACCTCTCTGCCCTTTCTGGTAGGGTAAGGCCCGTCTATATATTAAATTTTCCAGACCCCACCTTGTGGGACTATACTGGGTAGTTATTGTTGTTGTTGTTGTACTTTTATATTTTTTGATATCCCCTTGATGAATATTCTAATTCCGTTACTGTGCGTGTATGCCTATGGGTGTGTGTGTGTCGAACCGAAGGCAATTGGTGTAGGGAGATAAATGTAACAAAGGGGGGTCAACTGAATCCTCGTAACGAAATTATATATATAAAATCAGTGATGGATCTACATGCTAATTTTTGTTTGGCATTAAGTAAAAAAATTCGAACGAAACTGACAATAAATATATAATTTTTATATATACTTTTAAGATTTTATATAAAATTTTCTTTATAAATATTCTAGACATACTTGGAATTTTCTTATAGAATGTAATATTTAATAGAATATGAAGTACTACATATGTGACTACTTTCTTATCAAGTATTACTGAAATGTGTCAATCTCTTTGTTCTTTCATGTTCATATGTCAAAGATTTATTAAATTCTTATATCGTTTTCAAATTTGGAGTAGTATCTCGATAATCTAAAATTAAATAGAACTTACTATTAATTAGGTATCATATTGATTTTATGTTTAATTACTAAATTTGTTTAACCTTGAAAGTATACATCAACGAAAAATTATTGTCATGTGATAAAATAATAATAATTATCATGTGTTATTAACAATTTTTTTTTCATAAACATATTTTAATAAATCATATGTTAGTCAATTTCTTTAATTTTTAATAAACATATATTTACTTATAAAAAGTTTAACAAAGTAAGATTGAAAAAATATTCATGTAACAAAAATTAAAAAATTCTGAACCAATTCAACGCGATATAGTTGGTTTGGTATGGCTTTAATAAAAATCGAATTAACCCGGTCCATATACAACCTTACCCAGTATGATCGAATCCACTCTTTCACATAAGTATTTGATCAAGTGATTTTCATATTATGACAATGTAGACGGATTTTAGCCGTCTTCCATATAGATTTCGCCGTTTATGAAGTTTAGTTCATAGGATGATTTTGCACTATCTCTTTCTAGTCATAAATATGTTCAAAATTTCAATTTGATGGGTGCATAAATAGGACTTGTAATTCCATCGTGTCAAATTATGCATGCGAATGCAACCATTTGTTTAATGTTTGTTAGTAACATCAATGTAGTTACTAATGATTAGATAATTATTTACGCTACTTTTGCTGGAGTTATTAATGGTCTTTTGTTTTTGTTTTTGTTTTTCCTTTCCTTCACTGAGCCGAAGGTCGATTGGAAACAGCCTCTCTGCCCTTTCGGGTAGGGTAAGGCCCCTCTACATATTACCCTCCCTAGACCCCACTTTGTGGGACTATACTGGATAGTTGTTGTTGTTGTTGTAACATCAATGTAGTTCTGGCTTTTGGGGAGAGTGAGTGCAGGTATACAAACTCAACATTCACCACTGGTGATTTTGGGTACTGTTGTAGTCCTCGTAATTAAATTGTTTTTTATGATTTCACATGATACGTTTCATTCTTTAAATTTTCTCAAGTGTAGCCTCTCTCTGTATAGATTTTTTTATGTTTTGTTTCATTGCATCTTTAAAACAACAAACATTCATTAAAAGTTCTAATTGATGGATGCATTTACATGTTTGTGTAGTACTTTATTACCTTCTGTTGTTATGTCTTTGTACTCTTTTGGTTTGTCCTTCAAATTTTTCAACAATTAATCTAAATTTCCATATTAAAATATTCCATGTCCACACACAGCCGTCACATGCCTCCTAACTCTAGATTGTCAATAACTAACAACTCACTGTATTTAATTTAATTTCTGGACCAAGGACCATGCATTTATTCCACATTGTCTACGTGTTTATTCTCAATTGTAATCCTACTGCATTGATCTCAATTAATATGACACTCTTCTAGTTCGGAATGCCTTCATATTTACATGCATAATTTTTCTTATTATTTTTATAAATTTTACAAATTACTAGACTTCAAATTTTTTTAAATTAGAAGTTTAAATTTTGACGCAATTAATTCTACTATTTATAAGATATACAAATCAAATTACTGTATTTAATCAAATGAAAGGGGAAGAGGGTGTAATTGTCTTTTCCCCTTAAACGTACTATGACCAATTATATATTAATGTCACGTTGTGGGATGATTCTACAGCAGAGTTCTTCTTTCCCATTGAATAACATCGCTATCATTAATTAACCCGCAATTAAAGACCATAACTTAGATGCTGATTTATCTAATGAATGTTAGAATATTAAACGTGTTGTGTTGGTTTCATTGCATGGAAGTCTGAATGATGTATCTGAAGAAGTTTCCATAAATTTAGACCTTAGCATACTACAGTATTTATTATGGTTAGTACATTATAGCACACAAAATTACAGAAATGGTGACTTTCCTATTCAAACCGGAAAAAATATATGGAGGGAAGATTTCCTTTCTTAACAAATTTTTTTCCTTCCCAATACCAATAGTTTATACTCCAAACTTTTGATCAATGTATATTTTCAAGATTTCTTTAGTTTGAAAGTCAAAGAAGAAGACAGTAGGAGGAAAAAAAAAATGCCAGCAGTTTGGTTTGCTTTAAAGAGATCATTACAGTGCAAATCAGAGCTAAGAGATGTTCATGATCCAAGAATTGATGGCAAAAGTTTAAGCAAAATATCGACGAAAAGGACGGTAAGTAGATCAGGTTGTTCAAGGTCAATTGCAAATCTGAAAGATGTTATACATGGAAGTAAAAGACATATGGAGAAGCCACCATTACAAAGTCCAAGATCTATTGGAAGCAGTGAGCTTTTGAATCCTATAACACATGAAGTTGTGTTAAGCAATTCAACATGTGAACTCAAGATTACTAGTTGTAATTTCCAAGATGGTAATGGGAGTAGTGGAAATAATGTTGAGAGTATTTCTGCTTTTATGGGTACCTTAAAACCAGGGACACCTGGTCCTGGAGGACACCATATTGGATCTTCAAGAAAATATAGAGGTTTTGGTAGCCCTATAAGAAAAGGGTCACCTGTGAATTTATCAAGAAAAGCAGGGTCTGGATTTAGTGGTATTATTTCTAGGCCTAAGGCTTCTTCTGGTGCAGATTCTCATGGTTTTTCAGCTCTGAATTGTCATAAATGTGGTGAACAATTTGCTAAATTTGAAGCTGTTGAAGCACATCATCTCTCCAAACATGCTGGTATTTACATCTATCTTGCTTATTGTTAACATTTACCTTTTTACCGGTCCAACTATCTGGTATCTGAACTCGAGATATCTGATTAATGATGGAGAGATCTAAGTTCTCAACTATACCACTGCCTTTTGTGGTATTGCTAATGTTTGCCAATTGCCTTTGATGAGTAAATTAATGATTAATATCATCTAATCCATTTTCTTGAAGTTGGTTCAAATTTCTGTTTTCAGTGCAGCAATTAAAGAACATTCTTTGTAATACTTCTCTTGAATGATTTCAGTACATATTAATTTTTTGTGAATATGTTGCCTTAAAGCGCATTTTTGTCTGTTTCGCAGTAACAGAACTTATTGAAGGTGATTCCTCAAGGAAAATTGTAGAGATAATATGCAGAACAAGCTGTTCAAAGCCTGAAAACAATTCAAATGGGATAGAGAGAATCTTGAAGGTTCACAATATGCAGAAAGTACTAGCTCAATTCGAGGAGTATCGCGAATTAGTAAAGATCAAAGCGAGTAAACTCGCCAAGAAACATCCTCGTTGCCTAGCCGATGGAAATGAGCTATTAAGATTCTATGGCACAACTGTTGAATGTTCTCTTGGTATTAATGGTTCTTCTAGCTTATGTACATCAGAGAAATGCAAAGTTTGTAGGATTCTAAGACATGGATTCTCAATCAAGAAGGAAATTAATGGTGGGGTTGGAGTTTTTACAGCTTCCACAAGTGGAAGAGCATTAGAAGCAATTGAGGAAAATGATGAAAATATATGTTCGAGAAAGGCTCTAATAGTGTGCAGAGTGATTGCTGGTAGGGTGCATAGACCTTTGGAAAATGTTCAAGAATTGATTGGTCAATCAGGGTTTGATTCATTGGCTGGAAAAGTAGGACTCTACTCAAATATTGAAGAACTCTATTTGCTCAATTCTAAAGCTTTGCTTCCATGTTTTGTGGTAATCTGCAAATCATAAAAACATTAGATGATTGAGCCATTCTTTCATGTAATTCAATTGAAGTTCTGAATATTTGTTCATCCATCCAATCATTCCTTTTTTTGGGGTAGTTTTTTTCTCTCTTTTTATTTCTTATAAGAGAAGCATTCTCTTCCTAAAAGTGTAAATTTATTCTTTTGCAATGAGGTACATGTGATTTTACACTTGCTAGTGAAATGTTGTTAGATCTACTCAATACCCATAAAGACATGTGACCACAACACTTGCATAACTTGTCACCGGCCACGAGAGATTAAAAAGGAAAAAAAATAGTGTATAAGAGGTTTTAAGATACGGCATATTTAGAGATATTCTACATTAATTGTGAATATTACGTAGCATTAATGTTGGATTTACCTTAATTGTTCCATATTTTGTTTCCTTTTATTTCTTAAATTTCTGTCTAAATACCCATGTAATCTCTTGTATTTTTATCAAATAAGTTGAGACATTCCTTCTCCGTAAGTTTGAATTCATAAAGTAGGAAGTTCAGACGGTTTAATACTCTTGATTCTAGTTGTTGTATAATTCAGATCACCAACTGTACGGTTCCATAATCTCATAAATACAGTATGAAATGGGACAGATCAAATTTGAATTGGAACGTCAGTAAAAGCCAAAATTTGTTCTTACAAACTTAACTTGCACGATCAGTAAGTTATTACTTCAGGAGAACATACTTATTCATTAACTTTTGTCTTTATATACTACGAATAATGACACAGAATTTCCTAAAATAAATCAAAATCTTACAAAAATAAATAAAAATAAATCATGAGTGTGTGTGTGTGTGTTTCTTTTGGTGTGTGCTTACAACTAGTACTGTTCTTTGGGTCAAAGTCGAAATACAAGTAGATAGAGGTAAGGTAACCTTTGTAGTAGTCCTTGGGAAATACAAGAACAGAGTAGTATTCATTTATTCTATGGATTGGACTGCACACAAATTCTGATGCTGACTGGCATTTATCTCCCATAACAGTTGGTCCTATGGGTCATTTTAGTTTGGTGTAAAGGTAGTCAATTTCAAACAACAAGGCAGAAATAAACAATTCCCAGCACATAAATTCTTGCTAAATTTTTCATGTCAAGAAGCATATGCTGATATGTATTGTTTAAAATTGCATAACTTGGACCTCTACTGCGTAACAGAAACCCTATACAAGTGTACTTTTGGGACTGTGAGGGTAATCATCAACACAACAAATTCTAGCACATTTTGAATGATATCAACACTGCCCCCAGAAAGCCTGACACTTTTCCCAGTAGATGGGATATAAATGACAACAACAACAACAATCCAGTATAATCCAACTTTAGTGGGGTCTGGGGAGGGTAGTATCTACGCAGACCTTACCTCTACCCTGGGGTAGAGAGACTGTTTCCAAATAGACCCCCGGCATCCTTCCCTCCAAGAACTTCCCACCTTGCTATTGGGGAGACTCGAACTCACAACCTCTCGGTTGGAAGTGGAGATTGCTTACCATCAGAGCAACCCCTCTTGTCAGATACAATATAAATGTAGTAGATAATAGTTATTGTTAAAGCTAGTTAATGATTAAAGCTAGCTAAGTTGGTGTGAATGAGAAATGGAGGGAAGATAGAAGGAAAATGAAGTTTCAAAGCAAAGTTCCTTTGAAAAGGAGCTTTGTACCACATCGGTGGTAGAAAGGGAAAGTTATGTGCTTATATTAGAAAGCACTTCTTCTAGCTCTTAAAGGGTTAAGAAGAGGGACTCCCCTCGCGCCGTCGTCGTCGCTCGGCTCGGCTTCGGCTTTGGATTTGGATTTGGTCAAATGATCTGATTGATTGATAATCTTTTTGGACCAAATTTATTTAAAATTCAATCTTCATTTTCTGAAATTATTTTTAATTCCCGCGGGAAAAAAAAAAAAAATAATAATAATATTAATTCGTTAAAAAACTTCCCAACGTTCTTATTTCCCGAACAGGCACCAAGCCTTTCCGAACAGTCTCAATTCAAGGCTATATAAACTGAGGCAATGCCTCATTTTCATATACTGGAAACATTAAAAATTCTGCATTCTTTTCTGCAAACTGAAACATATCGAGTCATAGTGTGATTTCGTTCCCGAATTTGAGTTCGTCGAAGTCGTAGGCGTTTGAGGTACCGCCACTCCTGCGACAGGTATATCCGTTATATCCTGGGAGGAAATAATCCACAACCTCGGGTACAGTGAGGGGGTTAAATTCCTTAAGGACACACAGTGAATTCTGTGGTCTCGGATTTCTTCATTTCTGTGATTTTTTTTTTTTAAAACGTTACATACGTTCTGTTTTTTGTGTCTCTTCTTCTTACTGGTTTCCAATTTCTCGTTGCTTTGAACACGGACAATCGATAACAGTTATACTATGGGATTGTATAATAGTATGTTACCTAGCAGTAGTATGTTATCTTGTAGTAGGATGTTAGAGAAGCCTTTGCTTCATATGCTCCCGCCGGGCCCGACGAAACAATATATATGGGAAATTCTGCAACGGCCAAGATTGAAGGTTATGGAAAGATACTGCTGAAGATGACCTCTGGCAAGGTGGTGACTCTCAACAACGTCTGTCATGTTCCTGAAATTAGGAAAAATCTTGTATCTACCGGACTTCTAGTGAAGAACGGTTTTAAATGTGTTTATGTTTCTGACAAGGTTGTAATAAGTAAGAACGAAATGTACATAGGAAAAGGCTACCTCACAGAGGGCCTTTTCAAACTAAATGTAATGGTTGTTGCTAATAATAATAAAGTTTCTGCTTCGTCTTACTTGCTTGAGTCAAATGATTTATGGCATTCACGTTTAGGACATGTCAATTATAGAACCTTGCGAAAAATGATTAGTTTGGAAGTATTGCCTAAGTTTGAATGCAATCAATCAAAATGTCAAATCTGTGTTGAATCTAAGTATGCTAAACATCCTTATAAGTCAGTTGAAAGGAATTCAAGTCCTTTAGACTTAATCCATACAGATATTTGTGACATGAAGTCAATTCCATCTCGCGGTGGAAAGAAGTATTTCATAACTTTTATTGACGATAGTACGCGGTATTGCTACGTTTATTTACTTAATAGTAAAGATGAAGCAATTGAAGCGTTCAGGCAATACAAAACTGAAGTTGAGACTCAACTTAACAAAAAGATTAAAATGATAAGGAGTGATAGGGGCGGTGAATATGAATCTCCTTTTGAATAAATATGTTTGGAATATGGCATTATTCATCAAACAACTGCTCCTTACTCGCCACAATCAAACGGAATTGCGGAAAGAAAAAATAGAACACTGAAAGAAATGATGAATGCCCTGTTAATAAGTTCTGGTTTACCCCAGAACTTGTGGGGGGAAGCCATTCTAACAGCTAGCCGAATACTCAATCGAGTGCCCCATAGCAAAACAAAATCAATTCCATACGAAAAGTGGAAAGGAAGGAAGCCCAATTTGGAATACTTCAAAGTGTGGGGGTGTTTGGCCAAGGTGCAAGTTCCTAAACCCAAAAGGGTAAAAATAGGACCTAAAACCGTTGATTGTGTTTTCATAGGATATGCCACAAATAGTAAGGCATATAGATTTCTGGTTCACAAATCAGAAAATCCCGACATTCAGGTGAATACGGTAATTGAATCAGATAATGCTGACTTCTTTGAAACCATATATCCGTATAAAAAGGAATGTGCGTCGTCTAGCAAAGAATCTAAACGACCTCGGGAAGAAATAAAGGAAAACATTCCTGATGAGGAAAATCCAAGACGTAGCAAACGTCAAAGGACGACTACTTCCTTTGGACCAGAATTTTTAACATTTTTGTTGGAAAATGAGCCTCGAACGTTCAACGAAGCTACGTCTTCATCGGAAGCTCAATTTTGGAAAGAGGCAATCAATAGTGAGATAGAATCCATATTGAACAACCATACTTGGGAATTGGTTGATCTTCCTCCAGGGAATAAACCTTTAGGTTCCAAATGGATTTTCAAGCGGAAAATGAAAGCTGATGGCACTATTGAAAAATATAAGGCAAGACTAGTTGTTAAAGGGTTTAGACAACGAGAAGGTCTTGATTACTTTGATACATACTCGCCGGTAACGAGGATTACATCTATTCGGGTGTTAGTAGCATTAGCCGCTGTGTACGGTCTTGAAATCCATCAAATGGATGTGAAAACAGCATTCTTAAATGGAGAGTTGGAGGAAGAAATTTACATGGAACAACCCGAAGGGTTTGTAGTTCCAGGGAAAGAGAAGAAGGTATGTAGACTTGTTAAGTCTCTTTATGGACTAAAACAAGCACCAAAACAGTGGCATGCAAAATTTGACCATACGATGCTGTCAAATGGATTCAAGATAAATGAATGTGATAAATGTGTCTACATTAAGAACACTCCGAACCACGTCGTCATTGTTTGTTTATACGTGGATGATATGTTAATAATGAGTAACAACATTGCTAACATAAATACTACTAAGCGCATGCTTGCTAGTAAGTTTGATATGAAAGACTTAGGAGTTGCCGATTTAATTCTGGGAATTAAAATCCATAAGACTCCTCAAGGTCTAGCATTGTCTCAATCTCATTATATTGAAAAAGTACTTGAAAAGTTCAAGTATTTGGACTTTAAAGTTGCAAAGACGCCAATTGATATGAACCTTGCTCTTGCAAAGAATAAAGGTGAAAGTGATTCTCAATTGGATTATGCCAGAGTGTTGGGAAGTTTGATGTATATTATGAACTGTACGCGACCTGATATTGCGTGTGCTATAAGTAAACTAAGTCGCTACACGAGTAATCCCGACCAAAATCATTGGCTGGCAATGAAACGAGTTTTGGGATATTTGAAACATACTCAAAACTTTGCTTTGCATTATAACAGGTATCCTGCAGTTATTGAAGGATACAGTGATGCAAATTGGATCACCGGTTCAACTGAAACTAAATCCACAAGTGGATACGTTTTTACTATAGGTGGAGGAGCAGTGTCTTGGAAGTCATCCAAACAGACATGCATCGCCCGCTCTACAATGGAATCTGAGTTCATAGCTCTAGACAAAGCCGGTGAAGAAGCTGAATGGCTCCGGAATTTCTTAGAAGATATTCCATTTTGGCCCAAACCGTTGGCTCCTATATGCATACATTGCGATAGCCAAGCGGCAATAGGAAGAGCCGGGAGCGTTATGTACAACGGAAAGTCTCGTCACATACGACGAAGACATAATACCGTTAGACAACTACTCTCTAGTGGAATTATTACAATTGACTATGTTAAGTCAAGAGATAATGTGTCGGATCCACTAACTAAAGGCCTAACTAGAGAAGTGGTTGAAAGATCATCGAGGGGAATGGGACTATGGCCGAGGACAAGTCATCGTGGCGGTAACTCTACCTAGAAGACATGAGATCCCAAGATCTAGGTTCAAAGAGATCAAACAAAGTCATTGATGACGGTTCAACATTGTCACAATAACTTTTTGGTCCATTCTCGTGATGAGACAATGTTCAGTACCAGGATAAAGCATTAAGGCTTTTTAATGGTTTCTAAGTTTGATACGGGGTATATCAAATAGTGTATCTACGGGATGACACATTTAGGAATCACCTATGTAAGTGTGAAGTGTAAGCCGCTTCAAGGAGAACTCTGTAAGGCCAGCTCTCTACGCACTTATGAACCAGGAAGTGTTCATGGCTGAAACGAACAAAACAATGAGAACCAAAAACGGTTAAAGGGTTAATTGTGTGACATGTGGTTGTCTAGGTATACACCAAAGCTCGACGGTTCAAAGATATCAAATCTACCGATTGACCGAGTATATCCGACATATGCTCACTACGGAAAGTTCAAAGAGAAATCTACTTATCCAGATGCAATTAATCCTTGCTTACGAATCACACAGTTTTTTGTCATGCATGTTTTTCATCATATAGCCATTCCCCATTCATGTGGGGGATTGTTAAAGCTAGTTAATGATTAAAGCTAGCTAAGTTGGTGTGAATGAGAAATGGAGGGAAGATAGAAGGAAAATGAAGTTTCAAAGCAAAGTTCCTTTGAAAAGGAGCTTTGTACCACATCGGTGGTAGAAAGGGAAAGTTATGTGCTTATATTAGAAAGCACTTCTTCTAGCTCTTAAAGGGTTAAGAAGAGGGACTCCCCTCGCGCCGTCGTCGTCGCTCGGCTCGGCTTCGGCTTTGGCTTTGGCTTTGGCTTTGGATTTGGATTTGGATTTGGATTTGGTCAAATGATCTGATTGATTGATAATCTTTTTGGACCAAATTTATTTAAAATTCAATCTTCATTTTCTGAAATTATTTTTAATTCCCGCGGGAAAAAAAAAAAAAAATAATAATAATATTAATTCGTTAAAAAACTTCCCAACGTTCTTATTTCCCGAACAGGCACCAAGCCTTTCCGAACAGTCTCAATTCAAGGCTATATAAACTGAGGCAATGCCTCATTTTCATATACTGGAAACATTAAAAATTCTGCATTCTTTTCTGCAAACTGAAACATATCGAGTCATAGTGTGATTTCGTTCCCGAATTTGAGTTCGTCGAAGTCGTAGGCGTTTGAGGTACCGCCACTCCTGCGACAGGTATATCCGTTATATCCTGGGAGGAAATAATCCACAACCTCGGGTACAGTGAGGGGGTTAAATTCCTTAAGGACACACAGTGAATTCTGTGGTCTCGGATTTCTTCATTTCTGTGATTTTTTTTTTTTAAAACGTTACATACGTTCTGTTTTTTGTGTCTCTTCTTCTTACTGGTTTCCAATTTCTCGTTGCTTTGAACACGGACAATCGATAACAGTTATACTATGGGATTGTATAATAGTATGTTACCTAGCAGTAGTATGTTATCTTGTAGTAGGATGTAGTATATGCATCAATCTTCTTTACGCATAACTTAATTGTAATATATATGCTTATCTTTGAACGAAATAATAAATAAAATTCCGTCTTTGTTTTTTCCTTTGTTTTTCATGTTTCATGTTTGTTGTCCCCTCATAAATGTGGCTTCCACTTTCTCATTTTGATATATCTAAGCTTTTTCCTTTTTTCCCTTTTGCCTTTTTTTTTGGGGGGGGGGGGGGGGGGGAGTTAAAGGCCAGGAAATTTAACCCTATCATAGTCTTTAACAAAATGTTTTTATCAAAATTATTTATATATTCTCCAAGGCACTTTAAATTACAATAAACACCTTTTAGTATGGAGTATCACACATTTTATTTCCCAAGAAAATGACTTATTTTCTGACAGATATTTTTCTAAAAGATGCTTTTCAATATTTGATTGGTGAGTGAAAATCCTTTTTACTTGGAAGTTTTATTAAAGATTGATAATTGTGTGTCAAAATCCATTTTTTGTGAAAATGATATCGGTAAAATATTTCTGGGGCATCAAATCTAATTATCAGCAAAGGCCGTGGTCGAAAAGTCGGCTAGATTGAAGTCGAGGAGATGTCATCCACTTCGAGGTCGAACACCTTTGACAGAGTTATAACGACTAGTTTTAAGATAGGACTATAAGGAGAAATTCTAGTGGTTATTCTCTGCACTTTTACTATTAGAGTTTCTAGGAATATGTTTCCTATAAAAGAAAAAGAGACACAATGACAGGGTACATGTGATATTCATTTGTAAGAATACACTTTGACTTTAGAGAGAGAATCGAATTTTGTTGCAAGCATACAAACATCACCTTTTTCACTAAGATTCTTGTCTATACTTTCCCACTAGATCCAAGAATAACTCAGATATTCAAAGGATTGTCCATCACTCCTCATTGTTAGAAAGAGTATCCACTGATTCTATCTTTTCTTGAGTGATTCATTCACTCTGTTTACTTAAATATCATTTATTGCTTTTTATTGATAGTGAATGCGACATTATTGCCTTTGATTTCTGGAATATTGGTTGTATGCTGCTGCCGTCATCAAAATATACTTACATTATATTTATTGAACTTTTGAGAACTCTATCTTTGGAATATTATTGTTAGCTAAGATTAACCATTGTTGATATCCAATTTTGTCCTGCTTTTCTTTTGATTAATTGTCAGGTTCTCCCTGGTCATTAATAATTTAATACTCTATCCTTTTTATTTATTTGTTACCTTTATTACTACTATTATTATAGTTATATTATAATTTAATACTCCATTAATACTTTTCTGACGCTCCCCGCTCTCCATCTCCTCTCTTTGTGCCTTTTGAATATCTACCTCTGTCACGAGATTTGGTCAGAGGAAGAGGCCAAAGAACCTTTTGAATCAGATTCTTCTGAGTTTTGACACTAAAATGGTTATAAACATTTGAATATTGAATTTGTTCGACTCTAATTTCAAAATCTCATTCAATCCATAAACCCTAAGTTTCATCTATAAATAGTAAATACTTCCCAAAAATCTTAGAGAAAAATCAAGCTTGAACAGGGTTAAACCCAGGTTTGAATCACAAAAAATAAAATCTCTCTTTCTTCAATTTACATTCAAGTTCTAAATCTCAATTTATTAGTGAAAGAGTAGGGGATCTGAGACATCAAAGCCTACAGTTCACTGCCCAGCACAAGGTTGGTTATTCATCTTTTTTTTTTAAAAATCTTCTGTACGAACAGAATATGCATTTTTATTAGCTAATACGTTAAGTAACATGTGTTTTATCATTATTAAAATCAATATTTTAGGAGAACTTATTTTTGTAATGTTTCCTATTAGATATAGCTCAGCATATTATGTCATTTTCTTCAGAGGCTTAGTTTAAAATTACATTTTAGTTTGTATCCATAACTATGTTTATAGATGGAAGAAAGTGCACATTCAACATAGCATATAGATCTAATCTACTGTTTTTCTCGCACGAGTACTAAGTAATGAAAGGATGTTTATTTTTAAGAAATAGTTTCTTTTGTATTTGAGCAATGAATGAAAATCTGACTTTAGTCTTGTTTTTGAAGCTTAGATATCAATACCTATAGAAAAACCTACATGTAGATAGAGGTGTATTCTGGCCTGGGCCCTGGCCTAAACGGTCCGGGGCTTCGCAGTCCGGGCTTTGTGTGGTGGGCCTAGCGGTTCCGGGCCTGGCGGTTGAGATCGGCCCGTGACGGGCCTAAGCCCACAATGGTCCTGGGCCTGGCGGGCCTGACGGGGTTTTTTTTAAGGCAATATCATGTATAGTAGTTATTATTATAGTGTAGAATATATTTTATATGGTGTACTAAGTTATTAGTATAGTATATATAATATATATTTCATTGTATATTGTGTTGTGATTAGTATATATTGTATATTATGTATATAGTGTGTTGTAGTAATTAGTATATATTGTATATTATGTATATATTGATATATATTATGTATATATTGTGTTGTAGTAATTAGTATATATTGTATATAATGTATATATTGTGTTGTAGTAATTAGTATATTGTGTTGTACTAATTAGTATATATTGCATCTCTTATGTATAATGTATATATATTCTATTATATATATTGTATCTTATGTATAGATGTTATTACTTATATATTTTCTTGTAGTTTAGGTTGTACGTTATGTATATATATTATCGTATATATTTTATTGTAGTATATATTGTATGTTATATATATATTTAAGGATAACATATCGAAGTGAAGACAAAGAAATATTGAGAAAAAATATATTCAAGGATATGTCTTATAATTTTTATTGACCAAAATGGCATATCTTTCTTAGTCTTCCTTCCCCAATGGAATGAGCACAACAAGGTACTAATACCACCATTAAAAGGAAAAAAAAACTAAAAGAAGATGTGCCAATGTACAAGTTACATCATAATCTACATTGTATCTCTAACAAATCTCATAAATTTGTCAAGGTTGGGAGGAGGTTGTGTTGGTGGTGGTGGAAACGAAGCTTATTCATCACCACTTCCGGACGAAGCCGAATTCTCCGAAAGTCCGTTATCATTTCTTCATAAGCTTCATCTACCGCCGGTTGTGATTCTGCAATTTCAAAAGTTTTTCTTTCCGCGCGGATCCAATCTCTAAAAAGCACCGATTTTTTCAAGCTATCCCTCATCGCCGCTCTATGATCATCGATTTGTAGTTTTGCTTGACTGAAAGCGCTCTCCGATGCAACAGTTGAAGCTTGAATTGATAAAACATCACGAGCCATCCTTGCTAGAATCAAAAAATATTTTTCCCTTGATTTCCACCATTCCAAAAGATCGAAAGAGCCGTCTGAATTCTCCTTTTCAAGTCCCTGAGATAAGTAAACTTGAAGCTCATTTAGATGTGAAGTTTCATCATAATTATCACCTTGAGAACCCGGAACTCCGTCCAAGATTTAAGAGTTGTTAAGCCAGCAACTCTTTTAGACGATTGTGAGCTAGACGAAGTAGGGGTTGGATTATTTGGCCTAGCATGCTCTAACGCAACTTTATAAGCATTATAAACAGTTTGAGCATTAATTTTAATTGATGCTTTTGCATCAACAAGTGTAGCAATTTCCTCGTCTAAAAGATCTAAATCCTTATAAATATTAGAATACCAAAAATGAGGACCTCCCAATTTCATTGTAGGATTTAACATTGCAGCTAAACCAAACATAGGAGGGATAGGGTTTAGGAACCTTTCTTTCTCTAAGGCCATATTCAGCACATTTTTTAAAATACTCTCTAAGTCTAGTTCTACGGTTTGAATAAAATAGCCAATTAAGAGCCATTCGAACCTTTTCAATTTCTATGTTTAAAATTCGCATATCATCGTCAACAATTAAATGATAAATATGACAAATACATGTAACATGGAAAATATTACTAAATGCAGGATTTAGTGTTTTTGTAAGCATGCCTATTGCACTAGTGTTACTAGAAGCATTATCCATAGAAATTATCATTATTTTATCGCTAAAGCAAAAATATCTACAAATATCTGAAACAGTGTTAGCTATAAACCTACCCATGTGACGTAAATTAATTACTCTATATGCAATTATATGTTTTTGCATTCCAGTCCTCATCTATTCAATGACTTGTAACAGTTAGATAATCACAGTCATTATTACTTCTACCAATATCAGTAGTAATAGAAATCTGATTAGGTATATGAGTAAATAAATAGCGCAAATTTGTTCATATTCATGTTTGAATTTATAAATATCGACCTTAACTGTTGCGCGAGGCCAACTTTTATAAGTAGGATTAAAAACTCTTCTAATATAATGAACCTAATTAGGATTAGAAGCAAAAGTATAAGGTAAGCACATAACAGTAATCATCTTTGCTAATTCTTCACGTTCTCTATTTGGATCGTAATATAAAATACCTCCGGTGACAGTATTAATTCCTGGTTGAACTAGATTTGAACCTGTACTAGGGTTAACCGCACAGCTACACTTATCTCTTCTTGCTGCGCTTGCATTTGAAAAAATCTAGCCCTATCTGTAGGGTGTATTTTTATGTGCCTAACCAAACTACCTGTGCCGCTACGGACTCCAGTAAATTTATTAACAAGTAATTTCCCACAAGTTTTACACTTACCTTATTTTGTTCTCTTACTTGAGTAAAAAAATTCCAAACTAATGATGTCTCTGCACGTTTAGCAGGTTGTCTACTAAAAGTTGGAGTTTCTACAGATGGGTGTGCCGGTGCATTACTTGAGTTATGAACAGGACTAGTAGGTGTATTATCTAAATCTGGTGCTTGGGTTTCATCATCATCATCATCATCATTTTCTCTAA
Organism: Nicotiana benthamiana; assembly: GCA_034376525.1. NCBI lineage: Eukaryota > Viridiplantae > Streptophyta > Magnoliopsida > Solanales > Solanaceae > Nicotiana > Nicotiana benthamiana. The sequence continues at coordinate 127,350,170 of CM067324.1, read as the reverse complement.
GATAGGTTCATTAGGATAAAGAGCATTCATAATTTCATCATCTAATCTATCACCTACTGCAACATCATGTAGAAATTCACTATCGGTAAATTGAAAACAAGGGTGATCACTATCAAGCATTACGGGAGGCGGAGTAGGACGTTTAGGTTGGAGACTACTTTCAACTTGCTTATCTTTTGTAGGTCGGGGCGCCGGGAGAAGGATAGTATTATGGCCACTACTTTCACCGATTTTACCTTTCCTTTACCGAACATTTTTTCAAAGAAAATGCCATACTAATTAGAATTATGCAAACTAAACAACACAAAAATATATTATTAAAACGTAAGAGTTGAAACGAGTTTACCGGATTGCCGAACAACTTCTTGAAAATTGAAAATCGTTGAACACTTGAAAACTTCAATTCAACAACTTCACAATTTTTCACGAATTTTCAACAATAAATTAAGCAATTGTAGTAGAAAGATTGAAAGAGAGATTGAGAGATATTGATGAATTGGTGAATAAAAATGAAAGAATGAGGGGATATTTATAGTTGAGATGGGAAAAATTGTAATTATATAAAGTTTTGGGTTAAATTAAAGTTTGGGGGCCAAATGGCTATTTTACAGAGTTCCAAACGGCTATTTCTGAAAAGGGTTGTTACTGATTTTTTATAATAAAAAAAAAAAGATGTTGGGCCCGACAGGCCCGCCAGGACCGGCCCAGGCCTGCATGGCGGTCTCGGGCCTGACGGTTCTTCACTTCTGGACCGGTCTGTCACGGGTTTAATGGACCGGCAGGCCCGAAACCGCCAGGATCGGTTCAGGCCCGGACCGTTTGCACCCTTACATGTAGATAGTTCATGTTTGAACATTTTAGAAGTTTTCGGCATCAACAATATTGAATCTTCTGAAGTATCTTAAGTACAAATAGAAAATAAGTACATATTTATTTGTTATACATTTAGGAGTTGATATTGTTCTGTCTAGTCTAAAGAAGCTATAGTTTGCAGCTTGTAGTGTTTTCTTTTTACTCTACCAAAATATCTTTTGTCTTTATCTTGCATGTCATCAGAAGGAAATAAAACTTCTTTCATTCCTCTGTCTTAGCTTGCCTAGTTATGTTGTATAGATTTGTAAAGCTTTGTGATAGAAAAACATGTATTAAGTTTCGATATTAGCATTTGTGAAATATGTTGTATGTTTTATATGCTCATCCATCAGATATACTTTTCCTTGGTTATCTGTAATGGAAAGAATTTGTGTGTTCAAATAATATGCATGTATCATCTTTATTATTTGTGGTAAGTTATACACTACTGTGAGAAGTCAATACTTTATATTAGTTACTTATACTTTTAAGCCGCAGATTAAACTTCCCGTTTGCTGTCAACTCAACCATCTATTTCTATAATTCAAGTGCAAATGGAATGTTTGTCTCCTAAGTGTAAAATGTTAAGATATGACATACATTAAATGTACTTCTATCTATTCTGTTTGAGTTGATACCATGAAGGAATCAATTTTACAATTTACTTGAATTAATCAACGTGATTTTTCTACTATTTTACTTTAGCATTTGTGTATATGTAGTTGAGAATCAAATTATCTCTTATAATTTGTTTTTTTTCCCTCTTTGTTTGCATGTACACTTTGGAGAAAATATGGAGTCTTAACGCAAAACTCGCTGCCATATCCCGAGTATGGAGCCATCACATTACGTGTCAACTTGAGGGTGCCTGTAACGTCCTTCTTTTATTTCTATCACTCTTAATGTTTTGTCATTTATTTATTTTGTTTTCTTAATTTTGTGTTGGAGTCTATTACTAACATAGAAGGTTTTGTCACTTGGAATACAACGTCTATTTTAAGTACTGTTTACGACAATACTTAATTTTAGAGATATCATTTGAAATTAGGGACGCTCTCAAAGTTCCATTCTTAAACTTTCTTTAGCACCTATAAGTTTAGATTTAAAATTTATTAGCAGCAAATGACTGCTTTGTAAAACGTTTTAATCCGAAAGTTAATGTTGTCACCTTTCTGAACCAAAGATTCTTCTTAATAAAATTTTGATAGCCTTCATTCCTATCTTTTCAGCCAAAGGTAATTTATAAACACTTAGATATCTACATATATGTAATAGTGTTAATTTTTAGATAAATTAATCTAAGTTTGACCGATAACCGTAATTAATAAATTTTAAAGAGTGCCTAACACCTTTTCTTAAAAATAATTAGAGCCCTTACCCATAATCTTAAATGTTAAGTAGGCCATAAAACAGAATTAACTTTAAGTATTATTTTGTAATCGGTGTCCTAATGCACTATTAAAATAATTAGGTGGCCACTCTCTTTAATTAATTAAACCTTCATAATCACTAATATGTTATACTCTAATTTGACCCACTTTAAATGGGGTATAACAACCATCATTTATATAAATTTAATTAGTTAAACCAAGATCTTTATTTTTTAATCAAATAATTTGGCGCCGTCTATGAGAATTTTTTAGCTAAATTTTTAGTTTCCTCTAGATATACAATTAATGCGAGTCACTAACGTCAAAAAACCCGTGATCTCCTTCTTTGTGCATATAAAACCTTACATGGTAGGTAAACACGAAAAAGGACAAAAATAACAAGTGACATCCCAATCAACTCCATAACGCTGTGAAATAGTAGGCGAGGACGGGACACCTAACGCGTCCCCTAGGCGAGAGAGGTCACCTCCTCCACACTACGGCTTAACAAAACCCAACTAATCAGGGACCTCTATGTCTGGAAAAAAAAGGAACGCCCCAAGCTGTGACAAAAATCCTCGAAGCATGGCTGACTGACACACTAGAGAGCATCCTCAACAAACCTGCTCTAAACCGTAAGAGCTTGCAAGATACAACAACCAGACAAGCAATGCAACCAATCAATCCCTCCAATGGCATTATAACTCATAATATTACTAACAGTACATGTGACAATGCCTTCACCGCCATTCTAAAGAGGATAAAAGAAATGGAGAATGAAAACAAGGCACTCCGAGACCAGATGAAAAAACATCAAGAATGAGTTGACAAGATACCGGGTGCCCCGGAGCTACTGCCAAAAAGGGATGCTGATAGGTTCGTAGAGAAGCCATACAACGACGACCCAACCCTGCATGATATACCAAAGACTTTTAAAATGCTGCCTTGCCTCAAGATATAGGACGGAATGACCGATCTTGAGGATCGTGCGACTCACCACATTATCGCCGTGAAAGGCAACAACCTCGCCAAGGGACATATGTCCTTTATTTGGCTGAAGAAGTTTAGCGAAACCCTTACAGGAGGCGCGCTAATATGATATTCACAGCTACTAACCCACTCTATGAAAACCTTCAAGGAACTGATCGATAAGTTTGTAACCGTCCATGCTAGAGCTAAGAAGGCCAAAGCAAGAGTAAGCGACATATTCGCTATTAAGCAGTCCTTGGGAGAGGGACTAAGAGACTTCCTCATCCGATTCAACGGCGTAAGGATGACTCTGCCAAACGTATCCGAAGGTATGTCGGTCGCCGCCTTCCAGACCGGACTGAGTAGAGATGGTTCAAGAGCAACAAGAAAACTATTGAGCCATTTGATGAAATATCCCCCAACCACTTGGGATAACATCCATAATGCTAATTACGCCGAGGTCCAAGCAGATGAAGAAAACCTTGACATGCAAACTCAACGGCTAGCATCAGTGCAAATCGAATCCAGAAAGGAATGAATAGACAACATCATGAGGGACACCCGATTCCGCAACCCAGTAGGTAATGGCATAAATCATATGTCTGGATGACTACTGCCCCTTCCCCCCGCTACGAAGAAGGACCATCCAGGCTAATGACAAGGACTTGTGAGCATATGATTTTTGACCGGTCGAAACAAGCTCCTATAAGGACTCTTAAAGTTTAGAAAATTTCTTTTTAATGTTAGGATTTTAATTTTTAGGATCTGACTGCATGTGCATGTTCATTACTGCATGTTTAAAATGGTTTAAGATTTAATTGTTAAATAAATTAGTATTACAAATTAAAAATACAAAAAATATATAGATGTATCTCCAACATTTGAAATTATGTTTGTTTAATTTTGACTTGTTTTAATTTTATTTGTGATTTGTGGTTTTTAAATAAAATTAGTAATTAATTTCAATTAAAAGAAAAAAGACAAAATATAATATATGTATATATATAAACAGCCACGCAGGCAGGCCACAATTGGGCCAGGCTTGAGTGGCCCAAATTGCTTTTCCCTTTAAAACAAGACACAACCCAGCCCAAATGATTTTTTAATCTAAAACCATTTTAATTAGTTGAACCAAGATCTATATTTTTTAATCAAATAATTTGGCACTGTCTATGAGAATTTCTAAGCTAAATTTTTAGTTTCCTCTAGATCTACAATTAATGCGAGTCACTAACGTCAAAAACTCCGTGATCTCCTTCTTTGTGCATACAAAACCCTACATGGCAGGTAAACAGGAAAAAGGAAAAAAATAACAAGTGACATCCCAATAGACTTCATAAACGTCATTAACGAAAGCTATGAAATAGTAGGCGAGGACGGGACGCCTAACGCATCCCCTAGGCGAGAGAGGTCACCTCCTCCACACTACGGCTTAACAAAACCCAACTAATCAGGGACCTCTATGTCTGGAAAAAAAGGAACGCCCCAAGCTGTGACAAAACTCCTCGAAGCTTGGCTGACTGACACACTAGAGAGCATCCTCAACAAACCTGCTCTAAACCGTAAGAGCTTGCAAGATAAAACAACCAGACAAGCAATGCAACCAACCAATCCGTCCAATGAACAGCCATTCAGGCTGGCCACAATTGGGCCAGACTTGAGTGGCCCAACCTTCCTTTTCCCTTTAAAACAAGACACAACCCAGCCCAAATGACCAGCCTGATCCATGTACACATCCACTAAACCAACGACACCGTTTAGGACCCCTATCATCACTACCATTGATCCCCATCTCATCCAACGACCATGAAAGCCTCCTTCATTTTGTATATATATGTCCAAAACACCTCTAATACACATTAGAGACAAACGTTACCCTCCTCGTACCATTCTCCTCCGATTAACAAACACCCATTGACCACCCTGTCATCACCCTTTGACCACCGGCTTACCACCCTATTGTCGCCGCTGGAAATCGCCTCACGGCGGTGGCCGACAACCAAACCTCCCTATATTAACACCGTTAAACCATTACGACCTCCCCTATCCCACCATGTAATTATCTTTCCTCGAATATAACTCCTCCATCTCAAATCTTCAAAAATAGGGCCGTCAGAACCACCGTCTCCGGCGACCCTGTTCCAATCCCTCCCACCTTAACACCACAAGACCATTAGGACAACCCTTCCCCTTCCTGTAGTCAACGCCCCTCAAATACCCTTCCATCATCTCGAATATCCCCTGAAAGGTTGCCGGAAACCATACCTCCTGCGACCCTATCCCAAAGCATCCCAAATTTATACCCTTAGTGCACCTTAACCCCCTCTTTCCAACTATGCATGTCACCCCTCTCAAATCATCTTGAAACTCCTCAAATTTCAATTCGAAGCCTAAGCCTAAATCCCAAACCTTCCAGAAATGGTTCAAACATCTTTCATGCAGCCCATGGTCCCTTTTGACACTAGCCGTACCACCCTTGACCCCCAAACACCCTCAACCACTAAACAAATTCAAATCTGAGACCTTACCGAGGTCTTAGAATCTTGGAAAGCCCCCATGAGTTCTTAATACTGATGGTACACCACCTTAGAGGGTTTGGAACCCCTCTGGAAAGAGTCAAGAGTCAGTTGAGATGGTTTAAACGGACATGCGTGAAAAAGCTAAGTTCTCTGTTTGTTTTCATTCTTTTAGCTGTTAAATGCTTGATTTGTTTTAATAATTGATTAGTAGTTACATAGTTTAAAGTTCCTTTTGTTTGATTTTTCTTTAGTTGTTTATCCATAAGTTCATCTGAAATAGGTTTCAATATCCATATATTTTGTTTGACACTAGTATGAAAATCCCTTCATCTTTTGAATAAATTGTATATTCAGCTTCTTGATCTTGAAAGCTTACTTAGTTCCTCAGTATTGTTATATTTTGTGGTTTAATTGACATCCATCTTCTGATTCTGTGATTTCTGGTGCTTCCTAAGGTGATTCCTGAACTAAATTGCAGTGTGTTTCTCGTTGTTAAGTATTTCCTAAGCCTTTTTGATTGAGCCATTTCTGAAAAATAAAGTGCAGATAAATGTATTTCATTCTTCTAGCCCTTTGTTTTGATAGTCTGTATAATGTGTGGATGTGGAGGTCTGTATATGTCGAACCTTGTTAATTTTTGGCTAATTCTAATCTTCATGAGTTTGTTAATCTAAATGGACTCAAGTTTGACTGACCAGGGTCAATTGTAAATGAACAAGGGTCAAAGAACTGACCAAGGTCAAATTTCAGGGGTAGGGTAATTTAGGAAAGTAAGTAAGGGCATAAAAGGATTTGAATTGTAAAAATCTAATAGGAAGCCTTTAGAACCTTTTAGCAAGGACTAAAGTACAATTCTTGCCTAAAACTTGAGGCACAAGTCAGAAATTGAAGGATCACTTAGGCAAAAATACAATTTGAGTTAAGGACTAAAAAAGAAAATAAGGTAAATTTTGATGCCCTAACAGTTTTACTATAAAATGAACCATTTGGGGCATTGGAAGGGATCCGGAAACATTTCTCTTTGAATCCTATAGCTGGAATAAATATTAGTCTTCTCCTGTATCTGCAAAAATACCATCAATGCTGAGTTTGATCATTTTTGAGTTTAGATCTCTCACAATTCTGTTGAAACCTTGGGCATACTGTTTGATTGGTTAGCTGTTTGCTTAACTGACTCCTCACATTTTACTCATAAGCTCCTATTTTTTTGCTGAATTACAGGTACCTCTCCTGTTCATTTGATTCATTGAAGCTTAAACATGAAACTTTTCTCAAGTGTGAAGATATAAATGTTTGAGCTTATCCAAAACCCTCCCCCTGTTTTTCCCCTTTTAGCTCGTTTATATGTAATGATAAGATGACTATCTTATTGTAATTATGAACTATTTTCATTTTGTAACAACTACACTTTAGAGACTGATTTGTTTGTAATAATCAGGACATTTGAACTCTTATTTTAAGCATGAATAGCTGACAGTATAGTTAATTAGGCGATACAATTGTTGGATGTTTATTTCCTGCTTGTGTTTTAAATAAGGAACTCTTGAAATATCAGCTTTATAATCAGTTGAAGTCCAAATACTATACACTGTCTTAATTCATTTAGATTTCAATACGCTAGCCATGTTTGTTTCAGATCTATATACCGTGATTAAGTCATAATCGAATTTTGAAGATTTCGATTCATATACTCCGACTGATGAGTATATGAATCAGTTGATTCAGGTCTGATGTTAAAGTTTGACATATATATATATATATATATATATATATATATATATATATATATATATATATATATATATATATATATATAGCCGATTGTTAATATTGTCTTTGTGAGTAGATATTCAATTTTGTATACCTGTTTGAACCAAAAAGGGTTATTAACAATTGGGCTCTGTTGTTCAAATCAGTACTGGGCTCATTCGCGAGGCCCAGTAAGCACCAGAATTTGGTAATCCAATACGTTTTTTTCGGCTGAGTGTTTAAAACCCAAACCAGTCACAGCCTGAGCAATATGTGCTCCTGGGCCGACCCAAACTTGATTTATTATGTGTAACTTGGCCATGAACGAGGCTAAGATCATGTGGTGTTTCCCTAATACATAATTTGTATATAAAACATTTAGTGTATTTAAGCACTCGCAATAGTAGAAAATTTAGCATGGATTAGGATGCCCTTATAAAAATAAAGTGAGCCGCGTTAATTCAAGCAAATACTACGCGACGGCTCCTTAATTCATTTAAAACACATAGAAAAAATAGGAAGTGCCGTTTAGCATATTTCACGGCCTTCCCATAAATGGCAAAGGCGTAGTTGCTGTAGGCGCGTGTTTAATAAAATACCTTCCTAAAATTCGGGTGCACATTTATGTGACCCAAATTTTATTCTCAATGGAATTATAATATTTCTAATATTATGGGTGCATTTATGTGACGCGATCCACGACATGTTCTAATGACATTGTAAATTTCCCTAAAACAGATGTAAAAAGCGGTTAATAATCTAAAATTACGAGTTAACGGGTATAGCAAATCATATTTTAGCCACTTATAATGACTTTAAGCGATCGTGCTAGAACCACGGGATCCTAGGTGCCTAACACCTTTCCTCGGGTCAACAGAATTCCTTACTCACGAATTTCTGGTTCGCAGACTCCAATTGGGTAGTCGAGATTTCCTCGATTTGGGATTTTAAATTAACCGGTGACTTGGGACACCAAAAGCCAAGCCTATCCCAAGTGGCGACTCTTGAAATAAATAACTAATTCCATTCGAATAATGTCACTTTAATTAAAAAACTCCTATACACGTGTCGCCTTTCGAGGTAACCACGTGTAAGCGGTAAAAAGGAGGTGTGACAGCTCTGGCGACTCTGTTGGGGAATGCAGGACCAAGAATCTTTGGTTCATGGTTCAAGAATTCGAGCTTTTAATAACTATTATATTTGGCTTCTTCTGATTTGCTTACCTGTTCTATGCTAAATGCCACATGTTTTACCGCTTTGATATTATCTGAACTGTATATATAACTGTTACGAAAACCTTCACTTCTCACCTCCGGGGATGTGCTTACTGGTTGAGACTCCCTATTGTGTTAGTGTCTTACCCTGAATTAAGAAAGAGGTCGGGCAAGTTACAAAGCCGGACGATCTCGCCGGTCCCCGGTACGTAGCCCCCTCCTCGACTCGAGTTGTCCGCTCGGGTACACAGTCTAGACCCTATACCGAGGTTCTTAACTTAATATAACAAAGCTTCATGCCAGATCCCTAGTAGGATCGTTTATTTGAATCATGCATTTTGACTTCGGGGACTCAACACAGGGGGTGGGCCCGTCTAGGACAGGTGCCTTGAAGTAATAGACCACCCTGATGCATTTTTTACGTGCTACCTGTGCATTTATTTGCCTCGGATTCACATGTTGACCGGCCTGTAAACAAAGGGATTCAATTGAGAGGAATAAGCAGTGCTGGGATAATAAACCAATGTTCAAGTAGCACCAAAATGTTGCCGGATTTTTCAAGAAAAAAAAAACAAGGCACAAAAAGCACAAGCAAAAAAAAAAGAGAAAACAAAAAAAAAAAAAAAGGCCACAAAATTTTGGAATTTTCAATAATGTCTGCAAGTTTTGATAAATTATTTTGGTTTGGTCCACCCTCTTTTTCAAAATATCAAGAAATTCCCGAGTTTATTTTTCTTACTTCAAAATTATGGTGCCGTTGTTGCGATAATAGCTGAATGACGCTACAAGGGACTCCGGAAGGTTGATCTTGCGCAAATGGCTGCCTCTGGATTTTATTAGGGTCGGTTAGCAAGCACAGCCTAAAAAACCTTCTCGCATAAGTGTTGAGAGGCCATATTCGCAAAGCCCGTCCCTGTTTGAAAATAAATTTCATATATGTCAGTTTTAATGTTTTGAGAATACTAATTCGCTCTAATAAATGTGCAGAATGAGCACGATAATGAACAAAAATCCCTTGGAGCTGCGGCTGTGGTGGTGACCTCGGAGAAGCGGGGCAGAAAAAGGTCAATGCACATCTGGGGGGCCTTACCGGTCTGCTGAAAAATCAACCCTAGGGGAGATATCATAAAGGCCCTAATCACCTTCTGGGACCCTGCCCACAATGTCTTCCACTTCTCAAATTTTGAGTTAACCCCGACTTTGGAAGAAATTACCGGATACATCGGGACCCACACAATCCCACTGAGACATCAATACTTGATATAACCCTGAGCCCTCGCTGTACACAAATCTCTGGATGTTTTGAAAATTAGCAGAAAGATTCACAACCCCGACCTGTCGATGGGATTTTGCACCCTCCCATTTATATACCAAAGATATGGCCACATCGAGGGATTCAACAACCTTGAAAGCCTCATCTGTAGCAAGGGCAATCAGACTAAATGGGAGGAGCATTGATGCTTCACGTTTATGGTGTAATTTTTTGGGTCTTTTAGTATTTCCTCGAAAGGACGGAAACATCGATATACGGATAGCAGGGTCGTTAGTACCTTGATGACTCAGGTAAAGAGCACTCTTTCCTCGATGATCGTGTCTGATATCTTCCGAGCCCTTACTATTTGTAAAGTAGGAGGGGATTTCTTTGAAGGCTGTAACTTGCCATTACAGATCTGGATGATTGAGCATCTATGTCCCAGGCCTCGGTTCATGAATGGTGGGTTGCCATCAAAAGGTTGCATAGAAGAGGTGGACAACATGGTGAATGAGTTTAAATTACCAGAAGGTGTCGTAGAGTGTGTCTCATCTCTTGTCTATTTCTACAAATCAAATACAATGGACGCCCAGTTGGCTCTCCGTGGATGAAGTTGTGCATATGCCCGCAACAGAATCGCATTTTCTCTTAATGGACCTTAGAAGCATCCAGCCTTACGCCCCACATCGGATATTGAGAGAACTCAGAATATGCCAGATAGGGCCAAAAGAAGAAGATCTTAGCATCCGGGTAGTCGAAATCGGGCCTGGTAGTCAGTTCCCCGAAGCCATGGTTCGCAAGATCTGGAATGAATACCAATACCTAACCGCTGACACTTGTGTGCAAGATCCTGCCAGTGGTGAAGTGTCTCCGGGGTACCTTGCTTGGTATAAGAGAGAAATTGAGCATGAAAGACCATCCAAAAGGCCTAACCTCCGAGAATTTGTCGGAATATCACAAGAGCAGTGGGATTGGTTAGCAAAAGAAAATGAATACCGTACTACCATAGGAAGGCTAGAAAAGAAAATTTAAGAATTTTAATTCGAAAACAGCCTGCAAATTGCTGTTACCAAGGGAGAAAAAAAGGTATTGGTTAAAGAGAACGAGGCCCTGAGATCCCAAATTCAGAAAATTAAAATAGCTTTAGAAAATCCTCTGAGAAGTACAAAAGATGAAAAGCTCATAGAGAACCTGCGCCAAAAAGTAACCGAATACGGTTTTGATCTAAACAAGGCAGAGGTGAATTGTCCAGAGAGCGGAGACAATTAGCTAAAAGTGCTGAAGAGAGGGCCCGCATACTGGAGCAGTTAAAAAAAGGGAAAGACAATGAAAACGCTGGTCCAAAACAGAGGGTTATCATAGCTGAAAATAAAATGGCCAAGCAGGCTAAGGATTTCAAAGCTGAGAGAGAGCATTGCTATGTGGTAACAACGAGGTTGGAAAGAGATTTGCGGCAGTTTAAAAAGCCAAATCAAGCAGTTGAGCGGACTTTGGAAGCACGAGCTGAACAAATAGGGCGTCTTCTACAAGAAAAAGGGGTTATCAGAGAAAAGGTGCGGGCAAATGTAGACTATATTACCACTAAATGCAATCATTGCGAAGACATGACCAAGTCTATGTTCTTTTCCGCTGCTATGTCCTTTGTCCGAAAAGTAATGGAAGATCTCCACTATCTCCAAGGAAGTCTAGCATGCAAACTCGCAACAAGACCGAATGATGCCCCGCAAGCGCCAAAAGCATTTGAAGTGTTGATGTACTCATAGATTTACATTTTTGTTGAAAAAGAAAAAAAAAGATCTGTTTGTTGCCCTTCAAGTCTGTATGGGTATTAAGTCCCAGTTTAGTAGTTGTTTTTCTTTCTATTTAGCATTGTAATCAAAGTTTGTATCAATTTGAAAATCCCAAAAAATGTTTTACTATGTACCTAAATCTTTATTTCCATGAACTACGCTCGGTCTGATTCATTCAAAGTCGTGATACGTAGGCAATCTCTATAGGATTCGACCGTATTAATAAAATAAAAATGAAATAAAGAGAAGAGAGAGGAAATAAAAGGCAAGAAGCAAAAAGAAATTGAAATAAAAGCGCCGGGATGACACATGCTGTTGTGGAAAGCATATAGAAACCCGTTATCTGCATAGGTGCATCATGCTCATCGTGTGATTTCCTATTTGTCATCTATCCCAAATCTAACTATGTTTTCTAGCATTATAGTTATAAAATCTACACGAAGCGAACACAACAACATGCAAATAAGAGAGATCAAAGAATATGAAATTACAAGAGCGCTACTAATACTACTGCGAATGAACGGGAACTCTCGACTACCTATTAGCCTTCTATCCTAATTCTCAACCTCCACACCCTCCTATTATGGTCATATCCTCAGTGAGCTGAAGCAGTACCATGTCTTACCTAACCACCTATCTCTAATACTTCTTGATCTACATCTACTTCTTTTCAGAACCGTCATGGCCATCTTCTCACACCCCCTAACAGGAATATCTATATTTCTCCTCTTCACGTACTCGAACCATCTCAGCCTCAACTCTCGCATCTTGCCCTCCACGGGGAGCCTTTTCTATTTTGTCCCAAATAACTTCATTCCTAATCTTATATCTCCTAGTATGCACACGCATCCATCTCATTATTCTCATTTCTGCTACTTTCATCTTGTGAACATGGGAGTTCTTGACTGGCCAACACTTAGCCCCACACAACATAGTAGTTCTAACTGCTACTCTGTAGAACTTACCTTAAGTCTTTGGTGGCACATTCTTATCATACATAATACTGGATGCGAGCCCACATTTCATTCACTCCACACTATTACGATGTGAGACCTTATCGTCAGTCTTACCGACACTTTGGATTATAGATTTGAGATACTTGGAAGTACTCTTCCCGGGGAAGACTTGAGTATCAAGCTTCACATCTACATCCACTTCATGAGTCCCGTCAAAACATCCACTCTAAGTATCTGTTTTAGGCTTGCTTAATTTGGAACATTTAGACTTTAGGGTATATATCCAAATCTCCAGCCTTGTGTTAGCTCTGTCTCGCATCTCGTCAATCAACACTATGTCATATTAAACATTTTTAGACGTCCTTAAAAAAAGTGTTATGTGTAGGTGTGTTTGGTACGAAGGAAAATATTTTTCATTTTTTTCATGTTTGGTTGGTTTAAATATTTTAAAAAATATTTTTTCTCGTGAAAATGTTTTCACTATCAAGAGAAGGAAAAACATTTTCAAAACTCTTTTCCAACTTTCCTTCCATTCCCCATCCCCACCAAACCACCCTACACCCCACCCCAACCCACGCCACTCTCCCTATACCCCAACCTCACCCTACCCTACCTCACTCATACTCTAAATATAAATATTATTAATAATACTTTCTCTTCATGGTATAGATAGAGTATTTCTTTTTCATTTCAACAAATGAATATTTTCTTTCACGATATAATTTTTTTCATTTTAAAAAGAAATACTTTCTTTTCATGATATAGAAATTTATTTTCATTTAAATAAAATGATATAGTAAAAATTATTTTCTTTCATTATAACGAAATGAGTATTTTGTAGAAATAGTATATTTTTTCAACAAAAAAAAGATTTTTTTCGTTATGAAGCACAAACAATATTATTTTTGCTTAAAAAAAAAAGCAATACATTAGTTCCTTTGGGTTTGTGTAAATTTTTTGAAGAATAATTTTTTTGAATAAAATAGAGTCATAAAAATATTGGGTATTTGGGAGGGTGGGGGGGGGGGGGAGCACATGAAATATAAGGACTTGGGGAAGAGGGTGAGGAGTGGATAAAATATTATTTTTCTAAATTTTTTTTATTTTCTAACAAAGCACTAAAAAATATTTTCCAAAATAAAATTTTTACTCACCAATCAAATAAGAAAAATAAATAATAATTTTTCATGAAAAATATTTTCGTAACACACTTTGTTTCATAATTTTATATTGCCATTCTTATCTTTGCGATATTTTCAGAATTAAATAACAGAAGACGACAAATGTGTGTTAGATGCCATGAACAACAACAACAACAACAACAACAACTATCCAGTATACTCCCATCAGGTGGGGTTTGGGGAGGGTAATATGTAGACAAGTCTTACCCCTACCCGAAAGGGCAGAGAGGCTGTTTCCAATCGACCCCCGGCTTATAGAAATAAAAGGAAAAACAGCAGTAAAACAGAAAAAAAAGACAAACAAAAACAATAAAGCATTAGTAACTCCAGCAGAAACAGCGAAAATAACGTAAATACTTATCTAAATATACGAGACATAAATACAATCGCATGCAATAATATCATACAGTAGCTACCATAACTAACATCCATAGGTGGGACATAAGCTAAAACGCAAATCATCTATGGGTAACCTTGCTGACCCACACCCAACCCCGGAAGAGGCGTACGAAAAGCTCTAGGAGCCCCTATCCTACAACCCTGATTCTAGCCCTCCAGACTTTCCTATCAAGGGTCATGTCCTCGGAAACCTGCATTCTAGTCATGTCCTGCCTAATCACCTCTCCCCAATACTTCTTAGGCCTCCCTCTGCCTCGCCGCCCGCCAACAATCTCCAGCCGCTCGCAGCTCCTCACCGGGGCATCGGGACTTCTCCTCCGCACATGCCCGAACCACCTCAGCCTCGCTTCTCGCATCTTCTCATCCACCGGAGCCACCCCCACCTTCTCTCGAATAACTTCATTCTTAATCTTATCTAGCCTGGTGTGTCCGCACATCCACATCCTCATCTCCGCAACCTTCATTCTCTGAACATGAGAGTTCTTCACGGGCCAGCACTCCGCCCCATACAACATCGCAGATCTAACCACGGCTCTATAGAATTTCCCCTTGAGTTTGTGTGGAGACTCCTGATGCAAGTCTCCATTTTGACCACCTTGCTCCTATACGATGAGTGACGTCCCCGTCAATCTCTCCGTCCCCCTGAATCACAGACCCAAGATATTGGACACTGTCCCTCTTGGCGATGGCCTGAGAACCAATCATCACGCACCTGCCTGCTTCGCTCGGCTCGGCACTAAACTTGCAATGAACACAAAAACTAAAACTAAATTAGAGAGTACGGTAAAGAACACTTGTTAGAGCTGTGGACCTGTGGTTAAATTTGGTCCCGTGACCCCTCACCCTGACCCTGTTTACAATACAACAGCGCAAACAACCCGAATCTCGTCCCCTCTCCGTCGTTCTCCCTCCCTCCCTCCCTCCCTTTACCGCTTCTCTTTCTCTGCTCAGTAAAAAGAAAAAAAAAACTGATCTTTCTTGACAGAGAAAGAAGAGATTTGTGATTTCATTTAGATACAGATACATAAACATATACATATAGATATAGCGTGTAAAGGGAAATGGCAAAGAAGAAAGCAACAATGACTCTCAAAGACTTTCATGGTGGTTCCATTCCTTCAGATCTTCCCTTACCTTCTGCTCCTGGCGTGTGAGTTTCCCCCTTTCCCTCTGTTTTTTCTTCTTTCTATCAGCATATATGACTTCTTTATTGAGATTTTAGGTGATGAGTTTCGATTTTTGTGCGAATTGAAAAGTGGGAGTTTTTACCCTTTAATTAAAGAGAAACTTCTGATCTTTGTCATGATAGAAGGGAGAAAAATTGCTTCTTTCTGCAAGAAATTGATCTATTTTAGTGTTTGACTGAATTGGGCCTTTAGTTGATATGTTTCATTAATCGAGGTCAGAATTTTGCTTGGGTTTGTAAATTTCCCGTGTGCCAATAACTGTGATCTGGTGTTTCAGCGTATATGATTTTTTTCCCTGTTCAATTTGGCTTTGTAGATCTGGGTACAGGAGATGCCTTTTGATTTGGGAATCTTGAACTCTTAGAAAGTTAAATTGCGGCATAAACTCTTCAAATACCTATGCTGGATTGTTTTATATGTTTGCACGAGTTTCTGTAAAGAATGACTTGCAGACCATTATGTTTACAAATTTTATTAGGGACTTACTCACCTTTTGGAAAGTTTTTGGCAACTTGTAAACAGAATAAGTAAATTAAAGGTGTATGCTATTGTGTAACCTTCAATCGATATGTCAATCGACCATGTGTCAATTTAGAACTAGTTTGGCTGCTATATGGATCCACTACTACATTCCACTCTATTTGGCTTCAATTAATTCCAATGTATGAAAAAAAAAAGAGAAGAAAATGTTGAATGCAGTTACTGTTATTTGTATATTTGTTTGTATGATTCACTCTTTTGAACCGAAAATCCTTGATGCTGATAGTTCAGTTTTTTCTTCTGGTTGGTAGAATGGTTAGGCCATCAGATCGTGGTGGTTTTGATCGCCAGACATCATGGGGAAATCCCATGGGAAGGCCAGAGCACCGTTTACGTCCGGGATCAGCTGGTGCAACCAGAAACTTTGATGAGAAGACTCCTTTCTTAAGCCATAATGCCCCAATAGGCCGTAATTTTGATGAGGATGAAAGGAAGCCATTGGATGGAGCATCTGGACCTCGTCGAACAGTTAGTGATGAGAGTATCCGTGCATTGCCAAGTCGTGTGGAACCTAAGGCTGAATACTCTGTCACTGGGATGGTAAGTAGCGGGCAAGTATCAGCTCCTCCCTCTCAAAGTTTTAGAGGTGCAGCAAGTGGTACACATGTGGGTAAGTTTAATGAAGCAACTAGTATGGGAGTGAGTACTAAAAGTGCTGGCAGTGGCAGTGGCAGTGGCAGGAGGGCGAGTTCTCCAAATGTGTCTGCAAATAGTGGTCAAGCGGTTAGTGGATCATATCCAAATGCGTGGGGCCTAAGGAAGGAGGTATCAAGTGCAAAAGAATCAGTTTCTGCATGGTCTGCTCCGGATGCTGAGTTAAAGTTGGCCCATGCCAGTGCCCTCGAGAAAGTCTCATCTGGTAGGTGGCATTCAAAGCAGCAGATTCATTCTCAGGTTGATGTTGAGGTCGTTAAACGTCCAGACACAGAGAAAGAATTCTATCATCATGGAAGTACTATGGTCAACAGTAATGTCTACAACATGCCAGATGTTGTGAGAGGACCCGAATATGGTGAGGTGCTAGTGGTGCATGCTGAAAGAAATCTTGCTCTTGCAGATGGGGTTCATGGGTTTAACAAAGAGTTACCAGCACGGGAGAGGACCAGGTCCCCTTTATTTATGGAGGCAAATGAGAGAAGAGCTTATCCTGATGTTACTGGGTTTACACGGCCTCATAATGTTATTAGCTCTGGTGGATATGACTTGCAGGCGCCAGCATCTTCTGAACCATCCGAGCGGCCCAAATTGAAGTTGCTACCAAGATCCAAACCATTGGAGAGTCTGGAGCAGTCCATAGATTATAAGCAGGTTTGTGGCATTGCTCTCTGTCGAGGTTTTACTTATGTATAAGAATCTTATTTCGTTATCTCAAATGTAGGTCAACCAGCAGCCGAGTAATCCTGTTCGTATTGAAAAACTTGGTGATGCAAATCCCAGTGTAAATCCCATCAAAACTGGGTTTGTTGAACCTGAAAGTGGTAATCTTTCAATTGAACGCCCAAAATTGAACCTGAAGCCTCGGTCGCAGCTTCTTGAACAATCAGAGGGAAACACTGAAAATAAAAGGTCTACCTGATTGAACTCCCCTGCATCTGTTTATTACTTCAATTACTTGGCCTGTATATGTTAACTTTGAGGTATTTTGAAAAGATAAAATGTGCTTATCAGGACCTTTTAGTGAAAATGGTTATTAGTGTGAGAATATAGTTGGATTTCTGGAATGTGACGTAATGAAAATATGTCAACCATTTTCTCCCAGATGTAATACCAACTTACCAAGTTAGATGGATTGAGATCTTAACAAAAAAATAAAAAGGGGACCAAGTTACCAAATGGTTCTGTATTGTGAGGATTCATTAGAAATTGACTAGTTTTACGCCTATTGCAACTTTCCTTTATTCAGACTTGGTATTGGCAATGCGAGCAAATTCTCACAGGCAGAGTAAAAAGATCCATGTAGGCGATACCAATTAGTTGTGGTAAAGGTTTAGTTTTCTAGGAGTCTTTTAGTCATTTTAGATATTTGTGTTAGTAGAAAATATAGAGATCTCTTGTGTTTGATAACCCAAATCTTAAAATATTGGATTGATATGATTCTAAATGGAGTAAATGGCTAGTGATTATTCCTACTGTCAACCCAACTAGTTTGGTACTAGTGATAGTAGTAGTTGTTGCATTATCAAGTGATCTGCCGGTGTAAACCCTCTGTGTTTCAGCTTTTCGCTCCTGCTGCATCCCTTCGTCGATAAGAGCATTATGAGGTTTGTCTTACAAGGGTTTAAGTGAACTACGTTAACTGTTCTAATGTCTTAAGAGTTGTTGATTATGGTGATCAGAGGAAGGATAGTAAGAGTTGGTGGACCAGGTTTTGGGAAATTATTTGAGCTGAATTGCAAGAAATTAATGCCTTTTGGCTGTTACATCGCTTTATGATCTGAAAAGCTCTAGTGTTTTTTTAACTTTCATAACTTAGTATTGGCTTTCTTATTTAGATAACAACTGGCCACTGTTTTTATTTCTTCTTTCTTTTCGTGTTGGAGATGAGAAGGTGGCAGGTAGTTGATTCATGAATCTAGGCAATATCTCAGATCTAGTAACAGATAAGATGATATACCCGGCATCACTAGGAAACTTCCTTAGCAAGTTTGAAGCTTCACTTGTGTTTTCTCTCTGTGAAATCTCACAACTGATATTCGGTCCTTTGCTCCATCTCCTTTGTGATCTCCATTTTTCAGAGCTGCTTTTACTGAGATGAAAAGATCAGTCATCTATTCTGGGTAAAGCTGACACTGTTTTGTGCTTATTATTTGTGTGCGCAGGAAACCATTATTTGGTGCTGCTCGTCCACGCGAAATGGTAAGTTATTAATCTTGTGAATGCAAAAGAAAAGTAATATTTGCCAAAGATAATGTTTCTTCTGCTGCTGCTGATGAAAAGAAACATATTATGTTTGTTTTACAACTCAATGTCCTTTAGAATTGCTTGATGAAAAGATTAACTAAGATTGTACTGTCCTCTTCCATTTTTTGGTTCCCTAATGTTTGAGGTTTTCTCATTTCTGTTAATCCTACTGTCAATTATGGGTGGTCACCGCCAGGTTCTGAAGGATCGTGGAATTGATGATGTTACGCCTAATCATGATCTTCATCAACCTCATCCAAGGTAGTAAATCAGTTGATTCTGCAATCTCTTTCTATAACTCAGAAGTTCCCTTGCTTGACAAACTAAGTGGTAATTCTCTGAAGGAGCAAACAACATGCTGGCAAAGCAGAGACAGTTATGCATGCGACCAGGCATAATGAGAAAGTAGAGAGTATCCCCATTGACCATAGGATGGGGAAGAATGCAGATAGGCGAGATCACAGGACAGATGTCGAGAAAGGAGATGGACAGAGGAGGAATTGGAGAAACGAGAACTGGAGGAACACCAAGGAGGTTGAAAGGCACCACCACTATCAGCCCCAGCAACATGCACAGGAGAGTCCGCCCTCACCAGAAACCTGGCGCAAGCCTGTTGAACCACCAAAACCTGCTTCTGTCGATGCTGCTGGTGTACGATATGGAAAAGCAGCCTCTGCGGTCGAGCTTGCTACAGCCTTCTCAAGATCGGTCTCTGATCCAGCAACAACCGATCGTTTTTCTAGCCAGAAAGGTCTTCCTAATCGGGGTCAAATCCCTTTTTCTCGGTTGACAGGCCCTCCACAGAGGCCTCAGATTAATGGGTACTAAGCACCAGGAGATTATCTATACATTAGCAAATGAAATGTCTTATTATTGCAATTGCTTAGATGGATGCAGCAGAGATTGTTTGCAGCGGGAATGCCAAGATGGAGATTATAATTGTTCTCCGTGCTACAGGCTAGCAACAAAATATATGCTCTTGCAGCTGAAAATCTAGAATCTGATTCTTCTCCCTAGAAGACCTAACGCCTTCAACCTTGGGAAATCCATTCCTTTTTCTTTCTTTTTCTTTTATATATTCTTAGTTTGATAATAATCATCGGGGATGATGTTTGTTCCCTTTATAGATTATTTGTTGCTCAGAATGAATTTCTGATTGAAGCCTTGATGGCATTAAATGATGTATGCTTTGGAGGTGTTTTACATTTCATGGCTAATGCCGTCTTTCATTTGATTGATGGTGTAGATGTGTAGTGTAGAAACAGAATGGCTCTATGGATTGAGCTTACGATGTGTCGTGGCTGTAGCACAACACATTCTCACGTAGCCCCATTAGATGAATTTGGTTTAAAAGATGCAGATGTGAAATTAGCTACTGTATTTTGCCTCAGAGTTTTTTGGGGCGACAATGCATAATTGCTTATGCAGTATGAAGTTTTTTTAGGAAGTTCACTAGCATAGGGTGTGATGTGAAGTTAAGTGCACGTTACTAGTCCGAAATGTATTGCAGATAATAGTATGGTATTTCAGGGAATAAAGGAGAAGGGTGGGTCCATTACCATTGAGTTTCAAATTTTGTGCCAATTGATCTTCAGGGAATTATTGGTTATCAGAAAAGAAAGGAAAAAATATATGAAGTATGAACCTATTATCTGTCAATGTTCACATTACCCCTGATAAATTACAGAAGCCTTGGACCAAATCCCTTGTCTTAATGATGATATGGCTAGGCATGCTTCAGGGAGCATTTTATTGACATCATCTTTGAATTTTCTTGGCTTTCGAGTAAATCTACTCAGCTATGGCGGATATTGCATTAGTCGAGAACTTTGGTTATGTAATTGCTCCTCTGGCTTTTTATCGGATAATTATAGTAATAGTAATAATTGCACTCCTGAGTTCTCTATTATAAACTATTAAGAGATAAAAATAAATTACAATCATTGGTTGAGTTATCATGACACTGATGGGGTTCCACACAAGCACACGAACTTTTCAGTTCTCACTAAGACATGAAGAGAGTAAGTAGCAAAAGGAGATTAAAACACGAAGGTCATTGCTGATAGTGCCACAATATTTGTGTGGAACGGAGCTTGTACCCTACAACAACGCAAAATTACATGTCAAGTATTAATCAATGGTTGCCATACAGAATAAAGTAAGTACCAAAATTTCATTCTGGTTAAGCATGTTTAACAAACACAAGTTTCGAGTATAGGCAAATTCAGGATCTAGAGTTAATGATTTCTGGATGACTCTGATCTTATTACGTTGGAAGGTGTATATAGTTTGAGCCAAAAACAATAAATTCATAAAACCTATCCTAGATTCGCCTCTGGTATATAGCATTGATTATTTCAGGATAACGATAAAATAGTTATTTTACCTGAGATCATGGTAATAACCACAAGCTTGAGAATTGGTTTTTGGTCTAACGTTTTTCATCTTCTTTGTGGTGGTTTTTATCCCTTCTTGTGCTTTGTTGGCGAAGGAAGTGTCATTTTCAGAAATGGTGTACAGCGATGGCTGCCACAGTCCCTTTGACAATGAATTTCTACGAGCTAATTTGCGGCCCCTGGTTGTGTTTTCCTCTATGCATGTCACTTGAACAAGAGTACATGACTCCATTTTGTGACTATTTTCACCAACAGAACCACTATAACACGACAGAAAATCAGCTAAGAACTTCATAATTCTTTAACTTTAATTCTAGACCTATGTTGGGCTTTCTTTCGTCTAGTGCTGTTGAATGTTTATAACAGATTTAGAAAACAACTATTCAGGTCAATTTGGTCACTTTAGGCTGCAAGTGAGGTGTGATGATAGTGAAAGGCCACCTTTTAAATAATATGGATGCCAAATAATTGGTGATAAAATAAAGATATGGTGGGTTGCATTTAATGATAAGATTATCAAAATCCAAATGCATGTCAAATACGTGAAACTAAACTTTCTCTTTTCCAAAGTATCAACTTGTACAAATATTGAGTAACTATGTCCACCAAAGTTAAGGCATATTAAAAGAAATTATTGATCTACTTCCAACCGAGAGGTTGTGAGTTCGAGTCTCCCCAAGAGCAAGGTGAGAAGTTCTTGGAGGGAAGAATGCTGGGGGTCTATTTGGAAACAGCCTCTCTACCCAAGGGTAGGGGTAAGATCTGCGTACATACTACCCTCCCCAGACCCCACTAAGTGGGATTATACTGGGTTGTTGTTATTGATCTACTCTGATATTTTTCATCTTTACTAGAATTTGAGAGCAACTTGTTTTTTCAGAGTCTGCGACTGACTTTCACACTCCTGGGAGGGTTTACCTTAAAACCAAATGCTAAAACCTGAGGTCACTGAGAAAGAATTGGTCATAAATAGTCTACTCCAATTTAGCTCATCTCTCCTATCTACTCCCTTGTTTTTCTAATAGATATTCTAATTGAGCTCAAATGTTAATTAAGGAAGATCAATGGAATTGTTTGTTTTCTCTGATGTCATGATTCAAAAACAGTAAGCGAATTTTGGTTTAGTCAAGTTTTTTATTTTAACTAGCTAGAAATCCTATTACATTATTAAATAATTGATTGGCATCATGGACTTGCCGTATTTAATACTTGAAAATGTGATATGTTATTGCAACTAGATTCAGCTATTGCAAAATCTGTCATTGATCAAAAGTTTCTACCTTTTGTTGTATTTTTCTGCTTTTAATAAAGTGTGCATGCATTCCACACATAAAAATTTACCTTTATCCTCGTGTTCTCTCTCGCTTCTTCTTCATTTTCCTTTTCCTTTTGGTGTCCGTTAGTATTGTCACATGAGATACTTGGCAGTTCTTGCATTATTATTTACTGTGGAACTATTTGAAGATTTATTTTTTTAATTGTATTTGGCTTGGGGCTAGACAGGAAGTCAGGATTTCTCTTAAGGGGTTCAAACAAGGAAAAAGTTATAAAATTGAAAGAGGTTGTGACAAGTGACAATTTAACTAGTGATCTCACACTATTGAGCTATTGTGCTATTGGACTATGTCAAGGGGATTTGAAATATAATATATCTATATTATATTAAAAGTACGAAGGTCCTTAGTGAAATGTCGTTCGTTTTTTTACCTTTTAAAAATAAAGTTTACATTGGATAAAATAGTAATTTTGTTATTTTCCTAATATATAGGAACAATCATTTAACTATTTTTCTAATATGTAAGAATATTCATTTAATTATTTTCCTAATATTTAGGACTACAAAATAAATAAAATTTTATACATTACATTTTTCCTTATTTGGATTGTGTAGAAAAAATTTATATTTAGAACTTCAGAAATGCTAACATTTAATTTTATATAAGTGTTTACACTTTGGACAGATACCAAGAATTCAGTCAAAAAATAAAGAGGATGTACGATGTTTTTGAAAGATGGCGGAGTAGCTTTTTTTAGTTTTTGATTTAGGTGAAACTCTTTTATATACTAAAATACTTTAAAATATGCAAAACTATTTCCCACTCATTTGATTTTCTTAGAATTTGATAAAAGAATTTTTATTCGATAAAATATAATTATAATCAAATATTTAAATTTTGGTATGAGCTAATATTAAGAATTTAAATAATTAAACTATAATTTATATCTTTTATTGCTGAAAATAAATAATTAAGTATTTGAAATAGCGAATTAGCAAAACAATTTAATTTTATTATTTTCAAACTGATCATAAAGTAAAATAATTTCCTGTTTGCCAAAACTTGGGTTAAATAGATATGTTTCAATAGAAAAGACCACCGACGATGAAAAAAATTAGAAAATAAAATCGAATCAATATAATATAGTAGTAAAAATTCACTTGGTTAAACTTCAAAATAGAAGAAATAAAAATGAAACAATAAGTATTGAAAATAAGTTGAACATTTATTATTATTTTTATTTTTCATCTATTCCAATAAATGGCCCTCTATAGGTTTTTGTATACGTAATAAGTTATTGGTTGTAAAATACACGTTCAGTATTATTTAATTTTAGACCTTATATTACTATTTAATTATTTATTATTTTCCTAGAAACGATATAACCTCGCCGTTCATTCCGATGGCTCTAAAAGTAAGATACAATATTTTTTTTATTAGTGTTAATTTGATAACTGTTTGAAGAATTATAATTAAAATATATAATAATTTCAATCATGTTAAATTTAATATTATGTAACAAAAATGATAACAATTTTGTAAGCTTACCATAATAATATAAAATATATGTGCTCAAAATTTTAATGTGTGAGCTACTTTCTTCTAAAAACTATATGGCAGTCCTCTTTATTTAAAATTTTTAAAAAATACATAATTATTTTTATTGATGGCCTTTTGAAGAATCACAATAAAGATACGTAATAAATATCGGAATTTATGACCAAGAAATAGATGATATCAATCATTTTAAATTCAATATCATGTTACATGAATTACTAGAATCTTCATAAGATTTTTTAAAAAAAATATGCCCTTCAAATTAAGATACGTGTTCTCCAATACGAATCAATCATTTTACCTTTTAAAAATAAATTTTAAAATTATTGTAAAACTAATTATTTTCATATATAATGACAAATGGAGTTAATCAATATTAAAATTACTTAAATACTAATTCCACTTGAATAATGATGTATAAAAACTAAATATACTCTTTTAAGTATAATTTTGAGTCATTTCCGGAGTATATCTTGGATGAGCCATCTTTCAATTGCATTTTACTACCTTAATTTAGTATACTTCAGATTTTGTGTTCATCTGAAAAATTCATATATTATTAGTTGTGTTATGAAATAATATAAAAGATAAGAACAATAACTCAAGAACAAGAGCAAATAGAGAGAAGAGTAGAGAGAGTTCTTCTTTTTGATACTTAGAGATTGTTAGGAGTGATTTACAATGGTAGATGGCACCTCTATTTATAGGGAGGAGGATGATTTAGCTACCAAGAATAGAACTCTAGAATCTCTCTAATTAAAGACATTCACCTTAAATAGAAGTGTATTTATAACACTCCCCCTTGAATGTCTATTCAATGATGTGCCTCGTTAAAACCTTAAAACAAAACCCAATGGGAAAAATTAAAGTAAGGAAAAAGAGTACACATGTTTGAATATGCGCCTATTGGTTGCCTCGTTAAAAACCTCGCAAGGAAAACCCGGTGGGACAAAACCTTGTAAGGGAAAAAGAGTGCAACGCGCCTTAAACTCCCCCTGATAAGAACATCAATTTATGTCCTTAAGTCTTCGCATCCCGATCTTGTG
Organism: Nicotiana benthamiana; assembly: GCA_034376525.1. Lineage (NCBI taxonomy): Eukaryota > Viridiplantae > Streptophyta > Magnoliopsida > Solanales > Solanaceae > Nicotiana > Nicotiana benthamiana. The sequence continues at coordinate 127,325,015 of CM067324.1, read as the reverse complement.
AACTAGCTTCTTGAAGGTTGACTTTGGTAGAGATTTTGTGAACAAATCAGCAATATTGTCGCTTGAACGAATCTGTTGAACATTGATATCACCATTCTTTTGAAGATCATGTGTGAAGAATAACTTTGGTGAAATATGCTTCGTTCTATCTCCTTTTATGAATCCTCCCTTCAATTGAGCTATACATGCTGCATTACTTTCATACAAAGTTGTGGGTAGTTTATCACACTTCAAACCACATTTGTCTTGGATATGATGTATTATCGACCTTAACCACACACACTCTCGACTTGCTTCATGAATAGCAATTATCTCGGCATGATTAGATGAAGTAGCCACAATTGATTGCTTAGTCGATCGCCAAGATATGGCGGTTTCTCCACAGGTAAACACATAACCCGTTTGAGATCGAGCCTTGTGTGGGTCGGACAAATATCCAGCATCAGCATAACCAACAAGATCCGGGCTACAATTCTTGCCATAAAATAAGCCCATATCGGTAGTTCCCTTTAGGTACCGCAATATGTGTTTGATCCCATTCCAATATCTCCTCGTAGGAGCCGAGCTAAATCTTGCTAAGACATTAACTGAAAAGGATATGTCAGGTCTTGTAGTATTTGCAAGATACATTAGTGCGCCAATTGCGCTAAGATATGGTACTTCAGGACCAAGTAGCTCCTCATTCCTTTCTTGTGGTCGGAATGGATCTTTGTTCACATCAAGTGATCGAACAACCATCGGTGTACTTAAAGGATGTGCTTCATCCATGTAAAACCGTTTCAGTACCTTTTCTGTATAGGTAGATTGATGAACAAAAATTCCGTTTGCCAAATATTCAATTTGCAAACCAAGACATAGTTTAGTCTTTCCGAGATCTTTCATCTCGAATTCATCCTTTAGATAATCAATTGCCTTTTGGAATTCTATAGGGGTTCCAATAAGGTTTATGTCATCAACATATACGGCAAGTACAACAAATTTCGATGTTGTTTTCTTTATAAAAACACACGGGCAAATGGCGTCATTTATATAGCCTTCTTTTAACAAGTACTCACTAAGACGATTATACCACATTCGTCCAGATTGCTTTAGACCATACAAGGATCTTTGCAATTTAATTGAGAACATTTCCCGAGATTTTGAATTATGCGCGTTTGGCATCTTGAGTCCATTGGGAATTTTCATGTATATCTCATTATCAAGTGAGCCATAAAGATAGGCAGTAACCACATCCATTAAGTGCATGGCAAGCTTTTCATGGACAGCAAAACTTATGAGATAACGAAAGGTTATTGCATCCATTACAGGCGAATATGTCTCTTCATAATCGACACCAGGCCTTTGAGAAAAACCTTGTGCAACAAGGCGTGCCTTATATCTTTGTACCTCGTTTTTCTCATTTCTTTTGCGTACAAAGACCCATTTATAGCCGACAGGTTTAACACCATTAGGTGTTTCAACTATAGGGCCAAAAACTTCACGTTTTGCCAGCGAATTCAATTCTCATTGAATTGCTTCTTGCCACTTTGGCCAATCATGTCTTTTTCGACATTCTTCAACAGATTGAGGTTCGAGATCCTCACATTCTTGCATAATGCTAGATGCTACATTATAAGCAAAGGCATTATCCACCACAATATCCACTCGATTAATATTTGCCTCAATATTAATTGGATTTAGGGATAGTTCCGTATTTTCCAGAGTCTCGGGCTCAATGGATTCTTCATGAATCTCAGAATTTGCTAAATCATGAGATTATTTCGTGGTGTCATTTTGATCGTTCTTTTTCCTCTTTCTAGGATTTCGATCTTTGGAACCTAATGGTCTGCCACGCTTCAGGCGTGCATTCGACTCATTGGTTATGACACTAGATGATTGTCCAACAGGGACATCAATACGGATTGGAACATTTTCCGCGGGAATGTGGGATTTCGTTATCCTTTTCAAGTCCGTAAATGCATCATGCATTTGATTTGCTATTCTTTGCAAATGGATAATCTTTTGTACCTCTCTTTCACAAATAGAGGTATGTGGATCAAGATGAGATAATGATGCATTTTTCCACAAAATTTCCCGTTTGGTTTCACCAACTTCTCCCCCTAATTTTGGGAAAAGTGTCTCATCAAATCGACAGTCTGCAAATCGTGCAGTAAACAAGTCGCCTGTCAATGTTTCGAGGTAGCGAATGATGGAGGGCGATTCAAACCCAACATATATTCCTAACCTTCTTTGCGGACCCATTTTGGTGCGGGATGACGGTGCAATAGGCACATATACTGCGCATCCAAAAATCCTTAAATGGGATATATTGGGTTTATGACCCAAAACCAATTGCAACTGGGAATACTTGTGGTAATTCGTCGGTCTGAGACGAATTAGCATTGCTGCATGTAAGATGGCGTGACCCCATACCAAAGTGGGCAGCCTCGTTCTCATAAGTAATGGCCTTGCAATCAACTGCAGGCGTTTAATTAACGATTCTGCAAGACCGTTTTGAGTGTGAACATGAGCTACAGAATGTTCAACTTTTATCCCGATTGATAAGCAATAATCATTTAATGCTTGGGATGTAAACTCAGCAGCATTATCCATTCTAATGGACTTGATTGGATTATCTGGGAATTGTGCTCGTAGTCGAATTATTTGTGCCATTAATTTCGCAAACGCAAGGTTGCGTGATGACAATAGGCACACATGAGACCATCTACAGGATGCGTCTATCAAGACCATGAAATACCTAAACGACCCACTGGGTGGGTGAATAGGTCCACAAATTTCCCCTTGTATACGTTCCAGAAACGTGGGTGACTCAGTCCCAACCTTTGTTGGTGATGGCCTGATAATCAACTTGCCTTGATAACACGAAGTGCAAGGATATTCATTATTCGAAAGAATTTTGAAATTCTTTAACGGATGCCCATATGAGCTTTCTATAATCCGTCTCATCATGATCGATCCTGGGTGTCCCAATCGATCATGCCAAAGTACAAAGGTATTGGAATCAGTAACCCTTTGGTTTACTGTTGAATGTGCCTCAATTGCACTAATTCTTGTCCAATACAGGCCACAAGATAAAGACGGGAATTTCTCAATAGCCCTCTTTTGGCCGGAGACATTCTTTGTGATGACGAGATATTCAATATTATCTTCATCCATTGTCTCAATATGATAGCCATTCCGGCGTACATCTTTAAAACTCAACAAGTTTCTCTTAGACTTGGAGGAGAACATTGCATTCTCTATGATTAACGTCGTGCCCTTGGGCAGAGTTACAATTGCTATTCCGGAGCCTTCAATCAATTTACTACTTCCAGAGATTGTAGTAACGTTTGCCTTACACATATTTAGTTGAGAGAAATACTTCTTTTCTTTGAGTATTGTATGTGTAGTACATGAATCAATTAGGCAAATACTTTTACAGTTGGATGTTGATCCAAGTTCGCTTTGTGAGATATCCATATTTGTTATCCCATAGTTTGACATACAAAAGAGATACAAGAACATAAGAATAAACAAGTTCAATTCTTTTGTGTCACATAATATTTTCAAAATCTGCTGCTAACAGTTGACTAACAAAATCAGATATGTTATCCATTACTTTGCAGTTTGAAAATTTCAGTTTAAACGTTTTCTTCAAACAATCGATTGTTACTTACAAACAATCGATTGTTGAACATTGACAATCGATTGTTAAACACACACAATCGATTATTTGCTATTTTGAAAAACTTCAGATCACACTGTCTTAAGACAATCGATTGTTATGCATAGACAATCGATTGTTGGCTATTTTTGAAAAATTCCAGAGCACACTGTTTCAAGACAATCGATTGTTATGCATAGACAATCGATTGTTGACAATTTTTGAAAATTTCCAGATCACACTGTTTTAAGACAATCGATTGTTAAACATAGACAATCGATTGTTGGCTATTTTGAAAAATTCCAGACCTCACTGTTTCAAGACAATCGATTGTTATGCATAGACAATCGATTGTTGGCTATTTTGAAAAATTCCAGAACACACTGTTTCAAGACAATCGATTGTTATGCATGGACAATCGATTGTTGGCTATTTTGAAAAATTCCAGATTACACTGTCTTAACGACAATCGATTGTTAGACAAAGACAATCGATTGTGGATGATTTTTGAAAAATTCCAGATTACACTGTCTTAATGACAATCGATTGTTAGTCAAAGACAATCGATTGTTGATCAATTGTTTTTCAGTTTTAATGCGAAAATAGTTGATAATCGACTAGTTTTTCAGGCTAGTCGATTACCCCTACTGAAAAATAAAAATATTATTGATATTTAAACATATTGAAGATATTCTAAAGAACTACTGCTAACATTGCTTTATGAACTAACTAATACGAGCTAATACTAATGACTATTAGTTTATTCACTAACTAATACAAATAAGTAGAACAAAATCAAATAACTCCATCTTCTTTCATTACGGACCCATCGCCGATTAGGTGGTCTATTTTCCTTTCGGGTTGCTCAAAGAAGTCTGCCACATCCAGGTGGGTGATGTCCTCATCGTCGTCATAGACAAAATTTGTTTCAGGGCCTTTTCTCTTTCGAGATGCTTGATAAAGGTCAACCAAGTGTCTTGGTATACGGCAAGTCTTTGACCAGTGCCCTTTCCCACCGCAACGATAACATATAGTTTCTGAACTATTTGCCTTAGGATCTTTATGACCCCGTTTCTGCTTTCGGCGGTTATCTCTCCTTGGGGGTTGACGGACTTCATTGGAATTTCTTCCTTGTCTACGTCCCTGGTTATGACCCCGTTTATGACCATGACCATGGCCCTTTTCATGTTTGGCATAATGAGAGTGCACCTTATCTGCTTCAGGCAGTGGTGCGGACCCAGTGGGTCGATTTTCGTGATTTCTCATGAGCAGGTCATTATTTCGCTCAGCCACTAGTAGAAGAGAAATCAGTTCAGAGTACTTTGTAAAGCCTTTCTCTCTGTACTGTTGTTGCAGTACTATATTGGAGGCATGAAACATTGTAAACGTTTTCTCAAGCATATCATAATCAGAGATATTATCCCAGCATAGCTTCAATTTAGAAGTAATTCTGAACATTGCAGAATTATATTCAGAAACGGACTTAAAGTCCTGGAGCCTCAGATGAGCCCAATCATATCGTGCTTGTGGCAGAGTGACCAACTTCAGGTTGTCATATCTCTCCTTTAAGCCGTTCCACAAGATGAGTGGATCCTTGACGGTGAGATATTCAATCTTCAAACCTTCATCAAGGTGATGGCGCAAGAAAATCAAGGCCTTCGCACATTCTTGGGTGGATGCTTTTTCTCTATCTTTGATGGTGTCTTCGAGACCCATAGCATCTAAGTGGATTTCAGCATCCAATACCCATGTCATATAGTTCTTGCCCGAAATTTCAAGGGCAACGAACTTTCTTTTTTGTAATATCAGACATAATCGAAAATTAAATTAGGAAGAGGGAAATACCTTAGATTTTTCGAGAATGGTTCTTGAGACGGTAGAGTCTCGTGCTGATAACGTGTTATGAAATAATATAAAAGACAAGAACAATAACTCAAGAACAAGAGCAAATAGAGAGAAGAGTAGAGAGAGTTCTTCTTATTGATACTTAGAGATTGTTAGGAGTGATTTACAATGGTAGATGGCACCTCTATTTATAGGGAGGAGGATGATTTAGCTACCAAGAATAGAACTCTAGAATCTCTCTAATTAAAGACATTCACCTTAAATAGAAGTGTATTTATAACAAGTTGTTTATTATATGTGTGAAGTTCTATCCACGATTTATGTTTTTCATGATTATGTATACTACTGTAACTGAAATGGAAGCATGCTAACTTTATTTATTAAAAAAGTGGCACAAATTTTAAGTTGAATTAGTAATCGATGATTAACGATTTTTATGAGACATTTTTCTTAATTGAGTTAGTTATACGTAACACTGTAAATATTAATGATTATTGTTATAACTCAAGCACTCATTGAGATAGGATACACGCGCGATGCACATATTTTGAATGATTTTCTTATTACATTAAACGTAATATTTTTATTGGATAAAATTATAATTGTAATTAAATAATTAAAATTTGGGATGAGCTATTATTAAGATTTGAATCAACAACAAAAAAACCTCTTTAACGTTATGAACAATCCTAACTAACAAAAAAAGTCTTTGATTTAATAATTTGCAAAAATTTCAATTCATTCTTTTCGAAATTTATAATAAATAAAATATAATATGATAGTAAGAGTCAAACTGTTAAAATGCAAACGCTAAAAACAATATGAATGAAACATTAGAAGACAAAATATTTTTTAAGTTAGTTGTCATTAATTTTTTTTTTCTGGTATTCGTTAATAAATAACAACTCTCTATACTTTACTGTGTATAAAGTTACTTATTTTAAAATATTAACTTAATATAGACATTTTACTTAGCATTTGATAACTTAATTTACATGTTCTTCATATATATACATATTTTACTGGTTGACGCTATCACACGTATATCACACGTACTTTAAAGTTAGTAAATATAAAAAATAAATTTTACTTTATATATATAATATATTTTTTCAGCGAAAAAAGTTCGGACACCCTTCCGCACCGAAATGGACAGTAAGGAGAAAGAGACTAGAAGAATTTGATGAGAACAGAATCTTGCTGCCAGAAGGGAAAATACAGCATCAAAAGTGCATACAGGTATTCCATTCCACAGTTCACCAAAGTACCCTGAAAAAAGTTAGGTGATGGTGCTAGGTATTCTGCCGAAACAGAAATTTATTCTATGGATGACATTGCATCGACGCTTGGCAACAGTAGACAGGCTAGAAAAATGGGATATACACACGGACCAAGCCTGTTCTTTATGTGACAGTGGCAACACACAGACACATGATCACCTTTTCTTTGAATGTCCTTACTCACAATCACTGTGGCAAGGATTACTAAGGTGGCTGAACTTCAATAGAATGTTACACAACTGGGAGCATGAAGTCCAATGGCTATCTGACAGAGTAAATAGTAGGAACCCAAGGAAATCCATCATAGGAGTGGTATTTCGCCGCAGTTGTATATAATATCTGGATGGAAAGGAATGAAAGACGATTCAGACAATCGAGCATGGATGCTAAGATTAGAGCAAGACTGATTGCACATCAAGTATCACATCACTGGAAGGAAGATGAAACAAATGGCAGCCTACTCTACAATACCTAAATTGTTACCCGCTTTGTAATCCTTGAATATAGTCACAGTTTTGTAGATTAGAAGTTAGTTCAACAGCCTTCGGGTTGTATAGTGGATAGTTAATCAATTTTTGAGAGGTGTTTCATAGTCCCAAAGAACACGCAATGTACAGTTACATTGGTTGAAACACAAATTTTTCATTTTGACCAAAAAAAAAGGAGAATAGAACCTAAGACTCAAACTATCATTCTTTTGACTTTTGACTTCAAAAATTTTCTCTGATTTATCCCTTGAGAACACTATATTTTATTCATTTTTAAGAATTTTTTACACCTACCAAATATGTATGAATGAACCTTATTGTTGAGTCGTCCCACATCGAAGCGATTTGAGGTCCTTGGTCTCCTTATATGGCTTGGGCAATCCTCACTTCATAAGTTAGCTTTTGGGTTGAGTTAGGCCCAAGGTCCATTCTTATTATGATATCAGAGCCAGACTTATCCCAATTATTGTTACCGATGTTGGGCCCCCATTTATGTTGTCCACGCTCCAGAGATCTGGGCGTGGGGGGGGGGGGGGGGGTGTTGAGTTGTCCCACATTGGAGGGATTTTAGGTCCTTGGTCTCCTTATATGGCTTGGGCAATCCTCACCTCATAAGCTAGCTTTTGGGGTTGAGTTAGGCGCAATGTCCATTCTTATCCCTTATTACGATTATCATAACAACAACAACAACTACCCAGTATAGTCCCACAAAGTGAGGTCTGGGGAGGGTAATATGTAGACGAGCCTTACCTCTACCCGAAAGGGCAGAGAGGCTGTTTCCAATCGACCCTCGGCTCAGTGAAGGAATTACGATTATCATAACAGCCAGCTAAAAACGTTAGTTAGCTAAGCTAGCATGCAATGACTTTCTCTAATAGGGGTTTGCTTCTTTAAGCTCCGCCCAATCTATATAAGATGCTGCTCGTTTTCTCTCAGTGTAACTTCACAAACTTATAAAAATATAAGTTAGTTATTTTGGAACATATAATACGTTAAATCATAGATTATGAACCTATTAAAGATAGTTAGGCAATCTGAAAAAAAAAAAAGAAATTGGATAGGATTATATGATATGCTTTTGTCAAAACTTCGAGGAAAGCTCACTTGTAGGTGCGGTGAAGCTGCGAAAATTTCACCTTATAAACCCAAAGTACAAGTAGAGGTAAAAGAGCAAAGAGGAATTACTAAATTAAACTTAAAAAGAACCAAAAATTTCACAAGCAGCCTGTATCAACTAACAATAAATTGACCAGAGCAAAAGGCGATTACCGAACTAGTTCTGTTATGGCGGGATCTAATTTGCATTAAAGGAAATTATCTCAAAGTCAGATTATCCCACTATTCAAAATTAGCGGAAAAAAGTGGAGAACATCACCGACTGCTACGTACCAAGTACTGTAAATTTGGATATTCAATTTTTTTATATTTTAATTAAAATTTTCATAAAAAGTGCTATAGATCAATAACTTAATTTAATGCTAAAATTTTTGAAAAAATCATACTGAAAGAAAAAAAAAATTAACTTCTCAAATAGTAATAATATCATTCTTTATAGAATTATATAGTTCTAAAAAGCAAATGAACTCCCATTTTTGCCCTTAATTTTCAGGATTATCTTAATACTGTAGCTTAACCCTAAATTATTTTGGATCCTTTTAATTTCCTAGAATTTTCTATGCTCTCATTGATATAGCATAGTTTACAAATGTCGAGAAACCTCCTTAATAAACTGTACATGGTTTTAAAACTCGAGTTTTGTCAGTTTTGGAACTTCTTTTATCTCTCAGCAATTTGCTTTTCCCCTCAGAATATCATTCTAGAGCTAAGACAGCCTAGTTAATGGTTTCTCTCAACATCCATTTCCTTGTCTTTTAGCTGTTGGAGTCATCCTTTTACTATGGAAAATTGTTGCCTTCTTGAGGTAGATGTCAATGGCCAAGAATTATTTTTGGTGGACAAGGTAACCTAGAGAAACATACGTTTTACTACAATATCCTGTTTCCTATTGACATTATTGTTATTGAATTTATTAAACTCAAGTTTTGTGTTTCGTACACTTTTGTCACTTCCTTTGAGAAAAATGCAGCCTTTAAATATCTGGACTGACCATCTTATATTAATGCTTGTTGATCTTCTGCAGACTATTCTTGTATCTCTCTCAGGGAGATTAAGAAAATTGTTCAGTAAGTTGACAGGAAAAACAAGAAGGCTGAAATTAATTTTCGACAAATTTCCAGGAGGTGCTGAGTGTTTTGAACTCATTGCTAAGTTTTGCTATAATGGTGGTAGGATAAAGATTACTCCTTTTAACATGTTTCAACTGCATTGTGCTGCAAATTACCTACAAATGAATCAAGAAATACAGGGGAAACCAAATTTGGTCGAGCAAACGAATTCTTATTTTCAGAAGATTTATTACATGACATGGTCTGAACTGATTATTAGCTTGGAAAAGTGCCAACAACTCCTTTCTTTCTTGCCATCTTCATCTATACTTCAAGAGTTCTTGGATTGTGTGGTTGGAAGGCTTGAATTTCATAACATTTCTAGCCCATGTGCATCTTCTTCCGACAATTCGTCAATGGAGTTTTCAGGGGATATTAGTACAGAAAGCAAGGGAATTTACAGTTGTCTAACAACCTGGTGGTTTGCAGATCTTGAATTTTTGAACCTTAATATGTTCAAGAAGATTATAGAGACAATGATATCTAATAAATTGGATCATTATATGATCTCTTCATTCCTGTTTTATTACAAAAGAGTGAAATGTCCCACTGTTTCATCAGCTCAGAAATCCAGAATCATTGAGACAGTAATTAAAATCCTTTCTTCTCTTGATAGGAGCTTCATCTCTATGAGAGGTCTATTTGACATTCTTCAGGCATCTTTTACCTTGAAAATGAGCAAATGTTCAATAGTGAAGTTAGAACATTTAATTGGTTCCCAGTTAGATAGAGCTAAACTTGATGATTTGCTTATTCCTTCTCCAGCAGGGGAAAAAAGTGCTTATAATGTAAATCTAGTTCTGAGGTTGCTTGACATATTCCTCTCCGATAGCCGCGAAAAATTATTGATGTATCAACTGAAAAAAGTTGCCGATTTAGCAGATCTATATATCATGGAAGTGGCACCTGATCCTTTTCTTAAACCTTGCAAGTTTTTGGCATTGGCAGCAGCACTGCCTGATATGGCAAGAGAATCATATGACAGAATTTATCTTGCCATGGATATGTATCTCAAGGTAAGACATCTTTCACTAGTGTTTTCACACTCAAACTGGATTTGATGTCCTCAAAAATCAGTTCTCATTTGTTGCATAAATCTTTAGTCCTGTCACACTAAGCGTGGAATAGAAATGAACTAATGTTTCATTTTAAGATGTAACTGATATATACTGACACTTGCTTGGTATAGTAGGCTACTTACTACTTATTGTAGGTTACAAACAATATTTTTTTAAATATAATTAGCTACATGCTATTACGTACCTTTTAATTAAGTGATATATATATATATTGTGTGTAAATATTTTTTATATTTGTTGATGCGTAGAACTTAATCAGCTATTGAAACAGGTACATAAATATGGTTTATCTGAAGAAGAAAAGATAAAGATGTGTGGTGTCCTGAGCTATGAGAAGCTCTCGGAAGAAATTCTCAAGGACCTTGCTCAAAATGAAAGCTTTCCAGCTTATGCATTGATCACTGCAAAAGTGAGTACTCAGCAGAACAGGCTCAGTTATTCGGCCACAAAACATATCTAAGTATTCAGTGATCTTTGAAACGCAATTAGCAGTGGCAATGTATATACCAAGTCTTGAAAGGTTTAATGTTATTGGCTAGGAAAATCAAGTTTTCTTAGCATACAATTAATCTTTTGACTTGCAGCAAGGTGCATCACATTTTCTTTCTATTTTCCAGATGAAAAGAACAACATTATCAATCAAAGCTGCCTTAACAATTTAAGATCGAGAGGACTGCTGATAATATGCCAATTTTCTCTGACTAAGGACCTTTAAACTTGGTCGTTTTTACAAGACTTTAACATTAGTATTAAGCTTGCTTACAATGGTACAGGAGAATCAAATTAAACCCCACTTCCCCGTCCAATTGCCATTTTGTTTTGTTTACTCCCCGTTCACTTTAATTGATTTTTTTAGTTGTTTTAACATATATTATGGAATTCATCTTTTAATATTACTTAGCAATAAAATTAATTATATTACCCTTAATTTGTTCACTAAAAATATAACAAATAATGTTAGGCTCTTTAGTCCAAGAACAACTTTAAAAAAAAAAAAATTCCTTCTTAATATCTAGAAAAAATTAAATATTTTGGACAAATATCTGAAAAAATCAAATATTCCTTTCTTTTTCAAGTTTTCATGAACCTTTCTTTGACCGTTCGACCCCTTTTAATATAGAGGAGTACTCCTTTTAGTTCATTTTAATTGAGCTTTTGGTCTTTTTTTTATGGTCCATAATATTTTATATTTTTATATATTAAGAAATAATTAAATTTTTTTATCTAAAATTATCTTTGGAGTAAAGAGTTTAAAATATTTGTTAAATATTTAATGAACAAATTAAAATTAATATATAATTTTATTGTTAATTAGTATTAAATGTTATAAACTAAAGCAAAAGACAAGAACAATAGAACAAGAACAATAGCAATAGAGAGAAGAGTAGAGAGAGTTCTTCTTATTGAGTTGAGAGGGGTCTTAAGGGATGATTTACAATGGTAGGGGGCACCTCTATTTATAGGGGAGAGGAAGATTTAGCTACCACTAATAGAACTCTAAAATCTCTCTAATTAAATACATTAAAGACATTCACCTTAAATAGAAGTGTAAGAATCTTCTATTTCATAACACTCCCCCTTGAATGTCTATTCAATGATGTGCCTCGTTAAAACCTTAAAACAAAACCCAATGGGAAAAATTAAAGTAAGGAAAGAGTACACATGTTTGAATATGCGCCTATTGGTTGCCTCGTTAAAAACCTTGCAAGGAAAACCCAGTGGGACAAAACCTTGTAAGGGAAAAAGAGTGCAACGCGCATTAACTCCCCCTAATGAGTACATCGATTTATATCCTTGAGCATTTGCATTCCAATCTTGAAATCATCATTCTTGATAGATATAAACATCTTCATATAATGTCGTGGAATAGCTCTTCAATATCTCCATAGGTGCATTCTCAAATCCATCATGCTTATAGTTATGGCAAGATTCATATGTACACAAATTGTACTTAGGATGCGGTACTTCAGGACCGAGAATTGCATATGCTTCAAGCAACTTAAATCTTTCAAGTTAAGTCATATAATTCACATAATAGACTTTAGCTGCATATCAAAGTTTCATGTCATGCTAAACAAATAAGATATCGAAAATTGACTATACATACCTTTGCCTTTATACTTTCAAGCATATGAACTACAGGTTCAAATCTACATGTCTTTCATATGGAATCAATTCTTCTTGAATTGTATCTCTTCCATTTAGTTGCTTTCTTTGAGTCAGCAAATGCGTATAGCATGCTTTGCAATATGTTGCAATTGCATTTCCCTTTTTATAAACTACAGGTTCATATCATGATATTCGGGGATATACATATACAAATGAAAATTCATCCCATGTAACACTTTCTCAAGTGTTTATCATGTCTCCCCCTCATGTTAGTAAAACTAACATGTTTCCTCAACTTTGGAAAATCATCTTTGTGCATTATGTCAATATACACAGCACCTTAATAATAAGATGAAATTATTTGGTTCCTGACCTTGAACCACTTGTGAGGGGAGAATATACTCTCGTATACAACTTATATCTAACTGATATATATATAACTTAGTTCTTATAAGAAACAGTTTAGCTATTAAGTGGAAACACTCAATAATTATCTTGCTAAACCAACTTTGATATAAACCAACTTATCAAGATGAACTGTCTTGAGTAGAGAATCTGGAAACTATGCTCGAAGTTAGATTACTGAGCGATTTACCTCGCAAGCACTGCCAGGCTGCGGGTTAATAACAATGGCGCATGTAACCATATCATAGATGCATCATATGTGGTATACATGGCAGGTGAATGGGCCCATACTCACCTTTCATATTTCCAGAATTTATGGGCTTCAACCCGAACTCTTTAGTTGGTCCGTTCATTAATGAGAACAAGTGATACAAGAGTATTCGTAAAGAACTTTCTAGTTCTTTAATATTCACCTATGTGAATTTGCACATCATACTTAAAATGAGATGGCTAACATGAATGCCAACTGAATAAATTATCAATATTGGTAAACTTCAAATTTACACCATGACATGTGCACTTATCAATAAACTTCGGGTTTATTATGACATGGGTTTTATACCAATAGATATCCACTTTATTGTGGCATTCTTTCGTTTGTGTAGTACAAACTGGAGAACAAAGCGGGTAGCTTTTCATATACAAATTACCCCGCTACAAGTTGTAGTAATAGGAGAATCAAAGCCTTCCTTTATTTATAGTCTCAATATAATCAATTGCTTTCGCGTGTACTTTGGAAACTGAATAAGTTTCTTTGAGACTTACTACAGCACAATACTCAATTGTGTTTCTCCAACATAGTAATAATTGGCTCTTCGAGAGCTCTCAATTAATTTTGTACTACCACAGACTGAGGTTCGAGATCCTCACATTCTTGCATTCCGTATTTTCAAGAGTCTCAGGCTCAATAGATTCTTCGTGAATCTCGGAATTAATCAAATCATGAGCGTCCTCATGTGATTCTTTCATAGTGTCATTTAGATCGTTCTTTTTCCTCTTTCTAGGATTTCGATCTTTGGAACCTAATGGTCTGCCACGCTTCTGGCGTGCATTTGACTCATTGGATATGACACTAGATATTTGTCCAATAGGGACTTCAATACGGATCGGAACATTTTCCGCGTGAATGTGGGATTTCGTTATCTTCTTCAAGTCCGTAAATGCGTCAGGCATTTGATTTGCTATTCTTTGCAAATGGATAGTCTTTTGTACCTCTTTCTTTCAAATAGAGGTATGTGGATCAAGATGAGATAATGATACATTTTTCCACAAAATTTCCCATTTGGTTTCACCGACTTCTCCCCCTAATTTTGGGAAAAGTGTCTCATCAAATTGACAGTCTGCAAATAGTGCAGTGAACAAATCTCCTGTCAATGTTTCGAGGTAGCGAATAATGGAGGACGATTCATACTCAACATATATTCCTAACCTTCTTTGCAAACCCATTTTGGTGCGGGATGGCGGTGCTACAGGCACCTATACTGCGCATCCAAAGCTTCTTAAATGGGATATATTGGGTTCATGACCCAAAACCAATTGCAATAGGGAATATTTGTGATAATTCGTCAGTCAGAGACGAACTAGCATTGCTGCATGCGAAATGGCGTGACCCTAAGCCGAAGCGGGCAGCCGACAAAGTAGCATTGCTGCATGCAAAATGGCGTGAACCCAAACCGAAATGGGCAGCCTCGTTTTCATGAAGAATTCAAGATTATTCTGATCTATTATCCATTAACTTTGCAAACGCAAGGTTGCGTGATGGCAACAAGCACACATTAGACCATCTACAGGATGCGTCTATCAAGACCATGAAATACCTAAACTACCCACTAGGTGGGTGAATAGGTCCACAAATGTCCCCTTGTATACGTTCCAGAAACTGGGGTGACTCAGTCCCAACCTTTGTTGGGGATGGTCTGATAATCAGCTTGCCTTGATAACACGAAGTGCAAGGATATTCATTACTTGAAAGAATTTTGAAATTCTTTAACGGATGCCCATATGAGCTTTCTATAATCCGTCTCATCATGGTTGATCCTGGGTGACCCAGTCGATCATGCCAAAGTACAAATGTATTGGACTCAGTATTCTTTAGATTTACTGTTGAATGTGCCTCAATTGCACTAATTCTTGTCCAATACAGGCCACAAGATAAAGACGGGAATTTCTCAATAACCCTCTTTTGGCCGGAGACATTCTTTGAAGTGAGGACGAGATATTCGAGATTATCTTCATCCATTGTCTCAATATTGTAGCCATTCCGGCGTACATCTTTAAAGCTCAACAAGTTTCTCATAGACTTGGAGGAGAACATTGCATTCTCTATGATTAACATCGTGCCCTTGGGCAGAGTTACTATAGCTCTTCCGGAGCCTTCAATCAATTTACTACTTCCAGAGATTGTAGTAATGTTTGCCTTACACATATTCAGTTGAGAGAAATACTTCCTTTCTTTGAGTATTGTATGTGTAGTACATGAATCAACTAGGCAAATACTTTTACAGTTGGATGTTGATCCAAGTTCGCTTTGTGAGATATCCATTTTGCTTTCCCATAGTTTGACATAAATATAAGTATAAACAACTTCAATTCTTTTGTTTCGCGTTTAAATAGCGTTTTGGGAAGCAGTTATTTAGGATATTAGAATATTGTATTCTAATATTCGAATATAATGCCTTGCGGAAAAAATAATACTTTAATGCGAAAAATATTAGATATTCGAATATTTAAGCACATATTCTAATATCTTGCCAGATATTCGAATATAGGAATTCTGATATTCGAATATCTGGCCCAGATATTCGAATATCAGACTCTGATATTCGAATATCTGGCCTGGCGGAAAAAAGTTCGTTATATTGCTAAATATTAGACGATCGACTAGTTTTTAGGTTAGTCGATTACCTCTACTGTACAATAAAAATATTTGAGCATATTGAAACATTCTAAAGGGCTAATACTAACATCATATCATGAATTAACTAATACGAGCTAATGCTAATGACTATTAATTTATTCATTGACTAATACAAGTAGAATCAAACAGCTCCATCTTCTTTCATCATGGTTCCATCACCGATTAGGTGGTCTATCTTTCCCTCGGGTTGCTCAAAGAAGTCTGCCATATCCAGGTGGGTGATATCCTCATTTTCGTCATAGACAAAATTTGTTTCAGGGCCTTTTCTCTTTCGAGATGCTTGATAAAGGTCAACCAAGTGTCTTGGTATACGGCAAGTCCGAGACCAGTGCCCATTTCCACCGCAACGATAACATATAGTTTCTGAACTATTTGCCTTAGGATCTTCTGGACCCCGTTTCTGCTTTCGGTGGTTATCTCTCTTTGGGGGGTGACGGACTTCTTTGGAATTTCTTCCTTGTCCGCGTCCTTGGCTTTGACCCCGTTTATGACCGTGATCATGGTCCCTTTTATGTTTGGCATAATGCGAGTGCACCATATCTGCTTCAGGCAGTGGTGTAGACCCAGTTGGTCTATTTTCGTGATTTCTCATGAGCAGATCATTATTTCGCTCAGCCACTAGTAAGAGAGAAATCAGTTCAGAGTACTTCGTAAAGCCTTTCTCTCGGTACTGTTGCTGCAGTACCATATTGGAGGCATGAAACGTTGCAAACGTTTTCTCAAGCATATCGTAATCGGAGATGTAATCTCCACATAGCTTCAGTTTAGAAGTAATTCTGAACATAGCAGAATTATATTCAGAAACGGACTTAAAGTCCTGTAGCCTCAGATGGGCCCAATCATATCGTGCTTGTGGCAGAGTGACCTACTTCAGGTTGTCATATCTCTCCTTTAAGCTGTTCCACAAAACGAGTGGATCCTTGACGGTGAGATATTCAATCTTCAAACCTTCGTCAAGGTGGTGGCGCAAGAAAATCAAGGCCTTCGCACAATCTTGGGTGGATGCTTTTTCTTTATCTTTGAGGGTGTCTCCGAGACCCATAGCATCTAAGTGGATTTCAGCATCCAACACCCATGTCATATAGTTCTTGCCCGAAATTTCAAGGGCAACGAACTTTCTTTTCATAATGTCAGACATACTCGAAAATTAAATTAGGAAGAGGGAAAATACCTTGGATTTTCGAGAATGATACTTGAGACGGTAGAGTCTCGTGCTGATAACGTGTTATAAACTAAAGCAAAAGACAAGAACAATAGAACAAGAACAATAGCAATAGAGAGAAGAGTAGAGAGAGTTCTTCTTATTGAGTTGAGAGGGGTCTCAAGGGATGATTTACAATGGTAGGGGGCACCTCTATTTATAGGGGAGGGGAAGATTTAGCTACCACTAATAGAACTCTAAAATCTCTCTAATTAAATACATTAAAGATATTCACCTTAAATAGAAGTGTAAGAATCTTCTATTTCATAACATTAAAAGATAAATTACTTAATAGTACATATGAAAACGCCAAAAAAATTTTAATTAAAGGGGAGCGAAGGAAACGGAGTGAGTAACAAACAACTGAAGAAAAAGAGGAAAAGACAGTTATCGACTTATAAGATTTTTGTCTTTTTGTCTTTGTCTTTGTCTAATGTTGGAGACTTGGAGCCAGAGAAGTTCATTAATTTATTAAATGGATGTTTCTGAAGAATATTTATAGAGAATATCGAGCCAAATGTAGAAATAAAAAAAAATAATACTTTTACGAAAATAAATTTTGAGATTTGAAATCAAAAAATAAAATATCAAGAAAGAAAAATATATTTGCTAACTCAAACTCAAAGCTTACAATACTACACTTGTAATTCCTAATACAAGTTTTGGGATGATTTTACAAATGAGTTCTACAACCTATTTATACTAAAATCTTACACCAAAAATTCAACATTGGCATACAAAAATAATCAAACACGGCATGTAAGAAAATTCAAACTTATACAAATTAATTTTGTCATGCAAGACAATCAATATTCTTGAATACTATTTTTGACTTTTATTTTTAAAACTAGTCTATTTTAATTATTTTTGATCAATTTATATAATTTCAATAGACTCCCTTAAATTGATCAAAAAAATTTACGTATACCAGGAATCGATTTCAATCTCTCGAACGTTTCTGCCTTCAGCGGTTTAGTCAGAATATCTGCTATCTGATCTTCTGATTCACAGAACTTAAGTTTGATTTCTCCACTCTTGACAAGATCTCTTATGTAGTGATACTTAATCCCGATATGCTTGCTCCTGCCATGAAATACTGAATTCTTGGCTAATGCAATCGCTGACGTATTATCACACATAATCTTTGTCGGACCATCTTGCTCGTGGTTCAGTTCACCGAGCATTCTTCGAAGCCAAACTGCTTGACATGCTACAGAGGTTGCTGCCATATACTCTGCTTCAGTTGTAGATAAAGCAACTACTTGTTGCTTCTTTGAAGACCACGAAAATACGCCTCCCTCGAGAAAGAATACATAACCGGAAGTGCTTTTCCGAGTTTTAGTATCATCCCCACAATCACTATCCGTGTATCCTACAAGTCTGCACTTGTCAGAATATTTATAGAAAATTCCATGATCCTGGGTACTTTTAATGTACTTCAGAATCCGCGTTGCTGCCTGCAAATGGGACTGGCTCGGTGTCTCCATGAATCGACTGATAATCCCTACTCCATAAACAATATCTGGCCTTGTTGATGCTAAATAACGTATACTACCAACAATGCTTTTAAAATAAGTAGGATTTACCGCATCACCCGTTCCTTCTTTCTTTAACTCAAGACGTTCTGCAACAGGAGACTTCATCGGATTTGCTGATTCCATCTTGAATTTCTTCAAGATATCTCTGCATATTTATTTTGAGAAATAAAAATACCATCTTCAGTCTGTTGCACTTCAATGCCCAAGAAGTAAGACATCAGCCCCATGTCTGTCATTTCAAACTGACTTGTCATAGCCTCCCTGAATTCAGCAAACATAAATTCTCAGTTTCCTGCAAATATTAAGTCATCAACGTAAAGACAGACAAACATAATGTCGCCATTAGTCTTTGGCTTAATATACAGTGTATGCTCATAAGGACACTTCTGAAAACCTGCCTCCAACATGTAAGCATCAATACGCGTATACCAAGCTCGTGGAGCCTGTTTCTAACCGTATAACGCCTTCTTCAACCTGTACACTTGGTTCTCCTGTCTTTTCTTGGCATATCCAGGTGGTTGCTCGACATAGACTTCTTCCTCCAAAAACCCATTCAAGAATGCCGACTTTATATCCATCTGATGTATCTTCCACCTGTGTTGGGCTGCAATACCAATTATCATCCGTATAGTATCCATTCTGGCAACTGGTGCGAAAACGTCGTAGTAGTCAATTCCCCGCTTCTGCTTGTAGCCTTTGACCACCAATCTTGCCTTGAACTTGTCCACCTCTTCGTTGGGTCGGTACTTTGTCTTGTACACCCACTTGACACCGATTGGCTTCTTTCCTTCTGGCAAATAAGTTAACTCCCACGTGTCATTCTTCTAGATAGAATGAATTTCCTCATTCATCGCCTTGATCCACTTCTCGTCACCTGCTGCATCTTCATAATGCACTGGATCACAATCTGCAAAGAGACAAAAATTCACCAGAGTTTCATCGGTGATGTCATCATCGCCTTCCTTGTCTTTAGTGACAACATAATCATTGAGGCGAGATGGTGGCACGCTCGTTCGATCCGAACGCCGTAATCATTCTACCGGTTCTGCTGGCTGAGGAGATGGAGGATCACTAGCTGGTGGTTCAGGTGTTGAGATATCTTCCTCGTGTGGCTCTTCTGACTCGATCAGTATACCTCTCCCAGCATCATCTTTCTTTCTCCAGCTCCACGCTTCATCTTCAGCGAACCGAACAGCTCTGCTAACGATCAATTGTTTCATGACTGGATTATATAACTTATAACCCTTCGTGACTTCACTGTACCCAATAAAGATACACTTCTGGCTTTTATCATCCAGCTTCTTTCTCCGCTCATCTGGTACATGGGGATAAGCTATACACCCTAATACCCTTAATGAAGAAACATTCGGCTCACTGCCACTCCAAGCTTCTTCTGGAGTTCTCCCGTTCACGATCTTTGTCGGGCACCTGTTCAACACGTACACATCACAGGCAATAGCTTCTGCCCAAAATTCCTTCGGCAAACCTTTCCCCTTCAGTATGCTTCTTGCCATTTCAAATATTGTCCTGTTCCTCCTTTCAGCCACACCATTTTGTTGAGGTGTATAACTGGCTATCAACTGATGAAGAATTCCTTATTTTTTGCAAAACTCTTGAAATTCGTTAGAAGTGAATTCACCATCTCTATCGGATCTCAGAGTTTTCAAATTAAAACCACTTTGTTTTTCAACAAAAACTTTAAATTCTTTGAATTTTGAAAAAGCTTCTGATTTTTCTCGGAGAAAATAAACCCAAGTTTTTCTGGTACAATCATCTACAAAAGCAAGCATGTATCTCTTACCTCCTATAGATTTCACCTCGAAGGGCCACACAAATCTGTATGCACTAACTCCAAAGATTTCTTTGATGTCTTCAATTTTCCAGTTGGAAAAGAATCTCTGTGCTGCTTCCCAAGAAGACATCCTTCACACTGCTGATCAGGAGCATCGATCACCGGTAATCCTGTCACCATTTTCTTTTGGGACAATAATTTCATCCCTCTGAAATTTAAATGGCCATATCGGAGATGCCATAGCCAGTTGCTATCCATCGCCACTGCTTGAAAGCTCATCACTCCTTTATTGAGAGTGAGAGAGTACATCCGATTTTTCGCCATGTTTACCGGAGTAATCATCTTGTTATATTTGCTCAGGATGGTGCAAACGCCGTCTTGAAAGAGAATCTGGTGCCCTTTTTCTGAAAGTTGGCCAACGCTCAATAGATTCCAGAAAAGACCAGGTATAAAAAAACATCTGCAATAGTAACATCGCTGCCATCCTTGGCTTTAATTTTGATGTCACCTTTGCCTTTCACACTAATCTTCGTCTTATTCCCAAAGTTCACTTCTCCGACCTCGTACTCGTGTAACTTTGAAAATAGATCTTTACCCCACATATGATTTGAGCACCCGCTATCAAGGTACCAAACATCTGGACCTCTAGCCACTTGTTCACCAGCGTCACATGCTAGAACCATATCTTCACCAGCTTCTGCCACGTGTGCCTGCTGCGACTGTCTGATAATTTGGACATTCATTTAAATGTCCAAATTTTTGACAGTTGTAACATCTGACCTTTGATTTATCGAAGATACCTCCAGAAGAATTATTTGCCTTTCTTCTGTTGCCGTCTCGTTCGCCATTGCGCCTGTGACCGCCATTGCCACCGCGACTTCCTGGTATGAAATTACTCTGCAATGCCTGCTTTGGTTGAGAGGTTCCATCCTTCTGGTTCATTCTCTACTCGTGAGAACTTAATGAACCCAACAACCTGTCAACTGGCATGGTTGATGTATCTTGGCCTTCCTCGATGGCTGCTACAACATAGTCAAATCTTGCGGTTAGAGATCGTAGTATTTTTTCTTCTACTCTCTGCTCATCCAACACTTCCCCGTTGGACCGCAAATGATTCATCATGGACTTCACTTTGTCGAAATAACCAGCAACACTTTCCGAGTCTGTCATTCTCAATGACTCGAAATCGCCCCGGAGCATCTGCAATCGGATCCGCTTCACTCGTTCATCACCTTTGTAGGCTTTCTGCAAGATAACCCACGCTTGGTGAGCTGTCTCAGCCTCCGATATTCTTTCAAATACCAGCTCGTCAACAACTTGAATGATGGCATATAATGCCTTCTGATCCCGCTTACGAGTTTCAACTAATACCTCTTTCTCCTCATTTTTCATAGCCTCGAACGCAACTGCATTAACTACCTCTGTGTAGCCGCTCTCCACCAAATCCCATAAATTTTGAGATCGAAAAAATAACTTCAATTGGATTGACCAATTGTTGTATTTTTTCCCGGTGAATTTTGGAAACTGAATTTGAATCGTGGTACTAGATGATATGATTCAATATTTTTCTACCTCACAACACTCAACCTTGCTCTGATACCAAATGTAGAAACAAAAAAATATAATGATTCATCGGAAATAAACTTTGGGATTTGAAACCGAAAAATGAAATACCGAGAAAGAAAAATATATTTGCTAACTCAAACTCAAAGCTTACAATACTACAGTTGTAATTTCTAATACAAGTTTTGGGATGATTTTACAAAGAAGTTCTACAACCTATTTAAACTAAAATTTTACATCAAAAATTCAAGATTGGCATACAAAAATAATCAAACATGGCATGTAAGAAAATTCAAACTTATACAAATCAATTTTGTCATGTAAGACAACTAATACTCTTAAATATCATTTTTAACTTTTATTTTTAAAACTAATCTATTTAATTATTTTTGATCAATTTATATAATTTCATCAGCCAAGACTTTTTGTGATACAGAATCTCCCAGCGACTAATGCGGCTTGTTACAAGCACATTTGTGGGGATCGCTAACACAATTACCCCATTAATGCCTTCATTGTTATTTGTATTACAGTTTCTAGGTGTATGGAAAGTTCCATTGTAATTGTATACACCTCCATACCTCTTTGGCTCTTTATTCGATCCATTTTTTCCTTTCAACAATGCGAGAAACAAAACTTATCCTTTTTACTTAATCTGTTTAGTGTAGGCACTAACACATGGACTTGCTAAGCTGGTTCTGGAGCATAATTAATTTAACCAATAAGACTAAAATACATTGAAATAGTCTTGCTTGTTTAATAATTTCTTCCTTACAATATGAAACTATATCGTTGCAGAAATACAAAATACTATTAGAAATTCGAAAAAAGCGATCGCAAGAAGCAGTCAAAGATGATCGCTTACGAATTACAAAGCGATTAAAAAGCATCCAAATTGGTTTGGTCGTTATTTTGCTGGTCCCTTTACCTTAGAGACCAAAGTTGGTCGTTAATTGGCGACCAACTTTGGTCTCTACGGTAAAAAAAACCAAATATTCCGGGTAAACAATATACCGACCAACTTTAGTCGCTTTAATATTTTAATAATATAAATTTAGCAACCAAAGTTTGTCTCTATATTTAAATTACGTTTTTTATTTGTTATTATTCAAAATATAGCAACCAACTTTGGTCTGTAAACCAAATATTATATTTTAAAATCTGGAAAATAGCAACCAAAGTGATCGCTTTTTTTATTATAATTTATTTTTAAATGTTTTTAAATATAAGCAACCAAAATTTATCGCTAATTTCAAGAATTTAATTTTTTCTTTAAATATAAGTGACAAATATTGGTCGCTAATTTCCACATTTTTTTTATAGAATAGCGACCAAAGTTGGTCGCTTTTTAGGAAATCTTAGTTAATTAGCGACCAACCTTGGTCGCTTTTGCCCACAAAAGTTTTTTTTTTAAATAGAAAAACGACCAAAGTTGGTCGCTTTTCTGGGTATAATTTTGGTAGGAACTGCCTGTTTTGGTAGCTACACTACCTTCCAGCATACCAAATTCCTTATTACAAGCAACAACAACAACACTAACAACAAAACCAGTAACAACAACACAACAATAACAACAATAAAAATAACACAACAACAACATTAAAACCAACAAAATATAAAGTTTAATAAAACTAACACACTAAGCTAACAAAACTAAGTTAGTGCTTATTACAAGCCCATTTGACAACCGATTTTATTTGTCTAGTTCAATGTATATAAAAGTCAATGAGTGTTTTGTACAACATCATTATCATCACCATATGATGAACTTTTATCACCAAGACGGTATATAGAAGGGTCTACTTGTCGAGGATGGAAAGAATGATCATGGGGAGGACGGGAGGAACGAGCACGGGGAGGACGGAAGGAACGCTCACGTTCAAGTCGAGCCTCTGGCGATGACTCACGAAATCGAGGAATCAATAAAGTTCCAGAAGCTAGGAGAGATTTGAGCTGCTCTTGCATGCACTAGTACTCAGCTTGCATGTTAATGTACTGAGCATCTCTAAGCTTTTCTCTTTCCTGGGTCGCTTCTAGCTCGAGCGTGAGCTTTGTTACAGTCTCCCACATAGCGGAGATGCTCTTCCATTCAAGTTGCTCACCTTGAGAGGAAGTCCCTATTCCTTGCATTCCACACTTATGGCGATGTAATTTCTTTGTAGGATTCCCATATACCTTCCCCCATTTTGGACCGCCAGCAGCCTCCATCCATATTTTTTTAGCATCCTCGTCCGAAGGTTGGATTGGCTCGCCCGACTCATTAGGTGTTTGACTGCGTATGAATTCCTTTATGTCAGTTGTGAAGTGACCCTATAAGAAAAAATATATTGAATTAGTGTTTCAAATTCTATATAAAAGTAAATCAAAATACTTAATGAAAAGTGAAAACTTACATGTATAGTCAAGGCTCGGCCCTTGATCCACCTTTCTTGATCTGTCTCTTTATTCTTCTTTACAATATGAGTCTCCTTGAATAGCTCATCTTGGCTCATCGGATGCCCTAATTTCTTTTCCTGAAAACTCATAAATTTTAGTTAATAAACAGAATAGATATACTTTAATAATTATAATAAATTAAGAAATTACGTATCAATCTTATTTTTTTTTTGTCCCTAGGCTGATTGTACCTCTAGTGTGCAAGGATCCTCCCTTCTCAGATGCGCGAGCTTTCTTTCCTTTTTTGCTCTTCTCTAAGAATTTTGAGGTAAGCCATTGCCTTTGCAAATCCTCCCATAAATTCTAAAACAACTAGTCAGGCTTCTAGTTCAACTTTCTAGCTTTGGAGAAACTATGAGACAACTGCTTGCGAGCTTTGTGATGAAAATTAGCAGCCACTTCCGCGCTATAGCAGCGTTCCCATACATACTTGCTTTGCTTTCAAAAGTTGAATATTATATGAAAATATCATATATATAAATAATTATACTGCTTATAAGAACATTTATATCTTAAATTGATTGAAAATTTGCTCCTTCAGCAAGAATGAGAATTCACTCAAAGTCGCATAAGGACCATCATAAAGCTTTATAGTGTCTTTAGTGACTATCCTCATAGTAATATTACTCGGGATGGACCTGCAATTTAATAAAAAGTACATTAATATCTTAATACAAATTGTACAAAACAATAGATATAAAAATAACAAATAACTCTTACCCATAACCCTCAGGGACTATTATGATCCTGACATATTGATCATCATGCACCTGCTCGTCATCATCATCATCACCATCCGAAGCATGTATATCAGAGGCATGTGTGCAAGGTGTACGGGGGTCAGAGCTAGTATCTCGCAGGCGAAGGCCTGAAATAGATGTAGCCGCTGATAAAACAAATTTATATTAAATAGGTAACTACTTTTAATAGATTATAATAGCATGTATATAAAGGAACTTTTTAATTTATGTAAGTATATGAGTAATTTCATACACACACAAAAACTATATTGTAATTGATGATGAATCTTATACATTACTATACATGAATAATTCATGAATTGATAAACCAATATAATATTATTCTATTAATAGATATAATAGTATTCATTATTTATATTATAACAAAGTTAATGAATTACATTCATTCATCACTTGGTTATACGTCGATGAGTCAATTATAGCAGACTAAGTGATATAAGTCAAGACGTTTTGTTTTTAATATTTAATGATGAATCCGAGTACATAAGTCGATGGATTAATTTACAATTCAAGCAATCCCTAAAAGAACCCGACCATGTGTTCCTATCACTTCATGTTCTTATATATATATATATATATATATATATATATATATATATATATATATATATATATAAATATATATTAACACTTCATGCTACTTTAACTACATATATAACATGTTATGGTATATGCTACTATATTCATTATTTGTGTTATAACAGAGTTAATGAATTACATTCATTCAGCACTAGGTTATAAGTCGACAAATCAATTATAACAGATTAATTGATATATGTCGAGACGTTTTGTTTTTGATATTCAAAGATGCATCTGAGTAGGTTATAAGTCGATGAATCAATTTACAAGTGTATCAATACCTAAAAGAACTCGGCCATGTGTTCCTAGCGCTTCATGTTCTTATACACACACACACAGACACTTCAGTGTAATACTTTAACGTATATATAACTTGTTATAGTATATGTTAGTGTGTGCATATATATAACACACACACTTCGTGCTAAGTTAACTACATATATAGCATGTTATAGTATATGATATTGTATTCATTATTTGTATTATAAAAGAGTTAATAAAATACATTCATTCATCACTAGGTTATACGTCGATGAATCAATTATAACATATTAATTGATATAAGTCGAGACGATTTGTTTTTAATATTCAACGATGCATCTGAGTAGGTTATAAGTCGATATATATATAGCTAGTCTCTATCTGCTTCCCCTTTCGTAAGAGACCAACTTTGGCCGCTAATTTTAAATTATATTTATTTATATTTTATAATTTTTTAAAATAATAACATAATTATTAAAATTTTATAACTGGGTCTCACTTTAGCGACCAAAATTGGTCGCTAGTTTTAATATTTTTTTGACCAAGTAAGCTTGACCAGTTTGATCAACATTTTGACCATATTATCAACCAAAACGCGATTAATTTTGATCACTAATGTATTTAGAATAATTATTTAATAATTTTCTTCAATTTAGCGAACAAATTTAATTACTTTTCTTAAAAACCAATTTTAATTGCAACTTTTTAGTTGTTTTTTTTTCCAGATTTCTAGTGGTGAAACATTTAGGACTTCAAGTAATAAAACTCTAGCTAGGTGAACCAAACATTCTTGAAATCAAGCTAAAAATGCATCTTCGTTTGGCTTTGGAAGTTTCGATCGACAAACATCTTTGAATATTGTGATTATATTTTTATGTTTCCGATATGTTGAACTCAGTGTGCATTTATGAGTCAACAAAGTGAAAAGCCTTTTGGTATCAAGTGAAGGTACCGAGCAAACTGGAAATAGGGCTGCACGATTTATTATTTATTATATCCGTAGATACTAAGATAATTTTTTGTCATGATTCCGGTTTATTTTCTGTGAACCATCGTGACGGTACATAATATCTTCGATTAGATAAGTTTAAATTATAGAAGAAAAATAAAATTTATGGAAGTAGAACGATTTAAAGCAAAATTTAAGTAATAAACAGCATTTTAAAGTGCCACTCGGCATACACAATATTTAACTCTCAAACCAATACATAAATTCAAGATCCGAAAACCCATGAATCATAAGATAAAAAATACTACATAGCTCTAAATTCAGAATATCTAACAAGAACAGAAAATACATAAGGGCTAATATTAAAAAATAAGAATAGAAAGGGACTCCTCCGTCTGCGAACACGACAGATATATCTCAAAGTTCTAGAGTAGTCGCCTCGCCTCAGGAGTGATAGGACTCGGTCGAAGTACCTAGATCTGCACATGAAAAACATGCGCATAAAAGGCATGAGTACACCACAGCGGTATTCAGTAACTGCCAAGTCTAACCTCGGTTAAGTAGTGACGAGGAAGGTAAGGACCCTACTGAGGTTAAATAAAAGATAAAGTTTGACAGTGTAGAACAGAACAGTATAAATAAGTAAAACAGTAAGTAACACAGGATATAAAGGATAGCAACAACTATACAAAAGCAACGTAAACACAAAAGGAAAATACAACTGAACTCCAATAATATTAATCAGGGATCTTCTAGGATACCATCTTGCAGTCCCAACTATACATATCCAATAAGTCTTTCAGGATATCGTCCCGTAGTCCAGCTCATAGTTCATGGGGATCTACCGAAATTCCGTTCCCTAGTCCCAAACATAAATACCGAGTACTGGAAAAATCTACAGGTATATTCCTGTAGTTCCATATCACTGTGCAGGGGGGATCTATCGTAATCTCACATCTGTAATCCCAACGTAAACAGACGGGAGGCGGAAAGTGGGGTGGGGGAGCTACCGGAATCCCACATCCGTAGTCCCAATGTAAAATAACCAAAACGCCCCTCATGCCCACATCTCGGAATCGAGTAAAATTTACATTTTCAGAATCCTCACACCTTCATGAGTCTAACCATATCAAACTTATCCCAATCCAATGTTAAATACCCAATCAAAACTCAAATTCTTGGTCTAAGAACTTTCCCCCAACTTTCATACAAATTCTAAAATTAAAGGATGAATTAATGCTTAGATTAATGGGTTACAAGTAAAAAGGAGTTAAGAATCGTTACCAACAAACTCCCTGTGAAAATCTCTCTAAAATTCGTCTCCTACCGAGTTTCCAATTCAATTTTGTGTTATGAACTCAAAACCCTCGATTTTGAACTTTATGTTCTGACCAACTGTTTCAGCATTTGCGGGCCTATGGCCCCTTCTACGAGGACTTCGTCCCATCTGCGACTTTCACTTAAAGACCCATTTCTGCATCTGTAGTTACTCATCCGTAGGAGCAGTACCGCTTTTGCAGTAAATTACCCGCATCTGCAGAACCTACTGATCCTCCCCAATATCTTGAATCTCTGTCTGTACCTATTTTAACTCGTGCCTCTTGAACTATTCTTTGCCAATTATCATCCTTTGAACAGTCTACGTGCCGTGACATGTCACTTTTCAATCAATTCTATGTATAAACTTACTTTTTCTAATACAAAAGGACGATAATGAAAGCGCGAAGAAAATGAAAAGCCGAAAAAGAAAAAAGGTAGCAGCAAATGCTGACAATAGGGAAATAAAATCTACACGAAGCGAACACAACATGCAAATAATAGAGATCAAAGAATATGAAAATACAAGAGCGCTACTAATACTACTGGTAATGAACGGGAACTCTCGACTACCTATTAGCCTTCTACCCTAATTCTCAACCTCCACTCCTCTTATGGCCATATCCTCAGTGAGCTGAAGAAGTACCATGTCCTGCCTAACCACCTTTCTCCAGTACTTCTTGGTCTACACCTACCTCTTTTCAGAACCGCCATGGCCAACCTGTCACACCCCATAACAGGAATATCTATATTTCTCCTCTTCACGTACTCGAACCATCTCAGCCTCAACTCTGGCATCTTGCCCTCCACGGGGAGCCATTTCTATTTTGTCCCAAATAACTTCATTCCTAATCTTATATCTCCTAGTATGCACACACATCCATCTAATTATTCTCATTTCTGCTACTTTCATCTTATGAACATGGGAGTTCTTGACTGGACAACACTTAGCCTCACACAACATAGTAGTTCTAACTACTACTCTGTAGAACTTGCCTTAAGTCTTTGGTGGCACATTCTTATCATACAGAATACTGGATGCGAGCCCACATTGAGACCTTATCGTCAGTCTTACCGACACTTTGGATTATATATTTGAGATACTTAGAACTACTTTTCCCGGGGATGACTTGAGTGTCAAGCTTCACATCTACATCCACTTCATGAGTCCCGTCAAAACATCCACTCTAAGTATCTGTTTTAGGCTTGCTTAATTTGAAACATTTAGACTTTAGTTTATATCTCCAAATCTCCAGCCTTGTGTTAACTCTGTCTCGCATCTCGTCAATCAACACTATGTCATATTAAACATTTTTAGACGTCCTTAAAAAAGTGTTATACGCAGGGTGTGTTTGTTACGAAGAAAAATATTTTAATAGATTATAATAGCATGTATGTAAAGGAATTTTCTAAATTATATTTAAGTATATGAGTAATTTCATACACACAAAAAAACTATATTGTAATTGATGATGAATCTTATACATTACTATATATGAATAATTAATGAATTGATAAACCAATATAATATTATTCTATTAATAGATGTAATAGTATTCACTATTTATATTATAAAAAAGTTAATGAATTACATTCATTCATCACTAGGTTATAAGTCGATGAGTCAATTATAACAGACTAAGTGATATAAGTAAAGACGTTTTGTGTTTAATATTCAATGATGAATCTGAGTACATAAGTCGATGAATTAATTTACAATTCAAGCAATACCTAAAAGAACCCGACCTTGTGTTCCTAGCACTTCATGTTCTTATATATATATATAGACACGCACACATATACACACAGAGAGACACTTCACTGTTACACTATAACGTATATAAAACTTGTAATAGCATATGTTAGTGTGTGTGTATATATATATATATATGTGTGTGTGTGTGTGTGTGTGTGTGTGTGTGTATATATATATATATATATATATATATATAACACTTCATGCTACTTTAACTACATAAATAACATGTTAAAGTATATGCTGCTATATTCATTATTTGTGTTATAACAGAGTTAATGAATTACATCATTCAGCACTAGGTTATAAGTCGACAAATCAATTATAACAGATTAATTGATATATGGCGAGACGTTTTGTCTTTGATATTCAAAGATGCATCTGAGTAGGTTATAAGTCGATGAATCAATTTACAAGTGTATCAATACCTAAAAGAACTCGGCCATGTGTTCCTAGCGTTTCATGTTCTTATACACACACATACACATACACACACAGAGAGAGACACTTCACTGTAATACTTTAACGTATATATAACTTGTTATAGTATATGTTAGTGTGTGTATATATATAACACACACACTTCGTGCTAAGTTAACTACATATATAGCATGTAATAGTATATGACACTGTATTCATTATTTGTATTTTAAAAGAGTAAATAAATTACATTCATTCATCACTAGGTTATACGTCGATGAATCAATTATAACATATTAATTAATATAAGTCGAGACGGTTTGTTTTTAACATTCAACGATGCATCTGAGTAGGTTATAAGTCGATAAATATATATATATACATACATATATTTATATATATAGATATATATATATATATATATATATATATATATATATATATATATATATATATATAGATATATATATATATATATATATATATATATATATATATATATACACACATATATACATATATACATACATATATACATACATACATACATACATACATACATACATACATACATACATACATATATATATATATATATATATATATATATATATATATATATATATATATATACATACATACATATATATATATATATATATATATATATATATATATATATATATATATATATATAACATACTTCGTTGTGCTACTTTAACTACATATATAGTATGTTTGAGTATATTTTAGTGTATTCTTCTTTTGTATTACAAAAGTGTTAATGGATTACATTTATATTATTTAGATAGTAAATACAAAAGTGATTTTTAATTTTGACTATTATTGACCTGAAAAGAGACCAACTTTTGTCGCTAATTAAATTAAAATCAGCGGCCAAAGTTGGTCGCTAAATTTAAATCAGATTTATTTATATTTTATATAATATTTAAAATAATAATATCATTGTTAAATGGTAGAACTGGGTCCCAGATTAGTGACCAAAGTTGGTCTCTATCTGCTTCCCCTTTCGTAAGAGACCAACTTTGGTCGCTAATTTTAAATTATATTTATTTATATTTAATAAGTTTTTAAATAATAATATAATTATTAAAATTTTATAACTGGATCCCATATTAGCGATCAAAGTTGGTCTCTATCTGCTTCCCCTTTCTTAAGGGACCAACTTTGGTCGCTAATTTTAAATTATATTTATTTATATCTTTTAATTTTTCTAAATAATAATATAATTATTAAAATTTTATAACTGGGTCTCACTTTAGCGATCAAAGTTGGTCGCTAATTTTAGTATTTCTTTGACCAAGTAAGTCTGACCAGTTTGTAGGGGTGTACATAGACCGGGTTGGTTCAGATTTTACAATTACCAAACCAAACCAAACCAATTGTATCGAGTTATTAAATCTAAAGACCAAACCAAACCAATAAATTCGGGTTTTTCAATATCTGTTTTTCTCGGGTTTTTTCGGGTTTTCGAGTTTTTTCGAATTTTTTTCCGGTAAAATCTTCATAGAACTAAATATATAACGTATGCTCAAAATATTTCTTTAATCCTAGTAAGATACAACTATATAAAGTATTTTTCAAGAAAATAATACAAAATATGAGATATGTCATGACTCATGACATTATCCTAAAATATTCAACAATAAAAAAATAATAAAATTATGCACTATAAATATTGCTAATTAAAAAGTCATAATAAAAATAAACATAATCTAAAAGCACTAATTCATGCTAAACTAGATAGACTAATGAGGAAGTATTAGTTATATGCCTAAAAGCTAAAGAAAAATAAAAATAGGTTATGTATTTTATCTAAATTATTACAAAATAAAAAATAGACATTTAATATATCCCCGTTCGTAATGTTGAATTGAATGTCTTTTGTTAGGATTAGTATTAATTGTTAGGATTATTTAATTTACTAATATTAATAACTGTCTTATTGGAGCATTCAAAAGTTCTAAATCAAACCTTGAAATAATACCTTAAAAGATAAAATTACGAAATTTTTTAAGAAATATTTATAAATTATATTACAATAACTATATTTATATATTAAATATATCTAAAATTGCTATATATGTAATGTCGGGTTGGTTTGGTCTCGGTTTGACTTTCTTTAGTTAAAACCAAACCAAACCAATTATGGTCGGGTTTTTTTTTCCAACACCAAACCAAGTCAAACCAAACCATAGTCGGTTTCTTTTTCTCGGTTTGACTCGGATTATCGGGTTGGTGGGGTTTATCGGTTTTCTTTGTACACCTCTACCAGTTTGATCAACATTTTGGCCATATTATCAACCAAAAAACGATTAATGTTGGTCACTAATGTATTTAGAATAGATATTTAATAATTTTCTTTAATTTAGCGACCAAATTTAATTACTTTTCTTAAAAAACCAATTTTAATTGCAAATTATTCATTATATTTTTTTCATATTTCTAGTGGTGAAACATTTAGATCTTCAAGTAATAAAACTCTAGCTAGGTGAACCAAACATTCTTGAAATCAAGCAAAAAATGCATCTTGGTTTGGCTTTGGAAGTTTCGATCGACAAACATCTTTGAATATTGTGATTATATTTTTAGGTTTCCGATATGTTGAGCTCAGTGTGCATTTATGAGTCAACAAAGTGAAAAGCCTTTTGGTATCAAGTGAAGGTACCGAGCAAACTGGAAATGGGGCTGCACGATTTATTATTTATTATATCCATCGATATTAAGATAATTTCTTGTCATGATTCCGATTTATTTTCTGTGAACCATTGTGACAGTACTTAATCTCTACGATTAAGTAAGTTTAAATTATAGAAGAAAAATCAAATTTATGGAAGTAAAACAATTTAAAGCAGAATTTAAGTAATAAACAGTATTTTAAAGTGCCACTCGGCATACACAATATTTAACTCTCAAAGCAATACATAAATTCAAGATCCGAAAACCCATGAATCATAAGATAAAAAATACTACATAGCTCTAAATTCAGAATATCTAACAAGAACAAAAAATGCAGAAGGGCTAATATTAAAAAGTAAGAATAGAAAGGGACTCCTAGGTCTGCGAACACGGCATATATATCTCAAATTCGCTAGAGTAGTCGCCTCGCCTAAGGAGTGATAGGACTGGGTCGAAGTACCTGGATCTGCACATGAAAAACATGCGCATAAAAGGCATAAGTACACCACAACGGTATTCAATAAGTGCCAAGTCTAACCTCGGTTGAGTAGTGACGAGGAAGGTCAGGACCCTACTGACGTAAATAAAATATAAAGTTTGACAGTGTAGAACATAGCAGTATAAATAAGTAAAACAGTAAAAGTAACACAAGATATAAAGGATAGCAACTACTATACAAAAGCAACGTAAAGACAGAAGGAAAATACAGCTGAACTCCATTAATATTAATCAGGGATCTTCTAGGATACCATCCTGCAATCCCAACTATGCATATCCAATAAGTCTTTCAGGATATCGTCCCATAGTCCAGCTCATAGTTCATGGAGATCTACCGAAATTCCGTTCCCTAGTCCCAAACATAAATACCGAGTACTGGAAAAATCTACCGAGTATATTCCTGTAGTTCCATATCATTGTGCAGGGGGGATCTATCGTAATCCCACATCTGTAATCCCAACGTAAACAGACGAGAGGCGGGAGGGGGGTGGGGAAGCTACCGGAATTCGACATCCGTATTTCCAATGTAAAATAACCAAAACGCCCCTCATGCCCACATCTCGGAATCGAGTAATATTTACATTTTCAGAATCCTCTCACCTTCACGAGTCTAACCATATCAAAATTATTCCAATACAATGTTAAATACCCAATCCAAACCCAAATTCTAGGTCTAAGAACTTCCCCCAACTTTCATACAAATTCTAAAATTAAAGGATGAATTAATGCTTAGATTAATGGGTTACAAGTAAAAAGGAGTTAAGAATCGTTACCAGCAAACTCCCTGTGAAAATCTCTCTAAAATTCGTCTCCTACGGAGTTTCCAATTCAATTTTGTGTTATGAACTCAAAACCCTCGATTTTGAACTTTATATTCTGACCAACTGTTTCAGCATTTGCGGGCCTAGGGCCCCTTCTGTGAGGACTTCGTCCCATCTGCGACTTTCACTGTAAGGCCCATTTCCGCATCTGTAGTTACTCATCCGCAGGTGCAGTACCGCTTCTGCAGTAAATTACCCGCATCTGCGGAACCTACTGATCCTCCCCAAATCCGCATTTGCGCTTGCTCTACCGCTTCTGTGGCTCCGCACCTGGGGGATCCAAATCGCACGTGCAGTTATGACAAAACCAGCTGCTTCAAACCGTCCTAAACCTCCTGTCAGCAATTCGAAATCATCCCGAGGCCCCTCGGACCTCAACCAAACTTACCAACATATCTTATAACCTCATTCAAACTTGTTTCAACCTTCGCAATGCTGAAAACAACATCAAAACACCAAATTCGCATCGGATTCAAGCCTAAGAATTCCAAAATCTTTTAAATTATGCTTTTGATAAAAAGTCCAACCAAACCACATCCAAATGACCTTAAATTTTGCACACACATTTTAAATAGCACAACGAAACTACCGCAAATCTCAGAATTTCATTCCGACCATCGGATCAAAATCTCACTATCGAACTGGAAATTTCAAGAATTCAACTTTCGACATTTCAAGCCTAAATTAGCTATGGACCTCCAAAACACAATCCGAACACGCCCATAAGCCCGAAATCACCCAACATAGCTAACGAAACCATTGGATATTTATTCCGAGACCATTTTTACTATGTTTAGGCTACAGCCAACTTTCTAACACTTACGCTCTCATTTAGGGACTAAGTGTTCCATAACTCTCCGAAACTCAAAATCAAACATCTCGGCAAATCAAAATAGCAAAAATAAACTCGAGGAAAACAATTAATAAAAGATCGAGACGTTAATTTTTAAGACGATTGGCCGGATCGTTACATTTCTTTTCAATATGTTATATATTAATTAGGTATGATACTAAAAAGTAATACAAATTGAATAAAGTGATTAACTATAGCTGAAGGACGCTAATATTGGAACACTCTTTATCCAATCAAACCTGACTACTTTTAAATGATACACAACATGTTATATATTAATGCCATTCACCAAACATAGGAGTCGTTTAGTTGGAACACAACTTATGTTGGGATAAGGTATACTGGTATTATTTTGATAGTATTTTTTATTTATTATTTGGTATATTGTATTGAAAATGACGATTATATAATTCTAAAAAAAATATATAAGTTATTCCGGCCTCACCCCCTACAAGGTATAAGTTATCCCGATACTAATTTAATGTCGAAATAACTTATACCAAATTTGCTAACGAAACAAAGAATTAAGATGGTATTAAATTTTATACCATCACTATATTTACTTATACCGCATGCCAAACGACCTTTATAATAAATACAATAATTCAGTGATTATTAGAGACCATATTATAATCTTAGCATCATATATGATCCTTGTAAAACTTGTCCATTAATCGCAGGGGCGAAGCTAGAGCTTCTGATGCGGGTTCGGGCGAACTCAAATTTTTGATATAAATTTTATATTTGCCTTTAAAAATTAATTAAATATATATAAATTATTAATTTAGAATCAAATAACTTAGAAGATACAGAATATATATAGAGATTGGTCCAAACATAGAGATTGTCTCTTACCATTTTATTACTCCGTTGTGTTAAAACTTTGGTGGTCAAATTCACGTAATATTAATGTACCGGAAAAAGAAAATCTGCTCGTTCTGAAATAAAAAAAGAACCTAACATCCTCTTGTCTTGTGTCGAACCTGTATAATGAGATAATGGAAACTGAAAAAGAACCAAAAAGGAATAAAAAGCAAAAGAATTGGGTTTTGTGAATTACTGGGCCAAGGCAGTTGGGTTAGATGAAACAGTGCCCAGCGATGACGACTCAGGAGAAGGAAGTTCTCGCGTTTTGTGTCCACAAAATTGCACCGCTTTCAAATTCACAGTTTATTCTTTTATCCAGTATACATAGATTATAAATCAATTATATATAATTATACACATACTATATAATACATATAGTTACATTTATCGACTATTTGGATAGAGTTTGTAAACAATCTAACAAATAGACCGAATACAATTAACACAAAGTCATTCCAATATAGTAAAGTTTGGTGAACAATTAAAAATCACAAAGTCATGCGAACCCGATAGAATTTGTAAATAATTAACAATATAAATAGAATAAATTTAGCATAAAATATTTTTCTTGAGCAATAAAAGATATTTATTTATTTATAATACCTAGTACATTCATTACTAGTGCCTCGATGTGTTATAGATATGCTTCTTAAGGCAGTGTCATTTCCTAAGGCAGTTAATTTATAATATAAAATATTCAAAATATTTCTAACACAAACAAAATCTTCCCGATCTTTATGATAAGTATCTACCAAAAATGTTAGAGGTTAGACAAAAGTACATAATTTATTGGAGTTGGACTACATAAGTAAAAACTTTGAGATTTAAACTGAAGAATCATGGAGAATATAGTGAAAGAATTTAGAGAGAAGGAGGAGCAGTTGAGAGAACTCTCTAGAAGAGAGAGAATTTTATTAATCAGAAAATGAAAGCAAAATGAAGTCCGTCCACAAAAATATCTGCCCCCTATACTATATACACGTTGCACTATTAGGTCGGGTCGGGTGAGCCGGCCCAAAACTAAATAACTGTTGGGCTCAGATACACAGTCCAATCATCATAGCCCAGCATAAAATATACCATGAGTATACAGTAAACATACAATGTGTATACACTGAATATACAAGTCTATACAAGTCTATGTCACGTATATTCTCTCATCTCAACACCCCCCCTCAAGTTGGAGGGGGAGACCACCTGCAACTTGAGCAACAAGGGATGAAGCACAGTGCCAGGCAAAGGCTTTGTCAGAAGGTCAGCCAGCTGACAAGTAGTAGGGACATGAAATAGGTGAATGAGGCCATTCTGGAGTTGATCACGCACAAAATGACAATCCACTTCAATGTGTTTAGTCCGTTCATGAAAAACAGGATTCTTAGTAATGTGAATAGCAGCCTGGCTGTCACAATACACAGAAAAAGGAAGAGAGACAGAAACTCCAAGATCAAGAAATAAACGAGACAACCAAGATAGTTCTGCAACAACCTTACTGAGGGCCCTGTATTCAGCCTCAGCAGAAGATAAAGAAACCACTGGTTGCTTCTTAGATTT
The DNA here is from genome assembly GCA_034376525.1 of Nicotiana benthamiana. Taxonomy (NCBI): domain Eukaryota; kingdom Viridiplantae; phylum Streptophyta; class Magnoliopsida; order Solanales; family Solanaceae; genus Nicotiana; species Nicotiana benthamiana. The sequence goes on along the minus strand of CM067324.1, from coordinate 127,287,161 downwards.
CCAACTAATCAGACAACCACCCAGAATAATACAGAACCCAGTAACAGACCTCCTTGTATCAGGGCAGGCAGCCCAGTCACTATCAAAATAACCAACAATAGTGAAATCATTGCAATCAGAATAAAAGAGGCCCAGAGAAGGGGTGCCTTTAAGATATCTCAACACATGAAGGGCAGCAGCCATATGGGGGAGTCTGGGGCATTTGAGGAACTGACTCAGATGTTGCACAGCAAAACAGATGTCAGGCCTAGTATGAGTCAGAAATAAGAGTTTACCAACAAGACTCTTATACTGATCAGGAGAAGGCAAAAGGTCACCAAAATCAGCATGCAATTTTGCATTAATGTCCAAAGGACAAACAACAGAAGAGACATTGACACAGTCAAACTGTTGCAGCAAATCAGAAATATATTTATGCTGATTAGGATCATCCCACCAGGAATAACTGACATCTCTATGCCTAGAAAATAATGTAAGGACCCTAGGTCCTTAATTTTGAACTGATCATCCAGAAACAGTTTCAGGTCAGCAATTTCATCACAGTCATCCCCAGTAAGAATAATATCATCCACATAGACAGCAACAATCACTAGGGACCCTAGTGTACCTTTGATGAATAGAGAATAATCATTCAAAGAATGTCTATAGCCTCTGGAATATAGGGCAGAAGACAATTTGGCATATCACTGTCTGGATGCGTGTCTGAGCCCATATAGGGATTTGTTTAATTTGCAAACAAGGGGAGTAGAGGCAGAGGATGCAGAAACAGAGTCAGGAGCAGAAACTGTCAAACCTGGAGGGAGCTTCATATAGACCTCCTCATCCAAATCACTATGCAAGAAAACATTATTAACATCTAGTTGAAATAAATTCCAATGATTTTTCACAGCCACAACAATAAGACACTTAACAGTGCACATTTTAACCACAGGAGAAAAGGTGTCAGTGAAATCAATACCTTCAACCTGAGTATCTCCTCTAATAACAAGTCTAGCTTTATACCTTTCAACACAGCCATCAGCCTTGTATTTGATTTTATAAACCCATTTACAACCAATGGGTTTCTTACCAGGAGGAAGAGGAACAACATCCCAAGTATGGTTTGTGTCCAAAGCATCAAACTCCTGTCTCATGGCATCCTGCCATGCTGGAACAGATGCAGCTTGAGAGTAATATAGAGGCTCAGATTCGAAAGAGGAGGAAGATGAACCAGAAAAGGCAGGTAGTTGACAAACATAATCCTTAAGATAAGTGGGAGGATTATGCTGTCTTTGAGATTTTCTGAGAGCAGGAACAGAAGGAGAAGAAGCTAGGACAGGAGGTGAGATATCAGGATTGAAAGAAGGGGTGAAGGTAGAGTCAGTAGAGTCAGGGACAGTATAAGGAGGTACTTGCACAGATGTAGGAGAAGGAGGAGAGGAGAGGGGGATGGGAGAATCAGAATCATCATCATGTTCTCCAGAAGGAACAAAAGGAAAGGATAAAGCAGAAGGATGAGCAGAAGAAGATACAGTTTTAAAAGGAAAACATGATTCATGAAATATGACATCCTTGGAAACCAAATATTTCTTTGAAGCAAGATCATACAATTTATAACCCTTTTTGGCAAAAGGGTAACCCAGGAAAACACAAGGAAGGGCTCTTGGCTTTAACTTGTCCCTTTGAGGGATTGGGACAGTGGCATAGGCAAGGCAACCAAATGTTCTCAAGTGAGTATAGGTTGGAACTTTCCCATACAAGATTTCATGAGGAGATTTGTTGTGAAGTAATCTGGTGGGTATTCTGTTAAGGAGGTAGGTGGCAGTCAACAAACAGTCCCCCCCAGAAAGATACATGCAAGCCAGATTGAAAAAGCAAAGCTCTACATGTTTCAAGGAGGGTTCTATGCTTCCTCTCAACAACACCATTCTGTTGAGGGGAATGAGAGCAGGTGGTTTGATGTATGATCCCATGACTACTAAAGAAAGAAGTACCCTCAATGCTAGATCCCATTTCTAAGGCATTGTCACTTCTAACAGTTTGAACCACAGCATTAAATTGGATTTTAACCAGAGAAAGGAATGACATTAAGCATAGAAAAAGCATTGCTTTTGGATCCCATTAAGTGTGTCCATGTTGCCCTAGAAAAATCATCAATAATTGTAAGGAAATATCTACAACCAGAAGAGGTTGGAGTATGATAAGGTCCCCAAGTGTCCACATGAATCAGTTGAAAGGGTCTAGAGGTCTTAATAGAACCATCAGGGAAAGGGAGCCTAGTCTGTCTTGCCATAGGACAGACTGAACATGGAAAAGGTTGTTTGGAAGCAAATGGAAAAGACAAACCAGAAATATATCCCATATTTGTAAATGGAGTATGAGCAAGTCTTAAATGCCAAATGTAATTCATGTCAGTTGTAAGAACATTATTACAGATGGAACTATATACATGTGAAGGCAATGAAACAGCCTTGCTATCAGACAAAATGTCATCATTACAAGAAGCAGACACAGAAAGCAATGGAACAACCTTGCTATCAGACAAAATGTCATCATTACAAGAAGCAGACACAGAACAAACAGAAGTAGAGGGACAACTAATAGAGGAAGAAGGGGAAGGAGGAACCCAAGCCAATTTATATAAGCCAGCAGCTTCTCTAGCAAGATCCAGAGGCCTCCTCAGAGAAGGGTCATGTATCATGTGTAGTAAGCATGAATGTTCAGTGAACAAAACTATACAATGCAACTGCTTTACTAACTTGTGGATAGAAATCAAGTTGTGTTTAAAAGAAGGAACTAGCAGTACATTGTGAAGAGTAATGGAAGGAGTCAGTGCAAAAGAGCCTGTGCATGTTACTTTTACTTTATATCCATTAGGAAGAGTGACAAGATATGGTAGAGTTAAAGGTGTGATGTTAAAAAGTAACTGTTTATCATGTGTCATGTGATTAGAAGCACCTGAATCTATAATCCAGGTGACATAATTAATATTGTTAAGCAAGCAGAGTTTGGAATCAGAAATAGGGCTCTCAGTTAACATAGTACCAGCAAAGTTAGCAGCATACATGGGAGGATGAGTCTTAGCAGTGGAGTCCCCTAATTGGGTCTGGTGTAATAAATTCATCAACTGGTCATAATCTTGTCTGCTCAACCCTGGTATCACAGAGCACTGGCCGTCTATTTTTGCAACAGGTTGATGGCTTTTAGGAGGATTCCCTTGGGGAACAGACATATGTCCTTCAGAATGAGGAAAATCCAGACCAGCACTAAGATGAGCAGCAGCAGGTCTCCTCCCCTTGTTAAAATTTGTACTTTGTGGATACCCATGGATCTTGAAACACTTATCAATTAAGTGTCCAGATTTTTTACAGTATCTACAGAATAAAGGTCCTCTGGCTTGATCAAAATTTACTCTTTGTCTGAAAGGAGAAGAAGGATTAGGCACTGTGGCCTTGTTAAATCCAACAGGATGCTTATTAGTATGGACATTGAAAGAGATAGAGTCTGGATTAAAGTGAGAAGGAGACTGGACTTGTCTTTGCTTCTCATCATTGAGGACCATATTATAGACATTGTCAAGAGTTGGAGGAGGCCGCATCATCAAAAGGTTACTCCTTACCCCAATGTATGCTTCATTAAGACCCAGTAAAAACTGAAACACCTTATTTTCATCACTTTCCTGTATTATACCATCTTTGGCAGCACAAACACATCTTTGACCATGATTAACACACATTGATTCTAGTTCATCCCACAGACCTTTGAGCTTATTAAAATATGAAGCTACATCTAAGTATCCTTGGGAGGTGTGAGAAAGCTCTCTTTTCAATTCAAAGATTTTGGTCCTGTTTGCAGTGCCATATCTGGCCTGGAGTTGGGACCATATACTCTGTGCAGTATCAGAATACTGCACACTTTCAGCAATTTGAGGGGAGAGGGAAGCAGTTAACCAAGATATCACCATGTTATTGCACCTATCCCATAACCTTTGTTGAGCCACATTAATGGCTGGTCGGGAGCATGTGCCATCAACAAAACCAATTTTGTTTTTAGCAGATAATGCAACAATCATTTTTCTCTTCCAACCCCCATAACCACTTCCCGAGAAGGGAGTGGGGACAAGAGAGACCCCAGGGACATCAGAGGAGTATACAAAGAGGGGGCTGGTAGAGTCTACCGAGGAGGAGGTACCAGCATTCGTATTAGAAGCCATAATCAATGAACCGGCTTAAAAAACAGTTTCAACAAGCAGAGTATAGCCAAACCAGATATTCACACACAAAACCAGATACTCACATACGGAGCCAGATAATCACACACAAAGCATACAATACTCAAGATAAGGATAGAGTTACCCTTCTTCTTCGCGAACGGAGAAGATCGGCCTTCAATCAACAGAGAAAACCCTAGGTACAAAACCTTAGGTGCAACCGTCGAAAACCTTACTGGAAATATGGTCAGGGATGTCGGAAAGTCACCCAAAACATCCACTGAGTGAAGATCGAGCCACCGGATAGCAGTTAAACCCTAGGTTCAACCACCAGAAACCTAGAAGCTGATAAGTCACCGAAAAATCACCCAAAAATCATCGGAAAATCTCCCAGAACGTTCGAGTGAAGAACTACAATGCTATTTACTCAACTGAGCTTACTTCCAGCACTAATAAAACATACGAGCACTATGAATATGCTATATTAGAATAGGATAGGGCACATCTATCGAAGCCCATTTTTGAAATAGAAGTCAACCAAGAAATTAGATCTTTCAAACCCCATTAAGCCCCTAGACCAGATGGGCTACATCCAATCTTCTTTCAAAATTACTAGACTGCCACTAAAGGTGATGTCCTACAAACTTGCAAAGATGCTTTTGAATCTGCTACTATACCAAGTGATCTAAATACCACTATTATCATTCTCATCCCAAATGTCAATAATCCTAAACATATTTCTCAATACATGCCTATAAGTCTTTGCAACTCCGTCGAGAAATCATTACTAAAATAATAGTGAAAATGATTCGCCCTTTCCATAAACACCTAATTAGCCCTAATCAGTGCAATTTCCTACCAGGTAGAAGGCCAGTCGATAGTTCCATCATAGTGCAAGAAGCAATCTACTCTTTCAAATGCATGGCAGACTGTATGGGAAACATGATGCTCAAACTAGACCTCAAAGAAGCGTTTGACAGGCTTAAATGGTCTTTTATCCATAAATCACTCCATAACTTAGGATTCCCTACAAAGTTTATCAACCTAATCATGAATTTATCTCATCCTCTACCATCTCCATCATGATAATGAAAAACCAACAAAATTCTTTGAACCATCGAGAGGTATACACCTAGGAGTCCCCCTCTCTCCATACATCTTCATCATTTGTATGCAGTCTCTATATCACCAAATTGATCGAGCAACAGTCAATGGAGACTGGACGACAGGTAAGATCAGTTGATCTGGACCATCGGTCTTGCACCTACTTTTTGCAGACGACCTTATATTATTCTCACGAGCTGACCATCATAACACTAGAACTATTATAAATATTTTTAACAATCTTCACAGCCAGCCGGGGCAAAAAATCTACTTCTCCAAATCCAAATTATTCTTCTAAAAAAAGGTCCCCATCAACACCCAAGATGATTTGACTAGAGCTCTAAATATTTTCAAATCCAATAATTTTAGAAATACCTTGATTTCCACCTAACAAATAACTTTCCAAAGGCAAGGATTAAAATGAACAATAAAATTTTCGGTTGGAAAGGCAAAACTCTCAATATGGCAGGAAGAGCTACTTTGCACCACTCACTCTTGGCCGCTATGCCTAACTACTCCATACAAAACAACCTATAATCAACATTCACTAGAAATCACATCGACCGCATCTGAAGAACTTTCTATAGGGTTCAACTAGAAAAAAAAAAGAAAAATTCACCTTGCCAGCTAGAGATTGTAACCAATCCTAAATCACTAGGGATGTGTTTATATAAAACTATTGATAAAAATTATTCTATACTAACAGGGTTACTTTGGTGTATCCATAAGAGTGCAAACTTCTTATGGGCCACAATACTTCAAGCAGAATTTCTTCATCATAAACATACAGGAACATACCAAGCCAAGCCAGCTGATTTATACATATGGAAAAGTATGACCAAAGCCAATGGCCTCTTCAAAACAGGGCTCTCTTGGAATATATGGGATGGATCAATCATCAACCTCTGAAACGATAACTTACTTCCAAACAATAGCTGTCTGTGCCATACGATCCAGGGCCCCTTACAACACAAAGAGGAATAACTAACAATATCATCAAACATCTCAAACCATTCGTGGTTTCTAGGAAGATTATCCTTATCGTTACATCCTACCACAGTTCAACTAATAAACCACACTATCATCCCATTCTCCGCCAACAAGCCGACCAATCTTTTTGGAAGCAAACATCCCTTGATAATTTTACTACTAAATCAACATATATGCTATAACTCCAGCTCACCAACCAACTGCCATCACCCACGCATGCCACTTACTCTTGGCTTTGCCTACTACTTGAACAAACACAAATTCTTCTTGTGGTTACTCGTGCACTACAAACTCCATACTAGAGACTTCTTATACCAAAGAAAAATTCTTCAATCAGACTTCTATTAGTGTAGAAGACATAAACCACATTTTCTTTGCATGCAATCACTCTTACCATTTATGGCCTTTATTCAACTTACGCATACACCAACCACACAACCTTGCCAACTGGATAAAGAAAAAGTCCACAAAAAAATGCTGCCATCCAAACACCAAATGCCTCATTCACAGCACCATGCTCCATTATAATGCCATTCATTCCCGGGAACATTTGGATTAATAGGAATTCAAATCTCTTTAACCAAACCTCATTCCCTACGCACAACAAAAATATCACGCGTCAAGTAGCAGAATACCTCTCACTCACTCAGGCTACAACATCTCCAGAACCACAACTACAAATCCCAGTAAGGTGGTTACCACTGTCAACTAGCCAATATAAGCTCAACATTGATGGTGCTTACGATCCAACTCACCAAACCAGTAGTATTGAGGGAATAATTAGAGACCACATCGGCTCATGGATTGTGGGCTTTGCGCATAAAGCGATTGCAAATTACATGGAGAGTTGCTTGCACTACTTGTTGGACTGAAATTATCTTTCACAAAAAATCTCTTTCCAATTATAGTGGAAACAAATTCGCATGTATTATGTAATTTATTTAAGATTGAACAAATTCAATTTTACATCTTCTTAATGACTGTCGTTTTCTTCTTGATGTTGTTGGATCGAATTGTATAAACCATATTTATAGGGAAGACATCTCCGTGGCTGATGCTCTAGTAAAGTATGGACGTACCATGCAATCAACAACGATGGAGGAATATAACCTACAGAGAAACTCTATCGGTTTTTGTTTTACATGCTTTTAAAGACAAATTGGGGACAATCGCTATGCGGTCTACCCGTAATGCAATAATAATAACTAGCCTTCTTAGCTTCTTTAATATAAATTATTCCTTTCCTTAGAAAAAAATCCAACTTATATCACACAGTCACAATTTTTTTTTAAAATTTAGGAGTGTATTTAGGTAATAAAATAATTTAAAAATAAGATCGACCTTTTGCTTTACATGTAGTACTAGTGAAATTGCCTTACATGTATTACTAGTACTAGTATTTGATTTTTCTTCTAATTCCTACTTTTCCTATGTCATTTCTTGAACGTCGTCGTCTCAGTCAGCTGCACTCGCTCTCCTCCGCTTTTAACAAAGACGAAACTCCAGAGGAAAAAGGGAATCAGCGATTCTTCTTCTTATTCGGGGTTTTTCTTCTTATATTTTCTTTTTCTTAAAAAATGTTGGAGAAGATCGGATTGCCGTCAAAGCCATCACTGAGAGGGAGTAATTGGGTAGTTGATGCTTCTCATTGTCAAGGATGTTCTTCTCAGTTCACTTTCATCAATCGCAAGGTTTGATTTCCCAATATTTCTTCAACTTTCGTTACTATTACTTGTCACCCTTTATAGAAAATATTGTATTTCTTGATATACTTTACGCAAAATCCCAAGGTTCACAGTTTTGATGATTATGCGGTTTGATTGTCGAATAATCACATGTTAGATCCTAAAATATTTAGTCAGTCAATTTAAGTTATTGAATTCATATGTCATCTCTTTTTTATCTCTCCCCTTTCAATGTTTAGGCACGAGTTTTTTTCTTTTTTGTACTTTACTTTATTTAGGAATTGGAGTAAGGTTTAAATTGATAATTTATTGGGGAGTGATAGCGAAAATCTCAGCTCTATGTTGAAGCATCTCTATCTATCTAATTATCTTTCTTCTTTTTAAAAAAAAGAGTTATAGATTTGGGTTCTAAACTTCTAATTATAAGTCTATAATTTGGGAAGTTTGCTAACGTAGAAGAATAGGATTTGTCCTTCCTTCCTTGCTCTATTAAGGCTATTATGTTCCAATTCGAGCATCTAACTTAATCTTATGAAGCCCCATTCAATAAAAATGGAGGCTTAGTGGTTTCAGCTGCCTTTAGCGTGAAAATCTTACGGATAACTCTGGTTATGATCGAACAATCCTAAATGGCAATGCAATCCTCAGTAAAATACGATACTATCAGGATGAACTCTCTAGGAAAGCGCTTAGGAAATGAAACTTAGAAGTAATAATATAGCACTAATGACTCAGTGCATCTGAAAGTCTACTTGGAACTTTAATTAGTTAGAGAGCAGTAGCTCTCTAATATGGTTCTTCCCAAGCATGATTCTGAATTAACTTGAACCATATCATCCTTTTGCTAGCTTAATGATACCGATTATAATCATGGATCTGCTCAGAGCCTTGCACTGTTTGTAGAGCTTCTTTAGCACAATCGTAGCGCTGTTGCTTGCTCATGAAAGTTTTAACATATCAAATAAAGAAAAATGGTAAAGGAAATCAAGCCACAATGAGGCCAGAAATATCATCTTATTCAGTTCTGGATACTTCTATGCAGTAGTATATTGATTTTGTTTGTAAGCTGCGAGCTGCATAAGCTTATGGCTGAATCTCTACTTATTTTCCATTTTCAGTTTCAAGCCATAATGAGACCAGAAATACCATCTTCTTCGGTTCTGGATACTTATATGCAAAAGTATATTGATTTGGGTTGTAAACTGCGAGCTGCATAAGCTGAAGGCTGAATCTGTACTTATTTTCTGTTTTTAGTTTCATGCTAGATGAGAGCTAGCTTCTCTCCATCAACTATCCACATTTTGAAATAACTAGACTCGGGTTGGTCAAATCTTTGTACTTACATATAAGTTGCGCGGAAATATTCTACTTTAATTTGAAGCTGGCAAACCTTTTCATCTGACAAGGAATTGTCACTTGTCATCCTCTAGTATCAGCTGTCATAGTTTCGTTTCCGATATGTCCTCACTAATTCTTTTTTAACTTCTATGAAATCATGGTGTAGAAGGTGCCTCCTATGACAATATTATATAGGATCTTGAGATGGCTCGTCATGTCCTATGTCGATCTCCAGATGCACCAGTCTATAGGTGTGAAACGATTGTAAATGAAGGTGTTAAAAGAGAACGAGGCAGACCTAGAATTAAATGGAAGGTAGATGTCACGAAAAGATCTTCAATCTCCCATAGAGTAAAGTGGTAGAAAAAGATTTATGTAGGCCATATCTATTAGTTGCGACTATGTTTAGTCATTTTAGTGCGCTTACTTTAGGTCTTATGTTTTCTAGAGTATTTTAGTCCTAACCAAGAATGAGATTTATATGCCAGTAGAAAATATAATGAACTAGTATTGGGATGAGTTTAAATGGAGTGGCATGTTCCTTGAGAATCCATACCACGGACCCTAACTTGTTTGGAATTGAGTCGTAGTTATTTTTGTCGTCATTTAGAGCACACACATTATACAAAGGTTATTCTTTATCTTTTAGGGGCTTTGCACTTCTACAATGCCGTGATTTGTGTATTATGTTTGAAATCTTTGTCATCAAGTGCAACTGGTTATCATTCATTTTTTTGGGATAAAGTTGGTTATCATTTATTATGATGTGTTGAACTAGGTTATCATCCATCATTTGATGTCTCTCAAAAACTTTGGTCTTGGATTTTTTGGATACACGTCATGATTTAGAAGGTAAGAGTAAGACTGCAAGTACTGTGATGGTGACGTTAATAAGCATTATTACTGCACCCAAGGGTGTGGCTTGGTGGTCAATGAAATGGTCGAGAACCATGAGGTTAGACAAAATACACTAGGTGATTTCTTCCAACCCGCCCAAGCCTTGGTGGCTAGAGTTACCCGGTACCTATGCTGTTGGGAGGTAGCAGATACCCGGTGGAATTAGTCGAGCGCAGGCAAGCTGGCCGGAGCAACGTTATCATTAAAAAAAAGCATTATTATCTTGAACGGAGACCCGATTGTACTCTTTGGTTAACTTCGACGAAGAGTTCACTTGAGTAACAGTATATCCACTCGTATCAGGCATCTTAAAGGATTACCACTCATAAGCACTTCAATTAGGCATCACACATACTAATGTATGACAAGAATATCCCAACATTTGATGTACCCGGCAGCAAATTTTAATCTTGTCATCTTATGGGTCTAACAACCAAATGAAAATGCTCATCTTTCCGATATTCTTGTCATACAGCAGAATGTCTCTAATCTTGTACTTTACTCCAGTGTGTTGCAAGGTGCTTCATATTGCTGAAGAACTCTTGTAAACATTACTCTCAACCGAATGGTCTTTTGTTGAATTCGAAATAAATAGCTGATACTTCCAAATTTGTTCCTGTGTAGCGTGGCAATTTAGTTATTTTTGCTATAAACATGTTTATTGAGAGAAAAGCGAGATAACGGGCAAGACATGATAGGATTCATTTCTTTTGGTTTAGTGGCAAGACTGAATTGCTTGTGTGCTCTAGATTTCTGAATCCTCTCACTTGGATTTGTGTAGAATTTCGGATGTGAACAAGCTTGTTCAATGCATCTTTATCTTTGTTCCAGCTCGGCCGCTTCTCAAAAAGAAAATAATAGTACCTGCAGCATGCTACTGCTTCCATTGTACTCCAAAGTGGTAATGCAGCGCTCAATCTTTCGGGATGCAGTATACAAGAAATAAGCTTGAAATAATATCAGAGACCTTCGAAGGTAGTAAAGTCACCCAAGAGAAAGATTAAGGCAAACCCAATAACTCATTGTTCTCCTTTTTCAAGGGAGTAACAACCTCTTTCTGCAATGAATTGAGAGCAAGAATTTACAATTTCAAGCATATTTTAGTTTACCTTAACTACAGCTTGGGGACATCTTTAATTGACTTCTAGATATCCTCTAGACCAGCTCAATTAGCTGATAATATTATACTTCTCCACCTCATCTTCTAGCTAATGCATGTCCTTTTGCCTCAAGTGCTTAGTAATGCATCTTGTAGAGAACTCTAACTTTTTTGATAGCCGTGGTGTCCGGGCCAATGTGCATGTGCCTCGACTAATTCCACGCGATTATGCTCCCTTCCACCGGCATAGGTACCGGGTAACTCTGTTAGAATTCTCTGTATTTGAGAACTCTATTGTATTGTAAATATACAGGAATGACCTGACTTGCCACATTAATGGATCCTATTTCATGCTAGTCCTCCTCCATTTTCTCGCCAGAAAGCCAATTTCCTAGAGTTGCATTGGTACACCATAAAGGCAATAAGTTCGTCACAGAAAATCAATCTATTTTTGTTAAAAACAGTTTATGCCTTTCTATTTCATTGTTACATAAATTGGAACAGGATTTGGACAAGAGTAGCTGCAATGTATCTTCTTTAATGGTCCAAAACTTTGCTCAAAAAAAAAATCTTCTATTGTATGACGAGAAAGTATTCATTATGGGTGTGAAGATGGGGAATCTATGGTTCTATCCATCCCCCAATATCTTACCACATTATCTACAATATACAATTTTCATTCACTTGTGGTCTTGTGCGCAGTTATCCTTATTGGAGAAGAAGAGGTTCTTCATTTTGCTTCTCTAATGAATTTCTTGACCACAAATATGCTACTATACATTTGGTTATCACCACAGTACTAATTGGTTTTAAAGTGTTTTTGAACTTTTAATAGTTCGTTTAAAGTGTGTATAAGAGAAAGCACAGGAGTTGGAAAGGAGGTTAGTTGAGGGCGGAGCTTGGAGAAGTTTTGGGGAAGCGGACGCTATGTGGACAGTGACGGCGAACTTGGTTAGGGGGGTAGCACGGGACGTGCTCGGGGTAGCCAAGGTATATTCAGGCAGACATCAGGGTGATTGGTGGTGGAACGATGTAGTCAAAGGAAAAGTGGAGGTGAAGAAGGCGGCATTTGCTAGGTTGGCAGGGAGCACAAGCGAGGAAGAACGGAGAGCGAACAGGGTGATCTACAAGAGGCGAGGAGAGAAGCAAAGATGGCAGTCACGGAAGCTAAAAACGCGGCGTTCGGCCGCATGTATGAGGAACTAGGGGAGAGAGGCGGGGATAAGAAGTTATTCCGGTTAGCTAAAGCAAGGGAAAGGAAGGCACGTGATCTAGACCAAGTTAGGTGTATCAAGGGGGAGGATGGTAGAGTTCTGATGGGGGAATCTCAAATCAAACGGAGGTGGCAGGCGTATTTTCGGGACCTACTTAACGAGGAGGGGGATCGTAACATAGAGCTAGGGGAGTTGGGGCACACCTTGGGTACTGCAGGCGCAGTAGGGTGGAGGAGGTCATGGGGGCTTTGCGTAGGATGAGTAGGGGTCGAGCGACCGGGCCTGACGAGATCCCGGTGGAGTTCTGGAAGTGCATGGGTAAGTCAGGAGGGGAGTGGCTCTCTAGGTTGTTCAATGCGATCTTCAGGACCAAAAGGATGCCGGATGAGTGGAGGTGGAGTACAGTGGTGCCCTTGTACAAGAACAAAGGGGACATGCAGTGCTGCAACAACTATAGGGGTATCAAATTAATAAGTTACACGATGAAGGTTTGGGGAGAGGGTGATTGAGGCGTGGGTGAGGGAGGTGACATCTATATCTGGGAACCGGTTTCATGCCGGACCGCTCCACCACAGAGGCTATCCACCTTGTCAGGCGGCTGGCGGAGCAATTCAGGGATAAGAAGAAGGACCTTCACATGGTGCTTATCGACTTGGAGAAGGCGTATGACAAGGTCCCAAGAGAGGTGCTATGGAGGTGCTTGGAGGCGAAGAGCGTGCCGGAAGCCTACATCAGAGTAATCAAGGACATGTACAATGGAGCTAAGTCTAGGGTTAGACGGTGGGTGGCGAATCAGACCATTTTCCAGTGGTTATGGGGCTCCATCAAGGATCGGCGCTGAGCCCCCTCTTGTTTGCCTTAGTGATAGATGCTCTAATCCGACATATTCAAGGGGATGTGCCTTGGTGTATGCTATTTGCTGATGATATAGTATTGATAGATGAGACGAGGGTCGGTGTTATTGAAAGGTTAGAGGTATGGAGACAGACTCTCGAGTCTAAAGGTTTCAAAATAAGCAGATCTAAGACAGAATACCTGGAGTGCAAGTTTGGCGCCGAGCCGAGCGAGGTAGGCAGGGACGTGATGATTGGTTCTCAGGCCATCGCCAAGAGGGACAGTGTCCGATATCTTGGGTCTGTGATTCAGGGGGGCGGAGAGATTGACGGGGACGTCACCCATCGTATAGGAGCGGGGTGGTCAAAGTGGAGGCTTGCATCAGGGGTCCTGTGTGACAAGAAAGTTCCACACAAACTCAAGGGGAAATTATATGGAGCCGTGGTTAGACCTGCGATGTTGTATGGGGCGGAGTGCTGGCCCGTGAAGAACTCTCATGTTCAGAGAATGAAGGTTGCGGAGATGAGGATGCTTAGGTGGATGTGCGGGTACACCAGGCTAGATAAGATTAAGAATGAAGTTATTCGAGAGAAGGTAGGGGTGGCCCCGGTGGATGAGAAGATGCGAGAAGCGAGACTGAGGTGGTTCGGGCATGTACGGAGGAGGGGTCCCGATGCCCCGCTGAGGAGCTGCGAGCGGATGGAGATTGTTGGCGGTCGGCGTGGCAGAGGGAGGCCTAAGAAGCATTGGGGAGAGGTGATTAGGTAGGACATGACTAGAATGCAGGTTTCCGAGGACATGACCCTTGATAGGATAGTCTGGAGGTCTAGAATCAGGGTTGTAGGTTAGGGGCTCCTAGAGTTTTTCGTACGCCTCATTCGGGGTTGGGTGTAGGTCAGCAGGGTTACCCATAGATGATTTGTGTTTTAGCTTATGTCCCCCCTATGGTTGTTAGTTATGGTAGTTACTGTATGATATTATTGCATGCGATTGTATTTATGTTTCTTATATTTAGATAATTATTTACGCTATTTCTGCGGGAGATACTAATGCTCTATTGTTGTTGTTGTTATTGTTTTTGTTATTGTTTTTGTTTTTGTCTTTGTTTTTGTTTTACTGTTGTTTTTCCTTTTATCCTATGAGCCGAGGGTCGATTGGAAACAGCCTCTCTGCCCTTTCGGGTAGGGGTAAGGCTCGTCTACATATTACCCTCCCCAGACCCCATCTGGTGGGAGTATACTGGGTAGTTATTGTTGTTGTTGTTGTTGTTAAAGTGTGTATAACTTTCTCATAGCTAGTAATCCAAAATTATAGAATTTGTTTTGTGTGCTATTCATAGCCTCAAACCATCTGTCAATCTACAATTGTTTTGAGGCATCTGTCAATCCTGTTTGAAAAGGTGGAATTAAAATTCCATTGTTGACAACAACAACAACAACAACTACCCAGTATATTCCCACCAGGTGGGGTCTGGGGAGGGTAATATGTAGACGAGCCTTACCCCTACCCGAAAGGGCAGGCAAAAAATTCCATTGCTGAATTGTTTCTTTTTGGTTTCTCTTTATTCGACGTTAGCAGGTGCTGTTTCTTTTAAAAACAATGAACCTTCTCCTTTGTGATGTAATTTGAGAGCAAATATGGCAATAATAGCCCAGATATTGAATAACTTTTCCCCAGTTTCCTCCTTGGAGATATGTGAATTTTGGTTATCTTCTCAGGGTTAATCTCACTCTCCAAACAAAGTTCACACTTGTGGCCTGGAACTTTTTATGACTTGGAAATTGTCTTGCCGCCCAAACAAGTGTTTGCAGATTGCTTATCTTATAGTCTAGCTTTTTGTTGTGAAGTATCTGAACTTTTTGAATATTGCTGCCTAAAACCAATCCTCTTCAATAGCGGGCTTTAGGCATTCTTTCGGCTGTAAAAATAGGTTGCAATGCATTAGGTAGAAGCTGAAGGAAGTAGTTAAGGACATGCTTTTTTGGCTCGCCTAAAATGATTCCATTTCTCTAAGGCATAACATATTGAAGTTTCTACATGACAATTTGGTTGCTGCTGTGACCTCTCTTTCTGCCTTAGTATTCTTTTCTTTAATAATGGTATTTTTTGCATTAGTATCGTTGATCTATCAGTATCATCTTTTGTCACCTTCTTACTAAGGCTATAGTGATGATTTTATCTCAACGCTCCTGTCTGCTTGCTCTTTGTTTGAATGGAAATATGAATACCGTAGGTGTCCGATTGTCTTTCACTTATGTTGTGATTCTCGCCTATGAAATTTCAGCATCATTGCCGGAGGTGCGGGGGCATTTTTTGCAATGGTTGTACCCAGCAGAGAATGGTGTTACGCGGACAAGGTGATTCACCGGTGCGTATATGTGAACCCTGTAAAAGATTAGAAGAAGCTGCACGTTTTGAAATGCGATATGGGCACAAAAATAGAGTGAAAGGAGGTACCATATAAATAACCGGTTATGCTCACATTCATAGTTACTGTGCTGGAACCTTAATTACATAGTACAAATAGAAAGAAATGAGTACTTCTCGTTTTAAAATGCAAGTGTTTTCTCTCACAGGGAGCTCAAGACTTGCATCAAAGAGTGAGGATGAAGCTTTAAATCAGCTTCTGGGAAAAGAAACGGCCTCAGATGTTTTTCCCCCTGATCAACAGTCAGCGAACACTACATCTGGTTCAAATGTTCTAGATTATTCTAGTAAAGATGAGGCTGGAAACAGAAGCGTTAATCAGACTGAGCAGCAGGCTGAAATGGAATCCACTACGCCTGAAGAATTACGTCAGCAAGCAATGGAAGAAAAAAAGAATTACCGAACCCTAAAGGCTTCAGGTAAGCCTGAAGAAGCGCTAAGGGCTTTTAAGAGGGGTAAAGAACTTGAAAGGCAGGCTGCTGCTTTGGAGATTTCGCTAAGGAAAAATCGTAAAAGGGCATTATCTTCCAGTAATGTCACTGAGATCCAGCAAGAAGCTGATGATTGCGAAGCGTCTGGTAGGAAAAATAAGAGCTCTCCTCAAATTACCAAAGAGAAGGATGATCTTGCTTCTGAACTCAGAGAACTGGGATGGTCAGATATGGATCTTCGTACTGCTGACAGAAGGCCAGCAACCATGAGCCTTGAGGGTGAACTTTCTGCGCTTCTTGGAGAAGTTTCTGGAAATACCAATCCTGGAAAGAGAACTCATGGAACTGACAAGTCACAGGTCATTGCTCATAAGAAAAAAGCACTCGAGTTGAAGCGGGAAGGGAAACTTGCTGAAGCCAAAGAAGAATTGAAGAAGGCTAAAATTCTTGAAAAGCAAATAGAAGAGCAGGAACTGTTGGGTGGTGATGAAGAGTCTGATGATGAGCTTTCCTCTTTAATACATGGCCTGGATTCTGATAAATTTGATGATATATCTACTGGATATAAACCAGTTTCTAGTTATGATTTTGACAACCTTCTGGGAATTGCTGATGATCTTGGTACACATGGTAATTTTGAAGTAACTGATGATGACATGTATGACCCAGAAATAGCAGCTGCCTTGAAATCAATGGGCTGGACTGAAGATGCCACTGAATCTGAGATTTCAGAAAAGCAATTCCAGCCTGTTGATAGGGAAGTGTTACCAAGTGAAATTCAGTCACTGAAAAGAGAAGCCCTTAGCCAGAAAAGGGCTGGTAATACTAAGGAGGCAATGGAACTTCTAAAGAGGGCAAAAGCACTGGAGAGCGAGCTTGACAGTTTTGCTTCTCGGGAGACTAACATGAAGGTACAGCATCCTGTGGCAATCCAGAAGGAACGTTTTCCTTCAGTGGAAGAACACCTAAATAATGGTGAAGAGGATGTTAGAAAATACATTGAAAGGAAGGACAAGGAGCACAAAGTAGCACCAAAGAGTAGATCAGTGATCCAGAGAGAGCTTCTCAGTATTAAAAAGAAGGCACTTGCTTTAAGAAGGGAAGGAAGGTTAGATGAGGCTGAAGAAGAATTGAATAAAGGCAAGATTCTTGAGAAGCAACTTGAAGATATTGATAATCCACCAAAATCTGTGGAGCCCATTGCTGGGAATAAGCTGGATGAAAGTGTTGCAGATATTGATGCTGGAGATGAAGAGGCAGAGGTTACAGATCAAGACCTGCATGACCCAACTTATCTTTCACTGCTTAATAATTTGGGCTGGCAGGATGATGAAAAAGCTAATGTTCCATCTTCGTCATTTCAAGGGAAAAATAATGTTTCTCATCTTCGCGATTCCTTAACTAAGGAAGCTACAAGTAACATCCAAGCTCGAGCATCTAACAAAAGCAAAGGTGAAATCCAGAGGGAACTTCTGGGATTGAAACGAAAGGCACTCACATTGAGACGCCAAGGAGAGGCCGAGGAGGCAGAGGAAGTGCTGAAAGCGGCTAAAATGTTAGAAGAGCAATTAGCTGAAATTGAAGAATCTATGTCTAACAGAGTTCCAACTGAGTCAAATGAGCAGAAAGAACGTAAAGCTATCGGTTCTTCCCTTGAGAACCCACAGTTTACTCCATCTGGTTCACAAAAGAGCCCAATTGAGGACATGGCAAGAAAAGTTACTTGTACTCCTGAGAAACCAGAAGAGGTCACTCACTCAGATGAGAAACCATGCATCTCTGAGTCAAAATCTGCCGGGGAAGCTAATTCTCAGCTTGATCAAAATTCCCTTCCTCAAGATATACTGGCTCACAAGAGGAAAGCAGTTGCCTTGAAGCGAGAAGGGAAAGTGGCAGAAGCCAAGGAGGAACTTCGACAGGCAAAACTTTTAGAGAAGCGCCTTAAGGAGGAAAAGACTCTGGATACTAGTAGTTCCACAGTCTCGGTCGGTCCTACTACCTCGCATGTTGGACAAAAGGAAGTTAGTCCAAACAAAGTTCCTAATGTATCTCAAGTTGGACAGAAAGAAGTTAGTCCAAGGTCAGGTCCAAAGCCATTGTCTGGACGTGATCGGTTTAAATTGCAGCAGGAGTCTCTCAGCCACAAACGACAAGCACTTAAGTTAAGAAGGGAAGGTAGGACTGAAGAAGCGGATGCTGAATTTGAATTGGCAAAAGCTATAGAGAGCCAGTTGGAAGAAATGTCTTCGCAAGATACAATGAAGTCTTCTGACCCCACAGCTGAATCAGCAGAGGATGTCAGTGTTGAGGATTTTCTTGATCCTCAGCTTTTCTCTGCTTTAAAAGCAATTGGAATTGCAGATACCACTATTGTATCCCCAGGCCCTGAAAGACAGGAAACAAAGAAGCACATAGCTGGCAATACTGATAAGACTGGCACTATTGCCTCTCAAATCCTTGAAAGACCAGAGCCAAAACTATCTGAAGCAGGTGTATCTGATGAGTCTTCCAATGAGAGAAAGCATTTGGAAGAGCGAATAAAGGCAGAGAAATTGAAGGCATTGAACTTGAAACGTTCTGGAAAGCAGGCAGAGGCCTTGGACGCCCTTCGACGGGCTAAGATGTTTGAAAAGAAGTTGAATGCTTTAGCTTCATAACAATGAAGCTGGTACAATCTTTGTGTCTGGACAGGTTTTTACACAGTATAAACCAATGATAAGCATGACAAGAGTTGGAATGATGGACTAGGTACTCCTCTCATGTAGCTGGTTAAGTCATTCCAATAGATAAGCTCAGCGAGTGAATTATTGGACAAACCGGAAACATTATAATCCATTTGAATGCCCTGATGATGTGCTTTATATGGCGACATGTATAATTATTCTTTCTTAACTATTTTTTGAGAATGAGATTATAATATTCATCCCCTAAGTTAGAATTGGCTGGGGATCCTTGTATTCTACTTGATTGTTCTTTTAGGGGTTTTCATCTTTCATTGTTATGTAACATTGGAGATACGTGATAATATATGTAACTATTTGTTGCAATACCATGCTCTTCCAAGGCCTTATTTACTGGAGGGGACTTCATCCAAGCATCTGGATATAGAAAACTGCTATTCTTATATATTTAGTTCTTTTACATTGAGCTTCATGTATAAACAGGCAATTGAAGTATGTCATTTCATGAAAGAGGAATTGTCTCAAAGAACAAGGAACGGATCCGATCCTTTGTCTCACG
This sequence comes from Nicotiana benthamiana, assembly GCA_034376525.1. Lineage (NCBI taxonomy): Eukaryota > Viridiplantae > Streptophyta > Magnoliopsida > Solanales > Solanaceae > Nicotiana > Nicotiana benthamiana. The sequence goes on along the minus strand of CM067324.1, from coordinate 127,267,713 downwards.
ATCTGGAATTCCAAATCCATCTCCATGCTGGTACATGCATTGAGAAATCCTAGCGAGATTCATTGCAGTTGTTCTAAAATCCTTTGAGAAGGACCTGTCCCTTAGTATATCTTCGTTCATCTTCTTCCATGTCTGATCAATTAATTGCTTTATATAGTTTCTAGCATTTTCTTCAGACCTACCTGACTCATGCATGTAGCAGTGGATTGATTTAAGATAATCCCCTTTCTTGATTTCATCCTGAACAAAGGTAAAAAAAGAAATACTTGTTTAACATATCATTCTAGAACTTACTGACCTTGCATAGAAAACTGTATATAAACATAGCTTACATGTGAAGTTGCCAAGTCATTTGCAAGGCGAAGAATTAGCGAAGGCAATTGAATAATAGCAGGATAATTCTTTAAGCATTCCAGTTCCTCCTCCTTTATGGGGTTTGTGATGCAAAAATAAGCATGCATTATTAGTACAGGACCAGTGTTTGTTATCCATGCATTTCTCAGGAACTCATTCAAGCTTGGTGTGTATCTACTCTGGTACCACTTCACTTCCAGTAAGTAGGCTTTACATAGGTTGGCCCACTGAAATATTTGGTACCAAAAGATGTCAAATGTATTAGTCAGTAAGAATGAAGAGAAGAGATGGGAAATTCAAGATAAATTACAGGGAACAAAAAGTTGCTACCTGTTTCCTTATATCTGAAATTATGCTGAAGCCTTGTTCTTTGAGAATATCATAAGCCAGTTCATTCATGGAGTTGAAGAGAGCTAGGAAGCAGATTTTCATGTAGTCAGGTAGTCGCTCTATTGCATTGATGTCCCATCTTCAGAAAATGTAACCACAATAAGTACAGGGAGAAATTTAAAAATAGCTAGATTTATAAGTGGTCATTCAAAAATAGCCACAGTTTCAAAAGTAATTGAAATTTAGTCACTTCTCATGTAGAGATAAATCTGAACGAAAAAACTGTTCAAAATTCGGAAAATACTGCAGCATCATATAGCGACTACCTAACTACATGAAAATATATTGGAGTTTCAATATAATATACTAGTCTAGCATAATATGCTGGAAGTTCATACACAAGTACTTCAATCTCTAGTATATTACGCTGGAACTTTTCGCGAGTTGGAGTTCCAGTATAATATACCAGAAGTTCATACACAGGTGCACCGATCTCTAGTATATTATGCTGGAACGTTCCATGTTGCAGCAAAATAGTGGCTATTTTTTAATGACATTGCAAATGCTGATTATTTTTTAATGACCAGTTTGAAAGCTGGTTAGCCCGTGCTATTTTTACATAAATATATGCCCCTCATAAAAATAATTCGATATTCCATTCCAGTCCAACCTACCCCGTTGACCATCTATATAAAGAGGAAAAAGAAAGGGTTTAACTTGTATATGTTAGGCGGTGTAACGATTTTTTACACATATTTTAATCAGTCGTAGCATGTAACTTATTTTATTTTCCAGGCTATTTACCCTACTTTTTATGGACTGTTATCTATAATTATCTTTTAAACGACATGATATTATAAGAATCAGGATAGAGGAAAAAGGTCCAAAGTATATGTACAAACCTGTCAACAATATCAGTGAAAAGCTCAAGTTCATCCATGGTGCCATAAACATCATAGATGTCATCAATTGTTGTGAGGAGTACAGAAAGCTTTGTTGAAAACTTTCGACAGTAGCCGAACTGAGGATTAGGAGTGAAACCGACAGCCCACAAAAATCCCTCCACCAATCTGTCCCTAACAAAGCTCATCTTTTTGGCAAGTTTAATATTCTTATCCCACCTGCATTATCATCAGATTAAAACATATCATCAAGTAAAGTTTTCAGGATTGAAAATATTTTAGTATACTAAAATTAAATCGTATATTGTGTGTTCAACAGTGTGCCACTTCCAAAGTCATGTACACAGTGAGCGATGAGTTTGCAGGTTCAATAGAGAAGCATATATAGGTGAATATCCATATCAATACTCACTCTCTCAGTTTATAACCTACAATGTCTAAATTCTGTATCTGCCTCTAAAATACGAAGCGCCATCTCACCTTGACATTTGTTTTAGTTCCTCCAAGTATGTAGCTTGTACCATGTTGTAATCCAACTTTGCAAGTTCAAGTAGAAGAGGATTCATGTTCTCTCTTTTGTGATAAACTTCTATAAACCATCTTGCTTCCAGCCTATGCATTCTCCAATGCAGAGGCATTTCTAAAGCATGGCTTACTTGCTCAGCAAGATTCTCATCTGTCTTCTTCTTAAGGCTTTCTGTGAGAAAATGAGTGGAGAAATCTCGAGCTATTTCCAAAATGCTTTCACCTTCCATGGAAAGATAGCAAGCTTCATACAAACTCAACAGTCCTTTAGTATCCACAACTAGGCTTGTTTTGAACTTCCCTTCCTTATTCATGAAAGTGCAAAACATCTCTGGAAAAGAGGAAAGGATTCTATATAAGAACAAGCATAAAAAGTATGCAAGCATAATTAAACTACTTGCTATCAATGTCGGAGTTAGGTTTTTCACTAAATGGTGTCAAAATATAAAGAAATAAATATATGTAAAAGTCAAAGAGATTCAATATATAATATTTATACTTAATTTTTTTACTCTTATCTCTACAGGGTAATTTTTAAGTGATAATTGTCAATTAACAACAAAATGGACTTTTAGTGGCAACTTGCAAAAGATTCTTTAGTTATTGTCTGATACATAAAACCTAGAGTGGAATCTATGATTTCAAGACGATGAATACATTTACATTAAATTGACCTGTTTAACTATAGCCTTTTACCAAAAACCCATAACACTTTTGAAATTACAAGTTCAAAATTAATTTTTTTTTTTGAAATTTTAGTGATTTTCACTAATATATTTATATTCTATGCCAAAAACAAGATCGTCTGAAGTAGAATTTGAACCGCTAATTTTATTTGTGGAAGTACAACTAATAATTGTTGTACCGTAAGAATCTTTGAGCATGGGTACATATATATATATATATATATTTAAGTAATTCAAAAAAATATATACGTGACATTATTATACATAATTTATGGAGTAACATGAGTTCATATAAACCCAAAACCCTTAAAGTAGATAAGTCACTGGTAAGATCACCTCATTTTTCTTGTACTGTATGTGCAAAAACTTTATTCTTGCCGCAAATGTTGTTAGTTTATTTTTTTTGGTTAAGTACTACGGAGATTGATTCAGGGAGCATTGCAAATTATGAGATGAAATCGGTAATTAAATAAAAACGTAAAGGATATTTTGAAGTACCTTGAGGGACATGATAGCCCTCTTGTCTTAGGAGTCGAAATTCTAAAGCTGTAGCATATAAATCTTCACTCTTCACCCCATCATTTCTATTCGTATTAATATTGACGTAAATTTGCTTCAAAACTCTATCAATATCTTCCTCAAAATGATGGGACAAACCAAGTCTTTGCAAAATGTCAACAAGCTCAAGTTGTTCCAATGGGTGGATCGTTTTCTCTAGCATTCTCCTCACCTCTTCTTTTAGTCCGACAGCTCGTTCACAGTGTTTCTCTTCCTAATTGTCACATGATCAGTTGATAATATACACTTTAGTTTTCTCATAAGGGTTTAGCTTCGATGCATTAGCAGTGTACAATTTTGTATACCATTCAGGTTTGACGACTCATAACAACAGGTCAGTGTCAGTATATTATCCTATTTAGTAACATAAGGGAAGCACAATAAATAGCTTGTTAAGGAAAATACTGTTTGTGTATACATGTTAAATTGGTTTGAAAATATACAAAGACAGAAGATTAGCAGCAGACTATATATATATATATATATATATATATATATAAATTTTTCTTAATTAGGACTTACAGCGTAAGATGTAGCTCGTGATTGGACATATCCATCTTCCCAAATGCTAGGTTTATAGTTTCCTGACCTCCTAAGATCCATTGTACTCCCAGATAATACACTTGTCAACATTAGAATATCAAACCTTACCTCTGCAATAACAATTAATCACATCCGTGATTACAACAACCCAATAGCATAAAATGAAGAATACGTATCTATGGTTAAGCAATAAAGTATATATATACTACAAGACAATATATTTTGCATTATATTAAATTACCTCGATGTTGCAAAACACTCCGCCGGTGCATATAATTCTATTTCCTACTTTTTATTTCAACTCTTACATACCATGGTGTAAAAATAAACTCCCTCCGCATCCATTTACTTGATACTCTTTCTATTTTTGTATGTATCCTATAAAATTTGACATCATTATACTAACAATATTTTTCCTTAGAACATTCATAACTTCTATATTGCAAATTCATTCGACTATGCGTGATGTTCTCTATTAACAAATTACTACATTTCAAGGATATTACTTTTAAAATTTTCTTCAATCAATCTGAGATACCATATCATGAATTCATGACAATAATAATACTGAATAATTTCAACTCCTAGATGGCTAATCCGAGTTTTTTAAGATTTGAGTGTTTGATAGGTATTAGTTCGAGTTTAGGTGTTAAAACCAAATACGCAACACGTATATGAGGCTGTCTGTGAGTTTGGCAGGATTAGTTAATTCTATTTGTATGAGTCAATCGACAAAGAGAATCAATTGGTAGTTGAGCACATTACCTGGTATTTATCTTCTCAAATACCGATAATGATCTCAAGATTCTCAACCAGCATACTAGTCGTGACTTCTTCTAACGTTGTTAAGGGTGTCCCCAGGGCCCTAGCTAGCCCCGGTACCTCGGGACCCGAGCCCCCCCCCCCACCCCCACCCCACGATACATGCAAAATTAAACTGCAGTACAACAGACATAACAATCAATTTCAGATAGTTTCAATAGATTAGGCTAACTTTTCAGTATCTCAGAGGCTATACCTTTCAGATCATTGAACTAGATTCCCTTAATCCGTTTTCATGACACTATTTCTGTTTCAAGATATTTAAGATATTTTAATAATATTACCTATGATTCTAAAATAGTAATTTTTTTCGAAATATTTGATGATAAGAAACAAGAAATCATTTTTTATTCTTTTGCTGAAAATTCATCCTAACCGGTTCAGTTAGTAGAGTGGTCATTTATTAAAATGTTAAAGAGAAAATTTGATAATTTGGAATTTCTTATAATTAAAGCTATGTTAAAAGACTTTTCAAAGATTGTACAACCATCTTAAAACACATCTATTATATGGACCGGCGTGAATATTACTATTAAACCACATCTATTATATGGACCGGCGTGAATATTACTATTAAAATACATCTTTCACAAGTCCCTGTTTATTTAGGTTAACTTATTGTTGCGATAATTTATCCATTGTAAATTTTTTAAGATAACCTATAGTAAGACAACAGGTGGCCAAGACTTGAGACTTCCAAAAAAATTGGGGCTATGAGCCTATGACATCTCATGGCGGATGAAGTAAATACGAGGTAAAGCAATTAAGAAAGTTACTTGAACTTTTCTCTCATAACCGAAGTGTAATTAATTACTCCTAAGATATAAACTCGCCGTACTACTCAAGTTGCACAGGACTCAAAGGCACGAATAATAAAGCCAGGTTGGAGTAATTAATTAAATAAATAATCCAAATTCATGAATGGATCCGAAATGTCTTCACTTTGCATAGCTCTTTCTTGCAATCTAAGTAAAGGATATGCAATTCTACCATGGGTACATTCATTTCACAATTTCTCAAGATAGAACTGCTTATACTTCCGCAAAAATTTTGTAATTAATTAATGCACAATCTTTGGTTTGCATTTAATGCACAATCTTTGGACTAATTAACTTCTTGGTAAGGGAAGTACATAGGTCAGATTGGTTCGAATTTGCAATCACCAAACCAAATCAATTATGTCGGATTATTAAATATAAAAATCATACCAAACCACTAAAACTCGAATTTTTTAATCTTGATATTTCACGAGTTTCCTCGGATTATTCGGGTTTTTTCGAATTTTTTTTGGGTAAAATTTTCATAGAACAAAACATATAACCCGTGCTCAAAATATTTCTTTACTCTTAGTAGTAAAATACAACTATATAAAGTATTTTCAATAAAATAATACAAAGTATGAGATTTGTCATGGCATTATCTTAAAATATTCAACAATAAAGACAATAAAATTATGTGAAATAAATATTGCTAATTAAAATCCATAATAAAAATAAACATAATCTAAAAGTACTAAGTCATGCTAAAATAAGTAGAAAAATAAGGGAGTATTAATTACATGCCTAAACACTAGAAAAAATAAAAATAGATTATGTATTTTTATATATTTAAATTATTGTAAAACAAAAATAGATATTATATTCCAGTTCATAGTATTGAATTGAATGTCTTTTGTTAGCATTAGTATTGATTTAATTTTGGTTTGTGCTTTTGTGAGTATCATTTTATTTCCTAATATTAATGGTTATAAAACTAATTGGAACATTTAAAAGTTCTAAGTCTAACATTGAAATAACACCTTGAAAGATAAAATTATAAATTTTTTTAAGAAATATTTATAAATTACATCACAATAAGTATATTTATATATTAAATACATATAAGAATTTTATATATGTAATGTTGGATTGATTTGGTTTCAATTTGTGTTTCTTTAGTTAAAACCAAACCAAGCCAACTATGATCGGATTTTTTTCCAACACCAAACCAAATTAAACCAAATTATAGTTGAGGTTTCTTTTTTTCGAGTTTTGACTCGAATTATCAAATTGGAGTGATTTGTCAGTTTACATTGTACACCCCTACTCTGAGGTATTTGAATCACATATATATTTCTCATCCAACAATTATAAGAACGTAAACTTTAATTGGAGTAGTTTCTTATATAGTCCTCTCTCTAAGTTTTGAAAATTTCTCTAATTATGCACTGACAAGATGTTTCATTCACGTACAAGGATTTTCTGTAAAAAAAAAAAATTGCATTTGTCTACATTCATATATCGTATTTGCATAGAAAAAGGTAGTAATTATCAGCGTATGGGGAGGAATAAGAATTTTCCGACTGAGGATAGTTGGTCATGACCTATTATGGAATATGGAAAAGATATTTTTAAATCTTAAATCGTCCAAATTTTTATACGCATATTTTTCTGTAATAATTACGTCCTCCGTCGTACTCCTAAAAGTTTTGCACGAAGTTTAAGTTCCATTAGTGAGACCAGCCTCAGTTAAAGCCATGGAGTATAATGTAGAGGGTTTAACATTGTCTAACATTGAATTGATCTATCGAAAAGTATATGTTTGAACATTTAAATTTGAGTTTCTGACACACGCATATTTTAAACAACAACAACAACCCAGTATAATTTCACTTAGTGAGGTCTGAAAAGTATAGTATGTACGCAGACCTTTCTCCTACCCTTGAATAGAGAAGCTGTTTTCAAATAGACCCCCAGCATCCTTCCCTCCAAGAACTTCCTATCTTGCTCTTGGGAAGACTCGAACTTACAACCTTTTAGTTGGAAGTGCGAGTTGCTTACCATCGAACTCACGTATGCATATTTTAAGACAGGAAATAGTTTTAGAGATATACGATGTCCACGAAAGGATGTATAAAGGTTATGGGTTACACATTATCTTACGACTTGGATATGAAGACAATATTTTTTTACAGTGATATATATTAGGATATATAGGACCTTTTGTCATGTTTGAATCTACTTTCTTAATGCTGGTCTAGGATTTTCGATGTTGACTCAAATCTCAATAATATTAACACCGCTCAAATGCCGCGTCAGACACGGTAGCTCCCGTGTCCTTAGTCGGATTCTAAAGGGGCAAAGCTAAATTGTAAGAGGGCATCAACAGTTGCGTATATAAATAAAATATTTTTTTATTTTAAATCAAATAATATATTTTTTTAATTTATTTTAAAATAAATAATATATTTTTAAATTTGAAAATAATTTAACTTTAAACTCTTAATTTTACTCATTTTATTATTAATGAGAAACTTTTATTCCCAACCAAGCCAGGTAGATGGTCCGGAAGATTATTGAAGCTACTGTTTCATTGCAGCAATCTCAGATGATGCATAAAACAGTGTATACTATAAAGATATTTTATCTACACTAGATTGGACAATTGCCTAGAGTCATGTGGAAGAACTTAACCATCCAAAACTATGCCAGACCCAAGGCAGTTTTCAATCTCTGGTTAGTGTTGCAAGACAGATTACCTACTAAAGATAGGTTGGGCCACTGGAACTTGAATGTGGATAGCACCTGTGTATTATGCCAACAAGATATGGAGAACAGAGATCATCTTTTCTTTTCTTGTCCCTTTGCTAGTCAACTGAGGCATCAAACAATGATATGGATTGGAGTAACTCAGCCTAATTGTCAGAATTGGGAGCAGTTTATTCACTGGATCATTGCCAAAGCTAAAGGGAAAACTAGTCGAGCTCACATTTTCAAAATGACTATAGCAGAATTGTTCTATGCTACTTGGTTAGAGAGAAACTCGAGGTTATTTAAGAATGTCATTTGTTCTAGTGATCAATTAATTAGGACCATTGCATATGTTTGAAATGTTAGGAGTACCCCTAAAGTTAGCCTACAGCTTCAGCAGTTTCTACTGTAAATAGAAGGATAGGTACAGTGACAGTAGACGTTGATTAAGTTTTCTTTTTGATAGTCAGCTGTGTTTAGCTGCACTATGAATTTGTAACGAAACCTCTTTGGTGATTAATACAAAATTTTAATTACCAAAAAAACAAATGAGAAACTTTTATAACCAGAAATATTATGTCCCCACAAAACTTTACGTCTTAGCTTTTGAGATCACAAGTTTCAAAAGTCTTTTTTTAAATCTCACTGCCGAGTCAAACCACCTCATCTAAATTGAAACGGATCGAAGTATTAGATTTTAGATGTATATAACATATATTGAACAAACTTTATCGAATTTTTTTTTTTACTTTTTTCAAATTTAAATATCCTTATGAAAATTCAAGCTTCGCCACGGTCCTAACCACCACAATGTAGGCAAACACAGCCAAATTGGCACAGTAGGTTGAAATAAGAAAATGAGCAGCTCAGATTTTTTACTCACGTCGAACTACATTGGAAATTCTTAGGCACAATAGACACTGCCACATTTTACTTGATCGTTTTACAAGTATGGCAAAATAAATGTGTACAAGAGGATGCTGCAAACGGACAATCGTCTGGTTAGCTACAAATGTTGAGATAAGAGAAAATACATGATATAGTCTTGTATAGCCTTGTATATTCTTTGTATGCTCATTGTATATTTTTGATGTATCCATGGTATATCTTGTAAATGGGCTATGATGATTATTGTGTATCTGAGCCCACAGTTTATTTAATTTTGGGCAGGATCACCCGACCCGACCCGTTCGTGTGTAAATTGTATATAGTCCAGGTATAGATATTTTCACCTACCAGACTTCATTCTATTTTCATTTTCTGATTAATAAATTCTCTCTCTATTCTAGAGAGTTCTCAAATGCTTCTCTCTACATTCTCAATGATTTTTCGGTCTAATCTCAATGTTTACATGGTATCAGAGCCTAGACGACGACCCGACTAGGTTTATCTGTATCTCATTGTCTTGGATGAAGTCTGTTTCGAGATTTTTGGGGGTGTTTCTGAGACCTTATGGTCGATGATGGTTCCGGTCTAAATCGGACGCCTTTCTGAGTTTTTCATCGTGATATCTGAGTGTATTTTCTTCACTCGAACGTTCTGGGAGATTTTCTGATGATTTTGGGTGATTTTTGGGTGACCTATCGGCTTCTAGGGTTTTTGGTGGTTTAACCTAGAGTTTTACTGCTATCCGGTGGCTCGATTCTCACTCAGTGGATGTTTAGGGTGACTTTCCGACATCCCTGGCTATATTTCCAGTAAGGTTTGCAACGGTTACACCTAGGGTTTTGTACCTAGGGTTTTCTCTGTTTGACTGAAGGCCGATCTTCTCCGGTCGCGAAGAAGGAGGGTAACTCTGTACCTCTCTTGAGTATTGTATACTTTGTGTGTGATTATTTGGCTTCGTGTGTGAATATCTGGTTTGCTTGTCGAAACTTTTTTTCTTTTCAAACTGGTGCATTAATCATGACTTCTAATACGAATACTGGTACCTCCTCCTCGGTAGACTCTACCAGTCCTCTATTTGTATACCCCTCTGATGTGCCTGGGGTCTCTCTTGTTCCTACTCCCTTCTCGCGAAGTGGTTATGGGGGTTGGAGGAGAAAAATATTTGTTGCATTATCTGCTAAAAATAAGATTGGTTTTGTTGATGGGACGTGCTCCCGACCAGCCACTAATGTGGCTCAACAAAGGTTATGGGATAGGTGCAATAACATGGTGATTTCTTGGTTAACTGCCTCCCTCTCCCCACAAATTGCTGAAAGTGTGCAGTATTCTGATACTGCACAAAGTATATGGTCCCAACTTCATGCTAGATATGGCACTGCAAACAGGACCAAAATTTTTGAGTTGAAAAGAGAGTTGTCCCACACCTCTCAAGGGTCCTTAGATATAGCTTCGTATTTTAATAAGCTAAAAGGTCTGTGGGATGAACTTGATTCAATGTGTGTTAATCATGGTCTAAGATGTGTTTGTGCTGCCAAAGATGGCATAGTACAGGAAAGTGATGACAATAAGGTCTTTCAGTTTTTAATGGGTTTGAATGAAGCATATATGGGGGTAAGGAGTAATCTTTTGATGATGCAGCCTCCTCCAACTCTTGACAATGTCTATAATATGGTCCTTAATGATGAGAAGCAAAGACAAGTCCAGTCTCCTTCTCACTTTAATCCTGACTTTGTCTCTTTCAATGTCCATACTAATAGGCAGCCTGTTGGATTTAACAAGGCCACAGTGCCTATTCCTCCCTCTCCTTTCAGACAGAGAGTCAATTTTGATCAGGGCAAAGGACCTTTATTCTGTAGATACTGTAAAAAATCTGGACACTTAATTGATAAGTGTTTCAAGATCCATGGGTATCCACAAAGTACAAATTTTAACAAGGGGAGGAGACCTGCTGCTGCTCATCTTAGTGCTGGTCTGGATTTTCCTCATTCTGAAGGACATATGTCTGTTCCCCAAGGGAATCCTCCTAAAAGCCATCAACCTGTTGCAAAAATAGACGGCCAGAGCTCTGTGATACCAGGGTTGAGCAGACAAGATTATGACCAGTTGATGAATTTATTACACCAGACCAAGTTAGGGGACTCTACTGCTCAAACTCCTCCTCCCATATATGCTGCTAACTTTGCTGGTACTATGTTAACTGAGAACCCTATTTCTGATTCCAAACTTTGCTTACTTACTAATATCAACTCTGTCACCTGGATTATAGATTCAGGTGCCTCTAATCACATGACACATGATAAACAACTACTTTTTAACATCACACCTTTAACTCTGCCATATCTTGTTACTCTTCCCAATGGCTATAAATTGAAAGTAACATGCACAGGCTCTTTTGCATTGACTCCTTCCATCACTCTTCACAATGTACTGCTAGTTCCTTCTTTTAAACACAACTTGATTTCTGTCCACAAGTTAGTGAAGCAGTTACATTGTATAGTTATGTTCACTAAACATTCATGCTTACTACACATGATATAGGACCCTTCTCTGAGGAGGCCTCTGGATCTTGGTAGAGAAGCTGCTGGCTTATATAAACTTGCTTGGGTTCCTCCTTCCCCTTCTTCCTCTGTTAGTTGTTCCTCTACTTCTATTTGCTCTGTATCTGCATCTTGTAGTGATGACACTTTGTCTGATAGCAAGGTTGTTGCATTGCCTTCTGTATATGTTTCTTGTCATGATGATATTTTGTCTGATAACAAGGCTGTTCCATTGCCTTCACATGTATATAGTTCCATCTGTAATACTGATCTTACGTCTAACATGAATTACATTTGGCACTTAAGACTTGCTCATACTCCTTTTGCAAATATGAAATGTATTTCTGGTTTGTCTTTTCCATTTGCTTCCAAACAACCTTTTCCATGTTCAGTCTGTCCTATGGCCAGACAGACTAGGCTTCCATTTGCTGATAGTTCCATTAAGACTTCCAGACCCTTTCAACTGATTCATGTGGACACTTGGGGACCTTATCATACTCCAACCTCTTCTAGTTGTAGATATTTCCTTACAATTGTTGATGATTTTTCTAGGGCAACATGGACACACTTAATGGGATCCAAAAGCAATGCTTTTTCTATGCTTAAGTCATTTCTTTCTCTGGATAAAACCCAATTTAATGCTGTGGTTCAGACTGTTAGAAGTGACAATGCCTTAGAATTGGGATCTAGCAATGAGGGTATTTCCTTTTTTAGCAGCCAGGGGATCATACATCAAACCTCCTGCTCTCATACCCTCAACAAAATGGCGTTGTTGAGAGGAAGCATAGAACTCTCCTTGGAACCTGTAGGGCTTTGCTTTTTCAATCTGGCATGCCTGTATCTTTCTGGGGGATTGTTTGTTGACTGCTACCTACCTACTTAACAGAATACCCACCAGATTACTTCATAATAAGTCTCCTCATGAAATCTTGTATGGGAAAGTCCCAACCTATATTCACTTGAGGACATTTGGTTGCCTTGCCTATGCCACTGTCCCAATTCCTCAAAAGGACAAATTAAAGCCAAGAGCCATTCCTTGTGTTTTCCTGGGATATCCTTTTGGCAAAAAGGGTTATAGATTGTATGATCTTGCTTCAAAGAAATATTTGGTCTCCAGGGATGTCATATTTCATGAATCATGTTTTCCTTTTAAATCTGTGTCTTCTTCTGCTCATCCTTCTGCTTCATCTTTTCCCTTTGTTCCTTCTGGAGAACATGATGATGATTCTGATTCTCCCATACTCCTCTCTCCTCCCTCTTCTCCCACATCTGTGCAAGTGCCTTATCCTATCCCTACATCTACTGATTCTGCCTTCCCTTCTTCTTTCAACCCTGACATCTCACCTCCTGTTTTGGTTTCTTCTCCTTCTCTTCCTGCTCCCAGAAAGTCTCAAAGACAGCATAATCCTCCTTCCTATCTTAAGGATTATGTCTGTCAACTACCTGCCTTCTCTGGTTCATCTTCCTCCTCTTTGGAATCTGAGCCTCTATATTACTCTCAGGCTGCATCTGTTCCAGCATGGCAAGCTGCCATGAGACAGGAGTTTGATGCTTTGGACACTAACCATACTTGGGATGTTGTTCCTCTTCCTCCTGGTAAGAAACCCATTGGTTGTAAATGGGTTTATAAAATAAAATACAAGGCTGTAGGGGTGTTCAAAACCGATCCGAAACCGAAAATCGAACCGAACCGAAGCTTAATGGCTTAATGGTAACGGCTTAACGGACGGGGAACGGATTAAAATTTTTTTATTAACGGCTTATCGGATTGGGGGCGGATTATTTAATTTTCTTAACGGGTAATCCGTTAACCCGTTAAGAATATATATATATATATATATATATATATATATATATATATAAAATTTATTTTTATTTATATAATTATATATATTAAATATAAAAAACTAAAAACCAAATTACAAAAATATTAAACAAATATCCCCACCCGTATGTGCTGTACAGTGTAGTGTGTGTTGTCTCCACCCCACCACAAAACTAATTATCTAATATTCTAATTCGTAATTACCTTACCTATTCCTCATTCTAGAGAAAGACAGAAAGTTGAGACTGAGAACAGAGAACTGAAAGTCTGAAACCCTAACACTTAAAGCAGCAGCCGCCAGCCAGTAGCCCAGTACCCAGTAGCCACCAATCCTTTCCGCCTCCGCTCATCGTCGTCTACTTCCAGCAGTCGTAGGTCTCCCTCCTCTCGCCATCTCGTCTCTCCACTTCTCCAGGTACTCTTCTTATCGGTCGTCGGAAATGTCTAGGTACTCTCTCGAAATAATGTTTTCACCTGATAATCATTATAAGAAATAAATGTGAAGGCAATAAATATCAAGTTAAACATCGGATGGAAAATAAAAAAAATACCGAGATAATTTAGGTTCAATGTAGGTTTTAACTTTTTTGAGATACAAATAAGTTATTTCAAGGAGTTGGGGACTTTAGTGCTAATAGATTATAAGGTAAACCTCAATTTTTTTTCTGCAATAACTTTAATTTCTATGAAAAATGCGAAAAAATGACAATATTTGTATTTTGTTGTAATATAAACCTCAATAACCTTAAGGCTAGATAATTTTTATCTCATCTATTTTGGATCCACGTTACAAGATTGAATCAGTTGGCCTTGCACTTGTAAAGATGTTTGGTGTAGATCCGGGGGCAACTATACAAGCAGAAGTGACGAAGTACATGACTTCATTATTCAGTGAGTATGTAAAGTCCAGCTCAAAAGGTGTTGTGCTTGCTTCATCTTCAGATTGTTCTTCATTGGACCCAGCGGCTTCTGGGGTTTCTGGCAGTCAAGCAAGCACCCAAAATATAGGACTTTTAGAATCACTCATGCAAGATATAAAAAAACATAAAAGTGGGAGTGGGGGTGTTGATACCAAAACAGAGTTAGATAAATATTTAGGTGAAGAAACTGAGGATGACACTAAAGAATTTGATGTTCTTCTTTGGTGGAAATTGAACTCAGCTAGATTTCCTACTCTTTCGGAGATGGCTCGTGATGTATTAGCTGTTCCGGTTTCAAGTGTGGCATCCGAATATGCGTTTAGTACGGGAGGACGTCTTCTTGATCCATTTAGGAGTTCATTAACTCCTAAATTGGTGCAAACTCTAGTGTGTCTTCAAGATTGGCTTCGAAATGAAATATTAAAACAACCCATCAGTATTGAGGAAGATCTTGATAAAATCGAGCAGCTTGAACAAGGTAATAATATTGTTTACTATATTAGTTATTATATAAGTGTTGTTGATATGCTTTTATTTATCGCACGACTTATTATTTTAATTTTTTTCAGATTTAGCTAGCAATGGGAAAGACCCTTCCGTAATTGACGTGTAGTGTTAATATATTTGGTAAGATTATTCATCAGCAATTCTTTTTCTGAAACTCTTCATTTCTGTGCTTTACATGTTAATGGTTTGTGTTCTATTCTAACTGAATACAATTCCCACAACCTTCTCATGGCATTGCTGTCTTTGTACAGCTTACTGGCCTTTGTAAAAACATTAAAGTATCTACATAGTTGATGTTATATTTTTTCTCTATTTTGGTTTCATGATCCCATGCCTTTATTTTAAAATAGTACTCAGTCCTTTCCTTACTGTCCACCTGAACTGAAACCATGTCTTTAAATCTCTTTAAATCTTATAAGAAGCTCCTTATGAATGTGATCCTGTTGAGCACCTTAGGAATTCCATGTTCAAATCTGTGAACCTATAGTCGTATTGAGGAGCGTTGATCATGTTTATGATATTTCTTATAACTTCTGTAAAAGTTGTAAGTTGTAACTGTTTGTCTGAACCTTTACTGATGCCCTTTTACTTCGGTTTGTGTGTGTTCTTTCAGATTGATGACTTGACTAAAAAAGTTTATCAAGTCGGCAGAAGATATGTGCAAATCGAAGGAAAAGGAAATTACTAGCAGTTGAAAAAGCAAGTTTTTGTTTTAGCAGAGGCTCATTTAGAGATTCAATTTTTGGCTGAGGAACTACTTAAGCTCCAGAATTCTTGCACGCAAAGTCAGAAAAAGACACGACATGTTCGCGATTGTGCAGATACTTGAAGGAAAATATTGTATTTCTTTTTTAAGCTATGTTCTTACCTTGTTTGGTTTTAGTGGTTTACGTCCAAGATCATATATCTTAGCATTCTGTGACAAGTGGTGAATGCAAGCTAGAATGAAAGACGAGCATAAATTAATGACCTCGTTTGAGAATTTAGAGTTGGAAGTTTGGTAAATTTTATGGTCTGTTTTGTAAAATTAAAATTGTTAGATGGTGCGTGCCTGTCTGCTGATGTGCTAAACTGGATAGTGAGTACAAGCCTTTATCTCTTGTATAAGTTTTGCAGTTGTCTGCTGATGTACTAAATTGCTGTCTGCTGATGTACTAAACTGGACAGTGAGGCGTGAGCTACTGAGCTTGCAGCCTTGCATTATAAATTGAATGCAGTGTGCGGACAGAATACATTTGAGCCCTTAGGTATTAAACCGATAAACCGCCCAGTAACCGCCCGATAAGAGCTAACCCGATACCAATCCGCCCGATATCTTATCGGGTGGCTAACGGATGAATACATTTAAAACCCGATAACCGTTAAGCCAAACCGTTAGAGTAAAAAGCCGCCCAATCCGCCCAATGAACACCCCTACAAGGCTGATGGCTGTGTTGAAAGGTATAAAGCCAGACTTGTTATTAGAGGTGATACTCAAGTTGAAGGTATTGACTTCACTGACACCTTTTCTCCTGTGGTTAAAATGTGCACAGTAAAGTGTCTTTTGACTGTGGCTGTGAAAAAACATTGGAACTTATTTCAACTTGATGTTAATAATGCTTTCTTGCATGGTGATTTGGATGAGGAGGTGTATATGAAGCTCCTTCCAGGTTTAACTGTTTCTGCTCCTGCCTCTGTTTCTGCCCCATCTGCCTCTCCTGCTCCCCTTGTTTGCAAATTAAACAAATCTCTATATGGGCTAAGACAGGCTTCCAGACAATGGCATGCCAAGTTTTCTTCTGCCTTATACTCCAGAGGCTATAGGCATTCTTTGAATGATTATTCCCTATTCATCAAAGGTACACCTGGGTCCCTTGTGATTGTAGCTGTTTATGTGGATGATATTATTCTTACTGGGGATGACTATGATGAAATTGCTGCTCTGAAACTGTTTCTGGATGATCGGTTTAAAATTAAGGACCTAGGGTCCTTACATTACTTTTTAGGCATACAGATGTCCTCTGCTCCTGGTGGGATGATCCTTAATCAGCACAAATATATTTGTGATTTGCTGCAACAGTTTGACTGTATCAATGTCTCTTCTGTTGTCTGTCCTTTGGACATTAATGCAAAGTTACATACTGATTCTGGTGACCTTTTACCTTCTCCTGATCAGTTTAGGAGTCTTGTTGGTAAGCTCTTATTTCTGACCAATACTAGGCCTGGCATCTGTTTTGATGTGCAACATCTGAGTCAATTCCTCAAATGCCCCAGACTTCCCCATATGACTGCTGCTCTTCATGTTCTGAGATATCTTAGGGGGACTTCTTCTCTGGGTCTCTTTTATTCTGATTGCAATGATTTCAATGTTGTTGGTTATTCTGATAGTGACTGGGCTGCCTGCCCTAATACAAGGAGGTCTGTTACTGGGTTCTGTATTATTCTGGGTGGCTCCTTGATTAGTTGGAAATCTAAGAAGCAACCAGTGGTCTATTTGTCTTCTGCTGAGGCTGAATACAGGGCCCTAAGTAAGGTTGTTGCTGAACTGTCTTGGTTGTCTCGTTTATTTCTTGATCTTGATGTTTCTGTCTCTCTTCCTTTTTCTGTGTATTGTGACAGCCAGGCTACCATTCACATTGCCAAGAATACTGTTTTTCATGAACGGACTAAACACATTGAAGTGGATTGTCATTTTGTGCGCGATCTGCTCCAGAATGGCCTTATTCAACTGTTTCATGTTCCTACTACTCGCCAGCTCGCTGACCTTTTGACCAAGCCTTTGCCTGGCACTATACTTCATCCCTTGTTGCTCAAGGTGCAGGTGGTATCCCCCTTCAACTTGAGGGAGGGGGGGGGGTGTTGAGATAAGAGAAAATACATGATATAGTCTTGTATAGCCTTGTATATTCTTTGTATAATCATTGTATATTTTCGGTATATCCATGGCATATCTTGTAAATGGGCTATGATGATTATTGTGTATCTGAGCCCACAGGTTATTTAATTTTGGGCCGGATCACCCGATCCGACCCGTTCGTGTGTAAATTGTATATAGTCCAGGTGTTGATATTTTCACCTACCGGACTTCATTCTATTTTCATTTTCTGATTAATAAATTCTCTCTCTATTCTAGAGAGTTCTCAAACGCTCCTCCTTCTCTCTAGTTTCTCTCTCTACATTCTCAATGATTTTCCGGTCTAATCTCAATGTTTGCAACAAAAGGGGTAGAGAAATGAAAAAGTCTGGAGCCTAAAATGGAAATGATCAGAGTCTAATTAACCCCTTACTTCGTATACAATTGAGTAAACATAATTATGTTAGGTAATAATAAGAACCTTCCTGTAATTTTGCTAGGTAGATATGAAGATATTAATATGTTACAGGTCAATTTAATTTAATCCGATACTGCAAAATTTATTTATATTTTAAGTGCACTAAACACTAACACTTCTTTTGATTCATTCATTTAATTCTGTTTCACAGGACGAATTCCACGTGAATTACGCAAAACGGCTCGAGCAATTTAAGGAATATCTAGAAAATGTCAAAAAATAAACATTAGTAGAAATTCGGCAAAAACAGATCAAAAAAATCGATCAATTATGGTCGGTCAAAAAATCGACTAAAATTTTAAAATATTTTAATTTTTAATCTTTTTGCAAAACCGACCAACGGTTTTCTTTGACGCAAAAATGGGGGAAACTATTTTTGACTCCCGCAAAATTTATTTTTCAAAAAACCGACCAACTTTAATCGATTTTCGCAATTAACATAAATAAAAATAAAAATTTAAAAAATGGCCAACTTTGGTCGGTATTTAAAACGAACATCAAAATACTGTTCAAGTATATTTGGCCATGTTTTGGTCAATAATTGGCCATAGCCCATCAAAATTGGTCAGTTTTTTAGTCAATATTTACTAAATTTCTAGTAATAAAAATGAATTACAAGCTTTGATGGTCATAGATACCATTCACCAGCTTAACCTCAACCGTCTTTTCCACCAGCAAATTCAAGTGATTCTTTAGGAACAATTTCTGAAAACTAAAACCAGTACTCTCTTTAGATATGCTGATTTTTATGCCGACGCGAATTTAGAATTTGAAAATTTCGGGACCAAGTTAATTGATTTGATCAACTTATGCTTTGGTTCGAGTTATTCATTTTTTTATTTATAAGGACATATTGATCAAACGAAAAAAATATAATAACTATAACTAATTGACATGAATCATAAAACTTTCAATAGTATTACTAATATAAAAAATATATATCATCCATTTAAAATTGTTCTCGGCGAGTTTTCATATTCCGAAAATGATCAATAATGACATCATTATTTACGATTAGAAATATATCACGCTTTATGTAAAAAACTAAACAATTATTTAAATTTTGATCACCCATGCTATTACGCACTTCATTCTTTATCTGCTTCATGCGTGAGAATGCTCTCTCTACCGTTATAATAATATAAGTTACAATTGGCTGTTGGAGGATGATAGAGATGCCGAGATGGACGGACGAAGCAGCGATGCTGGCTGCAAGAAAGTGAAGATTGGCAGTGACGCTAGCAAAAATAGGAGTGGGAATCGGTCAGTTTGATTCGGTTATGAATATTATCGGTTTTGCCTATCGGTTATTGGTTTACAAATACCATAATCCCATAACCAACCGATAAGATATTGGTTATCGGTTATCAGTTAATCGGTTATCGATCATTATCAGTTCGGTTATTGGTTTAGCCAATAAGATAAGATAACTAAAACTATTTCGCAATGTAGAAAAGTTTCGGTATTAAAACTGTTTTGCTAAAATAGTTTTATAAGATTTTAAGAACTATTTTGCTATAACTCTTTTCAGAACTGTTCTATTTCACAAAAATTTAAATTTACTGCAGTATCCAATAAAATAAACACTAACCAAAGTTTCTATCTTTCATTCTTCAACTCAAAAAAATATAAACAAAAATCTCAATATCATTTGATGACGAAAAAAATAGAATATCAGCCATATTTTCACTTCAACACTTTTTCCAAATACAAGGGATCTAAATGAATAACAACTACAAGTGTCAGCCAAGATGCACATGTTTGTGATGCAATCTTTGTATGTCAAAAGAAAAAGTGAGAAGTTGAGTCACTACCCTTCGACTGCTTTGAAGACTGAACATCTTCATCAAATAGTTCTGCTAAACATAGAACTAATACTTCTGGTAACAATAGAACTAAATCTGTAATAATAGAACAGAGTTCAGCACTAATAGTTCAGCAACACAATGCGACTGAAGAGTGAAATGAAGATGCGACTAAAGAATCTGATGGATTTGAGAAATGAAGTGAACATGTGACTGACAAGCGAAAGAAAGAAGCTGAGAAACGTGACTGATGCCGGCCTGAGTCTTGACGGGCTGACTGGTGAGCGCGCGAGGCGGAGAAACTGAGAAAGAATAAGAAAACTAAAGAGTGAACTATGAATTATGAAACCTTAGTATGTATATACTTAAGGGTAAACTAGTAAATTAGTTAATTTTTATTGGGTTATCGGTTTTATCCAATAACAGAATTACCAAACCGATCCCGAACCTATTACTCAATTAAAAAATCTGTTACCAAACTGTTAATCCAATAACTCAATACCGATAACCCAATAAATAATTAACAATTTGAATTATTAATTTTACCCGATATATATCTATCCCTAAGCAAAAGGGTAAGAGTAGGACAATGATCAAGGGATTTTGACTTTTAATTTGGGATTATGATTGTAATTGGGATCGAGGATTTTGAGAGGAAAGGAAATATCTTTTAAGGTTTGAGTGGGAAAAAATAAATATAAGTAAGAGACAAACAAAATTCAAAATTTACTAATAAAAAAAGATATAATCAACAAAAATTAAAGAAAAAGAATAAGGAGAACAAAATATATAATATACTAGTAGAATATTTGATGATCCAAAATATTATTGATTTACCCGATATCACCTCTAAACGAAAGGGTAAGAGTTGACAATGGTCAAGGGATTTTGACTTTTAGTTTGGGATTATGATGGTAATTTGAAGCGAGGATTTTGAGAGGAAAGGAAATATTTTTAAAAGTTTGAGTGGGAAAAATCCAATATAAGTGAGAGATAATCATAATAATAACAACAACCTAATATAATCTTATTTAGTGAGGCATGAATAAGTAAGAGAGAAAAAGAATAAAAAATTTACTAATAAAGAAAGATATAATCAACAACAATTAAAGAAAAAGAATAAGGAGAACAAAATATGTAATATAAAAAAAAATAATATTTGATGATCCAAAACGCTAAGTAATGCAGCAAGCTAAAAAGTTTTAAAAAGTGTTGTCTCTTTAGGTCGATCCCTAGCATCCAAGGAGATCTTGTCAGCCATTTGCCACTGGCAGCTTTTTATCTTTTGGTACATTAGGTGGCACAGTATATTTATATATATTTTTGGGCTATACATATATAGTTAAGTTTTTGACCATAGCTTATGGGTGGCGTACCATTCCCACCGGTCTTATTAGATCCGCCCCGACTTTACGAGGTTTGACTTCGTTTTTGGCTATTAAGACAAGAGGGTTACTATGTCATCGAAGGTGATTATGTTTCAGCTATAGGATTACATATAAATATTTTTAACATGTAATGGAATATAATAATAATTTTAGAAAGATTTTTTTGTATTTAAAATTTATTTATGTATTAAAGATCGGATCTAAGACGTATCTGGTGAAGAAGTCTTGTTTTAAATTTCTTCGATAGTGCGAAGACTATATACGTATCCACACTGAAAGTAATCTTTGCTATCAACTCTTTGTTCAAAAATCTTAAACTCAAAGATAGAAAAACAAGAAATAATTTTCTTGTACTGGTATTTTCTAACTTGGTTTTATATTGCACTGTTACTTTCTCAAAGTGATTTTCTTCTTGAAGAATAACTCTCTTGGTTTTTTTACGATATGTATAAGATCTATATATCACTAATTCTTAAGTAAGACTCCAACACACACACACACACACATATATATATATATATACACACACACACATAATTTCCTTGTCTTCTGGGGTCGTAGCCAAATCTTGCATGTTTAGTCACTTTTGGCCTCATAAGCTTTTTCTGCAAAATAGGGTTATTCTCTCAAAGTTATTTGATATCCCATGTCTTAGAGCCCCAAGTCCACAACGAGGTATCCTCTTAGTTTAAGGTCCATTCCTTTTGAGTTTGCATGTCTAGCCACTTTTGGTCACATCATCCATATTGTAAAATTGGGTCCTTTTTGCAAAAGTGGTTCAATTGCCCATGTCTTAAGATCTTGAGTCCACCATTTAGTATCATATTACTTGAAGGTCCGTCCTTTTTGGGTTTGAATCTTTAGTCACTTCTGGCCATATTGACTGTTTTTTCAAAATGGGTCATTTTTGCAAATTAATTTTTGGCCATCATTATTGGGAGTTTGAATACATATAAGCCTCAGTGAGGCATTTCCATGTCTTTGAGATCACTTTTGTTGAGTTTGCGCTTCTAGCCACATTTTGGCCGCATAGGTCGTTTTGCAAAAATAGCCTTAATCATACATTGTGTGCGTCTAATAGAAGGTGTTGTGGAGTCGCATAGTGCCTAGAGTCACTAACTCTATTTGGTCTTATTTTTCTCATTCAGGTATGGATCCATTTGCTAGAGCTTGAGCATGACAAATACCCATAGCCATTGTATTTGGGAGCTTGTTTGAAGAGACTTTTAATATTTTGAGTTTGTTTTCATGTTTTGTTTTATTTTATAGTCTTGTCCAATAAATTGAGTCTTTTAAGTGGTGTTAGAGTCTGTCATAGTCTAGTTGAGTTCTTTGAGTCTTTTGTTATCATATTTCCTATTTTGTATATGAAAACTAAAAAAAAAAATTAAATGAAAAATTCAAAAAGATTTTTGTTTTTAGTTTATTTTGTCCATTACTTTTCCAGAACTACGTTTGATCTGATTCATGAGGGACATGATACATAGGCAACCTACATAGGATTCGGTCGAATTATTATTAAAAAAAAGAGAGAATGAAGTTATGGGATGTGAGAAATTAGAGAAAAGAAAAGAGTGACAATTAAAAAGAAAAAAGAGCAAGGAAAATGAACAAACCAAGAAGTACTAGAAAAGAAAAAAGAAGAAGATTGAAATGACCGAAATTGGGATGATGCCAAATGATCTTGTGACCATCGAAGTCATTCTAGAACCGTTAGTTGTTGCTAGGGACACTGCGTGCAATGTGATATTTCAATCTGATAAATGTACTAATGCTAACATGTTGGTTTTTTTTTTTTGCTCCTCTTTGTTACTTTCATTATTATCATAACAGAGGGTGGTTAGTTTGTGGAACTTTGGCGGTTCATCCATACAATACAAGGTTAAAGAGCAAGGTATCCTTGGCTATTAAAGACTTAGACACATGAATTGTTGACCAATCAAGGGAGATTGCGGAGTCGGAATCTTAATTGAAAGAGGAGATCCAAAGGCTGAAACAACAAATGTCTAAAATGTATCAAGCATGGGCCAATGGTCAAGGACCACCCCCTTCTTGTGTTTTTCGAGAGTTTACACCCATCTCGACTCTACCACTCCGGTTTCATTATCTGATCAATTCTATCTCTTTAGGTTCAATATTTATCCCAATTGTATGAATATAGCTGGAACTTCTGTGCACTCCCAAAGTGTGCTATTGAGAACCATTCAAACAACCACTAGGGTTATGCCTACCTTCACCATCCCACAACCGACGGTGGTGCTGAGGTAAACTCATGAGTCACAATTTGTTGCCCAGCAAGAATAATATCACTCTACTAAGTACCACTCTTACCTATTTGATCTTCCTACAAAGATTGGGAAACTTGATTGAAAGATAGCACCGGAAGAAATAACCCAAAGACTAAAAAACTTAGTACAATAGTTGAAAAACATATAAGGGCTGGCAGGTCAGAAGATTATTGCCTTCAAGAATCTATGTATGTCCCCTGGTGTTCATTTGTCACTTAATTTACAGACTCCTAAATTTGAAAACTATGATGGAAAGACAGACCCCATAGCCCACCTAAAAAGATATTGCAATCAACTAAGAGGTGCGGGAGGAAATGAAGAATTACTGATGGCTTATTTTGGGGAAAGCCTTACAGGTGTAGCCTCTGAATAGTTTATGGGTTAAGACACATCTTGCAGGTATATCTGGGATGATATGGCCCAGGCCTTTGTCAAAAAGTTCCAATATAACGTTGATATCGCCCCGGACCGCAATTCCCTTTCAAATCTAAAGAAGAAACCAACTAAAAGTTTTAGGGAATATGCCATTAAATGGAGAGAACAAACAGCTAGAGTAAAGCCACCCATGGATGATTTCTTTCGGGAATGATTTGGAATTAAGCTCAACTAAAATTCTCCTTCAACTCGCTATAAAGATCGGGTTTCAGGAAGAACCTATTGAAGTTTGGTGGAAAATTTGAGATTAATGGATGGAAAATGTTCTTCGGCCATGACATACCAAGAAGTTAGATATGCTCTTCAACGTTCTGATCATGAAAGAATACTATGATTGGCATTCTCAAGGCTGGAATGCCTTTTTCTGCTACGCAACCACTTTATATCCTTCTCTACTCCTTTTGAGCCTGTGTTATTTTCTTTTCCTATCCTCTTTCGGAATCAAGTTTAGAGCCAAAAGTCAAAAAAATGAAAAAAAATTCCATTCCCCAAGAGTACAAACTAGGAAAACTCACTAAATGTTTAAGTTTAAAAAAAACAAAGGGGAACAGTCAAAGTTCCATGCCTCCAGAAAATAAAGGCTGGGGCAATTTGTTTTGAAAAGAAAAAAAGAAAGACAAAGGAAGAAAGATGAAAAAAAATAATTAGGTGAGATATTTGAACTACGTTCGATCTGATTCCTTAAAAGAAAAAGATACATAGGCAACCTTACACGGTTCGCCTAACCCAAATAAGGTTCAAAAAGTTCCAGTATCTGAAATTGGGGCAAAAATTTTATTTCACTTTTGAAATAGTCAATTCCAAGAGTTGTAAGTCTATAACCCTTCATTTTGAGTCTACTTTGAGCCTTCATGCCGACCTTTTTTTTTCAACCATATTCGAAAATCTTCCAAATAAAGACCTCTATATATGCCTTCAAGAATGCCAAGAGAAGCATGCAATGAGAAACGGTGGTCACGCGACATATAACATTGTCAAGTTGCTCACCAAACAAAAGCAAAAAACAGAATGTAAAAACGAGAGAGTCTTACTAGTGAAAACCCTCACAGGCTTTATAAGGTGACGGTAAGTAGAGATAAATAAATGAGAGAGATTTGTTGGTAAAAACCCTCGAGGCACCACTAGTCGAAAGTGAGTTTTGAAGCCGATGCCAGATTGTGAAACTACTAGGGTTGATGCAGAGCAAAAGTCTCTTAAAATCGACTCAAGTTGATTGAGCAAAAGCCAAACTGCCTAAGACTCAAGGCTGCAAACTGACCACCCACTTCAAAATTGACAAAGTTTTCTTTGTTTGAAACAGGAATAAAGCAGTGCAAGGAAAGTGGTTTAGAAAAAAAAAGATAAAAGAAAAGAAGGAAAGAGTTGACAAAAAGGAAGTTTCTCAAATCTTTGTCTTTATTTGTCTTGCTAGTGTACATAAAATCTTGTCATTGCTTCTCACACTTTTCTCCTAGGGTAGTACATCCTAGACTAATGATTTTCCCCCTCAATAGAAATCTTAGTCTGATGAATTTTTCTCTGAAGATAAAAAACCCTAGTCTGATGAATTTTCTCCTAGGATAAAAGTTTTAGTCTGATAAATCCTTCTCCTAAGATAGGAAAACCTAGTCTGATGAATTTTCTCCTAGGATAAAAATCTTAGTCTGATGAATCGTTTTCTTAAGATGAAAGCCCTAGTCTGATGCAGTTTCTTCTAGGATCAAAATCTTATCTGATGAATCTTTATCCTAAGATAGAAAACCTAGTCTGATGATTTTTCTCCTAGGATCAAAATCTTAGTCTGATTAATTTTTTTCCTAAGATAGAAGACCTAGTCTGATGAACTTTCTCTTAGGATAGAAATCTTAGTCTGATGAATTTGTCTTCTAAGATACCAAAAAAAAGAAGAAAAGAGACCTAGTATGATGAACTTTCTCCTAGGATAAAAAACATAGTCTGATGAATCTTTCTCATAAGATTAAAACCTAGTCTGATGAATTTTCTCCTAGGATAATAATTGTTTTTAAAAAAGGAAATCTAGATTTGAAAAAAAGGTTAATTTTTAGTTTTCTTAAGTTATTAATCTTTAGTTTTCTTGAAATCAGGGGTCCCTCCTGGAGAATATGTCAGTTTTTACTTGAGTCAAACTTAGTTTATAGTTTTCCGCAAGCTCAATCTTAAATCTAGGAGACACACTTCCCAGTCTAGGTCATTCAGGATTTATTCTTAGCAGATGCACTTTCTAGTCGAATATTCTTGGTTTTACTCATAGGAGATGCACATCCCAGTCAAGACTTTAGTTTTACTCTCATCATTGCATCAATAGAATATATGATTTACAGTTTTACTAAGAATTCACAAATCTTCCTAGTGCAAACTGAAGCAGAAAATTTTGTTTGTTTTTTTGTTTTGATCGCAAGCGCCCACATAGAGAGCGAGGAAGTTCTTTTCAGAGTTACTTAAAATTTCAAATTGTTGGAACATATATGTATGTTCACATTTATATGTTTTGATAATTGACAAACCAATGTAGATGGAAAATAATATATGCCTAAATATATGTGAGTTATTATTGAAATTCACTTTGATTTACATTTAACTAAAGTGTATTTATTTTGTAGATATGCAAAAGCATACGAGAAGGAAGGTATGCGAATTTACAATGCGCATTGAGGAAGAAAAGGATATGCGACACTATTTGAGCGGACAAGAATTGGAGTCCAAGAAGCTCAAGACAAGATCAAGAGAAGCAATGAAAATAAATGAAGACCTTTTGTTGAGTCTTATTTATTTTGTCTTTATTGTGATCTTGATCCAACTTTAAGTTTGAGTCTTGGCTTCTCTCATAAAATAATTTTACAATATATGCATATCACAAATGATTTTACAATATATGCATATCATAAATGATTTTACAATATATGCATATCACAAATGATTTTACAATATATGCATATCTTAAATGATTTTATGCATATCATAAATTGTCTTACAATTTATGCTTGTCATATTTGGTACTACAATATATGCATAAATATTTTATTGCATATCATAAATATTTTTATGGCATTTAAAACATATTTGTTTTTAAGTGTCATATAATAAATATTTTCAATACATTTAAATCAAAATGAGTTTAAATGTTTTTAGTAATGCGGAATGGTCATTACAATTGTTTTTCATGTTTAAGATATTTACAATACTTAAACAAAGCTTTAAAAAAACAGTTTACAACTTATTTTTAATAAGTTAATTGTTTTAAAAATATACCATTTCCGCCAGGGTCAATATTCGAATATGGGATTTTGATATTCGAATATTTTAGTGACCGTTGCCTCCATATTCGAATATGGATTTTACATATTCGAATATGAAGATAGCCGTTGCCCAAATATTCGAATATGGGTTTCAATATTCGAATATGTGACAGATTTTCAGAATCTGCATTTAATTTTTAAGCAACGGTTGGGAGAGCTTTTGGGGCTATAAATACACCTAAAACTCTCTCATTTCAGACACAACATCTTACATACATTCATAAGCTTTCATATTTCCAATATCAATTTATATTGATCATATTTCTATCATCTTTTGAAAGCCAAGGTCTTGAATTTATTGTTGTGTTCTTGAGCTTATTTTATTTACTCATTATCCACTCTATTAAGAGAGTATTTGCTAAAGTGAGGGTCTAAGTATTTCAAATACTTGTAAGAGAATTTTGATTCTCTTGTGTTGAGGAACTTGTGCTTCCTCTGTTGAAGTCTTTGGGATTGTATCCCCGAGCAAGTGAAGTCTTTGGGATTGTATCCCCGAGCAAGTGAAGTCTTTGGGATTGTATCCCCGAGCAAGTGAAGTCTTTGGGATTGTATCCCCGAGCAAGTGAAGTCTTTGGGATTGTATCCCCGAGCAAGTGAAGTCTTTGGGATTGTTTCCCCGAGCAAGTGAAGTCTTTGGGATTGTTTCCCCGAGCAACTGTAAAGGTTTGTTAAGCACCCGCAAGCTTGACGAGTTAGTAGAAAATCTCGAGAGAGTCTCTCGGGGACTGGACTAACCACTGTTGTGGCCAACCAGGATACATCCTTGTGTAAATTATTTTTATTGCACTTATTACTTCCTGCAAAATTTAAATTCCGCAAGAAAACGCTAAAGTTCATTAAAACGCTATTCACCCCCCCCCTCTAGCGTTAAGCGTAGTTTCCAACAATTGGTATCAGAGCCTAACTCTCTTCAAAGACTTAACAGTTTGAGAGGATCGTTCTATGGCTTCTACTAGTAGTATTTTTGCAGGAATAGGTGAAGGACACTCTCCACATTATCCTCCACTATTTGACGGAATAGACTATACATATTGGAAAGATCGGATGACAATCTTCATCAAATCAAACAACCTTCATCTATGGCAAATCATCAAGTATGGTGAGCAAATGACAAAACAAATTGGAAAAGCTATGGTAAGTGAATATAATACCATTGCTATCAATATGTTGTATAGTTCTTTGAAACATGAAGACTATCGGAAAGTCTCCCACTACAAAACTGCTAAGGAGATGTGGGATAAGCTTGAGGACACTTATGAAGATGCGCCTCAAGGAGCAGACAGTTCATGTGATGAACCAACTGCCAAATGCCTCATGGCCGACGAAGGAGAAGAGGTAAGTACATCTAACTCTCACTCTTTTGAAGAATTACAAAGTGCATATGATGAATTGTATGGTGAATTTGTTGATGCTTCCAAATTGATAAAAGATTTGAAGAAAACACTTTCTTTGCAAGAAACAGATTTTCAGAAAACACTTTCTTTACAAGAAAAAGATTTTGAAAAATCCTCTTCTTTGAAAGAAATAGATTTTGAAAAATTGTCTAATGAAAATGGTTCTCTTAATAATAAAATTGATGTTTTAGAAAAAGAAAACAATTTTTTGAAAAATGACAATTTTGATCTTAGAAATAAGATTAAAGCGATGAATGAATCTTCTTCAATTGATAAAAGTTCTACTTGTTTATCTTGTGATTCTTTGAAACTAGGAAACATAGAACTTAGGAACAAACTAGAAAAACATAGTGTAGATGCTCCTAAAGCCATTGAAGAGATTAAGAAGAAAAAGCTTAAGAAAAATAGAAGGCGTAAAAAGAATAAAGACCATGCTAGAAATCATAATGTTAGGCCTCCTAGAAACGATTCTAGGAATTATACAAATGAGCCTAGAAATAATAATCTTTGGCAACTTTCTAGGAATGAGACTAGACCACCTAGAAACGATACTAGGTTGTATAATAAGTCTAGAATTAATAACTCTAGACCGCCTAGAAATAACTCTAGGAATTTCAACGCCCCTAGGAATGATGAATTTAGATCACCTAGAACGTATTTGGCGCAACCTAGGCATAGGCACAACCCGAATGTGGTGTGTCACTACTGCAACCGGGTAGGTCACATAGCACCTGTATGCTTTGCGAAACATAGGGATTTATCATTTGGTTATAATCATTATTTGCCTAACCATCAAGGACCCAAAAGTGTTTGGGTACCAAAAACCCTTGTTTAAATTCTTTTGCAGGTGTGCTTGAAGGATACAATATTGTAGTAAATGCAAAATCAAGCATGACACCTCATTGTATTCAAAGGGAAATTTCGGTTAGTTATCCTTTTTGATAAAAACCGAATTATTTATATGTGCCAACAACCGATATATAGTTGACTTGTGTTAACAATTGAGATATCCGTGTTAACTACTAATATGGTATCATGACTTCTTTCATAAAACTATTTTCCAAAATCATGCATATTTAATTCAGTATCAAATGATTTTAAATCATGCATATTTACATTAGACAAAATGTTTTCTAAACATACCTCAGAAATCTGGGCTAAGAATAATCGATTATGTACTTATGATAATCGATTGTTTATAAGCCAAGACTGCATGACAATCGATTATGAACTAATGATAATCGATTGTGAGTAAGACAGTTAACATCAGGTTTTTCAAATCTGCAAGATAATCGATTGTGAACTAATGACAATCGATTATTGATGAGGTAAAGTTTTCCAATACTCAGAATAATCGATTATGAACAAATGGTAATCGATTATGTTGAGTTGATGTCTCCCAGTGATTTTAAAATTACTTAAGCAATCGATTATTAACTAATGGTAATCGATTATGATGAGTTAACTGGGTTTAACAATCGATTGTCTATGTAAAACAATCGATTGTCAAAGTTTATACTTAGTCGCAAAAACTTTGGCTTGAAACAGTGTGATTTGAGTTTTTCAGAAAATGACAAGTAATCGATTGTTGCAAGGGACAATCGATTGTTGAAGCTGACCGTTGTCAAATGATTTTCAAATACCTCAAAGTAATCGATTATTGGTTTTCATATATCGATGTTTTGCTTAAAATCTGGAAATGATTTTTAGAACGTTGCTGAGGTAATCGATTATTGATTTGCTATAATCGATGTTTTTGCTTAAAATCTGAAAAAGTTTTTGAACGTTACTAAGTAATCGACTGTTGATTCATATGCTGAAATGTTGTTAAACAACAATGACTATCACTGTTAATAAAATAACATTTGATACATTTGTTATGTGTTCAAACAAATGAATTTATCATTGTTTCATAACAATGGGTAGACTTATGCTCTTGTTGGTATGTTTTGATAAATTTCTAGCTGCATATTCCTCGTTGTCCTTCCCATCCTATGTTGAAAATGTCGAAAAAGAGGAAGTGACATGGTTCTAGTGAAGGGGAATTTTTTTGCATAATCTTTATTGATGATACTTTTTTGTCTAATGATTCTTATTGGTGATATTATGCTTGGAGCAACTAACAAAGTTCTATGCAAGAAGTTTCTAAAACTCATGACTAGCAAAAGTTTGAAATATCATGATGGACGAGTTCAAATAAAACAAATGAAAGATGGAATTTTCATTTGTTAAACTCAATATTGCAATGAGTTGCTAAATCTCTTCGAAATAAGCAACACCAAAGCAATGGCCACCACAATGAATTCACACGACCATCTTGACAGAAATGTGAATGGTAAGGAAAGCAATACCAAGAATTTCAAAGGTATGATCGTTCCTCACCTTACCTTATTGCCAGCAGTACTAATATAATGTTTGTTGAAATGCTAAATATAAACCATGTTCAAAGGAGTCACTTCCTAATGCGGTTAAACGCTGATCTAAATGCATACATTTTAGGTTGCATTTATATTTTGAACATTTGCTTGAGCGTCGGAGACGCGTATTCACTTTTGCAGGTATCGCCCTATGAGACAGGGGGAACCAACAGGAAGTATTTCTTTTAAATTCAAGCCAATATTTACTTCGGAGTATGAATTTTTGTTTTTGGAAATAGCATATGCATTTTTGATAAATTATTTTCATAAAAATAAATGTTATCAAATATATGGCTTATTCTTATGTTTTCAAATAAGTTTCATAAGATAAACATTATTTTCCAATATTTTCTGTTAAAAACGATTTTTCAAAGTCGTCGAAGTTAATCGTCTAACTAGAAGTTATTCGAATAACTTGATTATTCAGAAAATCAAGCTATTTCTCCAGATATTCGAATATTCAGAAAAGTATTCGAGTATATCTTCCTCCAGATATTCGAATATCACATATGATATTCGAATATGGCTCCCAAATATTCGAATATCATATGAAATATTCGAATATATACGGTCAAATTTCAAAAATGTGACCGTTCTCTAGCCGTTTCATACTCTCCAAAAATCTGAGTTTTTTTGCATTCAATGTCATATTTTCTTGAACTCTATAAATAGGAATAGTGTGTGCTCTTCATTTCACACCAAAATCCTTCATCTTCAAGAATTCTTTCTTCAAAAGTCTTGCTTTCAAGTTTCATATGGCTCATAGAAGTTCTAAGCGCTCTCGTGCCGGAAAGAACATTGCCTCTTCTTCTATCCCTCCATCAATCTTCAACTATGATGATGGTTCGGTTCTTTGGTTCGAATATGAAAACGAACGTCAAAGATTTGTCCAAAAATTTGAGAATCGGGTCATTCTTCCTCCTCGATTCACAACCGCTAGATATCTTGCGGATTGTTCTTATTCCAATATACTTCTTGAAAGTTCTATTCTTGACTTTGTCTATTTGAAGTATGACTTTGTTCATCCTCTTTTGATTCAAGCTTTTTACTCGAATCTTAAGAAAGATGAAAATGGAGTTATTTTTACAAATGTCAATGGTATTTCTATTCTTCTTAGTGAAGAAAACATTCAAGCCATCACAAATCTTCCTCGTGATGGAGACGATATCGATCAATATACCAGTATCGAAGGAGTTCTTTATGATGAAAATGTCCTTCTTAATCTTATTGGAATTGGTCATTTTGATTTCAATCAAGGGCCAGGTAGAGCTCCCATTAGAGGAATTTTTCCGGAATTTCGCTTAATTCTCTATGTTGTCACTCGGATTCTTAAACCGAGAAAGAGTAATCATACTTCCAATGGCCGTGAAGATGCTAAAATTATGCATGCTATCATTTCTAAAGCTCGCATAAATTGGTGTAAATTCATTCTTACACACATGTTTGATTCAAGAGGTGATGACAAACCTCTTCCTTATGCATTACTTATAATGCATATTCTTGAAGCGTCTCAAGTTAACACCAATATTGGCATCACTAAAACTCGTACCAAATATTGGGAGATTCAAGAGACCTCTTTTCATGGCTTTGACCAACCTCATGATCAAATTCAAAATCCTCCTCCTCCAAATCAAGCTCGTCGTTCTCGTATTCAACCGGATGTGTCTCAAGCCATCTTGGACCATCTTGCTTCTCTATCAACTTCGGTAAATCGAATTGATAGGAATGTGTCTAGACTTAGTGATGAAATCCATGGATATTTTGACCATGTCCAATATCCGTATTCTCACGTCTACTCCGCAAGTACTTCTAGTGATGAAGATGATCTCAACGACGATGGAAGCTCTTGATTTGTATCTTTAATATTTTAAATGTATTTTCATTATTTGAATTATGTTTAGTGGAAATATAACTTTCCAATTACTCTTATTGTAATTTTCCTTCTTCATTAATGAGATTGTCTTTTTGTTAATGTCAAAAGGGGGAAGATTAAGGGTATATGCATATTTAAGGGTATATGCATATTTATCTTGCTCATACATTGGAAGATAAAAGGTATATTTATTTTTTCTATGTTTTGGGAAAGATAAGAATATATGCATACTTATTTGATTATATACCTTCTATATGCAATTTTATTTTTTAAACACATATTGCATAAATTGAGGGGGAACTCAATAATAACTTGTCTTATATTTGGCATAGCTTTTATAAGGTTATATGCATATACCCATATAAGTTTGCCATTATCAAAAAGGGGGAAATTGTTGGAACATATATGTATGTTCACATTTATATGTTTTGATAATTGACAAACCAATTTAGATGGAAAATAATATATGCCTAAATATATGTGAGTTATTATTGAAATTCACTTTGATTTACATTTAACTAAAGTGTATTTATTTTGTAGATATGCAAAAGCATACGAGAAGGAAGGTATGCGAATTTACAATGCGCATTGAGGAAGAAAAGGATATGCGACACTATTTGAGCGGACAAGAATTGGAGTCCAAGAAGCTCAAGACAAGATCAAGAGAAGCAATGAAAATAAATGAAGACCTTTTGTTGAGTCTTATTTATTTTGTCTTTATTGTGATCTTGATCCAACTTTAAGTTTGAGTCTTGGCTTCTCTCATAAAATAATTTTACAATATATGCATATCACAAATGATTTTACAATATATGCATATCATAAATGATTTTACAATATATGCATATCACAAATGATTTTACAATATATGCATATCTTAAATGATTTTATGCATATCATAAATTGTCTTACAATTTATGCTTGTCATATTTGGTACTACAATATATGCATAAATATTTTATTGCATATCATAAATATTTTTATGGCATTTAAAACATATTTGTTTTTAAGTGTCATATAATAAATATTTTCAATACATTTAAATCAAAATGAGTTTAAATGTTTTTAGTAATGCGGAATGGTCATTACAATTGTTTTTCATGTTTAAGATATTTACAATACTTAAACAAAGCTTTAAAAAAACAGTTTACAACTTATTTTTAATAAGTTAATTGTTTTAAAAATATACCATTTCCGCCAGGGTCAATATTCGAATATGGGATTTTGATATTCGAATATTTTAGTGACCGTTGCCTCCATATTCGAATATGGATTTTACATATTCGAATATGAAGATAGCCGTTGCCCAAATATTCGAATATGGGTTTCAATATTCGAATATGTGACAGATTTTCAGAATCTGCATTTAATTTTTAAGCAACGGTTGGGAGAGCTTTTGGGGCTATAAATACACCTAAAACTCTCTCATTTCAGACACAACATCTTACATACATTCATAAACTTTCATATTTCCAATATCAATTTATATTGATCATATTTCTATCATCTTTTGAAAGCCAAGGTCTTGAATTTATTGTTGTGTTCTTGAGCTTATTTTATTTACTCATTATCCACTCTATTAAGAGAGTATTTGCTAAAGTGAGTGTCTAAGTATTTCAAATACTTGTAAGAGAATTTTGATTCTCTTGTGTTGAGGAACTTGTGCTTCCTCTGTTGAAGTCTTTGGGATTGTATCCCCGAGCAAGTGAAGTCTTTGGGATTGTATCCCCGAGCAAGTGAAGTCTTTGGGATTGTATCCCCAAGCAAGTGAAGTCTTTGGGATTGTATCCCCGAGCAAGTGAAGTCTTTGGGATTGTATCCCCGAGCAAGTGAAGTCTTTGGGATTGTTTCCCCGAGCAACTGTAAAGGTTTGTTAAGCACCCGCAAGCTTGACGAGTTAGTAGAAAATCTCGAGAGAGTCTCTCGGGGACTGGACTAACCACTGTTGTGGCCAACCAGGATACATCCTTGTGTAAATTATTTTTATTGCACTTATTACCTCCTGCAAAATTTAAATTCCGCAAGAAAACGCTAAAGTTCATTAAAACGCTATTCACCCCCCTCTAGCGTTAAGCGTAGTTTCCAACACAAATCAGTAGCAGGCGCACCTAAAGAACGAGGGAAGCCATTTTAGAATTCAATTCAAGTTAGAAGTAGCAGAAGCTTGCCTCAAGGCTGCGAGTCGACATTTTGAGATGACCAAAAGAAGAAGCCTCAATCCAAAATGAAAGAAAAAGAAAAAAGTAGAAGAAGAAGTAAAATCCAAATGCAAGAAGCAGATGAAAGATGTGAACTGCTCAAGACAAGGTTGAAATTACGAGCATTGCATATCCGGTCTTGATCCGAAGAAGTCATGAAAGAATGTATTAGTACCTGCAGCTAGCAATCATCAAGGTTCAAATTAAAGTCTACATGAAGAACCATTCAAGATTCAAGATAAAGCTTAAGTAGACTTTTAAATAGGAATCGTGTATCTCATTGCTGATAGGTTTGCTTAGTTATTTTAGATTTTTGATATGATGTAATAACATGACCGCGGACTAGAACCTTGATGA
The DNA here is from genome assembly GCA_034376525.1 of Nicotiana benthamiana. Taxonomy (NCBI): domain Eukaryota; kingdom Viridiplantae; phylum Streptophyta; class Magnoliopsida; order Solanales; family Solanaceae; genus Nicotiana; species Nicotiana benthamiana. Next base: position 127,232,045 of record CM067324.1, on the reverse strand, counting down.
CACCTTAATCAGCTCTCCACCTCGATAAAATCAGTCACTCTTATTACTTTTGAACTACACATGACCTGATTTCTTTATAGCTAAGGATATGTAGGTAGCTTAGATACTAGGGCTCAGTCACATTCTCCTCTCTTTTAGTTTTTGGTCTCTCTAAATAAGGGTCCGGTAAAAAAACCTATCTCGCCGGTTTTATCCGAAAACTCATTGAGTTTTCAGTCAAAAGGGGGCAACTTTAGGCATATAATTTTGACCCTCCCCGAGACTTTTACACATTTTAGTATTTAAATATTTAGTTTAGATCTCGTATTGTTATTTTAACTAGTTTTGACTCGTTTACTTTATTTTAAGAATAAAAATCGAAAATTACAAAAATAGTTTCATATTTCTCTAATAATTAAGGTATTAAATATTTTTAGAAGGATATAATACATTGAACCTATTTTAATATAATATAATCTTTAAAAATACTAAAAATAGTTTCAACTTTAATTTTTAGTTTTATATTAAATATAATAGTTTATTAAAATATATTAAGAGTTATTTTATATCATCTTATAAGTATTTTTAGAAGTAAATTTATTTTTCAGTCTTTTCTTACCCTAATTTTATAGATTTAGAGTCCCAATTCAAACCTAGGTCCATATTTTTATCTTACCCTAATAATAAAACACTACAAGACCTAACCATAATCTCTTTAACCTAGACCAACCTAATCCCTTACAGAAAAAACAACCACCTCCCCCTTCATTCTCGTAGACCGCCCATCAGCTTCTTCTTTTTCAACCTTTGAACACCCCAAAATAGACCCTAAGACCTAAGAAACCGTAGCTCCAGACCCCATCGCACCCCCTCAGCGTTGCTCCTTTCAGCCAAATAGCCATCAGCGGCCATCTCCTCATCAACCAAGAAAACAAACCCTTCTTTTTTACTCAATCGGACCAGCAAACGGCCAAATGAAAAAAATCGATCCCCCTCACAACTCCACCGGTCAACCTTCACTACCACAAATAAGAAATACACACACACAAACAGAAAAGAAAGCACACAATAGAGGTAACGGAGAGCAATTGCGCCTCGCAATTCTTGAATTTCCCACTTCTACAAAAATCTCAAGCTCTCTGGTTGGGCTCTACCATGCATGTTCACTGAAATCCGCAACATTTTCGGTATCTAGCGAGTTTCTTTGTCGAATAGCTGCTCATGCTATTTCTTTTATCCATTTGAGTTCGACACTTTTGCCTTTTGTTTTGGTCTCGGGTTTTTCGGTCCACCGGTTCAAGTATCGTGTAAATTATTATCCGTTAGGCAATTTATTCAGTTTTGAGTTTTGGCCCTTAGGAAGCTACCTTGTTTCAGAGAATACAACACCATTGTCCTTGAGTCCATTATCGCCTCTTTCTTTTTTAGATTTATCTCACATTTATTAGTTGTATTTAGTTTGCAATTTATGTTTTAATTGGTATTTTATGAATGATTTGTAATTTTTTGATTTCATATCTGTTTGAGTTAGAGTCTTTAATTGTGCCAAATCGTAAAAAGTGTTTAAATTGTTCCGGGTTGTGGGGGGATTAAATGATAAAAAGGGTAGGAGCCTCAATCATGAATTTTGAAATATGAATTGGGTTTAAAAGCAATGCCGAGTGAAGTAACCTTTTTAGTTCGATCGATATTTTATTTAGAAGCTTAATTTATTCGACTATTTGATTTGTGCTGATATTCTGGGACCACTAGTAGCATGGCTAGGTCGACCACACTCAGTAGGCAAATCTTAGGTTTTCTTAATGTCATTTGTATTTGAGGCGAGAGGTCATTTCTTTTAGTTAAATTCATCCGGGGAATGTCACGAAGAATTTGTATATATTTTATTCAAGGGAATTTCCGTAGTATCTTGTAATTGGTGGTTGAAAGCGAACTCGTAGTACTTTTACTTCTATTTCATTTTTTTTGATTTTTATCTTTCTTTTATTAGGTGGGGACAACCTCAAGCCTCTTGTGCGTCTATTTTGTTTTCTGTGTTTATTTTTACCTCAATTTGAATAGTTATAAAAGCCAACTAGATCGAGTACGCAATCGTGACTTTCACGGGGCTTGGGGAGTGCCTAACACCTTCTCCTCGAGTCAAATGAACTTCCTTACCTGAATCTCTATTGCAGACTTAGTTTTAGAGTCCAAAGTTTTTTTACAAGAAAAAATTGTTTTTAATAATAGTGACCTAGCACACCGAAACCAATGTCAGGTGGCGACTCTGAGTTAATTCTTCTGAATACAAATATTTGTCACTTTCTAATTGGAAACCCTTTCAATCTACAAAATCACTTTATGTATTTTAAAAGGGGTTAAGAGGTGAAAAAAGGGTGTGACAGTTCCAAAGCAACGCTTCTAGCTAAGCAATTTAGGAAATACAATGAAGAACAATTATAAAGTTACAACTCAAGTAAGGAAAACAAAATACTAGATTTAGGAATTGGTACGTTGTAGCGTTTAACTTTGTTCTTGAGGCTCTTGAGAATTAATTTAGGAATCTCTAAAGGCTTGAATGCTTGAAGTGAATTCTCAAGTATTCAAGTGATGTTTTGTTGTAATACTCTTGTTAATGCACCTTTGATGTCATCACTTGAATGATGTAAGCCCTTGGTTGGTTAAGAACAAGTGACTGCAGAACTATGCTGCACTATGTGCACCGTTTATGTGGTAATCACTTTTCAGCTGTACATACTTAACTTTCGTACTGCTAGCAGGGACACACAAGGGATCAGGTCCCTGAGTTGGTTCTCTGTCTTCTACAATAGCAACATTTCATATTAGCTGGAGTTTGTTAATTAGCAATGAATACCAAGTGTGTTAGGTTTCCTATTCGGTTCTTGACAATATATTTGTTAGATCATTAAAACATAAGGCTAAGACATTGACAATCCATCAACCCCCCCTCCCCTTTCGATGATGACAAACTTAGACATTGATAACATATTTTTAGAGCAGAAATAACCAAATGAAACAACATAAGCTTTACAAGTTCCCCTCGACTTTATGCTTCCCCCTTAATCAGATCCTTGTTTCAATTATACTTCCCCCTTTTGGCATCATTAAAAAGACACAAGCATGTAATCAGCATAAAGAAGTCTATCATAGCTAACTCATGCCACATATGTGCACACAACATAATAGAAAAGAGAAACAGAGAACACAACCATTCTTGTTGAGCAGTTCTGCTTTCAGGTTCTCCACTTGTGTCCTGAGATCAGCATTTTCTTTTGTCAAACGAACCACCTCCTCATTTGATTCTGGGGCCATCTAGGCATGCTAACCTTCTGGGATAGCGTTCCTCACCTTCAACCTTCGAATCTCCTCAGTTACATTATTTTGAGAATTGATGAGCTGAGATATTGTCGATGTACTGCCTAACTCCACATTCTTCTTGAAGCACTCACATTCTTCCAAAGTTATCTGAGAGAAAGTCTGCTTCTTGGTACCTACCTTGCCTTGTCCCAGTGGCACTTTGAAAAACTTAAACACTTGCATAATAATGAACGCATATAGAATACCATGATTTCCATCCTTGAAAGTTGCTACCTTCTACATATGTTCGACCATGATGGCAGGCAAGTTCACAGGCATAAATCCATCCAATTTCTCTATTACATACAGGTCAGACTTCGAAGTCATGGACCTTCCCTCAGCACGAGGTAACAGAACCTTGTTCACCAGCTCGAAGAGCAATTGATAAATAGGGAGTAAGGCCTTCTTGTGAACCTGGTTCCCCTTCTAGTTTGCATTATCTTTCACCACAACATTTTGGAAGTTTTACCCACATGCATCTTTCACAGTAGATACACCAACTATGAGGACTTTAAGAATATCCCCAAGCAGACTCACATTAAACACGATATTCACCCCATTCACTAAGACACAAATGTGGTCGATATCAATAGGAAAGAGGCCGGCATAGAGGCTTTGAACCTCATCCTCATAAACCTTGGGTTCATCCGTTTGGAATAGATGCCCCACCGTTGAAACTCAACCATTGCAATGACTTGTCTCATACCAGTCGCATCAAAAATTGTTGGGTCAAAAGTGCGACCCAACAGGACCTTTTGGTGCTTCAATTGTTTTGAAGCAGAACTAGCTTCACTTCTTACCTTTTTTTGCAAAAACAGGCTCCTTAGAAGATTCCAACATTCTCTTGCCAGACTTAACAACACTTGATTTTGATTTTTACTTAGACTTGACCAAAAAATACTTTAGCTAATTTTACCTGAAGGTGATTTTCAAAGCCAACTGATGGCAATCAGGTTCTCAATTAGGATTCAATAGCCCCAGCTTCACCCTATTTCTTTCAACTGTTCCCTACTCAGTTCTTTGGTGACGATATCTACAATTTGGTCTTTTGTACTACAGAACTTCATACAGATAAGCCTTTTCTCCACATTGTCCCTCAGAAAATGATATCTCACATCATTGTGCTTGGTTCTTTTGTGTTGAATTGGATTCTTGTCCATGATGAGTGAACTGGTGTTATCACATAGAAGAGCCACATAATTAGTAAATACCCCAAAATTCTCCAATTATTGTTTGATCTATAGGAGCTGAGCATAGCAGGAGGCTGCAGCTACATATTCTGCTTTAGTTTTTGAAAGAGCCACTAAGTTTTGCTTCCTTGTGCCCCAAGAGATAAGACATGATCCCAGAAAGTGAGACATTCCTGAAGTACTTTTTTTGTCCACAAGATAACATGCATAGTTAGCAACAACATACCTAGCAAGATTAAAACTTTCATCTGAGGTGTAATACAAGACCACGTCCTATGTTCCCTTAAGATATCTCAATATTCTTTTGGCCGCCTTCAAATAAGATTCCTTGGGATTTGACTGAAACCTTGCACATAGCCCCATACTAAAGACAATATCAGGTCTGCTGGCAGTGAGATAGAGAGGAGACCCAATAATTCCTCTATACATAGTTTGATTCATAGGCGATCCAGCCTCATACATGTCCAGTCGAGAGTTGTTGCAATGGGAGTGTCTATCACTTTTGATGATTCTATATCAAACCTCTTCAAGAGCTCCTTGAGAACTCCAAAATCCTCCAATTGCTGCTTGATCCACAAAAGCTGAGCACAGCAGGATGTTGCAGCTACATATTCAGCCTCTGCTGTTGAAAGGGCCACTGAATTTTTCTCCTTTATACCCCAAAAGATAAGACATGATCTCAAGAAGTTAGCCATACCAAAAGTGATTTTCCTATCACAATATAACCTGCATAGTCTGCATTAACATACCCAATTAGATCAAAATTATCACCTGATTAATAGTATACCACCAGGTTCTATGTGCCTTTAAGATATCTCAGTATTCTTTTGGCAGCCTTCAAGTGATATGCCTTGGGACTTGATTGAAACCTGGAAAACAAACCTACGCTAAAAACAATATCAGGACGACTGGCAGTGAGATACAAAAGAGGCCCAGTGATGCCTCTATACATTGTTTGATTCATAGGCGATCTTGATTCATCCATGTCTAGTCGTGTAGTAGTTGCCATGGGAGTGTCTGTCACCCTTGATGCTTCTATGTCGAACCTCTTCAAGAGTTCCCTAATGTATTTTTGCTGATAGATAGAAGTATCTTTTGGAGATTGTTTTACTTGAAGACCCAAGAAGAAATGTAATTCCGCATCATGCTCATTTCAAATTTACTTCTCATAATTCTTGCAAATTCTTTACAAAGAGAGTCAGTTGTTGCTCCAAAAAGAAATAATATCATCAACATAAACCTGAACAATGAGCAGGTTCCTTCCCCGTTTCTTCAATAAGGGAGTGTTGTCAATCTTCCCTCTTTTCAAGCCATTTTCTAAGAGAACTTTTGACAATCTTTCATATCACGCTCGAGGAGCCTGCTTTAGCCCATACAGGGCTTTGTCTAACATGAACACATATTCAGGGTGCTTATGTCTTTCAAACCCAGGGGGTTTCTTCTCATAGACTTCTTCCTTAAATAGTCCATTCGAAAGTGCACTTTTGACATCCATTTAGAACAAGGTGAATTCCATATGAGAAACAAGGTCAATTAAAATTGTGATGGTTTCTATGCGAGCCACTGGAGCAGATGTTTCATCAGGCTTGTTTCTGAAAACACACCTGGTCCCTATATTGGCTCTGTCTGGGAGTCATTCCGAGAAGAAGAAAGTATGTTTGGGTCATTCACCTCTACCCTTCTCTCAGATGCTAGTGGGGTTTCCTGAATTGCATCAATCATTATTTCTTCAACTTCAGTGATTTATATGGGGTTTTGTTCAGGATTGATATTTTGGAATCAAAATGATATGCTTTGACTTTTTAGGTGGGAAACTAGGTTTCACTATCTTTTCTTCTTTCTTGCACCAGTTGTCACTCTTATGGAACAATGAGTTTCATTTTCTTATGGAATCTTTAAAAAAAAAAAGAACTCTAGCCCCTTCTTCATATTTTTCATTACTGCCGTCACTTTTGTAGATGAAAAGAAAACTCTATTTATTTCTTCTACTTTTTCTGTCATGGCTATGGAGCACTAAGATCCATCTGTGATCTGCTATTTCAAAACAATAGTTATTTCTTAAACGTTACCATCCATTTGACAGGGCTTTCTGCGGCACAACAACAGTACATCAAAGTCGGATGATTTTAAAACAAATCAAATACTTGTTTTGTCTTTTGATGAGATTTAAAAAGGTGATACAAGTTTGAGGGTGTACAAATAGCCATTCGTATCCAAACTATCAGTTTTGAAAAGTAATTTCAAAAAGGACTATTATCATCCATCACTTTTTTGAACACAAATTAAAAAAAAAAATTGAATGAAAAAAATGGAGTTAAACTCATTAACTGGTCTCAATCGCATAGAGAAACATCCAAAAAAACATATGTCACGACCTCGGTTCGCCTTCCGTGAATCATCGTGATGGCACCTAGTCTCTACGACTAGGTAAGCCTAAATTGAAAAAGATAACCAAACTTGCGAAAATAAAATGATCTAAAAACAGAAATAAATCAATAATAGTGTTAAATGTGCCACTCGGCATACACCACATATATATAAGTCTCAAAACCAACATCTAAACCCAAGACTTGAAACCTCACGAATCAGAAGCTAAGATAAGTGCTGCATAGCTCTAACTCTGGAATGTCTAGCAAACAGAAAGTACAGAAGGGTTAAATATTAAAGCAGGAATAGAAAGAGAATCCTTAGTCTGCCGACATGGCAGATATACCTCGGAGTCTCTAAGTAGTCGCCTCCCCCAAGGATGGTAGGCTTGATCGGCGGTACTTGGATCTACACTTGAAAAACATGCGCGTAAGAGCTATGAGTACACCACAAGGGTACTCAGTAAGTGCCAAACCTAACCTCGGTCGGGTAGTGACGAGGAAGGTTAGGGCCCTATTGAGGTTATTAAATAACGAATGAAAGGGTAAGATAATAATACAATTGATAATCTACAGTAAGTGTCTATACAGGAAAATAACAGTACAATAACGGAAAGAGAATATGAAGGCAATCATAAGGAAATACCACTCACAACAAGGATAATAACCGAGGATCTCTTGGTATCCCAAGGATCTCTTGCTACCCTCAATATATACAATAGGGATATCCTTGTATATCGAGGATTTCTTGGTATCCTCAATATATGCCAGAGATCTCTTGGAATTCCGAGATCTCTTGGTATCCTCAATATATGCTAGAGATCTCTTTGTATCCCGAGGATCTCTTGGTATCCTCAATATATGTCACGGATCTCTTGGTATCTAGAAGATCTCATGGTATCCTCAATATATGCCATGGATCTCTTGGTATCCCGAGGATCTCTCGGTATTCTCAATATACATGCCAAGGATCTCTTGGTATCTCGGACCTCAGTTCAGATCATGATTTCGTGCATGGGATCGCCCCGAATGCCGTCTCGTAGTCATAAATTAAAATGCACAGCAACAACACAAGAATATTTAATTTGATGCATACTTCGTACAAATGAATAGTTAAGTCTAGCCTAACATGCTTCATGTAATGCAATTATGGCATTTTCAGCATATAGGCAATTAAGTCAACAAGGCATTATTTTCTAACTAACAACAGGCTAAGTTTACCAAAAGAATAAAACATGAACCAAAGGAACTCAGTTTAAATACTTAAATTAAAACCGGGTTTTCAACAATTAGCTCAAGTACGCGCTCGTCACCTCACGTACAAGGCATTTCAATTATCAAATATCATATCCTAAGGGGAAGGTCCCCCACACAAGGTTAGACAAGCCACTTACCTCGAACAAGCTCAAATCAGTCGGAATCCATGCCTTTGCCACGAGTATCCAACTCCAAATGTCCCAAATTTATTCAATTCAACTGCATATAGTAAATAACACCTCAAGTAACTGACTTTACAATTATATTTTAAGCTAATATGTGAAATTATATAAGATGACAAAAATACCACTCAGGCCCACATATCGAAATCGTGTAAAAATTACATTTTCAGAAACCTCGTACTCTCATGAGTCCAATCATACCAAAATTATCCAAATCTGATGTCGAATCCCCAATCAAAACTCAATTTCTTGGTCTAAGATCTCTTCCTCAATTTTCATTCAATTTCGGAAATTAAAGAATGGATCCATATTTAGATTAATGGCTTACCAGCTAAGAGGATTTAAGAATCATTACCCCTAAACTCTCATCGAAATCTCTCCAAAATTCGTCTCCTACCGAGCTCCCAGTGCCATTTTTGTGATATGAACTCAAAACCCTCTATTTTGAGCTTAAATATTCTGCGCAGATATTTCCTTCATCGCGATCGCGGAACAAGAAACGTGATCGCGAAGAACAAAAATACACTGCCCTTATCTTTCCTTATGCGATTACGACATGTCACACGCGACCGGGTAGCTATAACACTTAGACTTACGCGATCGCAGCATTGCCCATGCATTCGTGAAGCTATACCATACACACCCACGCGATTGCGCACTGCCTCACACGATCGCGTAGAACAACTCTGCCCCTTATCTTAATAAGCCTACGTGATCACGGCCACTTATACACGATTGCAAAGAACAAAACGTATGCAATAGACCTGAAGCAAAATCTGCAACTTTTTCCAATATGAAATGATCTGTTGAGCATCTGAAACACACGCAAGATCCCCCGGGACCTCAACCAAACCTGTCAACTAACCCTAAAATATTATTCAAACTTGTACCAATCTTCAAAATGCTACAAACAAAATCAAATTCCCCAAAACACATAGGAGTCAAGCTTAGGTTTCTAAAATCTTCCAAATTCTGATTTTGATAAAAAACCCAACCAAACAACCTCTGAATGACCTAAAATTTTGGACACATATCTCTGATGACATGACAGAGTTTCTTCAACTCTCAAAATTCCATTCCGACCCTCAGATCAAAATCTCACTATCAAAGCGAAACATTCGAAATTTAACTTTCGGCATTTAAAGCCTAAATTTGCTATGGACCTCCAAAACACTATCTGAATATGCTCCTGACCCCAAAATTACCCTATGGAGCTAATGGAACAATCGAATTTCCATTCCGAGGCCGTTTTCGTACTGTTTCGACTACGGCTAACTTTCCAACACCTAATCTCCCATTTAGGGACTAAGTGTCCCAAAATACTCTGAAACTCAAAACCGAACATCCCGACAATACAAATTAGCAAAAATAAACTTAGGAAAAATAGTTATTAGGGGATTTGTGCGTTAATTCTTAAGATGATCGGCCAGGTCGTGAGATCTTCCTACACTTAAACATCCATTCGTCCTCGAACGAGCGTAGAGACATACCTGAGATAGTGAAAAGATGAGGGTAATGACTACGCATATCGTGCTCGGTCTCCTGGGTAGCCTTCTTGACCGGCTGACCCCGCCAGCGAACCTTCACTGATGCAATGTTCATTGAACTCAGCTTTCTAACATGCCTGTCCAATATTGCCACTGTCTCCTCAACATAAGATAGGTCCTTGTCCAAATGGACTAAGCTAAAATCCAACACGTGCAACGGATCACAGTGATACCTCTGGAGCATTGAAACATGAAATATCGGATGAACTCTTGCCAGGCTGGGAGGTAAGGCAAGCTCATAAGCAACCTCCCTAACTCGCCTCAATATCTCAAAAGGGCCGATAAACCTCTTAGTCAACTTCCCTTTATTCCCAAATTTCATAACGCCTTTCATAGGCAAAACCCAAAGCAAGACCACTCTCCAACCATATAGGAAACATCACAAACCTTCCGGTCCATGTAATTCTTCTGTCTGGACTAGGCTGTACGAAGTCTATCCTGAATTACCTTGACTATTTCAAAAGCATCATGAGCTAATTCTGTGCCCAATAATATAGCCTCACCCGGCTCGAACCAACCCACCAGAGATCTACACCGCCTACCATATAAGGCATCATATGGTGCCATCCGAATGTTGGACTGATAGTTGTTGTTGTAAGAAAACTCTGCCAAAGCCAAGAACTGATCCCAAGACCCTCCAAACTCGATCACACACGCACGGAGCATATCCTCAAGAATCTGAATATTGCACTCGGACTGTCCGTCCGTCTGAGGGTGAAATGTTGTACTCAACTCTGCTCGAGTACCCAACTCATGCTGAACGGAAACCTAGAACCGTGATGTAAATTGAGTACCTCTATCCGAAATGATGGAAACTGGAATACCATGCAGATGAACGATCTCCCGGATGTAAATCTCCCCCCAATCACTCTGAAGAATAGGTAGTGTCACAGGAATAAAATGAGCGGACTTGGTCAGCCAATCCACAATAACCCAGATGGTATCAAACTTCTTCAACGTCCGTAGGAGCTCATATACGAAATCCGTGGTGATCCGCTCCTACTTCCACTCCGGAATCTCTATCTGCCGAAGCAATTCACCTGGTCTCTGGTGCTCATACTTCACCTGTTGACAATTGAGGGACCGAGCTACAAACCCAACTATATCTTTCTTCATCTGCCTCCACCAATAGTGCTACCTTAAGTCCTGATACATCTTCATGACACCCGGATGAATGGAATACCGCAAATTGTGGGCCTCTTCTAAAATCAGCTCCCGAAGCCCATCAACATTAGGTACAGAAACCTGGCCTTGCATCCTCAATAATCTGTCCTCGCCAATGGTCACATCTTTGGCATCACCATGTTGAACCTTGTCCTTAAGGACAAGCAAATGAAGGTCATTATAATACCGCTCCCTGATACAATCAGATAAGGAAGACCGAGAAACAATGCAAGCTAAAACCCGACTAGGATCCAAAAGATCCAATCTCACAAACTAGCTGGCTAAGGCCTGAACAACCATCGCCATAGGCCTCTCGGATGCTGGTAAATATGCCACACTCCCCAAACTCTCTGCTCAGCGAATCAAAGCATCAGCCACTACATTGGCCATGCCTAGGTGATACAAAATAGTGATGTCATAATCATTTAGCAACTCTAACCACCTCCTATGGCGCAAGTTTAGATCCTATTGCTTGAATAGGTGATGCAAGATTCGATAATCAGTATAAATCTCACAAGGCACATCGTATAGATAATGGTGACAAATCTTCAGGGCATGAACAATGGCAGCTAACTCAAGATCATGGACGTGATACTTTTTCTCATATATCTTCAAATGTTTGGACGCGTGGGCAATCACTCTATCATCCTGCATCAACACCGCTTCAAGAACAACTCCCGAGGCATTACAATAGACAGTATAAGACCATGAACTTGTAGGCTAATTCAAAATTGGGTCGTAGTCAAAGTTGTCTTGAGCTTATGAAAGCTCGCCTCACAATCTTCCGTCCACTAGAACAGGGCACCCTTCTGGGTCAGTCTAGTCATAGAGGTAGAAATCGAGGAAAACCCCTCCATAAAACGGCAGTAGCAACCCGCCAAACCAAGGAAATTGCGAACCTCTGTAGCTAAGGGTGGTCTAAGCCGACTCTGCACTTCCTCTACCTTCTTTGGATCCACCCGAATACCCTCACTCGATACCAATGGCCTAAGAATGCCACAGAATCCAACTAAAACTCACATTTTGAAAACTTTGCATATAACTTCTTTTCCTTAGAGTCTGAAGTACTGTCCTCAGGTGCTGCTCATGATCTTCTCGACTCCGGGAATATACTAGAATGCCATCAATAAAGACAATGACAAAAGAGTCAATATATGGCCAGAATATACTGTGCATCAAATGCATAAAAGCTGTTGGGGCATTGGTCAGCCCAAATGACATAACAAAAAACTCGTAATGACCATACCGAGTCTTGTAAGCAACCTTCGGGATATTTGGCTCACGAATCTTTAACTGATGGTAACCTGAGCGCAAATCAATCTTTAGAAAACACATGTGCGCTCTAAAGGTGGTCAAACAGATCATCAATACAAGGCAATGTATAATGATTCTTCATTGTAACCTTGTTCAACTGGCGATAATCAATACACAAACGCATAGAACCATCCTTTTTGTTCACAAACAAGATAGGAGCACCCTAAGGTGATGCACTGGTTCGAATAAAACCCTTATCAAGCAATTCCTGCAACTGATCTTTCAACTCTTTCAACTCAAGAGGAGCCATACGATACTGAGAGATAGAAATGGGCTGAGTGCCCAGAGAGCCATACGATACTGAGAGATAGAAATGGGCTGAGTGCCCAGAAACAAATCAATACCAAAGTCAATATCTCTATCAGGCGGCATGCCTAGAAGATCATCTGGAAACACATCGGAAAAGTCTCGTACCACTGGAACTGAATCAACTGAAGGGGTATCAATACTAACATCTCTCACATAGGCTAGATACGCATCATACCCCTTCTCAATCATACGATGAGCTTTATGAAAAGAAATAACTCTATTGGAAGTGTGATCTAAAGCACCCCTCCACTCAACACGCGGTACACCTGGCATAGCCACCGTCAAGGTCTTTGCGTGACAATCAAGAATAAAAAAAATAGGGTGACAACTAGGCCATGCCTAAGATAATATCAAAGTCTACCATGCTGAGCAACAATAAATTGGCTCTGGTCTCAAAACATCTAAGAGCAACCAAACACAACCAATAAATGTGGTCCACAACAAGAGAATCTCCAACAGGAGTAGAAACATAAATAAGGGAACCCAAAGAATCCCAAGACACACCCAAATACGGAACATAATTACAAGACACATAAGAATAAGTGGAGCCTGGATAGAATAGAATCGATGCACCTCTGTGACAAACCAATATAATACCTATGATGACAGAATCAGAAGCAACAGCCTCGGTACGATCAAGAAAGGCATAGTAGTTGTGCTGGCCTCCCCTCGAGGGTGACCTATACTTCTCGGACCTCCACCTCTAGTTGGCTGAGCAGGTAGGGTAGCAACTAGAGTTGGAACGATGGCCTAAGAACTATGCGGGGTACGTTGTGGGTGAGAAGTCTGTGGAGGTACATCCCTCCCAAGTCTAGGGCAATCTTTCACCATATGGCGTGTGTTACCATACTTAAACTAAGCTTTGGGAGAATGTGGTGGCTGTGACTGGCTAGGGCCAGGTCTGCTAAACTGACCTCTTAAATCACCCCACATAGGAGGCACGCTAGAAGCCGGAGGTGCATAATAAGGCTCATGAGTCCTAGGAGGAGCTAGAGCACTACTGGCTATTGGAAGAACTAAATGAATAGGGCGACTCATATAACCCCTACCATGACAACCTACAGCTGGGGTACATGAACTAGAATAATAGCCCGACTCTCGAGACCTCTTAGCCTCCCTCTTCTCTCTCTCCCTAGCATGCATACCCTTAATTCTCCTAGCAATGCTCACCACCTTCTGATAAGAAATATCCATCTCCAACTCACGAGCCATGCTAGATCTAATGTTGGGAATAAGGCCCTCAATAAACTGGCGAACCCTCTTGCGTATAGTAGAAACCAAGGCTCGTTCATGCCTAACCAAACTCTAAATACTTTGAAATGTTCATGGCACCCTAGGACAAATGCTCAAACTTTGTGTTTCATGTGTCCCTGAGGCTTTGATTAATATACTCCCTCAAGAACAGATCTAAAAACTGAGCCCAAGTCAATGAAGCAGCCTCATCTGAATGGTCTAGCTCATAGGTGTGCCACCACTCATAGGCAACTCCTCGAAGATGAAAGGTAGTGAAAGAAACCCTACTCAATCCAGAGATACCCATGGTATGGAGAATGCAGTAACACTCATCAAGAAATCCCAGAGTATCCTCCGATGCTAGGCCACCAAATACAGGAGGCTTGTACTTCTTAAACCTCTCAAGCCTCAGCTGCTCATCCCCAGAAGCCGTTGCCCTATCCTCGAGCTGAACGGGCACTAAAAACTATACTGGAATAATCTCGGGGACCTGCTCAACATGTATCTGTGCTCCTCCCCCAGCCTGTAATATGGCTGCCGCAAGGGGAAGCAACCCTTCCTGAACCAAAGTGGTCTATATGCTCATGAACTGCGCTAGAGTCTCCTAAAGAGCTGGAATAGTAGCAGTAGTAAGCATGTCAGGTGCCTGGACTCCGGCTAGAACTGTTAGTGGTACCTCGGTGGTAGCTCGCGTAGATGCTCTGGCTGCACCATGTGCGCGTCCTTTGCCTCTACCCCGGCCCAGCCTCTAATGGCTGCAGTAGGGGGCGCGGGTGCCTGATTATCTCGAGTAGAACGTGTCCTCACCATCTGTGAGAGAATAGAAGATAGAAGTTTGGAATTGTGATGTCAAAATATTGCACAACCAGGACATCAAATGAAGTAGAAGTTTCCCTAACAGTTAAATAGCCTTTCGTAGATAAGTACATACATCTCCGTATCGATCAGCAAGACTCTAATAAGCCGGCTTGTGATCCGTGACTCCGATGAAGCTAGAGCTCTGATACCAACTCATCATAACCCCAGTTTGCCCTCCGTGAACCGTTATGATGGCACCTAGTCTCTATGACTACGTAAGCCTAAATTGCGAAAGATAACCAAACTTGCGGAAATAAAATGATCTAAAATAGAAATAAAGCAATAATAGTGTTAAATGTGCCACTCGGCATATACCATATATAAGTCTCAAAACGAACATCTAAACCCAAGACCCGAAACCCAACGAATCACAAGCTAAGATAACTGCTACATAGCTGTAACTTCGAAATGTCTAACAAATAGAAAGTACAAAAGGGCTAAATACTAAAGCATGAATAGAAAGGGACTCATTGGACTGCGGACGCAGTAGATGTACCTCAGAGTCTCTAAGCACTCCCCTCCCTCAAGGATGGTAGGCCTGATAAGCTGTACCTAGAGTATACCACTGAAGAGGCATGAGTACACCACAACGGTAGTCAGTAAGTTCCAAGCCTAACCACGGTCAGGTAATGTCAAGGAAGGTCAAGGCCCTACTGAGGTTAATAAATAATGAAATGACAGGGTAAGATAACAATATAATTGAGAATCTACCATAAGAGTCTATACAGGATAATAAGAGTACAGTAACGGAAATAGAATATAAAGGAAATCACAAGGAAATACCACTCACAACAAGGATAATAACCGGGATCTCTTGGTATCTAGAGGATCTCTTGGTATCCTCATTATATCCCAGGGATCTCTTTGTATCCTCAATATATGCCAGGGATCTCTTGATATCCCGAGGATCTCTTGGTATCCTCAATATATGCTAAGGATCTCATGGTATCCCGAGGATCTCTTGTTATCCTCAATATATGCTAGAGATCTCTTGGTATTTCGAGGATCTCTCGGCATCCTTAATATATGTGCCAAAGAACTCTTGGTATCTTGTACCTCAGTTCAGATCATGATTTCATATGGGGGATCTCCCAGGATGCCTCCCCGTAGCCCCAAATTAAAATACACAACAGCAACGCAATAATATTAAATTTAATGCCAACTTCGTCCAAATAAATAGTCAAGTCTAGCCTAACATGCTTCACGTAATGCAACTACGGCAGTTTAAGCAAATAGGCAATTAAGTCAACTAGGCACGATTTTCAAACTAACAACGGGCAAAGTTTGCAAGTACAATAAAATAGGAAGGAAAGGAAATTAGTTTAAATACTTAAAGCAAACCGAGATCTCAACAATTAGGTCATGTACGTGCTCGTAATCTCACGTACAAGACATTTCAACTATTAAATAACATATCCTAAGGGAAGGTCCCCCACACAAGGTTAGACAAGCCACTTACCTAGAACAAGCTCAAATCAACTCAAAACCACGCCTTTGCCATGAGTATCCGACTCAAAATGGCCCAGATCTATTCAATTCAATTGCATATTGTGAATAACACCTCAAGTAACTGATTCTACAATTACATTTTAAGCTAATACGCAAAATTATGTAAAATAACCAAAATACCCGCGGGCCCACAAAGAAATCGGGTAATTTACGCTTTCAGAAACCTCGTACTCTCACGAGTCCAACCATACTAAAATTATCCAAATATGATGTTGCATCCCCACTCAAAACATAATTTCTTGGTCTAAGATATTTTTCATAATTTTCCTACAATTTCTGAAATTAAAGGATGGATTCATGTTTAGATTAATGGGTTACAAGCTAAGAGGAGTTAAGAATCATTACCAGCAAACTCATCTCTTACCAAGCTCCCAATGCCAATTTTTTGATATGAACTCAAAACCCTCGATTTTGAACTTAAACATTCTGTCCAGATATTTACTTTATCGCGATCGCGAAGCACAAAAATAGACTGCCCTCAATTTTCCTTACGTGATCGCAACATTTCCCCCGCGACCGCGTAGCTATAACACTCAGACTTATGTGATCGCAATACTGCCCACGCATTCGCGAAGCTATACCATACAGACCCACGCGATTGCACACTGCCTCACGCGATCGCGTAGAACAACTCTACCCCTTCTCCCAATAAGCCTACACGATCGTGACTACTTATACGTGATTGCAAAGAACAAAATGTTTGCAACAAACCTGAAGCAAAATCTGCAACTTTTTCCATCATGAACTGATCCGTTGAGCATCCGAAACACACCCGAGGCTCCCCGGGACCTCAACCAAACCTGACAACCAACCCTAAAACATCATTCAAACTTTTACCAATCTTCAAAATGCTACAAACAACATCAAATTCCCCAAAGCACATCGGATTCAATCTTGAGTTTCTAAAAATCTTTCGAATTCCGGTTTTGATAAAAACCCAACCAAACCACCTCCAAATGACTTGAAATTTTGCACACACATCCCAAATAATATAAGGGAACTAGTGCAGCTCTCAAAACTCCATTCCGACCCTCAGATCCAAATCTCACTATTGAACAGGAAACTTCCGAAATTTAACTTTCGACATTTCAGGCCTAAATTAGCTACGGACCTCCAAAATACTATCTGAATACGCTGCTAACTCCAAAATTTTCCTATAAAGCTAACGAAACCATCAGATTTCTATTCTGAGGTTGTCTTAACACTTTTCCGACTACGGCCAACTTTCCACCACCTAAGTTCTTATTTAGGGACTAAGTGTCCCAAAACTTTCCGAAACTCAAAATTGAACATCCTGACAAATCAAATTAGCAGAAATAAACTTGGAGAAAATAGTTATTAGGCGATCGAGGAGTTAATTCTTAAGACGACCTCCAGTTCGTCACAACATATATACACATTCTAGATTTACACTTAAATTTAGAACTATTCTATATATGTATCCGGACCAGAAACCATCCTATAGCTCTGATATCAATGAAGGAACACGCAATAATCTAAGCACATTAAATAGCGCGTAAATCATAAAATAAGAACTTACCTGTTGTTTGTGAAGTGGAATTGAATACGGATGAACCGTGGCTGGAATTAGTGATCGGCGGCGGTTGTCATGGTCTGTTGGAGCAACCCTCAATTTCACAGTCCAAACCCTAGTTTGATTGTGGGAGAAGATTAAGCGTAGGAAAAAGTGCTGCTGAGAGTATTCTTTTAGTGTACACACTAAGTGTACTTATATAGAGAATATTAGGGTTAACCAATAACCCTACAGGGCCTTAGAGCACCCCTTATGAGTGAACCTAATATTTACTACATGAATAAATTAAGCTGAAGTTTTAAGAAAAAGAGTGACAGTCAGGGCTAAAAATCCCTCATTATCTGTTGTGAACCAAGTTGACCCCATAAAGGCCTATAGGCTAGAAGAGATAAGTGAGATTGGGTCAATTAAGATTGTTGGACCGAGTAAAATGATGGAGAATTCTATATAGGATCTAGGCCCAATAGAAAGTGGATAAAAAGGACTACAAGGTTAGAAAGAAGGAATATGCGAATTATGTCGAAGCTTTGGCTCAAGTTTGTGCTTCTCATATCCTATTCTGTCTTTGTGTCTCATCCCCTTTCTTCTTAGCTTCTTGTTGGAGTTTCTTTTCTCATCTCGTCTTTATTTCCTTATGTGTTATTTTTTATTGTTCTGTGAACACTTGGTTATTGCAATTTTGTTTGGTGAGTTAATACCATTAGTTGATTTGGGTGTAATCTCTAGTTAGTTACATTGTGCTTTCACTGATTCATATTCCAATGACAGTATTATTAGATCGATTCAGCAGTGGTGACCTAACGGGTTGGATATTTTGGGCCGAATGATATTCTAACTTTCGTGGTTTCTTAGAGAAGTACTGGTTATCTTTGGCTTACCTTTACCTTGACGGCGCTGCACTTTCTTGGTTGTATCAGAGCAACTAGTTTTGGGATTGGAAGCATTTTACAGAGAAATTAGTAATGCACTTTCAGGAATGAACATTTTCCAATTTTGTGGAGCGTCTAGCCTATCTTTCACAGACTCATTTTCAATATGTACATTTTGAGACTATAGTTCCTCTTAAACCTCAGGGCCATATCGTTGCTCCTCAATATAATAGCTTCAACTCTTTTAAATTAGACGATGGAGTAGATACAGATGCTTTGGAGGCCAAGTTGCAGGGGTCCCAGACATATACATCTTTGGGATCAAAGGATGAGTTTGTAGCAAAAGGATAGGGAGGGCTCTAAGTTACCTGTAACATCCAAATTTGCTCATGTCTCTCAAGATGTCATTTCGGAGCTCGTCGAGTTTGCTAAGAGCTCGTCCGCAACTTCCTAGCACTAGGTGTTTGATAAAATTTCTCATAGAGCCGAGGTAATTTTACCAAAGTTATCCCTTATATAAAATAACTCGGAGAATGTTAGCCCGATTTCCAACAAAAATTTGGAGTCTGAGATTGATTATGCATGCATCAGAGTCTTATTATTGGTGACTATGATATTTCTTTGGTCATTACTTATGGAGATGAAGAGAATTCACACCCTGGTGTGTGTCAGACCTTTGATAATTATTCTCAAAAAGCCAGAGAATTTTTATTTAACAGTGTAATGCTCTACTCACATTGGGAAAGGGGTGACCCCTTGATTTTTGATGGAACCCAATTGATGCACAAGCATATATTCATACACTTTCCATTTAATCCCGGTAAGTCCATTCCTCAATCCATTAGTTCGAGTACTTGAATATGCATTTAGATACATCGCACTAGTTGCCTATTGCATTATATTCTGGTGCATTTGGCCTTGATGGTACTATGGAAGGAGGAAAGCTATTTAATTAAATGTCTAGAAGCAAAATGTATCTACAGACTGTTCAACCTTGGCCAAAATGTCCACTTTAAAAGTCAAATTTCTCATCCTTACTATTGGAGTTCTTACCACAAGTTGTGCATTCTGTTGAAATAACGAAGAAACTTAACTTCGATCAGCTTGTCATAATTAGTGGGCATGGTTTCACATTAATTGTTCATTTTCTCGTTGCAAAGTTTTATAGTAAAATGCAACCTGCAATAATTGCACTTCATGCCACGCTACATAAGTGGAAAGTATTAGAATTGATGAGTGAATAAGGTGAAGCTTCAAACAGTGCACCCTGTTGGTTACACATTTTATGGTGTCATTGAAATGGTAAAGTTGGCTTCACACCATAGATTACATCATGGCTTAAGTGATGCATTAGTTTATGTTATCCTCTTGCAGAAGGGTGTTGTCATAAGGCAAGTTATAACTCAACTTAATGTGATAAGGCTGAAATTTTTTACTGTAAATTAAATAGAACATGCTTGCAATTGGTTGATTGCAATTGCAATGGCGAGATTTGATGGGGATCGAGCTTCTAAAACTGTGCATCAGTGCTTCAAGGTGGATAACATTAAGCAGTATGGGTTGTATCATATTTCAAGTCCATCTCGTGCTCCTTTTGCTAAAAGTACTCTTGATGGATTCTTTGGCATCCAAATATCGGGGACTATTACCTATATTTTGACCTATCATGTGACTTTTTCATTTGATAAAGAAGGAAATGACTCTACTGGTACCACAAAGGATCTCATGTGGGCATCAATTTCAATGGTGAAAGCTAACATAATTATTATTCCCCTTTTATCAGGAATTAATATTGAAGAAAGAGGAAGTAAAAATGGCATCATAGATACTGCTAGCTGTGAGTTGCTATTGAAAAGTATAGCAAATGTCTCTTGAATTGCTGAGAATATTCCTGTGACAACTAATAGTGCTGCTAAGCTCAGACAAATGACTTATGGAAGCTTGTGTGACACTACTAGGAGCTTTGCTATTTTGGACACATCTCAAATTGTCATACTTCCTTACCATGTTATCTGAAATACATTTATTTTTCTTCTGAAGCTAAGCAATAAAGATGAACCCAAGTCGAATTTCAAACTACCAACCAAATTATGATATTATTCCAAGAAGTTTTTGCCTATCATAGCCCATGTGTTTAATTCTCTATATTTTCCAACGAGATTTACTTGCTTGAACCTTGAGGACAAGGCTCTTTTTTAGGGCGGGAGTATTGTTGTAAACCAAGTTGACCCCATAAGAGCTTATAGGCTAGAAGAGATAAATGAGACTGGTCAATTGAGATTGTTAGGCCGAGTAAAATGTTAGAGAATTATATATGGGATCCAGGCCCAGTAGAAAGTGGATAAAAAGGACTACGAGGTTAGAAAGAAGAAATATGCGAATAATGTTGAAGCTTCGGCTCAAATCTGTGCTTCTCATCTCCTATTCCGACTCTGTATCTCATCCCCTTTCCTCTTAGCTTTCGGTTACAGTTTCTTTTCTCATCTCATCTCTATTTTCTTAAGTGTTATTTTCTATTGTTCTATGAATACTTGATTATTGTAATTTCATTTTATGAGTTAATAGCATCGGTTGATTTAGGTGTAATCTCTGGTTTCTTACATTTTCTTGGTTGACCCACAAAATTGCAATGTCGTGTTTTGTGATAAACCTTGATTACCAAGTGGAACATGCCATATAAATATTCTGAAAATGGAAAGTGGAGTTCAAAGATATACCCGTTAAAGTACATAATACATGCTTGGAATAATATAAACTCTTTCTAACGCTTTACAAAATCAGGTTGCACTGAAATATTATTCTTATTAGTAGTGAAAAAGTGAAAGGAGAATAAGAGTTCCTACTTAACTCATTTGTACTTTCTAGTGCCAGTAATACTAGTAACAACCACAAAACAATCACAAACACAACTAACATTCCCACCCTTCCATTCTTCTTTCTTTTTAATTTTCCACTCTTTAACCCCTCTATCTAAGGATCTAAAAAGTTATACTTTCTTCCTTTTAGTTTATATAAATCTATCTGATTGGGCACGTAATTTAAGAAAAAAGAGAAATTTTTAAATTTGTAGTATAGAATAAGGCACATATATATTGTATAGCTATAAATCGTTGCATTAAGGTAAATTGCTTCCAAATAAGGAAAATGATCATTTTTTTTTGCACGGACTAAAAAAAGTATATGATCACATAAATTGAAATGAAAGGAATAGTAGCTAAATATATAAGTCCCTAAAAAGGAAAGAATTATGATAAATTGACTATTAGCGCATAAATAGTGACTGATGAGGATAGCCAATCCCAACTATTTGGGATCGAGGCATAGTTATGTGGCACTAGGTCGACCTTCATTCAGTCATTGTTATATCCTCACTAGTTAATCATGAGGTAGTATATGACTTTTCTCCATTAGTGCAGCAATATTGAAAAAGTTTAAGACCAAAAAGCAATATTGTAGTGCCTGAACCTCCACACACACTCTTTCTCATGCCAAAAATGAGTCCTTTGAAAACACCCCAAGTACACTATGATCAATTAGGCAATGCCCAACAAACTGCAACAAGAAGATTCCCACCACCAAGAAATGTTTCTGTTGTGAGGAGCACCTATATAAACCTATTGCCTGCATACAACAAAAACCACTGCAGTGCCTCTCTTTTGTGCAGCACTCGACATTAATCATTAGCACCTGCTCTCCCTCTTTAGATTTCCTTTGTAATTTTAGGAATCCATTTTTAACATACTGTATCAATTCTCTTTTTGACTTGCATTAAATGATAGTAATTAAGTGTGATAAAATGGAATTTCCCAACACTCCATTTGATGATTCAAACATATCTGAAGGAAGTAAAATAGGAGGGAAAATGGATAAAAGGAAGCAAATTGAGGGAGAAGTTAGAGAATACAAATCCAAGAATCTTGATGCTGAGAGAAGGAGGCGTCAAAAACTAAGTGAAAGGCTTCTTGAATTGCGGTCTTTGGTCCCAAACATTACAAATGCAATGAATCAAAACCCTTTATTTAATATATAAATCCCAGTGACTTTTTTCTAATGAATATATCTAAACCATTTTCTAAAATCTTAAATTCTTTTCTGATTTCAGATGACAAAAGAAACCATAATTACTGATGCCATCACTTACATTAGGGAGCTACAAACGAATGTAAACAACCTAAGTGAGCAGCTTTTAGAAATGGAGGCAACTCATGGAGAGGAATTGGAGACAAAAAGTGAAGAGATTATTGATACTGCTGAGGAGATGACTAACTGGGGCATAGAGGTAGGTAAATTTATGTATAAACCAAAGTTACAATCATTAATTCTTCAATTACTAAAATAAAATTTCCTAATCTACTACTACTAGACATTTAAACAAATTATTTTTTCCTAAAATAGCCTGAAGTTCAAGTGGCTCACATCGGTACAAGTAAGCTTTGGATTAAGATAATTTGCCAGAAGAAAAGAGGTGGATTTACTAAACTGATGGAGGCAATGAATATTCTTGGATTTGATCTCAATGATACCAGTGTCGCTGCATCTAAAGGAGTTTTTCTTGTTACTGCATCTGTGGAGGTAGGCAAACACATTATACTGTTTAAAAGGAAAGATTCTTAGTAGCAATTTCCAACCATTACCTAAGGATATCAAGATTTTGTAATAGCACAAGATAAGATACCATTTTGTACTGTGTCCTGCAATATAAGAACATGAATAATTTGTTTATCTTTCTATGCGTTTCAGGTGGTTCGCGGAGGACTAATTGATGCTCATCAAATCAAAAAGATCTTGCTGGAAATCATCCGCGGCATCTACACAAACTAGCGGCAGCATGAGTCCCTATTTATTCTAGTAGACATTTGGCATCTCCTATTAGTAGCAGTAGTCTCATATCCTAACAGGAATTTAAATTTTTTAGTCTGAATAGAGCTTGTGTGAACTCTTTCATTTTTCATCCAAATATTGCTGAAGCAACATATCATATATTTCCAAATCACTTTCTCCTATCTAAAGTCTACAGCTTTTCGTGCAGTCAAGTTTGACTTTATTCATCTTTGAATATAATATGCTTTAACACCCCAAGCTTTAGACACAGTATCATATCGGTAAAACACAATAAGGATACTGGATATATAAGTTAACAAACCTAAGATCCTAGTGATATGTTTTAAACCCGCCTAGGCCCAGAACGAACAATATTACTAACGGGCTGGATTGTTAGAACTTTTGTCTTGAATCTTCAATGGTGGGATCCAGACTCCACACTATTTAGCTTCTAGACTAGATATGAAAATATGTTTACTAATTTTGGTCACTTCCGGCTCAAGAAACAGGTTAAATAAGACCAGTGAAGTATGCTCTGGGTTGGAATAAATATTGAACAAACACCAATATTAGACGTGTGAAGAGTAGGGAAGACTGTTGTTTCACCGTCTCTCTTATTTTCTTCTCTGTATTGCCGTCCTAAAAAATTGAAAAACAAACCTGCCTCAAACATCACCCGCCCATGTTAAAACTATCTCCAAACAGGTCAAGAATCCAACAAAGACCACTAGGAAAACCAAATTGGACGTCAAATTTTCAAAATTTAAGACCATGTAAAGTGTAACCATCCCTTCTTATAATATTAACACGAAAAAGACTTTATCAAGTCCGTCTTCCTCTATTAATAGGATTCAAGGCTTGCACAACTAGGACTTAGCAAAACTCTTCACGTCCAAGCTTCATATTTCCTATGGCTAGGATCAGGTTTCTCCACATTTGCCTAGTTTTAGCTTTAGTCTTGCTTATGCAAAATGCTTACGCGCAAAGTAGATTAGACACCTTGATATTAGTCCCAATTCCTGCGCCGTTTGACGGAGGAACAGGCAGAGGAAAAGGTAATCAGGCTCCGGCAATCACACATATAAGGACTCATCACTATTTTGACAAGTCCATGGCTGGTGGAAACTTGATCCTTGGAGGCTTTGCCATTTCCCTTATTGCTTCCATTTTTTGTTATATTCGAGTCACACGAAGAAGAACTGAACATAGTCAGGGCTGAGACACACCATTTCTGATTTTGTTACTCCTTTTGGTTTCCGATTCAGATATTACAGGGTTCAGTGTTAAGTTACTCACATATATGACAAGCTTTTGCTCATTTAAATGGCTAGGTAATCTAATTACATATATCTAGCTAATTGTTTTTTAGTTTGGTAAAACTGTTGAAGATATTTTTAAAAGGGTTATACTTGTCTATGACCAAATATTTTCAAATACAGAATTGGATGATTATTTATGAAATTTAATCCAAATTTTTCATTTTGAAAGATGAAAAAGTAACACAACAAAAGAGTCTTAGATCTGCGAAGGATTCATCTATTATAATCTCACTTAGTGGGGTCTTGGGAGGGTAGTGAGTACGCAGACCTTACCCCTTCCTTAAGATAAAGAGGTTGTTTCCAAATAAATCCTCGACATCCTTCCTTCCAATAACTTCCCACATTGTTCTTGGAGAGACTCGAACTCACAACCTCTTAGTTGGAAATAAGAATTACTTACCATCAGTGCAACCCCTCTCTAAAATGCATTTCACATAAAATCCAATACTTCAATATTGGAAATTGTAGATACATAAGATCCAAATTAAAGCGCAATAATGCAAATAAACAATACAAAAGATAGTCTTAACCAGCAAAGCCATTTTACACAAGATCCAAAACTACAATAATGGAAATTGTATATTTGTAGATATAGAGGACAAAGATAGGAAGATGAAAAAAGATTGCACAACAAACTTTGACACCATTCTAACCACCTATATCATTTTCATGAATCAATAGCATAAACCTGATTTTGGAGGATCTTTCTCTATTTTCTTCAAGAAGCTTAATAATCAACTTGAAATCCATTATGATAATTACTATCTTCCTTAACAATTTTTCTTATTCAATCAAAATTAATAATCTGATCAAACCTGTGGACCCAAGGCTAGTAGCTGGTCAGCAAAAGTTTAGTATAAAGATTACAAATTAACATAATTAACATATCCAGCTAAATTAACATAATTAACATATACAGCTAAATTGATACTATTAACACATGGATCTACAGGCCACCCTGGTCTTTTCAAGCTTATAGATTACAAATTATTTATGTGGCCCACATTGCCCCTCATAATAATTGATATAATAGGTCATGCAATTACAGCAATGCAAATAAACCTCATCATGCATATTGCTGCAGAAACGGATACAAATTAAAATGGTGCTACAGATTTTCTTTCATTTCTTTTTCCAGTGTCCTAAACATTAATGCCCCTACCTAGCTACAAGTCATGTCTAACTCACAGGGTAATCTACATGTGCACGATAACCATGAGTTACCCCATAATTAACATATACAGCTAAACTTTTTTATAACAGTCTCGAATATTTTTGAATGTTATAATAAAGTACTATTATAGAGAATATATATAATAATATAATATAAAAACTGGTTCCGGAAAAACCTGACTTTTGTAGTAAAGTATTATTATATATAAATGATGTTATAGAAAAGTTTGAATGTTATTCTATCTTTGACCACAGCTTAGACCATGTATCAATTTAGTCACTTCCTCTGTTTACTGTGACACTATCATCGTTGGAGAATCAAGCAAGTTTTTTCTTGATCACATTTTTTTAAACTTTATTACATTTTTAATTAATTATTGTAATTTATAATACTATTATATAATTCTAAAATATGTAAAAGACCTAAAATTTATAGCGAAATTCACGCAGTTGTTTAACTGGACTCCTGTCATATGCACTGAAAAGGGAGGAGAATATTTATGACATGATTAAATATATTCTTTTTGGATTTTCAACCATATATGCACACAGTTCTAGTATAATGCAAATATGCAATTGGCTGACATAGCTTCTCCGGCCGCCGAAAGCTATACCCGCCCCTATCACATGTGTTATTTTATATTTTCTTCGGTCCAAAATAAGTAAGTTTTAATTTTTTCTTATGATTTAAAATAAATAATTTCTTCAAATTTTAAGAATAAATTAATTATTTTTTTATATTATTTTTAAAATAATAGTATTAAAATATATGTTAAAAGTGTTTATGTAAAATAGTAAAGATTAATATGGTCAATTCTATTGTTAATTAATATACTAAAAGATGGATTTTTTTTATCTGTATAAAACTATTTAAAAAATCATTTATTGTATTTTACTATGACCAAATTTATTTGAAGTCTGGTCATACGCGAAATTAAATGGCATGAATGTCATTACCTTAATTATTCCTGTTATATTTGTCTTCATATTGTCGAGGGTCGACTGGAAACAGCCTCTCACGGGCAGGGGTAAGGCTCGTCTACACATTACCCTCCTCAGACCCCACCTGGTGAGAATATACTGGGTAGTTGTTGTTGTTGTTGTTATATTTGTCTTCATATTGAGTCAGAATAGGCCAGGATTTAATGGTTGTAGCAGCCAAAGTAGGTAATGATTTGAATAGGAAGTGAATATTTTAGGACAGAAGAATAAAAAGAAGTATACCATATATGCTCACACGATATATTTCTGCTTTGGGCATTTCATGACTCGTGATATATCAATTTCAACAGGCAAAATATAGGAGTATCAATTTCAAAATTTTCTCAGTTTCTTTCCAAAACTTTATACTGTTAGTTTCCACTTTATACAATCCTACAAACACCTAAATGAGAACCTCAATGCACTTTTTCTTTATCAAGCTTCAACTCTTCAACCATCCTCAAATTGAGACAAAGCCAAAGCCAAATTGAAAAAAACACAGCACCAAAACTGGAAAAATATCAGATTCCGCTGACTGGAAGATCTTTATATCTTTCAATCTGAAATGCAGTCTCTTTCCTTCCTTCCTTCTTCATTAACACACCTGCATTTCCTGCAATGAAATTTAAGCTTAGATGTTAGAACACATCAAATTCATATTTTGCATCTTCTATTAGGTTCAGAACAAACAAATTTCAGATCCAAATTATACTAGCACCACTCCAGAGGCCGGAGGATGCTGTGCAGTTCCGAGGGATTCAACTGAACTCAGTATTTTTTTTCAAGGAACATATATATATGCAGTGAATTCAGTGGTGGTAACATAAACGTTAAACTCGTCAAATTTGAATTTTGGAAGCTCCGACCACTTCTATAGCCAAATATAATAGAAGGTAAAAAAAAGACTAGTCGTTGTGACAAAAAGGAGATCAGAGATGACAAACTAATTAATCAAGAATTAATGAATTTTTGACAAAGTTATATAAATTAGAAAGAAATTAAAGAGGATACCTTGAGGGCTACAAATAGGAGGCTCTTCAAAGAGAGAAAGAGACATCTGTTTATGAGCCAAACCAATGTCAAACAAGATCAAACCAGAAGAAGGATCATAAACTATGATATCTTTCACTGGCAACCAAAGAAACAGCTCTTCTTGAGAAAGACCTTCCACTCCAATCAATCCACCATAGCTAAGGTTAGCTCTCACAACACTGT
Source organism: Nicotiana benthamiana (assembly GCA_034376525.1). Taxonomy (NCBI): domain Eukaryota; kingdom Viridiplantae; phylum Streptophyta; class Magnoliopsida; order Solanales; family Solanaceae; genus Nicotiana; species Nicotiana benthamiana. The sequence goes on along the minus strand of CM067324.1, from coordinate 127,203,868 downwards.
CAAAGAACACCCTTGTCTCAAATTTTGCAACACAAGGACTGTCCAAGTAGACTTGGAGATGACCATGTTGATCAAGATCATATGACTTTACAGCATTCTTTGGGAATAAGCCAGCTGGGAGGCCCCTACTTCTGAGAAGATCATGGATTGAAGCTAAGGAAATGGTGAAAGAGAAGAAAAATATGGATACAACAAGTGTATATCTCTTGAGGAGGCTGTGAAGGTTGGCCATGGATTAGCTGGTAGTGTAAAAATGGTTCAAAGGGAGGAAGAAAAAAGGGTCGATTTTAACAAGGTTTATTGTGTGAGAAGGTGGGCCATATCCTTAATTATGTCTGACTAATTTCCCATATTGCCCTTTTAATAGTTCAAGATTTTGGCCCTACAATTGTGGTGTTTTATTTGGTAAAAGAATTTAAATTCAATCATCTCCCAAAGTACCTTGTTGGTCACAATGCTTTCGGCATTCTTTAGCAACGTAACATATAATTACTAGGATAAATTGAACTTCAAGGTGCTTTGTCTATACATTTTTTTTAATACATTATAAATAGACAACTAAGATCCATTATCAATGTTATTGTTACAATGCATACATTCATAAATAAACAACTGAAATTCATTATTGATGCTACTTTTACATATCGCATTAATAATCTAATTCAAAAAAAAATCCTCGTCAACCAATTTAAGCAAGTAAAAAGTTAAAGATCAAGTACAATAGGACTCATTTAATCAAAAGAAGGTTCAATAAATCTCTCAACTTGTGTCACTCCCATTTTATTATAGTTTTCTGTCCACCATTTGAATGTTATTCAGCCTTCAAAATAGCCATGTAATCAAGGCAAAAGAATATAAGTGTGAAGTACTAAATCAAAATTGATCACAATCTTCTGAGGTGGCGGCTATGGTCATTTTGGTCAATAACTCAAGTGGGGTAACCATTTAATTAGTGAAGAGGGTAAAAAAAATGAGATGGGGCCATGACAAGAGGGCATAATCAGAGAAATGTATATATGGGTAGGGACATGAAAAGGGCAGAAAAGGTAACTTAATAAAATAAGAAGTATAGGAGACACCAGACAATTGGCTTAGGGTTAAAGGCTAGTAATGCATAGTGTGATAGCCAATCATGCCAGAAAGAAGCAGTTGCAGCTGCCACTGGCACAAGTAGAATTGCACAAATTAGAACTTAGATGTTATTTTCATCAAAATCTCTTTTGACGGAAACTACGAGGTTTCACCTACTTTGAATCTTTCTTCTCATTTATTCTTCTTATATTATACATAATCTCTCTAAAGTTTCATTTCATATTTGACGTATTAAAAATGAATAAGAAAAAAAAATCCGCATTGAAGTTAATACGCTCGAAAAATGTTCAAATTTCACGGTCATATCAACCTTACATGAGTAACTAATTACATGTTGTTTGTGTACAAGTTATGTAAATTGTATATATAGATTTGCACATTTAATGACATCAAATTTGTAAATTATCAAATTATTATTGGCAATTAATTATAACAAAAACTATATATACAAGATAAATTCATAGTCGTTCAAGGTTAAAATGAAAAATTGTATTTCAACCAATGTAGCTGTACATCACGTGTTCTTTGGGACTATAGAACACCTCTCAAGAAAAAGGTATCTATCAACTATACAACCCGAAGGTTGATAAACTAAGTTCTATTCTACAAAACTGTGACTATGCTCAAGGACTACATATTGGGTAACAATTTAAGTATTGTAGAGTAGGCTGCCATTTGTGCATCTTTCTTCCAGTAATGTGCACTTGTTGTGCGATCAATCTTGCTCTAATTTTAGCCTTCATTCTCGTTTTTCTGAATCTTCTTTCATTCCGTTCCATCCAGATATTATATACAGTTGCGGCAAATACCACTCCTAGGATGGATTTCCTTGGATTCCTACTATTCACTCTAGCAGATAGCCATTGTATTTCATGCTCCCAGTTGTATAACATTCTAGTGAAGTTAAGCCACCTTAGTAATCCTTGCCACAGTGCTTGTGAGTAAGGACATTCAAAGAAAAGGTACTCATGTGTCTCTGTGTTGCCACTGTCACATAAAGAGCAGGTCTGGTCTGTTTGTATACCCTATTTTTCTAGCCTGTCTACTGTTGCCAAGCGTCGATGCAGTGTCATCCATAAGATGAATCTCTGTTTTGGCAGGATGCCTGGCACCATCATCAACTTTTTCCATGGAATTTTGGTGAACTGTGGGATGGAGTACCTGTAGGCAGTTTTTATACTGTATTTCCCCTTCTGGCAGCAAGCTTGCATTGCTGTCCAGTCATGAGCCCACCATTCCCTAGCTCCAAAAATTTTCCTTACCAACCAGCTTACCTGTTTTGGTGCTTCCATATTGATCACCTCCTTCCTTTTTATGTAATGGCAGTGGATCCATTTGATCCATAGTTTGTCCTTTTTCTGCATTAGTGCCCATAATAGTTTGGACAGTGCTGCTCTGTTCCAATTTTCAAAACATATCACATTGAGGCCACCTGCTGCCACTGGCCTGCACACTGTATCCCAAGCTATGGGTGCCCTGTGGCTTGCTTCATGCTTCCCTGTCCATAGATAGTTTCTACATATGCCTTCCACCAGTTTGCTGACTTTCTTTGGAATTAGGAATACATGTGCCCAATATGCTTGCATCTCAAAGAGGACACTCTTGATCAATTGCAGTCTGCCATCGTAGGACAGTGTCTTGGAGGACCAGCATTTGACCTTATCTACTATCTTGTCCACCAAGGGTAGGCATTGTGCAATTGTGATTTTCCTAGTTGACAAGGGAACTCCCAAGTATTTGAATGGGAATTGTCCTGTTAGCTGAAACTCCTCCAGCAGGATCTGTTTAGTCTCTTGTGATACCCCAGCTTTATACAGTGAGCTTTTCTCCAGATTGGCTTGCAACCCAGACATCTGTGAGAATTTGTTAAATTCTGCCAGTAAGAGTCTCAGGGAGGTTTCATCTCCTCTGCAACACATTAGTAGGTCATCTGCAAAACAAATATGAGTTAGTTGCATTTTGGAGCATTTGGGGTAGAAGTTGAAGTCTGGGTTCTTATTCAGCTGCTTCAATTGTCTGTTGAGATATTCCATGACTAAGACAAATAGATAGGGGGACATTGGGTCCCCTTGTCTTAGCCCCTTCTTTGCTGAGAACTTGCTGGTGAGGCCTCCATTTACCAACAGTGAGAAGCTTGTTGTAGAAACACATTCCATGATCAGATTGACCAATCTTTAAGGTATACCAAACTCCAGTAGCACTGTTTTCAGAAAACCCCATTCGACAGAATCATAGGCTTTCTTGATGTCCACTTTGATTATGCATCTGCGAGAGACAGCCTTCTGGAAATAGGCTCTAATCAATTCATGGGCCATGATGACATTCTCTAGAATATTCCTCCCCTCAATGAAGGCTGACTGTGCCTGCCCAACTAGGTAATCCACCATTATTTTCAGCCTATTTGTAAGAATTTTTGCAATAACTTTATATAATGTTGAGCATCAAGCAATTGGCCTGAACTCCTTAACATAATTTGGGTTCTTCACTTTCGGGATCAATGTAATAGTGGTACAGTTGACTTCTTTCAGCAACTTCCCAATCTGAAAGAACTGCTGCACTGCTTTTGTCACCTCTGCCCCCACAATAGGCCAGAACTGCTTGAAGAACTCTGCAGGGTATCCATCTATCCCAGGGGCCTTGTCATTAGGGAGATTGTGGACTGTCTAACTGATTTCCTCTTGTGTTACTGGAGCTAGAAGCTGCTGCTGTTGGTCCAGTGATAAACATGGCCCATCCCGAGCCACATTGATATCAATTCCAGGAAGGTGGTCTGCTGCTGTGCCTAGTAGCTGCTGGAAAAATTGAGTGAATTCTTCTTGGATCTGATGTGGGTCTGTGATCCTCATCTGGTTATCATTAAGTATGCTGCTTACCCTGTTTCTGGCTTGTCTGGATTTATTGTACGCATGGAAGTATTTAGAGTTGTTGTCACCCAACTGAATCCAGTATGCCCTTGATTTCTGCCTCAATATATGTTCTTGGATACCTTCCCATTTTTCAATGTTCAGTAATAAGTTCTTCTCTTCTGTGATCATTGTTTCATTGAAGTAGTCTTCATTCAGTTTGCTTTGGGCTATTCTCAGGTCTTCCTTCAATTGTTGCAGCTTTGTGTCCACAGATGAGTGTTCCTGCTGAATAGCTCTGGTCTCTTGTTCAATTCTCCTCAGTTTTTCCAAATAGAGTACATGGTGTGTCCCTGAATTTGTTGATCCCAAACTCTCTAAACTATCTCCTTGTACTCAGTTTATTGCATAACTGATTGTAGCAGCCTATATGGTCTCTTCACTTTAGCTTTGACAATGTCAGTCTCTATCAATATTGGGGTATGATCAGAGATTCCTGGCAACATATAAACTGCTTCCACTCCTGTGTACAGGTTGAACCACTGTGCATTGCCAAAAACCCAGTCAATGTGGCTGTAGATTCTGTCAGTAGCATCTCTTTTGTTACTCCATAAGAAAGAATTACCCCTTTTTGTAATCTGCCCTACGGCTATGACATCAATACACCCTTGGAAGTCTGCAATTTCAGAATGGTGCACTGGCTGGCCATTGATTCTATCTTCAACTCCCAAAGGACTATTGAAGTCCCCTACTATGAGCCAAGGCCCCGTTTGCTGTATAGCTCTCAAACTCCTCCAGAGTGTTGCCCTTTGTTGAGTGGTGTGGAGAGCATATACAAATGCTACAAAGCTACTAAATGTTCAATGTCTGTCCTTTACTTAGCAGTGAATTATCTGATCAGTGCTCTCCAGTATTGTCACTTGGACATTAACCTATTTTCACATTACCCATATTCTGCCATTGGGGGCATGTAAATAGTTATTCTCTACAGTCCAGTCATTCCCCAGTTTCTTATAAACTGCTATTGCATTCTGCTGTTTTACCCTAGTCTCTAGGCAGGCTATCATATCAACTCTATTTGTCTTCACAAATTTGACTAACTCTCTCTGTATAAAGGGCTTATTTAGCCCTCTAATGTTCCAGGATATAAGTCTCATGGAGAAACAGTGGATCCTCCTGGGTCACCTGGCTCTAAACTGCATTCTCACTGTGCCTGGATATCATCATGGGGTTCAACTATGGTGAGTACTGCAAAAGTATTTCTCCTGGTTACCTCAGCATAGTTAGTCACTTTGGTTTGATTTTTGTCCTTTGGGCCTCGAACAGCTGCAACTTGCTTGCCTTTGTTATTCCTTTCTATATTCAATGTCTCAGCAGGCTTCTCAATAGGTTTCTCGACTTGTCTGTCATTTTGTTGCCCTTCCACTGTCACCTCAGCATTAGCTTTTGGTTGCCATTGTACTCTTGTTACGTTCTTTTTCCTCCTTCTCTGTCTCTGAATGTCTACATTCTGTTGCTCCTGCTAACAGTCACCATTCTTGTGTCCAAATGAGTTACATTCAAGGCAGAATGTTGGTTTCCATTCATACTCAACACTTTGTATCCATGTTTTCCCATCTGGAATCTCTATATGGATATCCTCAGGCAGAGGTTGTGTGATATCCACTTCTACAAGGACCCTCGCGTAGGAGATTCTTTCACACTCAGCTGTTAGCCTATCAGTGCATAGGGGCTTGCCCAGTAGGCTTGCTATTCTACCAAGGTTCTCTTCGGCCCAACATTGTATCGGAAGTCCAGGGAAGTTGACAGAGATTGGGACAATTCTCATCGACTCATTTTTAATCTGAAATTCAGGGTCCCAGTCTTTCAAAATCATAGGTCTGCCATTGAAGGTGTATGGTCCCTTCTGTATGACAAAATTCTTCTCCTCCATTAATTCGAATTTGATGATGAAATACCCATCGTCGTGAAGCAACAGGGTAGGCATTGTAACCTCGTTCCAAACGCCATAGACATACTTCAACATTTCTTTGAAGGAAGGGTTTCCTCCCAATACATAACCAATTAGGGCATACCTCCATTTCTGATTCTGGTTCTCAATCTCCTTCGGGTTTATCTTAGCAATTTTGACACCATCCTTCATCAACGGAGGATAAAACTTCAACTACATGCGCTGTTTTTGGGTCCGATTGCCTTTGACAACTTCCGCCATTGTCGGTTTCTCCGCCATTTTAGGTTTCTGAGTTTCGGTGGAGTAGGTGAGTTTCCTGGCCATCGTAGCTCGATCCGCACCTTCCTTCTCCTTCTCCGGCGGTGCCTGCATGACCGTCGGGGCACTCCCCATTCCAGTGAACCAATGCATAAGGGGTCTTGGGGTTAACTCTTGTGGGATTCCACTTTCTGGTGTAATTACTCTTGCCATATTTACAGTGATAAAGCGATTAGTATAGGTGATTGGTACCGGTGGTTGCTTGCCGGCGGCAGGCTGCATCTTGCTTGCCTGTCGCCAGAGCTTCTCTCTACACCGCTTTCCTTAGAAGTTATGACATGGGAAATTTATTCCGTCTTTCAAGGTCGTAAGAATGCGTTTCCCTCCGTCCCCCTCTTTTTATTTTTTTTTTGGGGGGAGGGGGGTATTAAGGGGTGAAATGTTTTTGCCACAAAGTACCCAAAATCGCGGGCATTAAGACAAAGCATGGGACAGATAAAAAATAGCTTTTTCAAGGGGCTGGTAATCTTAATTAACAAAAGATATGATTCGTAATGATATTCTAGGCAACCACTTTCTTTCTCTTTATGACTTTTTATGCCTCGCCGAATTATTTTTCGTGCATGTAGTGATTGGAATGTCTTGTGATGCTTGTCTTAAACCTGACTTTGCTTTCCACTTATTCCATCCTTTATAAATTAAAAATATAATTAGCTATCTTAATTTTTCATCCTTGTGACATTGCTCTAACTTTTTCAAACCTCTAAACTTGTTACAATATATTTGTGTTCACTATGGTTTATTTGGAACCTTATATGTCTTTCGTCTCCAATAAGGATGTTGAAGAGCTTTACGTTCAAAGAATATTGAATCATGAAAAATACGTCCAGTTGTAATACCATATATAATAAGAGTGTATTGGCCATTAATAAACTAATAATAATAATAATAATAATAATAATAATAATAATAATAATAATAATAATAATAATAACTAAAAAAGCTAAGTAAAGTAAAAAGGACCGAAGCCCATTTTGCCAAAATAAAAAAAAGGGCAAACCAAAGTTTTGCTGCTATGTTCAAGCAGAAGCTTCAGATCGCCGAGAAATAAAATTTCAAAAAGAGAAGAAAAATGATGAAACTACAACTTGAAAAGTTTTAATACGCACTATTTTTTATAAGTAAAACTCGAATTTTTTATTTGGAATCTTTTTTTAGTAATTTTTTTTTATCTCAGTTCATATATTGGATGGGTTTCACAAGATATAAGAAATTTAATACCAATAGAAGTTATTCTAGGCAAATTATGCAATAGGAAGTTGGTCATGTTACCGTAAGATAAATTAACTTGAAAAAATAAGGGTATTGATATAATTGTACTTAAACTAGTCTCATTATATATGATCTTTGCTAGGTGTAAATTAAGTTAGGGTGCAAGGATTGAGTTTTGGTGTTAACTGTATTGCAATGACAATATCAAATTTGGGTTTGAACGTTATGAGTCTAGTATTGAGTACAAAAAATAGGTACCAAGTAAGAAGGAATATGATAGACAATAAAGTTATTTATGTTTCAATTTATGCACACGATTAACGAAATTGATCAGTAAAGTGAATAAACTGAATAAATACCTTTTTATTTAAAATATTTTGGACTAATTTAAATTAAATATAATTCTGCGAATTGATGATAAAATATAAAACTCGAAGGATTGGGTATTTTAAATTAGTGATGAATTTAGCCAAAATAAGGCAATTAACACGAGATCGATGTTCATGTGGTTATAGATTGATTGAAGAAAGTTGTACGGATCGCTCGAGGTGACGAGTTTGATATTTCACACGAGTACTATGAGTAGTAATCTTAGTACAATTTGTGTTTTCATAACTTGCATGATTTACACATGATTTTAAACATGAATATGTTACTGATTAGTTTGAGTTGCATGCAGGACAAGTCTTTTACTCAATATGAGATCGAATAGTTATTTGATATGATTACCGTTGTTTTAAATATTCTTGATGTCACTTGATGTGTTTTACCGTAACTTGATTTACTGTTATCGAAAAGAAATTATATGATTTGATAAGAACCGAAATGCCATATATTGTTTTAAAATAGTTTCTACGAGTATATACAGATTCAGAGACAAGTATAAATGGGAGTAGATATTGAAGGATCTCGTAGTTAACAGCGAGTTTGCTAGACCTGGTGCACCTTGTAATTATTGATTACCGTTATAGCCCTCGCTAGTAGAAAGCTAGAACTAGCATACCATTACCGATTTTCCTCGAGTAGGAACTACCATTATATATGACTTCTTGCAAAGAAGTCCACAGTTATACAGATTACATGATTCGTTTATCGAAACCTCCCAAAATGTAAATACTGATCGTATACAATAGTTACCGAGCTTATTACTGAATTGTTAATTATATTTTACTACAAGAAAAGCGTGATGAGACTGAAAATTATTTAAATTTCTGAAAGAGTATTTTTATGTATATTCCCTTTTGTCCAACGGGACCGGATGGGACTACATATAAGCATGATGGTGGTGGGACAGGACGGGACAAACGGGATAAAACCTTCGTCCCATCGCGTCCTGATAACAAACGGGAGGGACAGAATGGGATGGGACGGAATGGGACGGGACAGGACGGGTTCGTGGGCCTTAAGTGTATTTTTTTTATTAAAAAAAAACTTTGAAAATTACTATATCTTTTAAGTTTGCAACAGTTAGATTTTTGACTTATTTAATAAACTTAAATGTTACTATGTTAAAATTAAAATTAAAAAACTAAGTAACGAATTATAAAATATTAAAACAAAAGACTTCTAATGAAATATTCTACTAATTATAAATTTATTATACAATTATAATTTATTTAATATAATTTTAAAGTATTAACTATTAAGTAACTAAGACAACTCATATAAAAACTTCAACGCTTAGAGCCTTTTATTTTATTAATAGAACTTTCAAATCTCAAATACAAATATAATTCTTTTGAAGAGCACCTAATCTATGCAGCCACCTTCTAGGAAGGGTTCTGTTTGAACTAGGCCTCTTAGTAGCCAATTACAAGTTATCATACTAATATTTGTAAGCTCCTATATAGCTTCTTTCTAACTTATCAATAATATCTCTCGGACATTCTACTGGAATTGGCAATATTGATTGATGTTTCACGAGCTTCATGTTGTCTCGCTCCCAGTGGTAAGTATCTCATTGTATTCTTCTACTTCCCTAGTGGTTAATTTTTCAAAACCAAGATTTCTTCTTTCTGAATTAATCCAATCTCTAAATAATACAGAAATCTCTAGGCTATCCTCCATTAATGCATGTCTATGATCTCCAATTTGAAATATTGCCGCGCTAAAAGCACTTTCCGATGCTACTGATGATGCTTGAATAGCCAGGATATCTCGGGCCATAATTGAAAGTGTTGGAAAATCCTTGCCATGCTCCCTCCACCATGACAAAAGTTGTTCCTTGCCTTCTTCATCTTTAATATTTTCTAATCCTTGATTAAGATAAGAATCAAGTTCATCATCAATAGAGGAATCAAAACCTGTTATATCATCCTTATCTTCCCATAAAATATCTGCTCCAGACTTAAAAGTAGAAGGAGCAATTTCAGTACCAGTTGTATCTATAGATTTATATTTATCAAATATTGATCTAGCATAAGAATATATGCTAGCTTGGCAGTTTTCGAGAGATAGTTGTTCATTTTCTTGAATTTCTAAATTCTCATAAATTTTACGAACAAGTCCCTTTGTACCTCTTAGTTTTAAAAATGGGTTAAGTAGACTAGAAATTAAATAAACTTTGGGAATAGATAAAAAATACTTAATAAATTTTAAAATTATTTTTTTTAATGGCCAGTGCATTAGTTGAATTTATTTTATACTTACCAAATACAATAAGAATTCCACAAATATACTATAATATTTGTGTAACAATAGGATAATATATACTAGAAAATTATTTTGTGGCATAATAATATTTTTCTAAAAATTTACTTAGCTCTCTGATCTCATCCCAATCAGAATCAACAATTTGATCAACAGGGTAAGCATTATGCATATTAAATACCTTTTGGATAGGCACACGATAATCATAAGAAACTTTAAGTATTTCATAAGTAGAATTCCACCTAGTACAAACATCTTTTGGAACTTTTCTAAATATAAGGGAAGCACTAGCACATTGTTGAGAAAATTCACGAATTTTACTTTGTTTATGAGCACGAAAAATATAGCCACAAGCATGTTGTATTTTACTACAAGCATCAGAAAATAAATTAAGACCATCTTTTACAACCAAGTTAAAAATATGGCATACACATCTAACATGAAAAATTGTTAGATTAGTTGGACAAAGTCTAGATTTTAAGCTATTTGCCACGGTTGTGTTAGTAGAAATATTATCTAAGATGATAGTTAAAACTTTATTAATGAGTCCATAAAAATCAAGTATTTGTAGAACAGTAGTTGCAATATATGCTCCACTGTGTTTTGAATCAACAAATTTATAACCTATAATACGTTTTGCCCAGTGATGATCAATCCATTAACATGTAACAGTAAAATAATCGCAACCATTAGGACTACAACCTATATCAGATGTGATAGACACTTTAAAATCTAAGTGAAAAAATACATAAAGAATATACTGAAGATATCCGATTTGAAATTTAAAAATATCATTTCCAACTGCGGTCTTGGGAAAACCTTGAAAAGCAGGGTTATAAGTTTCTTGTATATAATGCACAAAAGCAGAGTCACAAGGAAAAGTAAAAGGTAATCCACAGACAGCCACCATTTTTGCTAAGTTCTCACGATCTCTATCTTTGTTATATTTTCGTAAAACATGACCAGAAGCAGGGTCAAGTTGTTGTTGAATTTGATTAGAACCAGATCCACTAGGAGTGACAGAACTAATGGTAGAATCTATAATTTTTTCGGCTTTTATGTTAGCTTGTATCCACAAAGATTTGTGATCCACTTGTTGAGTGTGCAAATACTTTCTTATATTTTTCACATATAACACGATGATTGACTTTATCATGCTTAAAAAATTTCCATACAAGTGATGTTTTTGGACGTTTAGCCTTAGGTTTACCCCTTACAGGGGGTACAAGGCATAAAGCTCCGGACTGAGATTGACTCGGAGTTAGAGCTTGTGTTGTGGGACTAGTGAGTGTTTCATCTAATTCTTCTTCTTCTTCATTTATTTCATCCCCAAAAAAATAGCATTGCCAAATTGTCTTTGTAAAGTTACATGATCTAATTACTACTACTTTCACCTTTACTATTTTTACTAATTTTTTTACAAATAACAAATATATTTTTAGGTGCCATAATTTAAATACGAAATTAAATTAAAAAGGCTAACACAAATATTAAACACACAAATGAAATACGAAAATATAACACGTAAAGTAAACACAAAAATTAAGCACTAAAATGATATGCAAAAATTATATATTAAAATTAGGAGTTGGAACGAGTGCACCGTGATTAAAAATTGAAACTTGAAGAAATTTCCCAAATATTGTTCCAAATATTTGACGAATTAATTTGAAGCTTGAAAATTGCTCCAAAAAATTTGCCCAAATACTTGAAAGTTGAAACTTGAAAGATACTTGAAAGATATCACTTGATACTTGATAGTAACAAAATTGAGAGAGTAATATAGAATATATATATATATGATATTATAATGTAAGAGATTTGAGAGAGAAGATTAATTTTTTGTTGGAAAAAATGAAAAAGAATGGGGGTATTTATAGTATAAAATAGGGCCAAAGTGTAATTCAATAAATTTAGGAGTTATATTGAAAGTTTTGGGGGTAGGAGGTGTTTTTGAGGGTGTAGGGGTTGTTTGGACCGTTGGGAACGACTATTTTTGCCATTTAAGTCGTTAGCCGATGGCTAGTTTTTTTATTAAAAAAATTGGCAAGACGCAGGACGGGAAAAATGGGACGAAATGGTCGTCCCGTCCCATCCCGTGTTAACTTGAAGCAGGACGGGACAGAACGGGACCGAGACGGGACGTGACAGCCTGTCCCGTTGGATAGCCATAGTTTGCGTGGGCAGAGCTTTTATTTATTGTTATGGTCCTCATTGAACTCTTAGAGTCGCTCCATAGTCATTATTTTAGTGTCATGAGCATTATTTTGTTATTATAGTCTTATGTTGAGTATCGTTCTCATTTTATCAAAGTTGGAGATAAATTAGTATTTCTAGTGCTTAATTGGTGGTTTAGTTATGGTGGAAACTTGTACTGGTTAATTGACAAGTTGTCAATTATTTGGTATGATATTAGGATGTTTGGTTGTGGATTTGAGGTAGAAAATTTTTGGGATGGTCCAAAAATAGAAAAAACTCTATCCGTTTTTCTTTAAAATTACCAATAAGGCTTACTTGAGAGCACTTACTCCTAAGCCTCGGTCACAATCTTAAATTGGATCGTGACAAAGTTTGCATCAAAGCTTAGGATTTATGTCCCGATTCATGGAACAATGTTTAGTAGAATCTTGTTCATGGGTATGTAGGCGCCTATACTTATGATCTTGAGGCTACTGAACATCTAGGAATGTTTTCCCTTCTTTCATTCTTTAATCGTGCATTGAGATAACTTGAGATTGACATTGGAATGTTTCTTTCGTAGATTGCTAAGACATGCAAACCCTCATATGCTGGACGTGGTGCTACCTAGGGTGGTGGTCAAGTTGGGGTTCATCAAGAAAGAAGACAGACTGCTCCTCAACCTCAAGTTGGGAGCATGGTTCAAACCCAAGTTGTTATGCAGATCAAGTGCAAGAGCAGGGAGTTTAGAACGCTCCACCACCAGGGCCAACTATTGTACCTATTGTTGCCTTACCTGCAGATGCAGTGGAAAGGATATTATATGTGTTAGAGGCATTGGTGCCTACTCAGGGCGGAAGTTCAGCTCCTCAAGCTACTTTTTGGAGACTCAGACTTTTGGGAATAAGGAAGTATCCCTACACGAGTTCATGAAATTGGAATCACCAAATTTTACAAGTTTCGATAATTCAGCAGATCCTCAAAGTTTCTTGGATGGGACATTTAATGCATTACGTGCTCTTGGATGTTCTAGTGAGAGAGTCGTAGAGCTCGTATCATACAAACTATAGGATATGTCCAACACATGGTATGCAATGGTATTTCAAGGAAGGCCAGCAGTAGCACCACCATTGACATATGATGAGTTCACTAAGTTGTTCAAGAATCATTTTCTTCCAGACAGTCTGATGCAACAATATGCTAGAGACTTTGAGAGATTGGTTCAGACTCCAGAGATGGATGTGTCAACATATAACACTAAGTTCTGTAAGCTGGCTATATATGCTCCTCACTTAGTGTCTACCGAAGAAGCTCGAGTTCAAAGGTTTGTCGATGGATTGGTTGACCGTTTATACTGCAGTAGCCCCACAGATGAAGACTTTGTCCTACTTTGATGTAGTCGACCTTGCTAGAAAGATTGAAAACAAAGGACATTAGGAGCGTACAACTAGTGATTTATGTAAGAAGAGCAAGACAGAAGGGGCTTTCAGTGGTGGTTTTAGTGAAAATAGAAGAGCAGAAAATCAGGGACATCAACAACAACAGAGTTATCAGACAGAGACTCATATGTCTTCAAAGTCCACATACATACCACATTACAGACAAGGTAGTAGGGGACCATCTTCTTCTGGACATCGTAATTCTGGGTAGATATATGCCACTACTACAGTCTGCCAAACTTGTGGTAGATCACATTTGGTCCAATGACGTGTTCTAACTGGAGAGTGCTTTTGGTGTGGCCAGTTGGGACATCACTTGAGGGATTGCCCTCAGCCTCCCAGAAATTTCAACTAGGCGTCTATTCAGTCAGCTACACCGACTTAGACTACTCATTATACTTCATGTGCTACAGGTACTGGAAATAGAGGTCAGGGTGCTGGAGACCATGCTACTATGAATCAAGGACAAGGAAATGTTAATAGAGGTCAGGTGAGAGTTTTTCCATTTACTAGACAGGATGCTCAGGCCTCAAGTGCAGTGGTTACAAGTATTCTTTCTGTCTGTTCATTTGATGCACTTACGTTGATTGATCCGGGATCTACTCAATCCTATGTGTCCTCGTACTTTGCTTTGAGATTTAGTAGAAAGCACGAGCTATTGAATGATCCTTTTCTAGTTGTTATTCATGTTGGAGAGTCTCTACTAGTTGAATACGTGTATCGTGCTTGTCAAATTCGGGTTAATGATAGAGGTACTCTAGCTAACCTTATTGTACTTGACTTGATTGACTTTGACATGCTGATGGGAATGGATTAGTTATCTTCTTGCTATATTATAGTCGATTGTCATGCAAAGATAGTTAAGTTTGAGATACCAAATGAACCCAGTTTTATATTAAGAGGGAGTCAGGTTCCAGAGACTTGCAAAATTGTATGTTTTATGAAGGCTCAACGACTTCTGAAGAAAGGTTGCTTGGGTCTTTTAACTATTGTAAATGATACAAGAAATGAAACAGTTAGTGTAGAAAATATACTTGTAGTGAGAGAAGTTTCTAATGTATTTCCTAAGGATTTACCAGGATTGCCTCCAGTTCGAGAAATAGACTTTTGTATTGATTTGCTACCTAACACACAACCCAAATCGATACCCCCATAACAAATGGCACTAGCAGAGTTGAGGGAGCTAAAGCAACAGCTACAAGATCTGTTAGATAAGTATTTTATTAGACCTAGTGTATACCATGGGGTGCACCAGTACTGTTCGTAAAGAAGAAAGACGGATCTCTGAGATTGTGCATTGACTCCAGGTAATTAAACAAGATAACAATATGCAATAAATATCCTTTGCCTCGTATAGATGACATGTTTGATCAGTTACAAAGAGCTGGCCACATTACAAAGATTGACTTCCGTTCTGGTTATCATCAACTTAGAATCAAAGATGAAGATAATTCTAAGACTGCTTTCAGAACTCGATACTGGCACTATGAGTTCCTTGTGATGCCTTTCAAAATGACAAATGCTCTAGTAATCCATGGATTTAATGAATAGGGTGTTCTATCCGTTTCTAGATAGATTTGTAATAGTATTTATTAATGATATTTTGATATATTCTTGTAGCCAAGGAGAACACGAGAATCATCTTAGGACTATGTTGTAGACATTGCGAGAACATAGGCTTTATGATAAAACTCTCAAAGTGTGAATTCTAGCTAGATTCGATAGCATTTTTAGGGCATGTCGTATCCAAAGATGGAATTATAGTAGATCCTAAGAAAACCGAAGTTGTGCAAAACTGGCCCGGACCTACTTCTCCTACAGAGATTCGCAACTTTTTAGGCTTAATAAAAAAAGCTATTATAGGCGTTTTGTGTAGGATTTCTCGAGAATAGTTGCGCCACTGACCAAGCTAACACAGAAAAATACAAAGTTTAGTGAACGGAGGAATGTAAGGAGAGCTTTCAGAAACTTAAAACGTGTCTGACAACTGCACCATATTAGCCTTACTATCAAGTTCTGGAGGATTTACAGTATTCTGTGATGCCTCAAGAGTGGGATTAGGATGTGTTCTCATGCAAAATGGCCGTGTTATAGCATATGCTTCGAGAAAATTGAAAAAACACGAGCAAAACTATCCTACACATGATTTTGAGATGGATGCAGTTGTATTTGCTCTAAAACTTTGGAGGCATTATCTATACGACGAAACTTGTGAGATTTATACCGCCCATAAAAGTCTGAAGTATATTTTTCAGCAGAGAGATCTGAATCTTCGACAGCGTCAGTAGATGGAACTACTCAAAGATTATGATTGTTCTATTTTATATCATCCTGGAAAAGCCAATATAGTGGCTGATGCATTGAGCAGAAAATCTATGGGGAGTTTGGCACATATAGCCTCTGCAAAGAACTTTTGGACAAAGATATTCAGAGACTAGAAATACAGGTATCAGATTTAGGTTCAGAAATTAAGAGGCATTATTGGCTTGTGCTCAAGCTAAGTCTTCATTAGTTAAGCCCATCAAGGACACCCAATATGAGGATGAACAATTATGCAAATACAAGGGTGAGGCCTTAGCTGGTAAAAGCCAGGATATGATTGTTGAAAGTGATGGTGTTCTTCGAATGGGTGACAGGCTATGTGTAGAATATGTATATGGGTTGAGATATGCTATTCTTAAGGAAGCTCAACACACTAAATACACTATACATCCTAGATCCACAAAAATGTACCATGACGTAAAGCAATTTTATTGGTGGAAGGTATAAGAAATATGTTGCTAACTTTGTTTCTAGTTGTTTGACTTGTCAGCAAGTCAAGGCTGAGCATCAGCGACCTGCAGGACTACAACAACAAATTGCGATTTCAGAGTGTTAATGGGAAAGAATTACTATGTATTTTTTCACCGGGCTACCACGAACCCTTAGAAGTTATGACTCGGTATGGGTGATTATACATCGACTGGCGAAATCAACACATTTTTTGCCCGTGAAGACTAAATATGGTGGAGTCATGCATGCACGAATATTTATGAACAAAATTGTCTGACGTCACGGAGTTCCAGTATCCATCATCTCTGATAGAGGATCACATTTCACTTCACGCTTTTGAAAATCTTTTCAAGAAGCATTAGGCACACGAGTAGATCTTAGTACTACTTCTGAAGCTCAGACAGACGGGAACTTATCTACTTTTAGTTGATTGCTTGTATTCTTGATTTTGGAGGTAGTTGGGACACTTATCTACTGTTAGCTGATTGCTTACAATAATAGCTTCCACTCCAGTGTTCAAATGACACCGTACGAAGCATTGTATGGTAGAAGATGTCGTTCTCCTATCGGATGGTTTGAAGCTGATGAAAATAACTTATTAGGACCTGACTTAGTACAAAAAGCAAAGGACAAAGTTCAATTGATCAGACAGAGATTGCTTATAGCTCAAAGAAGACAAAAGTATTATGCTGATAAGAGAAGAAGAGATTTAGTGTTCATAATTGGAGACAAAGTGTTCCTACGAGTCTCTCATATGAGAGGTGTGATGCGATTTGGGAAAAGAGGCAAGTTGAGCCCCAGGTTTATAGGACTGTATGAGATACTAGATCGAGTGGGAGCTGTGGCTTATCGTTTGGCACTTCCTCTGGAGTTGTCCTTTATTCATCCAGTGTTCCATATCTCAATGCTATGAAAATGTATATCAGACTCATCTCAGGTGCTTGAAGCACCAACTATATCTTTTGATGAGAATTTGTCTTACGATGAGGAGCCGACGGCAATTGTTGATAGACAAGTAAGAAAGCTACGGTCAAAAGAAATTGTGTTCATTAAGTTTATAGAGAAATCATACCGTTGAAGAAGCTATTTGGGAGGTAGAAAAAGATATGCAAGCAAAGTATCCTCATTCGTTTCAGTTTACAGGTATGTATTTGAGTTAAATTCGAAGACGAATTTCATAAAGGTGGGGAGGATGTAATACCCTATATTTAATAAGAGTGTATTGGTCATTAGCAAGATAATAATAATAATAATAATAATAATAATAATAATAATAATAATAATAATAATAATAATAATAATAATAATAATAATAATAATAATAATAACAACAACAACAAC
Source organism: Nicotiana benthamiana (assembly GCA_034376525.1). NCBI lineage: Eukaryota > Viridiplantae > Streptophyta > Magnoliopsida > Solanales > Solanaceae > Nicotiana > Nicotiana benthamiana. The sequence continues at coordinate 127,186,073 of CM067324.1, read as the reverse complement.
AAAACAACTAAAAAAATAAGTAAAGCAAAAAGGGTCGAAGCCCATTTAGCTAAAACAAACAAATGGGCAAACCAAAGGTTTGCTGCTATGTTGAAGCAGAAGCTTCAAATTGCCGAGAAACAAAATTTCAAAAAGAAGAAGGAGAAGAAGGAGAAGAAGGAGAAGAAGGAGAAGAAGAAGAAGAAGAAGAAGAAGACGAAGAAGAAGAAGAAGAAGAAGAAGAAGAAGAAGAAGAAGAAGAAGAAGAAGAAGAAGAAGAAAAAGGGTGGAACTAAAACTTGAGAAATTTTAAATACTCGAATTTCTCATTGGGGTTCTTTTCTTCTAGTAACTTTTTTATCTCGGTTCATATATTTGATGGGTTTCACAAGGTATAAGAAACTTAATACCAATAAGAGTTATTATGGGCAAATTATGCAATTGAAAATTGGTCAATGTTACTGTAGGATAAATTAACTTGGAAAAAGAAGGTTATTGATGTAATTGTACATAAAGTAGTCTCATTATATATGTTCTTTGTTAGGTGTAAATTAAGTTAGGATGCGAGGATTGAGTTTATGTGTTAACTATATTGCAATGACAATATCGAATTTGGGTTTGAATGTTATGAGTCTAGTATTGAGTACAAAAGATAGGTACCAATTAAGAAGGAATATGTGGACAATTGTCACGACCCTAACATCGAACCTGATCGTTATGGCACCTCTCGTGAAGACAAGGCCAACCGACAGTTTTCATTAAAAAAATCCAATTATTAGCATATAAGCATTTAAGAACAGTCTAAATATGATAAGAATAAGTCTGAAATAACATAAATACACGAAAGAACACCCATACACAGCCCTAACCGGGGTGTCACAAGTCATGAGCATCTATCAACATTGAATACTCAAATATAACTATAGAGTTTAACAATGAACTAAGTACATAAAGGAAAGAGATAGGGAGGATCTTCGGCTGCGAACGCCAACAGCTACATAAAGACTCCTCGAAGAACCGCATGAAGAATGAATCAGCACTCGGGAGCGGGACCAGCTACACCTGAATCTGCACACAGGGTGCAAGGAGTAAAGTGAGTAATCCAACTTAGTGAGTAACAAATGTAAATAACGAATGAAAATAAGAATACACGGAAGGCACAAGGGGTTCTATAATGAAGCAGTAAAATCATTTAAAAGCAGTAAACCCGTGATAAATCAAGTAAAATCCTTTTTCAACAATAAACAGGTAATTAACAGACAGGTAAGGTAAGGTAAACAAATATAAGTTTGCACCTCGGGAAAAATATCAACGAATTCTCCCCTCGGGCAATAACTTAGAACATTACCAGCTCCTCGGGCTCAATCTCATATCACAATGGGTACTCGCACTCACTAGGGGTGTGCAGACTATTGGATGGGCCTCTTACGGTCCAAGCGCAATAACAAACCATCTCGTGGCATCAAAACTAGGCCCTCGTCCTCATATCAATCAAGCCACCTCATGGCATACATATTTAAGGCCCTCGGCTCAAATCAGTATCAGTGTTTCCTCATAACATAAGCCCTTGGCCTTACTCAGTCAAAAATGCTCACAAGCCCCTCGGGCAATAGTAAAATGGTGTTTTTCAATCCAAACATCATTTAAGTCTTAAAACTGAGTAAACATGGTTGAGCATGAAAATAGTGAAAAATAACATGACTGAGTTCAAGTAATAAGTCAAAACAGTGAGGAAATATCATTAAAAACCCCGAAGGGTTCAAATAGTTGGCATTAGGCCCAAATATGGCATTCGGCCCAAATATTGATGATAGCAAATAATTTTCAATCAAATGCGTAGCAAAACCATCAATCAAGATGGACCAAGTCATAATCCCCAATAGTGTACGACCCCACGCTCTTCATCAAGCGTGTGCCTCACCTCAACATAGCACTATGATGTATGATCCGAGGTTTCAAACTCTTAGAACATTATTTACAATCATTACTCAACTCGAACCGGCTAAATCTCTAGCCAGTGATGCCTTTACGCCTCGAATCGACCTCCACGCTCGTCGAATCTATCCAAAATCAGAACGAGGACGTCAAAATATGCTAAAGGAATAAAGCCCAAGCGAAAACAATCAATAAAGAGCACAAATCCCAAAAGTACTACCGACCCTCGGGCCTTCACCTTGAAATTCAAAAACATTTACACCAATAGACTCTTTATCTCCCCACGAGTTCATACATACCAAGAACATAAAAATCCATCCACAAATGGCCCTTCAAATCCCAAATGTTTGGTCTCCAATTTCATTCCCTAGCTCTTCCATTTTAGGCTTAGATTTCATGATTTTCTTGGGGGAATTCACATAATAATCGAGTTCTAGTCTAAGAATCTTACCTCCAAATGTTTCTCCCTTGAATCCCTGTTCAATCTCCTTCAAAAATCTCCAAAAACGATCAACTATGGAGAAAATAAGCTTCAAAATCGCGGACAAGACGGGCTTAAAAACATTCTGCCCAGTCATATTTTCCTTCTTCGCGAACACAGTCAAACCCTCGCGTTCGCAAATCACAAACTTACTTTGACCAAATTTTCCTCTTACACGAACGCGACAAGACACCTACGAACGTGATGACTAACACAAAAAAACCTTCGCAAACGCGATCCCTCAATTCCCACTAAAGTTCGGCCTCTCAATTCCTCTACACGATCGTGAAGCCCTTTTCGCGGATACGATGCATCACTACCCAGCCTGTGCGAATCCGAAGCCCTTCTTGCAAAAGAGAAGGCAATAATTCACTGACGACCACTGACTCTTCACGAACGTGAGGGTCCACTCACAAACGCGAAGAGTAAAAACTTGCAATAGTTGAACCTGCAACTTTTGCAATTTTCCAATGCATGAAATGGTCCGATTGACCATTCGAAACTCACCCGAGGCCCCAGGGACCTCAACCAAAGGAACAAACATATCCTATTACCTTATTTAAACTTGTTACAATCATTAAAATACCATAACAACATCAATTCACCCAAAACACATCGGATTCAAGCCTAAGTTTCTAAAATCTTCCAAATTTTACTTTCGATCAAAAACCCAACCAAAACACTTTTGAATGACCTTAGATTTTGTATACATATCCCAAAAAACATAACAAAGCTACTGCAACTCTCGGAATTTCATTCCGACCCCTAGATCAAAATCTCGCATGCCAACCGGAAATCGCCAAAATATCAACTTCACCAACTCAAGCCTAAAACTACTCGAAACCTCCAAAACTCATTTTGATCACACTCCTAAGTCATAAATCACCTCCCGAAGTTAACCTAACCATCAGAACACACCTCTGAACCCTCTAACACATAAGTCAACATCCGGTTGACTTTTCCAACTTCGACTTTCTTAAAAGAGACCAAGTGTCTCAAACTTTACCAAAATCATTCTAGATTTGATCTGACCAACCCGATACCACAAAACATGGATAACAAAGCATAAAGAAACATAAATGGAGGAAACGGAGCGGTAACCCATGAGACGACTGGCCGGTTCATCATATCCTCCCCAACTTAAACAAACGTTCGTCCTCGAACAAGTCAAGAAACATACCCGAAACCTCAAACAGGTGAGGATATCTACTTCGCATCTCTTGATCGGTCTTCCAGATAGCCTCCTCCACAAGCCTACCTCTCCATTGTTTCATTGAAGCTATATCCTTTGACCTCAACTTTTGAACATGACGACCCAAAATAGCTACTAGTTCCACATCATAGGTCAAATCATCATCAATTGAACCATGCTAAAATCCAAAACATGAGACGGATCCCCAATATACTTTCGAAACATAGAGACATGAAATACCTGATGTACACTCGACAAGCTGCGTAGAAAAACAAGCTCATAAGCCACCTCCCTAATCCTCTGAAGCACCTCAAAAGGCCCAATGAACCGAGGACTCAATTTCCCTTTCTTCCCAAATCTCATAACACCCTTCATGGGTGAAAACTTCAACAAAACCTTCTCACCAACCATGTACGACACATCCCCCACCTTCCTGTCGGCATAGCTCTTTTGCCTCGGCTGCGCTATACGGAGCCTCTCGTGAATCACCTTCACCTTCTCCAATGCATCTTGTACCAAATCAATCCCCAATACCCTAGCCTCACTAGGCTCAAACCAACCAACTAGAGATCTACATCGCCTCCCATACAAAGCCTCATATGGAGCCATCTGAATACTCGACCAGTAGCTGTTGTTATAAGCAAACTTTGCGAGCGGTAGAAACTGATCCCATGACCCTCCAAAGCCAATAACACAAGAACATAACACGTCCTCCAATATCCGAATAGTACGCTTGGACTGCCCGTCTGTCTGAGGATGAAAAGATGTGCTCAACTCAACCTGAGTACTTAACTATTGCTGCACAGACCTCTAAAACTGCAAGGTAAACTGAGTGCCCCTATTTGAAATGATGGAAACTGGGATGCCATGAAAATGAACAATCTCCCGGATAGAGATCTCTGCCAACCGCTCTGAAGAATAAGTAGTACATACAGGAATGAAGTGTGCGAACTTGGTCAGCTGATCTACAATCACCACAATAGCATCAAACTTCTTCAAGGTCCATGGAAGTCCAACAACAAAGTCCATAGTGATCCTTTCCCACTTCCACTCTGGAATATCTATCCGCTTGCGCGAGCCACCCGGTCTCTGATGTTCATATTTCACATGTTGACAATTGAGACACCAAGCTACAAATCCCGCAATTTCTTTATTCTTATCCACCAATAGTGCTGGCTCAAATCCTGATACATCTTCACAGCTCCCATATGAATGGAATACCACGAGTCGTGGGCCTCCTCCAGAATCAACACCCGAAGCCCATCCACATTGGGCACACAAATCCTGCCCTGCATCGTCAACACTCAATCATCACCAACGGTCACATCCATAGCATCATCATGTTGAAATCTATCTCTAAGGACAAGTAAATGCTACTCATCATACTGGCGCTCTGTGATGTGATCATATAAATAAGACCGAGAAACTATACAAGCCAATACCCGACTAGGCTCCAAAATATCCAACCTCATGAACCAATTGGCCAAGGCCTAAACATCAACTGCAAGAGGTCTCTCCCCAACTGGAATATATGCCAATCTCCCCATAGAGGAAACGGAACGGTAACCCATGAGACGACTGGCCAAATCATCACAACAATAAAGTTATTTTAGTTCCAATGTATGCACACGAAAGGATGTTGAGCAGTAAATGAAATCAACCATATAAGTACCTTTTTATTTAAAATATTTTGGACTAATTTAAATTACTCGTAGCATGGGTAAATATAATTCGGCGAAATGATGATAAAATATAAACTTGAAGGATTGGGTATTCTAAATTAGTGATAAATTTAGCCTAAATGAGGCAATTAACACGAGATCGATGTTGATGTGGTCATAAATTGATTGAAGAAAGTTGTACGGATCGCTCGAGGTGACGAGTTTGATATTTCACATGAGTATTGTGAGTAGTAATCTTATCGTAATTTATATTTTTATAACTTGCATGATTTACACATGATTTTTAATATGAATATGTTACTGATTATTTTGGGTTGCATGTGGGACAAGTCTTTTACTCGATATGAGACTGAATAGTTATTTGACATGATTACCGTTGTTTTAAATATTCTTGATGTCACTAGATATGTTTTATTGTTACTTGTTATCGAAAGGAAATTATATGACTTAATAAGAACTGAATGCCCTACACTATTTATAGTTTTTACAAGTATATACGGATTACAGAGACAAGTATAAATGAGAGTAGACATTGAAGGATCCCGTAGCTAACGGCGGGTTCGCTAGACCTGGTGCACCTTGTAATTACTGATTACCGTTATAGCCCTCTCTAGTGGGAAGGTAGAACTAGCATACCGTTACCGATTTTCCTCGAAAAGGGACTACCGTTATATATGACTTCTTGCAAAGAAGTCCACGGTTATACCGATTATATGATATATTCATTGAAACTTCCAAAAATGTGAATACTGATAGTACACAATAGTTACCGAGCTTATTACTAAATTGTCAATTATATTTTACTACAAGAAAAGTGTGATGAGACTGAAAATTATTTATTATTTTTGAAAGGGCATTTTTATGTATTATCTCTTTGAGATACTAGCATGTTTCTGACTTGTCCCCAAATAAAAACAGTTGTGGTTAAGTGTTATTACTCACTGAGCTAGCGACTCATTCCCCACTAACTTTTTTTTTACAGAAACAGCAGTTGATGCAGGCGAGGATTTCGTTAATTAAAGCGCACAGGTTGATATTTTTCGGTGAGCTTCGTACTTGTTTGCGTGGGCAGAGATTTTATTTATTGTTATGATCTTTTTATTGAACTCTTAGAGTTTGCTCCATAGTTATTTTAGTGTCATAAGTATTCTTTTATTATTATAGTCTTATGTTAAGTATCGTTCTCATTTATCAAGTTTGAGATAAGTTAGTATTTCTAGTGCTTAGTTGGTGGTTTAATTATGGTGGAGATTTGTATTGGTTAATTAACAAGTTGTCAATGTTTGGTATGATATTAGGATGTTTGGTAATTTATTTGAGACGGAAATTTTTTTGGGATGGTTCAAAAATAGGGGAAACTCTGTCCGACTTTCTGTAAAATTACCGATAAAGCTTAGTTGGAAGCACTTACTTTTAAGCGCCGGTCACAATCCTAAATTAGATCGTGAAACTAATTTTATTAAATCAATGAATGTGTGAAGAAAAAAATATCTTGGTAAGTTATTATCGCTCATTTATATTTTTCAAAAATAACAATTGCTTCATAATACAAAATTAGTTATTCCATCAAGTGTCCCCTTAGAATCTTCTCCCTAAGAACGTTAAGTTGTAGTATAATCAGCAAGTCAGCAAATCATGCTATTATCAAAGGAAGACAAAGAGGACATGTCAAAGAAAATGCAACAGCTTGTCAAAGAAAATAAATAAAAAAGGAAGTTTTAACAGCTCTTGAGTTTGAAAGAAGAGAAAGGTTGATCATTGCATTTTCAGGCAAATCATGATTAGATTTTCTTTTAATCTGTAGCAGGGCAATTAAATAATAGTAATTCTTCTATATTAACTGTCTTTAGAAGGATGATTAAGCAGGATAAAACGTATCTTCAATTTATCGAAAATATGACTTTTTGATAGGAGCCTGTGAAGTTTGGGAATTAAGATAGAAAGCTCGTATATAGGTGTGAGTGTCTCCTTTTCAATGCCAGTTACATTAGTATTAGTCTTGTATGTTTGTATCTTCTTTTTCGCAGATTTCTTTTATCATATGTTGGCTCGTTTGTTTGGTTATTGTGTCTTTGTATCACCTTATCACCTATCTTACTGTTGTTATCAATTGTTATTTCTACTTCTTTTTTAGTTTTTCTTGAATCGAGGTTTGTCAGAAATAGCCTTTTTATTTTCATAAGATAGAAGTAAAATTTGTTTGACTCTATTCTTTTCAAACCCTATCATGTGAAATTACACATGATTTGTTGTTGTTGCTATTGTGCCAAATTTATTTGCCTAGACGGCATGATTTTTTTTAAAAAAATATTTGTTAACCTACACATAGGTCCACCAAAGTGGAATTGTGTGAAGCTCATGTGAGCTTAAGAGCTTATGAACTCCAGCTCTCAACCACTAGATTTAAACTACTATTATATGTTTTTGCTTTTTATTTCTCCTGCTAATTTCTCATAATTAGTTAATCTCATGTCTGCTTAGAGATTTCACCCAAGGAATATCTCCTTTTAGTTAAATGTACCTTATATCTAGAAAAATAAAATTGGACCAAGTTAACAGACTAAAACAGTAACTAAATGACAATAACAGCATAACAAAATTAATTAATTAATTAATTAATTAATAAGCAAACTAAAGAGACTAAATTAGAGCAAGATTCACACAAGAAAGCAATTTGTAAAATATCTTATTATTTGGAGAGAGAATGGAATTTTTCTAATCGTGTGGGCTTAAATACCAGCTTCTGTTTGATAGAGGGTTCGAACACCGACCTAACACATACGTGCTGCATTATTACCACTGAACAAATGCTCCGGGGGCGAGGAACTGCATTAAGTTAATCACATTAACTTCAGCCTTATGTTTCAAACAGCACATTAACTGTCAAAGGAACTAGTACTAAATTGCAAATGAAGCATGGCCATTTGCTACAGTTATTCTTGAACAAATTGGATAAGGTATTTCTTAACAATCACTCATGAAATAAGGTTGTTGGTGATAGTAGTAATTTTGATTGCCATAAGCTGAATTACCATATCTTTCATCTCTTCCATTACCACCATATCCAAAGGGATTCCCAAAAAGATAATCTGCAGTACTTTGCCATTGTTCATTGCTGCTATCTTCAGAACTGTTTATATAGTTCAAGTTTCTTCTTTGGTTTTGTTTGGCTAAGCAGGGCCAGTAACCAAATAGACTTTCACATAAATCCATAGATTCCAAGCCTGAACCATAAGGAATTTGCTGCAATTGCCTCCCATAATCATATCCATATTCCCCTATGGTTCCATTTCCAGCAATAAAATCTTCATCTTGTTGAAGAGGTACTATTGGTTTTTCAAGAATGGGTTTTTCTTTGACACCAGATAATGACTTTGGCTCATCTTTGACATCCATCTCTTTGCTTTGATCCTGAGGTTCTTCTGGATGATTATTGTGGCTTACATAGGGTGAAGGAATTGATCCATAGTCGAAAGACTCGAATCCTTTAAGTCCATTAGATTTAGGAACCGAACGAGGATAACAGATTTCATTGGAGGGGCTAAGGGGTTTGCCATAGGTTTGAGACATGTTATAGCCACCACCATAAGGGGTTGGATCATATTCTTCAAACAGAGTGTCATCATGTTCTTTAGTTGAATTAGAGATTACGTATCGCGTCTCCAAAGAGTTAGCAGCCTTTTCATGCTGGATATGTTTTTGCTCAGTAGAATCATGGACAGAGTAACTTAATTGTGGATGCATTTGAGTAGTGTAGTAGTAATTGTAATTAGTACTCTGTTCAATTTGCTCTGAGTTGCTATATCCATAGGAAGAATGTGATATAGAAGACTGGATTGGAAAAGCATCATAATCATAAGGGACAGTGAAATAAGGAGTCAAGTGGCACTCACCATTGTAGCCATAGAAAGCCATCTATTGAACCTTCAAATCCTGTTAATAATTGATACTAGGAAGAAAGAACACGGGCACTGTATGATGGTTGGTTGGGATGATGATGCTATAATAGTGCAAGCAGATAAGAGTATAGAAAAAGGAAGTGTGTGATTGGTCTGCACCTAGTCTATGAACAAAGACAAGCACGTCAAATTCACACGACTGATATAACAACTAATATTTAGTGCTACGAAAGTGTGAAAGAGATAATTCTGCAGGGAAAACAATGGTTTAAGACACTGTAAATTTTTTTAACATTATTTAATGTAATTGAACTTGTTATTGCAAGTGCAAATTATTTACTCTACTTTTCAGGTTGTATAATCATTGGTCGGATATAGGCCGGTCAAAACGGATAAATTATTCCTGGCTGTGATCTCTTAGAACCTATATTAATTGGACTTGACTGAGTTACATATATGACATGAGCGCATATATATATATATATATGTATAACTAATTTAAGTATTTCATAAGAATATGTAATCTTTTGCTAATTTTAGATATTTCAAAGAACTTTTATAACGTATAAACACCTATAAAACACATGTTCAACATGAATACGTCAAAACAAATAAGTTATCCAAATGACGTAGATGAGAAAACATGACTAGATTCATCCTGCTTCCACCCTAGCTTGAAAACTGCTTTTTCTTGTTGATGTGCATTCTTTGCTTTGGCTGCTAATAACATCGACATGAAAAACGCTCATGAGTGTTGCCTGGTGGTTAATGAAGCGGAAGAGGACTACAGCAGATTAGAGTTCAAACTATAATCACATCCAAATAACTCTTTTGATCATCATTTATCAATTTTTCAAACTTTTAACTTATCATACATACTCCGCACGTGAATAACATGTAATTGTCTTTTGACTTTATTAAATCTGAAATTATTTCATTTGATTTGTTATATCCTAAATTTGTGCTATCTTTTATGATCTTTAGTCCACCGAAAATCTTTTGAAAGAAATCCTAACTGAAATTAGTATTCCCAAAATTACCATTTGAATCCCAAGAAAGCTCCAGAATTCCCTCCTTATTCCTCAACCCCAGTACCAGTTTACTCCTCACCTCGCTAAGTTCCCCCTACAGGACAGAAATAGCAACAAACAATTAATTTTGAATGGGAATTCTTGAGAGACCGAAATGAAGTAAGGGAACCAAGTTATACGCTAGTTTGGATTCAAAGCAACAAAAATGACAATTTTTTTAGTAACAGTGATGTTTGTGTCAACTTGCTCACTCGACTATTTCATTGAATACCTGCTAACTCCTACCAATATAAGTATCACATCATTCTGCCACCAGGCTTAGGCAGATAGGAAAACACCAGCACTTCTTTGTGTTCTTCTAGTATCCCATGATTTTCATCCCACTTCATTGACCACTAGACCAACTAAGAGGTGCGGAAATGACATATTTACAACTTTTTTACCCGTGTGTCTAGGCAAGGTCTGATATCTTCCGCTACGGGGTCATACTGCATTCACAAAGGCTGCGCGACACAATTAGTTCAACAGATGTAGTTCTAACCTCTTCAGCCTATCAGTTCCCATCAGTAACATATCTTAAGAACACTTATTGCAGACAAATGCACATTACTTGTCACACACTGACCAGATTTATCGATCTACCATAGTAGTTCCATCACTGGAATTCTATCATCAAAATCTTTGAGTTCAGTATCAAAGCTGGAACTTCGTACAGTGCACCTTAGCTGGTCTACCTTTGAAGAAGGGATGAGTACTGGGTGTTATATCATTTGCATAAACAACTTGTATTGACAGCAAGAGAACTTCAAAGCCAGACAACTCAACACATAGGCTACACCAACCCTTGCACCATGCCGAAAATAATTTTGTGAACCAACCAATTTAAGGGGGCAATTCAAAGGAATAACATTATGCTGCTACTTTTTATGATTCCTGCAGTTCACTAGTAAGTGACAATGCAAATAAACAGAATTTCTTAGGTTTCTGCTGCATTTCCTTCCAGTTACGTTCCTTTTTTCAGTATTTAAATTAAATGAATACTATTTACTCATCATATTAAGAAGTAAATTTCCTTCTAAGAAAGTGCATCTCCATTGTCATGCATCATCTAAATTGTAAGCGTAACAAATGTCAAAACATGAACGAACAGAAAAGCATAATGAGTCATCACATATACATTCAATCTTGGAACACAGAATAACCTGGTCAGAATCAAAATTACATACCGACACAGCTTTCGCTCTCATTCTCGATAATGAAAGCTAGTCTAAAGGAACGATAAGACAATAGGTGCAGTCGACCAAACTCCTAGACTAGCAGTCTATTCCCATCTAACCTTTTCGCACCAACATATCTTAGTGAAAATGCCCACCAATACGAGGCTATGAATGATATATTGGCAATTTCCTAATGGCAATTCACTCCAAAATCAGATAACAACCTGCAAGAAAGAATAGAAGAATAGCAACACAATGAACTTATTTGCCCCAACCAATTAAACATACTTCTGACATAAAATATAAGTTCAGTACTTTCAGCAGCTAAGAAGGGAATATAAGGCCAAATGCATGTCAGCCACAACAAATGGGATAAAACAGTGAGTTCTCTGTTCCCTAGTGGGTGTCAAGAATTAAAGCACCTAAAACTCACCATTATGGTTTTAGGAGGAAGATTCAGGAGCTGCTTCTTTTTTTGTTCGTTCAGGAGGAGGACCATCTCTTCTTCTTACATATGCTTTACTCTTGCTTCTAGTCCGGTTATTCTGCTTGGGTTGGTAAGTAGGATACTGGCAAGGAATTATCTCTCCATTGATGTACTTATCTCCTGAAAGAAGAAAACATAGACAACATATCTCAACATAGATCACTAGTGAAATTGAACATAAAGGAAGAAAACCTCTGAAGAAATTAACCTCCATAGTCTTTGTTCTTCACATCTATGTAAGAATCAGGCAGCACCCACAGAACTCCAGGTAGACCTACAAAATGAATTTCCATATAGAAAAAAGTCAATGGTAGAACACTAGCATTCAGCACTTCATATGGTGAAATAAGAAAAGATTGTTCTCACCCTTAAACTTTTCTGATGTTTCTTCAGACACGGTGCACTGAAATCCAGTGTAAGTCGTAGTACTAAAGGCATACATGTTCTTCTTTGCCTCTTCCATACTGAAAACAATATTTTTAATTAATAAGCAAAAAAAAAAAAGCAGTGCTGATCGATTAGAAAATAATGTACTCTGCTATACACCATAATAGTCACAAATCCCTAACTAAATTTCATCAGTAACAACATTGACAATATCCACAAGTATGACACACTCTTAGTCAGCAAAACTACTGTAGGGGTGATCCAAACTTTCATTTACCATGTAAAGTTGATTTATTTATTAGCATAAGATTAATATCATACATCATAATCAAGTTGTCATGCTTCCACCAAAAGGGAAAAAAGGAGCAGGCTTCAAGTTCTTAGCGAGGGCTATGTTTGCCAGTCCACAATTTGGACAATCTAGGCTTAACGATATCATCTTTTTTCTCAGTTTACAAGAAAAAAATAGTAGGTTATTTTCTTTAACCGATTGGAATAGGAATACACTCCCCAAGAAAAAATTAGTAGAAACAGTCAGAATCATAACATATCAAATATCTTCAGTAACTAATTACGAAGCTAAAGAGTTTCACTGCCATACTCCAAAAACTGATGCTAGTATTCAACAACTTTAGCCAAAAGGCCATCGACAATTTCAAACAAATTATTCAGAACTCAATAAAGGCAATAAAAATTAGAGATATTATCTGAATAGTAAAAGCTTTTTAAAAAAAGTTATTACCTGCCAAGCACAGTGGCAAGGGTGTTGAGATAAGTATCAATCATCTGTTCTCTAGTAGGAGCAGGGTCCTTAGGGAACTCCATGACAATAAGCCAATGGTTATAGTCACAGCCAGGTAACATAATAGTCTCCCTTTCCTCACCGCTACTGCTCCTCTTAGAAGAGTATTCCCCATCAGAAATGGCTCTTACAACTGGGACTCTTCTGATTGGAATTGAAGAGAGAGAGGTGCTGACAAAAGGATAGGATGAAAGCGAGAGGAGAAAAGGTGGGGTTGTAGGGAGGTTTTGGAATTGAGAGTTAGGGTGTAGGGTTTTGGAGAAAGGAGGAATATTGAGAGATGCCATGGAAGTAGAGATAGGGGGCACTCTATGTGTTTGTGTTTGTGATAAGGAGGGGCTTGGATTTCAATACAGAATTGGAATTGAGAAAAAAAAATTCTCTTCTTAGGTCCTTCTTTGCTCTTCAAAATATCTTTTCATTGGAGGGCCCTTTTTTCTTTTTAACAGTTTGTTGGATGGGGCGCTAACCCTGTATGGTATTGTAATGTTATCAGAAAACTACTTATTTTAATTGATTCATTAAAATTGATTGTGTTACCTTGTTAAATTCTTTGTTTCGCAATAATAAAAGGTTTTATTTTTTGAAGTAATTTATTTGGTGTGATAAAATTATTTTTTATTTTTTAATAATATCCTAACTTATTATTCAATAATTTTATTTTACTTTTTTATTTTTAACTCCAAATCTCCCATATATAACTTACTTTTAATCTTAGTCCCTTTTCTTCTATAACTTCTATGGCGTCAAACATCGACACAAAAGATATATGTTTTGCCTTATTTTTACTTTATTTTTTCTCCTAATGTAATTTTAACTCCAATTCTAATTACTTTAACTCCAATTTTTTGTTCCTTTATTATGCCAATTTTTATTCCTTTCTTTATCATTATTTTTTTATTTTTTTCTAATGATAGTTAAAAACATATTTGATGGTAAATTAGTATAAAGGGATTTTCTTAAATTATTTTTATGTGTATTTCTTAATAAATTTATTATTTATACCATTAAGATTATTTTAGTAAAGTTATCAGTTACAGTACAGTACGACACGGTAAAATAAAATAGTATAATATTATTTAACAACATCAAATAATATAATTATTCAAATATCATATTTATACAATAAAATAATACAATTTAATATATTATAAAACGATAGGTAACACCCTAACAAACAAGTTGTTAACGTTAACGTGTGAGGAGTGCAGAAGGGCTTCCCAAAATTTTAATTGAACGCTACTTTTTCGAGGTTTTCTATAACAAGGCAAAATTTAAATGATAGTCCTAAGAATTCCATCCAGTATAATGAGGCCATTGTTTATATTTTATCATGATTTAAAGAATTTCTGAAATGAAGTCCTTTGCTCTGCACAATCAAAAGAAATGAAAAAAATTACATTTATTTAATTATTCATAGGTTTTGTTGGGCGGCTACAATTTGGTACTATCCTTATTCTATTAACGGATTTACCTTGCTAAATTATTCACAGGTTTTATTGGATGGACGTATCTAACCGATGTTATTTAATTATTCACAAGTTTTACCTAACTGGCTAAATTTTACATGTACTTTTAATTTATAATATTTTTATTTTCGGTCGTTGTCTTTATTTTTTAAAATATCGTTTAAAACAATGAATCAAATTTAATGGGAAACTTACACAAATATCTTAAATAAATCTCAACTTAACAACTTCTAACAATTAGTTGTAGACTTGCCAAAACTAGCCAAGCGCATATAAAAATTAAAAAACCAAATAAATAAGGCTCTTTTTCTCAAAGAATCATATTGAAAAATCTTCTTCCATATTTTTAAGCAAGATTATCAACATTAGATGCAAGACAGAAAGGAAATTTCATGTATGAGGTACCAATTAAGGTGATTAAATACAAACAAAATTTATACAATATTTTAAAAAATTTATCAAAAAAGGAACTTTTTCAATGAGTATACTTGAAATTCATTGAAATCATATAGATAAGTCAATATACAACCTTTGAGAAAGATTGGAGGTAATTTGAAATGGTTTTGCTAAATAATCGTAATTAAATCGAGTTCAAAAAATTCTTCTGCGATATGTATCATGCATGTATCTCACACAGGTATACATGGATATACATGTGATACACAATTGATACAGATATGATACATATGACACATATTATTATTTTCATGTTTAGTTTTTATTTCGAATTTTCAATTCAAACCACCTCAAAACTTCACCAATTCATCCCAAAGCCGAGATTCAAGCTCCTTAAGATAGACAAAATATATTCTAATAACACTCACTCAAAAAAAGCAAAAATTTTATTTTTTTGATACAAAAAGCTAGTTGGCTAATATCAATAATATTTGGCTAATATTAATAATATTTTATGAATTGGTCAATTTGTATAATGAGTTACTTTTAATTGGTAGAAATAGAGTGGCTTGGACACTTTTTAGCATGGAATTTAGTTTGATTAAATAATTTTAATGTTGAGAAAAATAGTCACTACTCTATTAAAATTAATACAAGCAGATGTTTTTATCCTTTCTTCATAAGTGTTGTATAAATATTAAGGACATGGTGTCCTTAACATTTACACTACACACATGAAGTAAAGTACGCCATGTCTTTAATATTTACACTGCACATATGAAGTTAAAGACTTGACATGACACTTTGTCCTTAATATTTACTGAACATTCATGAAGTTAATGATACTATGTCCTTAATATTTACACAACATTCATAAAGTTAAGGATACTATGTCCTTAATATTTACGCTGCATATATGAAGTTAAGGACATGAGACTCTAAAATTTAATAACAAAATGTGCAAATACAAGTTAAAGACAATATATCCTAAACACTTATACCGCACACATGAAGTTAAGGATACAATGCCCTTAATATTTACACTGCAAATATAAAGTTAAGGAAATGACATGATATTTTATCATTACTATTTACACTGTATTTATGAAATTAAGAATATCATGTCTTCAATATTTACATAGCATACATGTCTAGCATATTAGTATTTTTATCTAGCAAATAAAAATTTATTAAGCACTGGTTTAAAAAAATACATTTTAAAGAATGACTAAAAAATAAACTAGCTCTACACTTCCCCCTATAAGTAGATACAATCAGTAGTTTCCCAATTTAAATAGTGGCTTCAATTGGGACATATTTTGAAATTTTCGCCTCAACTAGTGAGCTTACAGGAGCAGCCCAACTTCTTAGTCCATCCAGCCTTGGACCATCTCTTTGGGTTTGAGAAATAGGTAGGACATGCAAACCAGGCTTGAATATCATATATTGCCGACAGGCGAATGATGAATTGCAAACTGGCCCAGTTTTTTTCAGTTTTACTTTTAAGTAACTAACAACTCTTTTTTTTTTTCGGTAAAAATGACATAGGATAGTTACTAAATAAAGTGGTATTTATTTTTGAGATTTTTACATATATATATACCATATAGCAAACCTTATTACCAAAAATGTTCATAATATTGTATTTACCCGCCTAATCCATATTTTTGCTACAAAATATGTACCAAACCAATAATAGATAGATTCTACCCTAAAAAGGCTCCAAATTTGTAGGAATCACATTTGATGGTGATTCTATCACTATTAATTTCGAAATTAAAACGAAAGAAAATCTATTGCAACGTAATTCTCTCATTCTCCATATATTTTCCACCATTGATAGCCATTAAAAAACTTGAAAGCGTTGAATTCAAATTTGGATTTTCAAAAATCATTATTTGTTTGTATTTGGTGTCGTTGTAAATAATTCGAAATATATTTAGGAGTTTATATCTCAATTTTGAGGGGTTTTGGTGAAGATTAGACTTGGTTTTGACTGATTTTCAGATTGAAACTCGTCGAAGAAGAAGAAGAAGACATATTTTTTCAGAAATTGTAGTTAAATTGTAGATAAATTGTAGATAAAATATAAATAATTATAGATAAGTTGTAGATAAATTGTAAATTGGGAAGACTAAAACTTCTACAAGTCTTCTACAATTATGTCGAAAATGCCAATTATGCTACAATTGAAAATCCTTTGGATTGAGTGTTGTTGTAAATAATTCGAAATATGTTTAGGAGTTTATATCTCAATTTTGAGGGGTTTTGGTGAAGATTAGACTTGGTTTTGACTGAATTTCAGACTGAAACTCGTCGAAGAAGAAGACATACTTTTCCAGAATTTGTAGTTAAAATGTAGTTAAATTGTAGTTAAATTGTAGAATTGTAGATAAAATATATATAATTTGTAGATAAATTGTTAATTGTAGTTAAATTGTATTGTTAGATTTATACTACAATTAAACTACAATCTTGTGTCAAAAAAATTTTAAGCATACCAAATTTAATCAATTCTTAATATTCAAAATTTCAATTTTGAAAAAATATTCTTTAAATACAACATTTGAAGAAGTATTGCATGAGTTTGAAGTGTATGAGTTTCTACAACGCCTTCAATTTGATTTCTATAATAACAATTGGTGAGACTGCTGTTACTGTATGTTGGTTTATTTAGTGTACGTGAAAACAGTATCGGCAATCGGATGATCCAATTGTAATATGATAATGCTTTCCTACTCACTGTTGGGATTCACTCGATTTCGGACAAGCTTCAACTGTGAACAATCATCTATGCATGCTTACAGAAATCAAGTTTTAGTTCGTGCTACTGTTGTTTTAGGATGCAATGATTTAAAATCTCAACGTTTTGCATCCATCTCCAAAATGATTATGAACATGCAAGATACTGAAACAATTGCTCTTTTCATTTTATAGATGTATTAGCGACATGATATCTACAATTGAAAGTATTCAGAGGGATGATTCATTGAACGGCATTATAATTACTACTGAAACCATTTTAAATTAATGAAAATTTCTCAGTGCAAAAATTCGTAGAAAAAAAGAAGAAGCTATGACTTTGGTGAAAGATATGCAACCAAACAGAACACTAGGAAAGAGAAGAGGAAAAAAAAAAGGAATATATGCTCTTAAAATCATGCCTAGAATAAATGAAGCAATAATTATACCCTTAATTTGAATTATGGTACATAAATTGAAATTTGGTATGCTTAAATGTAATAAACACAAACCTTAAACATGGGAGGTAATGAGGTTTGCTATATGGTATACATATGTAAAAATTCCTTTATTTTTTATCCACCAGTTTTAATACTAAACAAAAATAGCCATTACTTTATTATAATTATTTTGAAAAGACAGTTTTATCCTTTCTTCTATTCTTGTATTTCCAATATGTTCAGAGGCAAAATTTGAGAGCCAAAATTTCAGAGGCAAATTTCGCTCCCTCAGAATCAGCATCGTTCCTTGCATGTAAATCATTGTTCGATTTTGTTCCTGCCCAGCCATTCTATCTGTGTAGTTTGTTGAACTTAATTTCTTCTGCTTTGTCATCTTCTCCCCTTCGAACCATCAAACTGGTATGTCTTTTATTGTGCTTTTATGCATTTCTCTTTTTGTATAACTATAATAACGATCAATGTTGTGTTTGGCATCAAGTACGTGTGAAATTTCAAAAACAATGATTGTAACTTGATTCAGTGTGGGATAAGGAGCGGATTTTATGAGGAAGTTATTCAGCATAAGCTAACTATGTTTATGAATTTTTGGATAACTGTGCGTCTATGAAAGTTAAGGACCAAGTGTCTTTAACTTTTTACCTTGGAAGTCGAAGTTCACAACCATGTGTTCTTAACTTTTGAACTTAGCTTGGAACTCAAAATTCAAGGCCAAATATCATTAACTTTTGAACTTATAAGTCAAAGTTCAATACTAAGTGTTCTTAACTTTTGAACTTGTAAGTCTAAGTTCAGGATCACATGTCCTTAACTTTTGAACTTGAAACTTGAAGTTCAGTACCAAGTGTCCTTAACTTTTGAACTTGTAATTATAAGTTCAGGACCAAATGTCCTTAACTTTTGAACTTGAAACTTGAAGTTCAGGACCAAGTGTCCTTAACTTTTGAATTTTAAAATTGAAGTTCAAGACCAAGTGTCCTTAACTTTCATTGTCTGTTAGAAGATCTCATTTACAAGTGAAATATAAGTGTTGTAATTTAAATTTGGGTCATTTAAGAGAGTGGGTTTAACTGTTACGGGGGTGAATGCGAGATTTGCAGAAGATTTAAAGTACTAGATGGTCTATGTTTCCCGAGCTTACGAAAAATTGAGTTTAATCTCACTATGGTATTATGGCAATAATAGAGTATACACGTTATGAGTTATTTATGTGTGTGTTTTGATTTGTGGCTTCAAACCAAGTGGGGGGAGTTTTCTATTGAGTTGTTGATTGCATGGTTATATGCTATGTTGGTTCTAGTTTGAGGCGTGCTGGTGAATCAGTTATGGCTTATAGAGATTGAGACCGAGGATGGCTCGAGTAAAGGGAAAGTTTAACAAATAATATTTATGCTTCATAGGTGTATGAGAAACACATAATATCTTGAGTTGTTATGGGTAAAGGATGTGCGGTGCATAGAATAGAGAGTTGCTTTGTTGCATTAAGGTAAGGTTACATTCTGCGTTGTCAGGGTGCTAATGGAGCACATGGCGTCAGCCTGTTTAATCGGTCTAATTGCGGTTTGAGTAAGGTGGAAAACTCTCGCTACTGGTTCTAGTGGACTCATGATTTTACATGTAATAGTTGAAGATTTTCAGGTTGTATATTTGGCTAGAAACTGAGGTTTGCATTAGAGGGGTTCTAAGACTTGTGGCATTTTTATATCAATTGTGGGATTCTAAATATTAGTATCCGAAAGGTCAAGGTAATGGCTTTGGATTCGTAGGAAGTCTCCTGAGGGTAGGTATTTTGAATGCGGATTTTTCAAAAATATTTAAGAGAATATTCAATGACTTATGAGCCTTAGACAGTGTGGTTTTATGCTTGGGTCTCGAGTGGCGAGTTAGGGTCGAGGATGGTGGTGTTATAACGAGAAGAAGTATCAAGTTGAAGGTGAATCAGAAGGAACTTGGATGGATGGAATAGCATGGTAGTAGGCTGGATCAACATGGTAATGATATGGTTAGTTCTTTGGATGCTTACGAGGTAATGAGTTTCTACACGTGTTTCGCATCAATGCTATTGAGTTTTAGTGTCCTGCGTAGCTTGGTTGAGTTAGAAGGATTCTGTTTTAATGGTTTAATTTTGTGCAAATGGAATTCGGATAGTTCTTGATGGTTTCTACCACGGTTAGAGATGTATATTTTCTAAGAGCGTGAGGAGCACATGACGTATAGTGGATTTCTTCTAGATAGGATCAATGAAAAGTTCTTGGCTAGTTGATTATGTAGTTGATTGTAGATTGGAAGGGATATGAAGTTCTTATATCTATCCTAGGATGGTATGGTGTAACAACCCGGCTGGTCGTTTTAAGCTCTAGCGCGTTGTTCAGTAGTATGAGACTATGAGCAGCTTCATTTTAGGTATTATGACTTGTACGCATAGTCAGAATTAAATTTTAGGAATTTCAGAGTTGGTTTGGAAAGAGAATTCTCATTTTGGAAGCTTAAAGTTGAAAGGATGGATTAGGACTGGATTTTTGAGTAAATGACCTTAAAATCGGGATCTGGAGGTTCCATCAAGTTCGTATGATGATTTCAGACTTGGGCGTGTGCCCAGATCGGGTTTTGGATAAAGAGGGAGCGTTTTGGCGCTTATTGTGGAGGTTAGAATTTTGGAAGGAATTTTATAAGTTTGGCTTGAAGTGCATTTTGGTGTTATCGATGTACGTTTGGGATTTCGAGTCTGGAAATAGCTCCGTATGGCTATTTTGGAGTTGGGAGCACGATCGGAAGTGAATTCGGAGGTTCGTAGGTCATTTTGGAGTCATTTGACTAAAGATAGAAATTTGAAGGTTTTTGAGAAGTTTGACCGGGAGTAGACTTTTTGATATCGAGATCGGAATCCGATTTAGGAAGTGGCAGTAGGTTAGTGATTTCAAATATGACTTGTCTACAACATTTAAAGTCAATTTTGGCAATATTTGATAGGTTTAAACATTGAAAGTGGAAGTTGGAAATTTCAAAGTTCATTAAGTTTGGATTGGGGCGTGATTCATGGTTCTAGCGTTGTTTGGTGTGATTTGAGACTTCGAGCAAGTCTATATTATGCTTTTAGACTTGTGCTGGTGTTTAGTTTTATAGCCCCGAGGGCTAGGGTGTGATTCAAGATAGCTCCGGAGTGATTTGCTAAGAAATAGGATTGTTGGTGCTAGTATGATCGCAATTGCGATGCTTTGGTCGTAAATGCGATCATCGCATTTGTGAGACTCCGTTCGTATTTGCGAACATGGGCTGCTAGCGGATTCTTCACGTTTGCATTGATTGGGTCACTTTTGCCTATCCTGAAGTGAAGGGTTCACATTTGCGAAACCCTTATCACATTTGCAAAATGGGCCAAATTAGTTAGGGGTCGCATTTGTGATGGAGTCTTCGCATTTGTGAAGCTCGCATTTGCGATCTTCTTGTTGCAAATGCGATGATGGTAGGAAGGGAGCAGGCTTCGCATTTGCGGGGTTTTAGTCGCATTTGCGACCCTCGCATTTGCAAACCTGGTATTGCAGATGCGATATCAGAGGCCTGTGTCCAGCTATTAATTTCGAGAATTAGACCATTTAGCTCATTTTCTTCATCCTCTTAGGCAATTTTTGGAGCTTTTGGAAGAGGGTCTTCACCTAGAACTTTGAGGTAAGTATTTTCTATACAATATAAGTTAAATACATAGATTATAGGTAGATTAAGATGTGAAAATTTAGGAAAATCAAGGGTTTTAGATGAAAACTTGAATTTGGTGAAAACGAGATTTAACCACGAAAATTGTTAGGAAATGAAATAAAAATCATATATTCTTGATTCTTCGGTTATGGGTAATAATTTTCTTCAAAAATATTTGGAATCCAGACGTGTGGACCCGAGAATGACTATTAGGAACCTTGCATTAAGTATTATCATTTGGCTTGCCTGACAGCGGTGTCTAGAGCCACCACGACACTTAGTGAATTTTGGGTCGTGACAACAATATGGTATCAGAGCACTAGGTTTCCAAGGGTCTCATGAGTCATGAGCAAGTCTAGTAGAGTCTCCTGGATCGGTACAAAGATGTCTGTACCTATCCTCCGGAGGCTACAAGACTGTTAAAAGTACTTCCTTCTTGATTCCTCATCATGCGATTTGATTCCTTTGAGGCTTATGCCTTTATTTCTTTCCTACTCAATCTTATGTGACGTGAACCGCTTGTTATTAATTGAGAATTGATGAATTGTAAATGGTACTACAGATATGGTGTGTGATTTTTCTCTCGATATAGTTGATCGGACTATTATTGTCGCTTTGTGGAAGGATACTCTATCATTTCAGCTCAGTAGTGATACATCTAAGGGCTCTGAGGCTAGGGACAAGTAGCCATGATTCTTATGAACAATTGTTCCACAATATTGATTTGATGGTGGGATTTTTGCCTACGTGTAGGGGCAGTGAATGATTTGAAGGGAGGTTTACTCAGTGCATAATCTAGAGATTCAATATTTTACTCCTGACAAGGGAAAGGCAATCAGACTAAGAATGTGCAGATTCGAAATTGTAGAGTAATGAGACTTGGTGTTTGCGAGCATGGTGGAGCTTTCTTCTATGAGGGGATGTCGTTGTCCTAATTGAACGTACTAAGTTCGCCGGTGTTGTGACTTCTACAATTCGCCTTTGGGGCAAGCTATTGTGAAATAGTATCGGAAATATGGTTGTCATATATCGCGGGGTGCGGCACTTAAGGGTTGAATCAGTGCTTCTAATGTCGATAGTATGGGAAAGATGACCTTCCAAAAGGTGTAAAGTTAGCAGCAATTGTGGGTTCAAGTGCCAAAAAGATAGATTTCATTTAAGGCAGCAGCTGAGCAGCAAACGATAAGGAAAGACATGTGGAAAGTTTCAGGCAACGGCAAAAATTTCTAGAAGGCAGAGTATAAGAGGCCAAAGGCTGAGTAGTCGATTAAAGGGATGAGTTCTGCCAGAGTAGGAGAGTGGCAGAGTTGCATATGGGCATTGGGGTAGGATGACTGTGCGCCTTAAGGAGAGTCTGGGATGACTTAGGAATTTAGTAATTTGGTGATTGAGGTCTACGGATTTAATTTTAATTATAGGCTATTATGCGGCAGAAGATTTGATATGACAGGAAGGAGCTGCTTGAAATGAAGAAGGATACAACATAACTTTGAATTGGAAGAATGTTGTCACACATTTGATTGATGTCCATGATGGGTGAATGGACTTGTGCAGCTGGGGAGTGAGCTCAGACTCAGGATGGGTTATTGATGTCGTAGTGATTGTACCCTGTGCAGCAGCGTTGAGCTATGTCGGGGAGCGATTTCTACAGTTGGTTTGTTCCCTGTAAGCAGGTTAGCGATCGCGTGGTTGGCAAAGCTTCTGTGAAGAATTCTATTGGTTATATAGCAAAGAGATCGGTTGTGCGAATATGGTTGATGATTCAGAATATAAAAAATGGTTTTACAGAAAGATTTTGAGAATTTTGGTGGTTTATTGCGCAAGGTTGGGTCAATAAGAGATTAAGAACCATGGCAAATTCCAAAGTTGTGTAATAGTGGCTTTGAGCTAAGTGGGAGAGTCCCACCGCCTACGATTGGGTTGTATGGTTATCTTCTTGTGAGGTTTCGGGTTATTGGCGTATTGTTAAGTTATTTTAGCTACGGGAAAAGATCATAAGTGGTAATTTGAGCAAAGGGATATTTAAAGGTTTGCTATGGTTGGCCTTGTTGGCTTATGTTCAAACTTGGGGAGTAATTCTGTCGGGTGTTCCATCGAGAGAGTATGCTTGTGCTAGAAGAATCATGGAGTTGAAGGCCAAGTTAGAGCAGGTGGCTCTTAGCAGCGGTCCTAGTGGATTCAAAGGGGTAATGTGTGATGCCCAATAATTTCAAGTTTATAGGTACGGTTAATTATCAAACTTGATAGCAGCCTATGAGAAGAGGCACAAAATGTTCTATGATGTTTTCGCTTGCGGTGTAGCAATTGGGATGTACAAAATGGTTCATGGGATTTGAGACAACATGATCTTGTGATTTAGGATCATTCGGGAAGAGTGTGAATGAAGTATGTTAAGTGTTGAATGGAATTATCATTGTTTTTGTGGCATTCAAGAACAAACTTGAAGAAGGGGAACTGGTTAGCCATAGTCGAATTAGCATGTTGCTGGCAGTGATTAGTTCTTTCAGCATGATCAAGTTATGCAAGTGAAATGTGAAGATGCGCACAAGGCATGTCGACGGCCGTAATTGGTATTATTGAGAAAGTATTCTACCATTATGGCCTATTATGGGGAGGTGGGCCTCAGAAGGGCTATGGTGGCCTAGACCACTACTTAGAGATTTGCATATTCTACGGTTATAAGAATTCACTTGTGTGTTGCTATGGCTCTCCTGAAGTGAGTTGAGTGGAAAGTTTTATAGATTAAGTGTTAATCTGATAGTGGTTCCGAAGCTGTGATGGAAAAACATGTTCTCTCGTATGTTGGAATATTGGGTGCAGTGAGTAGTATGGAATTTGAAGTGAAGACCAAGGTTGTAGTTCGGTGTTGACAAGGATGTCACGAGCTCGGATGAGCAGGAAAGAAGTTTCGATGGTTCTCAACGTCACCTGAGATTGGTGTTTTTTGCAAAAAAGGATTTGCATCCTGGTTAATGATTCTTGGTCGCTTTTTAGTATTAGTGTGGCCGATTGTTTGGAGGTACCACCAGTTATTTGTTATGGTAGGTTGTGGGAGTGTGTCCCACAGGAAGATTGTATAAGTGTGGCAGGCAGTCATTTGATTGATTAAAGACTTAAACCAAGTATGAAGGTTGTGATGATATTATTGATTTGAGAATATATGCCGGTAGGGCACTCGGTCTATTGAGTTGTGGATTGCAGACGATTTCTCTGACTATGATGGATGTTCTTATCGCAGAGGAGGAGTTATTTTGGACTTTTGAAAAGTAGTTATCCTAGTTTAGTGCAATCAAAATCGTCTTGAGATCGGTGGATGGATTCAAATGTGAATATGGGCTCTATATCACGCCGAACATGTTCTTTTCAGTAATGTGCTCCTTATAGAGGAGTAGTCAGGGTGCTATTTTGTTGTCCGAAATTTCATGTAGTGATACATTGCAACGTGTGAGTTGTGAGACGGCTTGAGAAATTGCTTGTGTGTTAAGGATCCACGTAGAAATGATGTTATATGAGCAAAATGGCTCTTGAGATTCAGATTGTATGTCGCACCTCGGTTGTGCTTGAGTTTTGTAGCTTTATAGCTCTATATGTCCCTTTAGGGATGGTATTACGCACTTAGCGTGCTTGTGACCGAATTTGGTATCTTATTGTAATGATCAATTTAGCTCTATGTGCATCTCCTTAGGTTAGTGTTATGTGTGGATTGGGTGGCACGCCGCCATAGGTATATTATTTGGATTGGGTTGCGTGCTGCAATATGGGATGTTGATCATAGTTTTCTATATGCCATTTTTGTATGCCTTGTTTCCTATTTTCTAAGGAAAGTCTGTATTAGTGCGTAAGTTAGGTAGTTCCTTCCAGAGTTCATTTTCCTTTTGCATTGCGTTCGAATTGGTAGCGTATTGGCATATTGTAGCATTATATAAGACCTTTGGTCATGTCGCGGTTGCTTATTGCCTGAGCAATTTGTACTGGGTGAGACGAGATCATTGAATTTGAGATTAGTGCAAACCAACTATATGAAGTATATTAAAGAGCTAATACCATCATTTGGTTCAGGATGAGGTGATGGCTCTTGTCAAGAGTAGAGGCCCAATAGATTTGTTGATTCGACACTAGGTTATGAATTTCTACATATCTTTCATCATGGCGGTATTGTAAGAATTAAAGCAAGGCCTATGTAGGTCATGAGGTGCGATGAGGGCATCGGTTCGTGGGATTTAGATTAATTTGATCAGAGAATGTTATTATGGTCCTATGAGTAAAATGGTGCAAGTTGTGAATTCAGCAAAGGTATGCAGTCATGTTCTGGTGCATCGTGTGGTGATTGATACGGTGTTCGTATGTTGGAAACGGGCCTAGCAGAGAATTCCGGATGTTGGAATTGGGCTCTTAGGATTATTTGTTTTAATAAAAAGGGTCATCTTCAAATTTGATCGAGCTCATGTGCCCAGCTGAGTTGTGGTAGCATGGGACGGTGCATGAGGTGTTAAACAGTGATTTCAGATTACCTCAGTGTAATTCTCAGCACATTCGAGGACAAACGTATGTTTAAGTAGGAGAGAATGTAACGATCCGACCAGTCGTTTTGAGCTCTAGCGCGTCGTTCAGCAGTCTGTGTCCATGAGCAGCTTCATTTTAAGTATTATGACTTGTCTGCGTGGTCGGAATTGAATTTGGGAAGTTCAGAGTTGTTTCGAAAAGAGAATTCTTATTTTAGAAGCTTAAAGTTGAAAGGATTGACTAGGACTAGATTTTTGAGTAAATGACCTCAGAATCGAAATCTAGAGGTTCTAGCAGGTTTGTATTATTATTTTGGACTTGGGCGTGTGCCCGGATCGAGTTTTGGATAACCCGGGAGCATTTTGACACCTATTGTGGAAGTTAGCATTTTGGAGGGAATTTTATAAGTTTGGATTGAAGTGATTTTCGGTGTTATTGATGTCCGTTTGGGATTCCGAGCCTGGAATAGCTCCGCATGGTGATTTCGGAGTTAGGAGCACGATCGGAAGTGAATTCAGAGGTTTGTAGGTCCTTTTGGAGTCATTTGGCAAAAGATAGAAATTTGAACTTTTTTGAGAAGTTTGACCAGGAGTGGACTTTTTGATATCGGGGTATAAATCCGATTCCAGAAGCGGCAGTGGGTCCATAAAGTCAAATATGACATGTCTGCAAAATTTGAAGTCAATCGAACATGATTTGATAGGTTTATATATCGAAAGTGGAAGTTGGAAATTTCAAAGTTCATTAAGCTTGAATTGGGGCGCGATTCATGGTTCTAGCATTGGTTGGTGAGATTGGAAACTTCGAGCAAATCCGTATTGTGTTTTTAGACTTGTGCGGGTATTTTGTTAGGAGTCCCAAGGGCTCGGGTGTGATTCGGAATAGCTTCGGAGTGATTTTCTAAGAAATAGGATTGTTGGTGCTAGTATGATCGCAAATGCGATGCTTTTTTCACAAATGCATTCATCTCATTTTCCAACATGCACATCTAGAGGATTCTTCGCATTTTCGATGATTGAGTCGCATTTGGAAGGCTTGAATAGATCGCATTTGCGAAACGGGCCAAATCTGTCAGAAGTCGCATTTGCGATGGAGTCTTTGCACTTGCGAAGCTCGCATTTGTGATCTTCTTGTCAAATATACGATGATGGCTAGAGGGGAGCAGGCTTCGCGTTTGCGAGGTTTTTGTCGCATTTGCGACTCTCACATTTGTGAACCTAGTATCACAAATGCGACATCAGAGGCCTGTGTCCAACTATTAGTTTCGAGATTTAGACCATTTAGCTCATTTTCTTCATCCTCTTAGGAGATTTTTGGAGCTTTTGGAAAAGAGTCTTCACCTAGAACTTTGTGGTAAGTATTTTCTACACAACATGAGTTAAATACATAGGTTATGGGTAGATTAACATGTGAAAATTTAGGAAAATCAAGGGTTTTAGATGAAAAACCTAGAATTTGGTAAAAACGAGATTTAACCATGAAAATTGTTAAAGAATGAAATAAAAATCATATATTCTAGATCTTTAGGTCACGAGTAACAATTTTTCTGGAATTCAGGCGCATGGGCCCGGGAATGACTATTAGGAAGCTTGCATTAGGTATTATTGGTTGGTTTGCCTGATAGCGGTGTCCGGTGCCACCACGACCTTTAGTGGATTTTGGGTCGTGACATATGGTATATGCGGTATGTTTTGTAAGATTGATATTTGCATGTGTAAGGTCACGGTTCAGTTCTCAAAGGAAGGTCATAAAATTCTTAGGTGACACAGAGAGCTTCAGATGATTTGGGAAATGATATTACTAATTGGTGTGGCTTGATAAAGGTATACGTTTCAGAAAAAGGGAAATGTGATTGAGTTAATGATACTTCATTTGTATTGTGGCACTCTCTTGTTGGATTGATTGCTGATATTCGAGTTTTCTTGGTAGCACAGAAGAATTATTGGAGTACCTCTCGTGGGATGATTGACCATTAGAGGTGTGTTATATATTTGGATGGTGGAGTTGGGATCGGATATGGTGATTCGCGTGCAGTATGGATTCGGAGACTGGAGCTCTCATAAACAGGTTAGGTAGTGGTTGTGGACCACGTATATCGGTCTTGTGTGGTAACTATTGGAGTGTTGGTGGCTCGAGTGGATCCTTGTTGCTTAGTATGCTAGATTTTGGTGTGGTATTGGGTATATATTGGTTGTCTCATTGTTGTGTTATTTTGGGCTGTTGCGCTAGGGAAGCAATGTTGGCTATGCCGGGAATGCCACGGATTGAGTGGTGAGGTTCGACGGATAATGATTTTCGTAGGGTGGTTTCATTTTTGAGAACCTAGCGGATGGCTATGAAGGTTTTTTTTTCTTATTTGGCCATCGTGATGGATGTCAGTTCAGATACTCCTACCACTGATTCAATTCCGGTAATGAGGGATTCTTTTGGATGTGTTTCCTGTTGTCGGGCATATCATCGGACAAGGTTGTTGATTTTGGAATTGATTGGGTCTTGGGCACCGTATCGTACGACATTGACGGAGTTAAAGGAGCTAAATGAGTTGAAGGATTAGCTTCAGGGACTCCTCAATAAGGGGTTCATTGTGTTACAACCCATATCCACTCGCGTTAGTTCATGCCATATGTTAGTTAACATGAATCCAAGAAGGAATTATCCTAGAGATGATAAGAAGTTAATCCTATTGATCATAAGTGATACAAGGGTGTATAAGGGTGATTAACAAGTCTTAGAAGCTAAACAAATCAAGGATGTTGTAACTCCTATTTTTGGGTAAACCTATAGGTGATTAATGCAGTCAAGAGGTCATATTTTAAGGTACTTAAATCAAATAATATCCGTTTCATAGTCTTGAAGTCAAACGAGTTATGAAACAAAAGTCGACAAAAGTTGCCACAACTTAGGCTCAAAATTTTACTTAGACATTAGGTCAAATGTTTCTAAGCTTTTCTCCCAATGTACAAGGAATTATGGGGTAATATACCCACCAACTTAAATATCTATGAGTCTAGTTTTCAATTCATGAAACCATTTATCAATACGACATCGGAGTAGAGAGCTATAGTTATTTTCGTGAGACTGCGCAAGCTGCTAGGTGACAAGTAGGTGTGTCACCTACTTGTTAAAATGATAGCCCCAAAAAGGGAAATTTCGGGTAGGCTATTGAGCCCATTTAAAGGGTTATCTCCTGCAATATAACCCTCAATATATCTCACAAAAATCCAGATCAAAACCCCTGCAAACCTCCTCCCAAAAATCCCACACAAACCCTAATCGATTTTCCATCTCTTTCAAGTTCTAACTGAGGGTAAAATCAAGAATTGTAAGAACCAAGGGAAGGGCTTAGTTATCCAACGAGTAAAATAAGATTACTGCACTATTTCATTCATTTTTTCTGCTGTTAACTCATGTTAATTCGTTCTATACTTGTAAGAACTCATGGGATGGTGATCGGAAGCTGTGAGTTCGAGTTATTCACTTGTAGCGGACTGTTTTTTAGATTGTTTTGTCTTGCTGTTGGGATGCGTGTTTTACTACTATTTTGTGATGTTTTGGAGGTGTAAGGGTGTGTAGAAACACCATACTACGGTTGTGGGCTGATAGTTCTTCGTAACATTTTTGGGTCATTTGACACGACTACGATGGTCGTCGTATGTATGAAGCAATTAGATTGTGCATAGACTATTTTGGGAGGCTCAATATGATTTTTATTGATGTTTTTAGGCTGCTTGGTGACTGTATTGAATGGTGTGAAGTCATATATATAGAGGAGGTGTTGTCCGTGTTACCGTAAAGTAGTTTGTGATTGATACATAATAGTCATGTCGCTTAAATGATAACGATAATATCGTTTCTCTTATTGTAGAATAAGGAGTTGTGACAATTGCATAGCTTGAGATTGGGGAAGTATATAAAAGGTATGTGAGGCTATCTCTTTCCTTGTTTTGCACGACTCCGATTGTACATAATATAATGAACGAGCTTCCAAGATACTCTACTCTTAGAAGCTAACGGTACTTACATTGTTTCCCCTCTTATGGAACGATTGATGTGATGTTGGTTCTCTTATTCTTATGTTATCAATGTTGTTGGTACTTCCTGATTCCTAGAAGGTTCATAGTGAAGAGTTAGTCTTAATAATGTGTACAAAGGATACCGACCTTACGTCACTCCAAAAGGTCTCAAACGTGTTCCCATTAGTCGAGCATGCATTATATATATGTATCTATTTTACTCTATCGAGCCACGCTATAGTCGGCCAGGTACGGCACCTACTGTGCAACCACGGATCAGTTGGGTTTTATCGAGCTCCACTTTGCCGGGTTCAATTCTACCGAGCCTTAAGATGTCCGGGTACGTTTTTTTTCCGAGCCTATTACGGCCATGTACGATATGATGATGATGATGCCCACCGAGGTGTATGTTTTAACAGTTTATGTATTTATACATATGTATTATGCATTTCTTGTCAGTATCCCTCAGAGGTACTCAGATGTTACAGGTTGTATATTCTATATCCCTGCTTATATTACTGTTCATATTTATGGTTCCCTGCCTTACATACTCAGTACTTTATTCGTACTGACGTCCTTTTGTTTGTGGACGCTGCATGTCGTGCTGCAGGTCCTGATAGACAGGCATGTGCAGCTCCCCCACCATAGTAGGCTGTCTAGTTCAGTGGTGATTGGCGATATCCCTTCTCCTGACTTGCCGTGGTCTTGGTATGCATTTTTGTTATTGACATTATGGGTATGTCGGGGCCCTATTCCGGCTATGTTGCAGAGCTTATGTTCCTTTAGAGGCTCATAGGCAGGTGTCGACTCATGTTTGGTAGCTCGTACCTTATATATAGTTTCTTGATTGTCTGGCTACCACATGTTATGTATGTTTATGCCATCATCTTTTATTGTTGGTTGTCCGTAATCCATGGATACCATTAATATTGATCTCGTTGGCCCTAATAGATAACAAAGAAGGTTAGGTAAAATGTATGTTGGTGCGCGGCAAGTATGGCCGGGTGCTAGTCATGGACCTCCAATTTGGGTCATGACAAACTTGGTGTCAGAGTGGGTCTATCCTAGGGATTGTCTATTATCCGTGTCTAGTAGAGTCTTGATTATGGATGTGTATCGCGCCACATTTATAATCAGGAGGCTACAGGACATCTAGGGTTGTTACCTTCTTCCTGAATCTAGATCGTGCGCAGAGTGAAGTCCTAAGTGTTCGTCTCTAATATTTTACCTTGTTTTCTTTCAGCAATGCCTTCGACTAGGAAGCAAACAATTAGTAGACGGCTTGATACAGCTGCAGGAGAGGGTACTAGTAAGGTGCCCCAAGCCAGAGTAGGCGAAAGTGAAGCTTAGAGTGAGATGTCGTTTCATACCTCATCTACTCCGTCTCCTATAGAGGATATTAGGAGGAACCTAACACCCCCAGTTCCTCCATCTGGCACTACAGACCAGGATATGCGGAGTGCTTTGCAGTTATTGACTAGCTTGGTAGCTGCTCAGGCTTAGAGGCAGAATACAAGTGCTGCTGATAAACCAGTTAGTACGAGAGTTCGTGATTTTATTAATTTAGACCCTCTAGTTTTTACCGGATCGAACCCCAAGGAAGACCCACAGACTTTTATTGACCAAGTTTATCGTACATTGCGGGTTATGCATGTTAGTGATACAAAGAAAGTAGAGTTGGCTTTTTATCAGCTACAGGATTTAGCGGTTCTCTTGTATGATAGTTGGGAGAGATCCAGGGGTCCGAACGCTCCTCCAGCTGTGTGGAAGGAATTTTCTGAGGCCTTTCTTTGTCACTACTTGCCAATTGAGATACAACGAGGTAGAACTGATAACTTCTTGAACCTTAGACAAGGTAATATGAGTGTGCGAGAGTACAGTATGCAGTTTGATTCTTTAGCAAGGTATGCTCCCAATATGGTAGCCGGGATGAATGATAGGGTGCATTTGTTAGTGAACGGGTTGGGACCACATCTGATAAATGGGTGCACGATAGCCTCCTTGGTGGATGGCATGGATACTTCCCGTATTCAGGCTTATGCCCAGACCCTAGAGGATCGTAAGCGCCAATAGAGGGCAGATAGGGAGTAGGATAGGCTCCAGCATAAGAGGGTTAGATTTGCAAGGTATCCTGATGACTTCAGAGGCAGCGTCAGGCCCCACTCTTCGAGGAGTTCGGTGCCACCTGCAGCTAGTGCTCCCCCACAGTTTCAGAGGCCTCGATATGATCGATTCTATTCTCGTCCAGGATAGAGTTTGCGGGTATCTAGCTCGTAACATTACATGGATACTAGTCAGACGAGACCCCCAACACCACATTGTGATCAGTGTGGTAAGGCCCACTTTAGACAGTGTCGTCGAGGTTCTGATGCGTGTTATTCTTGCGGACAGCCTGGCCATATGATGCGGGATTTTCCTAACATAGGAGGTGATGGTATGGCTCAGCCGACAGGATTTGTGTCTGGTTCTTCCTCATCAGTTCGACCTCCAGCACATTGTTTTCAGCAGTCGACAGGTCATGGTAGAGGTAAACGTGCAGGACCGAGTTTAAGTGGTGCTCAAAGTCAAACCTATGCTCTATTAGGTCGACAAGATCTCGAGTCATCTCTAGATGTTACTACACGTATATTGTGTGTGTTTTCTTATCATGTATACGCGCTAATTGATCCGGGATACACATTATCATATGTTACACCTTTTGTGGCTAATAAGTTTTATGTTGAACCTGAATTGATAAGTAAACCCCTTGCGGTATCTACTCCAATAGGAGATTCTGTGATTGCTAGAAGAGTATATAGCGGTTGCATTGTGATTATTTTTAGTCATCAAACCTCAGCAAATTTATTTAAGTTAGAAATGGTTGAATTCGATGTGATAATGGGGATGGACTGGTTGTCGTCATACTATGCAAATGTTGATTGTCGTACAAAGATTGTTAGGTTTCAATTTCCTGGGGAACCCGTTATTGAATGGAAGGGGAACATTGCTACACCGAAAGGTAGGTTTATTTACTATCTTAAGGCAAGGAAAATGATCTTAAAAGGTTACATTTATCATCTCGTTCGTGTTAGGAATGTGGAAGCGAAGCCGTATACTCTACAATCAATCCCCGTGGTCAGTGAATTTCCAGATGTTTTCCCAGATGAACTAACAGGCCTTCCTCCTGAAAGGGAGATTGAATTTAGCATTGATGTTTTACTTGACACTCAACCGATCTCTATCCCTCCTTATAGAATGGCTCCGGCAGAGTTGCGAGAGTTTAAGGTGCAGCTGAAAGACTTGCTGGATAAGGGCTTCATTAGGCCTAGCACTTCACCTTGGGGTGCGCCAGTTCTATTCGTGCAGAAGAAAGATGGGTCATTACGAATGTGTATAGACTATCGGCAAGTTTACTATAAAGAACAAGTATTCACTTCCAAGAATTGATGACTTGTTTGACCAACTCCAGGGTGCCAAGTATTTCTCCAAGATTGACTTACGTTCAGGGTATCATCCGGTGAGGGTTAAGGAGAAGGATATTCCAAAGATGGCCTTCCGGACAAGATATGGGCACTTTGAGTTCTTGGTGATGTCGTTCGGGCTAACAAATGCCCCAGCAGCTTTTATGGATCTCATGAATATAGTATTCAGGCCCTATCATGATGTGTTTGTGATTGTATTCATTGATGACATTCTGGTGTATTCACATTCAGAGGCGGAACATGCGGGCCACTTGCGGATATTATTACAGACGCTTCAGGATCGTAAGTTATATGCTAAGCTCTCTAAATGTGAATTCTGGCTGAATCAGTAGCATTCGTTGGCCATGTGATATCTGACGAGGGTATCAGTGTCGACACTCAGAAGATCGATGCAGTAAAGAATTGGTCGAGACCTACAACACCATCAGAAGTCCATAGCTTCCTGGGGCTAGCAGAATACTATAGGCGATTTGTAGAAGGGTTTTCCTCCATATCAACACCATTGACTAAGTTAACACAAAAAGATACCAAGTTCCAGTGGTTTGAGACTTGTGAGCGTAGTTTTCAGGAACTGAAGAATCGATTAACATCCACACCCGTGCTCACTCTCCTTGAAGGAACAGAAGGATATGTGGTATATTTTGATGCCTCAGGTATAGGTTTGGGGTGTGTATTGATGCAACGTGGAAAGGTGATTGCTTATGCATCAAGACAATTGAAGAAGCATGAAAAGAATTACCCGACCCATGATTTGGAATTGGCTGCAGTAATATATGCTTTGAAGATATGGCATCACTACTTATATGGCATCCATGTTGACATATACACAGATCATAAGAGTTTACAATACATCTTCAAGCAGAAAGAGTTGAATTTGAGGCAGCGTAGGTGGCTTGAATTACTGAAAGACTACGACGTCGAGATATTGTATCATCAAGGTAAGGCCAATGTTGTGGCAGACGCTCTCAGCCGTAAGTCAATGGGAAGCTTAGTACACATTGAGGCATGTAGAGGTGGTTGACTAAAGAGCTTCATCAGCTAGCCAATATGAGAATCAGATTATTAGACTCTGATGATGAAGGTGTTACAGTATATAATACCTTCCGAATCATCTTTAGGAGCCGAGGTAAAAGCACGACAATATGAAGATCCTATCTTGTACGATTGAGAGAGCATTCAACAGTGTAAAATTACGGCTTTTGAGATCGGAGGAGATGGGGCACTGAGATACCAAGGCTGATTATGTGTGCCTAATGTTGCAGGGTTACGAGAAAAGATTATGAGTCAGATTCATCAATCCTAATATTCTATCCATCCCGACTCGGCAAAGATTTATCATGATGTCAAGGAGCAGTATTGGTGGGATAACATGAAGAAGTTTATAGCATAATTTTTAGCCCAGTGTCCCAATTGTCAACAAGTAAAGATATATCATCAGAAACCCGGTGGATTGCTTCAGAATATAGAGATCCCGACCTGGAAATGGGAGGTGATTAATATGGACTTAGTTATTGGATTACCTCGCTCTTATCAGAACTTTGATTCCATCTGGATGATTATTGATCGACTTACAAAATGTGCCCATTTTATGCAGTTAAGACAACTTACACGGCTGAAGATTATGCAAAGTTGTATATCAAGGAAATTGTTAGGCTTCATGGTGTGCTGGTATCTATTATATCAGATCGAGAAACTCAATTTACGGCTAACTTTTGGAGGTCTTTTCAGAGGGTCTAGGCACACAAGTGAATCTCAGCACTGCATTTCATCCGCAGACAGATGGACAGGCCGAACGTACTATTCAAACATAGGAAGATATGCTACGAGCGTGTGTTCTAGATTTTAAGGGAAATTAGGATGACCATCTTCCACTCATGGAATTTGCCTACAATAATAGCTACCGTTCCAGTATTAAATGGCCCCATATGAGGCACTATATGGGAGAAGATGTATATCACTATTTGCATGGTTCGAAGTCGGTGAAACAGAATTATATGGGCCAGATTTGATTCACCAAGCCATTGAGAAGGTGAAGGTGATACAGGAACGATTGAGAACAGCACAAAGCAGGCAAAAGTCTAATTCTGATGTCCGACATCGTGATTTGGAATTTGAGGTTGGTGATTGGGTTTTCCTGAGGATCTCACAAATGAAGGGTGTTATACGTCTTGGGAAGAAAGGTAAACTGAGTCCAAGGTATATCGGTCCGTATAAAATTCTGCAACGAATTGGAAAAGTTGCTTATGAGTTGGAATTGCCATCCGAATTGGAAACTCTCCACCCGGTATTCCATGTATCTATGTTGAGAAAATGCATAGGAGACCCTTCTCGAGTTGTCTTTATCAAAGATGTACAAGTAATAGAGGATTTATCATATGAAGAAGTGCCAGTGGCTATATTAGATCGACAAGTCCGCAAGCTAAGAACAAAAGATGTAGCTTCCGTCAAAGTATTGTGGAGGAACAAGAATATGGAAGAAATGACATGGGAAGCGGAAGAAGAGATGAAGTGTAAATACCCTTACCTATTCCGGAGTGATGATAATAAGGATGTTGGTGGCACGCATGATAGATTGGAAAGATGAAACGGCTTTATGAGGTAAGCAATAACTTGAAAACACTCTTCCTTAATACAAAATGGAGATATGCAAATAATGTACATTTCCATAATGCTTTGTGTAGTCTTGTGAGGACATATGTAGGGCTTAACTGCTTGCAAATTTTGCTAGTGACGATTTTCCGTTGGATTCCACGATGATTTGGACTCCCCATAAACCCTTACATTCGAGGACGAATGTTCCTAAAGGGAGGGAGGGAGTTACAAACCATATCCACTCGTGTTAGTTCATGCCATATGTTAGTTAACATGAATCCAAGAAGTAATTATACTTGAGATAATAAGAAGTTAATCCTATTGATCTTAAGTGATACAAGGGTGTATAAGGGTGATTAACAAGTATTAGAAGTTAAACGAATCAAGGATGTTGTAACTCCTATTTTTGGGTAAACCTATAGGTGATTAATACACTCAATAGGTCATGTTTTAATGTATTTGAATCATATAATATCCATTTCATAGTCTTGAAGTCAAACGAGTTATGAAACAAAAGTCGAAAAAAAGTTGTCACAACTTAGGTTCACAATTTTACTTAAACATTAGGTCAAATGTTTCTAAGCTTTTCTCCCAATTTACAAGGAATTATGGGGTAATATACCCACCAAATTAAATATCTATGCGTCTAGTTTTCAATTCATGAAACCGTTTATCAATACGATATCGGAGTAGAGAGATATAGTTATTTTTGTGAGACTGCGCAAGCTGCTAGGTGACAAGTAGGTGTGTCAATACTTGTTAAAATGATAGCCCAAAAAAGGGAAATTTCGGGTAGGCTATTGAGCCCATTTAAAGGGTTATCTCCTGCAATATAACCCTCAATATATCTCACAAAAATTCAGATCAAAATCCTTGCAAAGCTCCTCCCAAAAATCCCACACAAACCCTAATCGATTTTCCATCTCTTTCAAGTTCTAATTGAGGGTAAAATCAAGAATTTGAAGAATCAAGGGAAGGGCTTAGTTATCCAACGAGTAAGGTACGATTACTGCACTATTTCATACATTTTTTCTGCTGTTAACTCATATTAATTCGTTCTATACATGTAAGAACTCATGAGATGGTGATCGGAAGCCGTGAGTTTGAGTTATTCACTTGTAGCGGACTAATTTGTAGATTGTTTTGTCTTGCTGTTGGGCTGCGTGTTTTACTACTATTTTGTGAAGTTTTGGAGGTGTAAGGGTGTGGAGAAACACCATATATATGTAGGGTTGTGGGCTGATAGTTCTTCGTAACATTTTTGGGTCATTTGACACGACTATGATGGTCGTCATATGTATGAAGTAATTAGATTGTGCATGGACTATTTTAGGAGGCTCAATATGATTATTATTGATGTTGTTTAGGCTGTTCGGTGACTGTATTGAATGGTGTGAAGTCATATATATAGAGGAGGTGTTATCTGTGTCACCGTAAAATGGGTTGTAATTGATACATAATAGTCATGTCGCTTAAATGATAACGATAATATCGTTTCTCATATTATAGACTAAGAAGTTGTGATTATTGCATAGCTTGAGATTGGGGAAGTATATACAAGGTAGGTGACGCTATCCCTTTCCTTGTTTTGCACGACTCCGATTGTACATTATATAATGAACGAGCTTCCAAGATACTCTACTCTTAGAAGCTAACGGTACTTACATTGTTTCCCCTCTTATGGAACGATCTATGTGATGTTGCTTCTCTTTTTCTTATGTTATCAATGTTGTTGGTACTTCCTGATTCCTATAAGGTTCATAGTGAAGAGTTAGTCTTAATAATATGTACAAAGGATACCAACCTTACGTCACTCCAAAAGGTCTAGAACGTGTTCCCATGAATCGAGCATGCATTATATATATGTATCTATTTTATTCTACCAAGCCACGCTATAGTTGGTCGGGCACGACACCTACTACGCAACCACTGATCAGTTGGGTTTTACCGAGCTCCACATTGCTGGGTACGATTCTACCGAGCCTTATGATGGCCGGGTACGTTTTTTTACCGAGCCTATTACGGCCGGGTACGATATGATGATGATGATTCCCACCGAGGCGTATGTTTTAATAGTTTATGTATTTATACATATGTATCATGCATTTCATGTCAGTAGCCCGCAGAGGTACTCAGATGTTGCAGGTTGTATATTCTCTATCCCTGATTATATTACTGTTCATATTTATGGTTCCCTGCCTTACATACTCAGTACTTTATTCGTACTGACGTCCTTTTGTTTGTGGACGATGCATGTCGTGCTGCAGGTCTAGATAGACAGGCAGGTGAAGCTCCCCCACCATAGTAGGCTATCTAGTTCAGCGGTGATTGGTGAGATCCCTTCTCCGGGCTTGCCATGGTCTTGGTATGCATTTTTGTTATAGATATTATGGGTATGTCGTTCCTTGTTCCGGCTATGTTGTAGAGCTTATGTTCAATTAGAGGCTCATAGATAGGTGTCGACTCATGTATAGTTTGTTATGCCTTGTTGGTTGGGTTTTGTTGTATAGTCTTTCATGGTATCGTAGTAGCTTGTACCTTATATATAGTTTCTTGATTTTCTGGCCACCACATGTTATGTATGTTTATGCCATCATATTTTATTGTTGTTTGTTCGTGATCCATGGATACCATTAATATTTATCTCGTTGGCCCTAACAGATGATAAAGAAGGTTAGGTAAAATGTATGTTGGTGCGCGGCAAGTATGGCCGGGTGCTAGTCATGGCCCTCCAGTTTGGGTCGTGACACATTGGTAGGCCAATATGGATGTATGATCTAATTTGAGTCGGCTTGGTTGACTCTGAGTTGTATTGTTGAGGGATTTGTTGATTCGATTGTTGTTGAGCTTATTAGTAGACTTGGGAGATCTATGAGTTACCTTTATGTATTGCGAGGCATTGAGATTAGTTGCTTATCGGCACATATGGTGCGGTTTAATTGGGGTCTCTCAGTGAATTCGAGGGGGGAAGAGTATTAGGTGTTGCTCGACGGATGGCTTATCGGTTGTGACCTTTAGGGTTTGTGTAATGTTGTGTCAATTGCTTCACATTGGTTATGATGATTTTCTTTGATTCTAGACATCTAATTGCATGTGGTTGTCGGTTTGAGCATAGCGATTAGATGTGTATCATGTGGAGCAGTGTGTGGATAAGGTCGCGTATTGCAGCGAAGTTATGTAGATGTATAAACTGTCGGATTAGATTTGTGTGTTCTGGTTCTATGATGTGTGACGGGCTCTCAGCATTATGTGTGGTGGTACTGGTGTGCTTGCGGTACAACCCTCTCATTTGAGTCATTCTCACGATTTGAGTACATTTAGAATGTTGCTTATTGGTGCGCGGATTGCACGAGTTATGACTTTTGATCGTTTGATGTGTCATGTCACCAAAGTAGTTGTGTTGGTATTAGATCAAATTGTTGGGATCTACAACGAATACAAACAGATTCGATTTCAGTGCTTTGGAGGGATAATATCGATGTTCGGCTTAGAAATTTGCGTTGGCCTTTCTAAAACAGAAGTGGTTTCATGAATGGTTGATCTGAAAAGTGGTTATGACTTCCTATGTGTTTCATTTATCATTGGAATGAGGATTTATGTGATAAAAGGCTTATTATCGAAATTCAGATATTTTAAGAAACTGTTGTGATTAGAATTCATCGCTTCGAGCATTTGAGTTGTGTGGTATATCATGCAATTTCATCCGAGGATGCAGATACGATTTGTTACAGTCCGGGCTTATTGAGAGCATATATGTGTGATTCTGGTATTGTAGACGGTTTCGGAAGTAAAATGTGGTTCGAAGGTTTGTGGGTCAGGTTGAATTGTGAAATTTCAGTTACATTGTTTTATCGGAACTATACGAGATAGGGTGACATGTGATCACCCATTGGGTATCTTCATGGTAAGGTTATACATCGACTTGTTGACTTTTGGAACAACTATGTGCACGTTCGAGGACAAACATATATTTAGTGTGGGAGAATATAATGACCGACCGGTCGTTTTAAGCTTTTGCATTTCACTCATCAGTTCTCGAGCATGACTAGCCTCGTATGGTATATTATGACATGTAAATCATCGGTTTTAGTTTTCAAGGTAATCAGAATGAATTTGGAAGAACAGTTCTCAGTTTGAAGCTAAAAATTTGAAAGGTTTGACCAAGTCTTGAATTGTTTGTATATGATCTCGGATTGAAATTTTTATGATTTGGTTAGCTACGTTAGGTGATTTGGGACTTAGGAGAGTGATCAGAATGTATTTTGGAGGTCCGTGGAAGGTTTATGCTTGAATTGATGAATTTAGGATTTTGGTTTTTTTCGGTTGATAGGTGAGATTTTGATATAAGGGTCGGAATGGAATTTTGGAAGTTGGAATAGGTCTGTTGTGTCATTTGTGATGTCTGTGCAAAATTTCATGTCATTCGGAGTTGAATTGGTGGGTTATGGAATTGTTTGTGGAACTTGAAAGTTCCTAAGTTCTTAAACTTGAATATGAAGTTGATTAGGTATTTTGGTATTGTTATGAGTGATTTGAAGGCGCGACTAAGTTTTAATGATGTTACGGGAGGTGTTGGTGTGTTTGGATAGAGGTCCCGAGGGCCTCATGTGTGTTTCAGGTGAGTTTGAGCGAGTTCGAATATTACCGCGACTCATGAATTGGTTCTGGTGCTTAAATTTACAGCTGGGGTGGACGTTTTTCCACTGAGCGTGGTGGTTTTACCACTGGGCATGGTAGTTTTATTGCGGTCGCAAAAAATGGTCCGCGGTCATGAAGAATCCGCAGGTCGTTTGTCCAACTTCAGAAGCCTATAACTTTTGATATACAAGAAATTTTGAGATTATTCAAAAACAAAAATTTTAGCCCTTTGTGTCTAGTTTCCAGAAACATAAAGAATGCTTAATTTGGACATCTGTAGAGAAAGTTATACCCAACATTCTAAAGACTAGCACTGCAGTCAACAACCACCACTTTTGCGCGAACCTCGGTGGATTTTGTGCGGTCCTCGGTGGATTTTGTGCAGTCCGTGATGCTGGGATATGGAAGATGAATTATAAATACATGTCTTGGAGTTTTATTTCATATTTTGACCTAGAGAGCTCGGGCTTTGGCGATTTCTCGAGGGATTTTCAAGAAAAACCATCGGGATAAATGGTTCTAACTCAATTTCTGCTAAAATACATGATTATAATGTTGGATTCATCATTTGAGTAGAGACTTGGGAAAAATTGTGGAACTTCATATAATGAATTTATGGGATTTGAAAGCCAATTCGAAGTCATAAGTGAGTGAAGCTAGTATGGATTGTCTCGTAATTGAATGAGTTGTTAGATTTTGAGACTTTGGCCATATTTTGAGACGTAGGCCCAGGGGTTGGGTTTGAGCAATTTCAGTTTTTTATGTAAATTGGATATTTTCGAGTGGGATTTATTCCCTTAGCATATTTTAATGGCTATGTACTAATTTTGGTTAGATTTGGAGCATCTGGAGGTCGATTAAAGAAGGCAAAGGCATTGCGGGCTAGAGTTTTGACCGGATCGAGGTGAGTTATGATTATAAATATTGTTCTGAGGGTATGCAATCTTGGATTGCATATCATGGTGCTATATTAAGGTGATGCACACGCTAGATGACGAGCATTTGTCGGGCAGCGTTGGGGATTGTAACTTAGTCCATCCCGAATGACTGTTTTATCGCGTATTTGATTGAAAACTATTTTCTATCATCATCTATTGGGCTGAATGTCATATTTGGTCCTCGTGCCAACTACTTGGAACCTTAGGGGATTTTTACTTATATTTCTTCACAGTTTTGACTTTATACTAGTATTCAAATATTCTACTGTTTTTTTAACTCAGCCATGTTTACTCTGCTTTAATACTTAAAATGATATTTTATATAATATTTTGGGTTGAGCATCATGTTTTACTGTTTCCCGAGTGGCTTGTGTGATTCTGACTTAGTAAGGCTGAAGGCCTACGTTGTGAGGAAACACTGATTATGATAATAAGGCAGAGGGCATGAGATTTGTACGCCACGAGGTGGCTTGTTAATATGAGGCTTAAAGACTATGTGATTATGCCACAAGATGGATTGATAATGCGCCTGGGCCGTATGGGGTCCCTCCAGGAGTCTGCACAACCCCAGTGAGCGCGGGTACCCATTGTATGATGAGATAGAGCCCGAGGGGCTAGTACTGTTCCATGTGTTACCCGAGGGGCTGATCTGTTCGTATTGTGCCCGAGGGGCAGTTTTTTTTATGTGTTTGTCTCTTCTAGTTGCCTGTCATTTACTTGCTTAACTATTAGAAAGGTGTTTAGGGAAACTTATTCTAAACTGAGATGTTTTTATA
Source organism: Nicotiana benthamiana (assembly GCA_034376525.1). NCBI lineage: Eukaryota > Viridiplantae > Streptophyta > Magnoliopsida > Solanales > Solanaceae > Nicotiana > Nicotiana benthamiana. The sequence goes on along the minus strand of CM067324.1, from coordinate 127,143,302 downwards.
AGATTTCACTATCTCTTGCCTTTTAATAGTTTTACACTGATTCTTTATAGTATATTGTTGTATTTTTATATGATTTCTTATCGCACAGTCTTCATTTATTATTATTACTCACCGAGTTGGAGTACTCAGTTTACTCCCTGCACCCTTCATGCAGATTCGGGCGTTTCAGGTTCTGCCAGTGAGATTGATTGCTCAGCAAGGTATTCGGACTCCACTAGGCAGCTGCTCGGTGTTCGCAACCTAGTGTTTCTCCATCCTATTTTATTTCCCGTGTCATAGTTATGTATTGGCATGTGAAAACTCTTTTCCAGACTTGTAGACTTATGATAGATGCTCATGACTGGTGACACCCGATGTCAGGTTGTGTTTGTTTTGTTTATGCAAAATGTACTGGTTCACTGCTTATTTGATATTTAATCGTTTTAAATACTTAAATTGTGTATTTTAATGTTTTAATGAATTGGGTGTTGCGTCGGCTAGCCTTGTCTTCACGAGAGGCGCCATCACGACTGGCTCCAGGTTTAGGGCGTGACAAGTTGGTATCAGATCCTAGGTTATGTAGGTCTCACGAGTCATGAGTAGGTTTAGTAGAGTCTCGCGGATCAGTACAGAGATGTCTGTTCTTATCTCTAGGAGGCTGCAGAACCTTTAGGAAAAACTTCACATTCTTGAATTTTTATCGTCCATCCTTGATTCAACTTGAGACGTAACCCTTTGAATTCCTTCCACGCGTTTTCGTGCGCGCATGAGCACTCAGTACCGGATGTGCATCGATGGCTTGTGACTCCCTGATGAGGGGCGAGATGTGATCTTTGTGTGTTGATGTTGGGCTAGTTTGGAAGACATAAGACCAGATATTTGCCTGTAGCTCACAAGAATCCCACATCGGAAATGAGGGGGGAGTCCTGGGCTATATTAGTAAGACTTGGACTTACATGTGCATAGGCCTTTTCCTTAGTGGGACGGGGGAGAACAAAACTGTGAGAGTGGTACCCAAAGCAGACAATATATACACAGTGTGGGCCGGGGTCGTTACAGCAAAACAAAAATAAAGTCTTTAACCAATATATTAGGAAAAGGAAGAGAGATAGTATTGGTTTTGATGGTCCATCATTTTCTATTCTTACTCCTACTCCTCTAACTACACAAATGAGCATTGATGAGGACTTATATATGGAGCTTGAAGGAAATGTTAATGAAGATCTTGGTCGAGGAAAAAGTAATAAGAAGCTTAGTTGGCAATTGAAATATCCTCTTGAACGGGAAAGAAGAACAGGAACATCGATGGCACACAATGAAAATACTCCCAAGCATACGAGCTGGATAAAATCAAAATATACCCCTACATGTATTTTTCATTATGTCAAAAATGATGCAAACTTATCGAAGAAATTCATGGGGTGGTTGGGCAAGGAGAAAAGGAAAGGTCGCAAAAAAGTATAAGTCCCTAAATGTATTTCATTATTTGTTAATCGCTTAAATTTGTGCCCTGAACTTGTTATTTTAAATTTATGACTAAGTGTATTGAGCTTGAAATTCCTAAAGTTAAGTGTCCTTAACTTTTGAGATTGCAAGTCTAAGTTTAGGACCAAGTGTTCTTAACTTTTGAACTTGTAAATGTAAGTTCACGATCAACTGTCCTTAACTTTTGAACTTGGAACTCAAAGATAAGGACCAAGTGTCCTTAACGTTTTCACATGGAATTCAAAGTTCGGGACTTTTGTTCTTAACTTTTGAACTTGGAACTCAAAATTCAGGACCAAGTGTCCTTAATTTTTGAACTTGGAACTCAAACTTCAGGACCAGGTGGCTTAATTTTTGAACTTGTAAGTCTAAGTTCTAGACCAAGTGTTCTTAACTTTTCAACTTGTAAGTCCAAGTTCAGGACCATGTGTCCTTAAGTTTTGAACTTGAAACTTGAAGTTCAGGACCAAGTGTCCTTAACTTTTGAACTTGTAAGTCTAAGTTCAGGACCAAGTGTCCATAACCAAGTGTCATTAACTTTTGAACTAGTAACTCAATTTCAGGACAAAATGTCCTTAATGTTTGAATTTGGAACTCAAAGTTCAGGACCTATTGTCCTCAACTTTTGAACTTCTCAGCCTAAGTTCAGGACTAGATGTTGTTAATTAGGAAATGAGGACTAACTTCTAACTTTGATATTTTCGAAATTTTTAGGGGAGAAACTGATATATATGCTGACGACAATGGCATGAGAAAGAATCTATATAAATTGTACCATCAAAGCATCAGTAGGAAAATGTTCTCCTTGAGCTTTTAGATAGTAGATTTGTACTTGATGATAAGGTTTAATTCACAAGGCATTTATTTCTTTATTCTTAATTTATTATTTTTAGTTATTTATGATTGGTGGATTTGTTTTATTTTATTTTTTTTTTGCTTTTTATGAAGCATATTGATATTGCCCTGTATTATTTGAGAAAGTAGGAATGCTACCACCCTCGAGCCCATCCTTTTCGTTGCACAACTACATATATACGTTTTGATAACTATATGCTACTTGTATATAAGGATTTCAATGAAGATACTATAGATGGGTTTTGGTGTGGTGATAATCAATTGTTTCTGACACTATATGTGTGGGTGATAGTGGTAGATGTAGAATTGTTTGGACAGAGGTTGAGAAAATATTTTTTCCATGTCAGCTTCCTACAAAATATTATGATGTTGTAGCATATTTTTTTGGGGGGCTATTGGACTTGAATGAGAAAAAGATTGATGTGTACGATTCCATATGTAGGAAGCCATATGAGGCAGAATGAATCACATTGAAATGCTGGTGACGTCCAAATCCACCAATAAAAGCAATAGATACGGTCGCAAAAATATAATTTCCCAACTATGAGTCGGGGTCGAATCTCACAGAGAACAACGTGTAGGCGATTAGGAATGTAAGAGAATTATCGCTAGTCGCGCAGTGCCAAACAATAAGAATTTTGGGTTGACAATTGTTTTTATATCTAAGATGCGAAAATGTACACTAACCTATAAAACAAGTAAAATGATCAATGGCTACAAGTATGAAAGCATCGGGAATTACACTCAAGTAACGATCCAATGTATCTCACGATTTTACAAATATGAGCGAGTTTATGTTAATTAGCCACGGATAATAATTCTTAATTAGCTTCTTCTGAAGACTAACAAGACTTCCTAATTGAACTATCCCTAATCATAATTAGAAGATTAAGCACACCCGAAAGGCTATAAGTAGTTCAATCCTATCCCTAGGTAGAATCTATAAAATGAGGGTTAGCGCCTCAAGTTCTTGTTAAATAATCTTTCCCAACCACAAATTATTTTTCCCAAAATTAATTCGGAGTTAATGGGCGAGTCCTAGGGTTAGCTAATCCCTTTGGAAACATTAAAGAACAAGAATAATTAAAGAAACAACAACTCACTTCATAAATATAGAAAAATCATTCAATACATAAGCACAACAAGGTATAAAATCCACACTTTAATTATGATTATTCCCATAAACAAGATTCAAGTGTTGGATAAAATACTACACACTTAAATATTCAATACAAAGCAAGGAAATGAGGAAACAAACATAAATGAGTAAGAAAACCTTAACCACAAGCTTTAATCTTCACAATTCAAGTGTGTTTGTGCAAAACCCTAGCCTCCAACTTGTTCTTTCTAGTCTAAGAGACTGAAAATAAGCCAAAAGATCCTCTAAATGTTTGCTTGGACAAGAACAAAAATCATTTGGGGTGAGAATATGTGAAATGCTAAATCTTCCCCAGGCCATGTGCTCTACTTCCGTTTCTGCGGCAAAGTGACCGCTGATGCGGTTCCGCAGAAGCGAAAAATCAACCGCAAAAGCGGAATTCTTCCTGTTCAGCCATTTTCGCGAAAGCGGATATTTCACCGCTTCTGCGGTCTCGCAGAAGAGAGTTTTCAACCGCAGAAGCGGTTTCTTCCTAATCCTCCCATTTCGCATAGGCGATCAATAATCCGCATAAGCGCAGGTTGCTCCTCCGACCAAGGATCCACATAAGCGGAAATAGTTGGGGATTTTTGCATGGTTTCAACTCATTTTTGCTCAATTCCATTTCACTTCAATGCAAACCACTTCATAGCATCATGTACCTGAAAATCTCACAATAACCACTATAAATATCCTCATTTCATACTTAACACGACATAAAAGCAAAGGTAAAAAGGCTAAAATGTGTGGTAAAATCACCCCACATTAAATGTATGCACGCATGATCCCCCACTTGCTATAGTTCTCACAGTTTGACAAAAATTACAAGTCTTTTAGAAATGCATTCCACAAATTTGATATTCAGTGGCAAAGATCACCATAACAAACTGGATCGTACGTGTTGTCATTTGCTATATAATTTATATGTACTTTATATTTATTTTATTAAAGATATTGTTTAATTGACTCCATATATTACATTTTTCTTATGACTGATTGTGGTGCATTCCTAATCAAGTATGTGAAGTTGTTGATGATGGGAAAGGATGTGGAGAAATTCCAACATGAAGACATAACAAACTTTAGAGAAGAACTTGCACCAAATCTTTGGGCACATGGGGAATGAAAAATAAATTCTGGTTATGATACACCACCAGAAAATGTCGGCGATGACTATGATAGTGAAAATAAAACTTCCTGCCCAAAGGAGTTGTAATTTAGTTGTAAAGAAAGTTAGTTGTAGTTGATTTTTTGTATAAAATTGTAGTAAAGAATACAAATGAATTCTGAAATATCTTGTAAATTGTTCAGAGTGCACATTTATTTATTTTGGATAGCATAACTTTTTGTCACAACTATGCCAAATTATAATTTCAGAAGTAATATGAAGGCATCATGTTATTAATTTCTTTGTTTCTATTAAGTATTTTGTCCATTTGCAATCCTTAAATTAAGTGTGTTGAGCTAGTTAGTATTAGTTAAGGACCAAATATCCTTAATTGTTTAACTTGAAAATTAAAGTTTAGGACAAAATGTCCTTAACTTTTTAACTTGTAAGTTTAAGTTCAGGATCATCTGTCTTTAACTTTTGAACTTGAAACTTGACGTTCAGGACCAAGTGTCCTTAACTTTTGAACTTGAAACTCAAAGTTAAGAACCAAGTGTCCTTAAATTTTTAGTTAATAATTCAAAGTTAAGGACCAAGAGTCCTTAACTTTTTAACTCGAAAATCTGAGTTCAAGACCAAATGTTATTAACTTTTGAACTTGGAACTCAAACTTCAGGACTAAGTGTCCTTAATTTTTGAACTTGGAACTCTAAACTAAGGACCAAGTGTTCTTAACTTTTGAACTTGGAAATCAAAGTTAAGGACCAAGTATTCTTAACATTTTAATTTGGAATTCAAACTTAAGGACCAAGTGTCCTTAAATTTTGAACTTGTAAGTCTAAGTTTAGGATCATGTATCCTTAAGTTTTGAACTTGAAACTTGAAGTTCAGGACCAAGTGTCCTTAACTTTTGAACTTGGAATTCAAAGTTAAAGACCAAGTGTCCTTAACTTTTAAACTTGGAACTCTAAGTTAAGGACAGTCTGTAAGTGCAAAGAAACTTTGAAAATTCAGTGCATCTTCTCAAATAAAAACAATCTAAATGAATTCAATTTATAGCAAAAACTTAAAAGAGTAGATAAACATAAGAGTATATATCTACTTTTCTCTATGCTTCCTTTAAAATCGATGGACTGCCAGAGAATATATACAAGTTGTTCTATTATGACAAATTCTTCTGCAACGACCACATTTGAATGTTATTTTTGATGACTCGGTAGCTGGAATATGCCTTTTCTTCTGCATTCTACCTGGAGGCACATTGAAAGCTGGAGATTTAATAGTTTGTGACTTAACACTCTCTGGTAAAATTCAAGAATCAGTATGTCCTACAGGATGTATTTACCTTTCATATATTTTCAGCCAAGATTCCTTTAAGTAATAGCGTGAGCAAAAGTTAGACTTCTTGATGTTTCTCTTCTCATCAGCTACAATTGCATGCATACATGGTATTCATCAAATTGAAACTGAAAACAATCACATGTTTTTAAGTCTACCAAGAAAGTAATTCCTTCCTCCTCAACTCTAGAATGGCACGAATCAACAAGGAAGACCTTCAATGTTGAAAAATTATAAGTTTGTACATTATGTTAAATTATCATTAAAATAAGAAGCTAAACAAAGAACATAATACTTACATTCAAAGTAAATGCTAAATCTATTTTTTTTAAATTACTCTTCTACCCAATAAGAAACATCATATTAATCTCCTTCTGCTTCATTTCTTCTTTCATAAAACCAACGTTGTAGCTTCACTTGGATGAAATCCGTTGTTCTTAATATAGGCAGTTCCCTTGCTACTAATAACACATAACTCATTGACTCAACTATATTTGTTGTGATCATGTCATATCCTCATCGTGGACTACAAGAATGTGCCCACCTTTCTGGTGGTTCTTCCATCAAGTAGTCATAAGTCTTCTTATCTACTTTTTTATTTATCTGACATGTATAGATCAAATTTTTGCGCTTATATACTCTTGCAGCACTTTGGAAAAGTTTTATAACCTCATTTTTTACTTTCTTCGCTTTAGGTTCTGCTCCAAAAGATAGATACACATCCCATGCTGGATTTCAAGATATACCTTTGTAATACCTGGACAAGAGGGGCTTGCTCCGATGGTAAGCAACCCCCACTTCCAACCGAGAGGTTGTGAGTTCGAGTCTCCCCAAGAGCAAAGGTGGGAAGTCCTTGGAGGGAAGGATGCCGGGGGTCTATTTGGAAACAACCTCTCTACCCCAGGGTAGGGGTAAGGTCTGCGTACATACTACCCTCCCCAGACCCCACTAAGTGGGATTATACTGGGTTGTACTTTTTACCTTTGTAATACCATATTCAATAGATTGATGCTTACCTAATAAAAAGATTAAATTCTCACGGCTCCTCATTGCATTATGAAAGTCACTAAAGTACCACTTATAGGAATTGTTATTTTCAGATTCTATAATTCAAAAGGCTAGTGGGAAACTTTGGTTATTTGCATCTTTTAAAACTGAAATCATTAAAACACCACAAAATTTTGACTTCCAAAAGTTGCTTCAACAACAATCGCTGGTCTACAATGATTCCAAACAGTTATTGATGATCTATATGTATGAAACATATAAAGAAACCTGAAAATACAGTATAATAGAAGGTTAACAGAAGTTAATGACAGGTAGTCCTTAACTTAGACTAACAAGGTCAAAAGTTAAGGACAGGTAGTCCTGAACTTCAGGTTACAAGCCCAAAAGTTTAGGATAGGTAGTCCTGAAGTTAGAATAACAAGCTCAAAAGTTAAGGACACTTGGTCCTTAACTTAGTGTTTCAAGTTTAAAAGTTACGTACACGTAGTCATTAACTTAGATTTACAAGTTTAAAAGTAAAGGACATGCGGTCCTTAACTTAGAGTTACTAGTTTAAAAGTTAAGGACATGTAGTCCTTAATTTAGAGTTACAAGCTCAAAAGTTAAGGACATGGAGTCCTAAACTTAGAGTTACAAATTCAAAAGTTAAGGACAAACAATCCTAAATCTTTTAACTTGCAACTCTAAGCTTAGGACCAAGTGTCCTTAACTTTTTGACAGCACACGTCGATTTTAAGGATGGCACATCCTTAAGTTTTTCACTGGTTAAGGACAACATGTCCTAAAGTTTATATAACTAACTATGAATCTCTTGTTTGATTGTTTACCTGTTGTTTTCAACTATCTTTATGTTAGTATATGTTCCCGGGTTTTTGATTTTCATCATATACAAATATGAAGACAATAATTTATAATTTTATTCAGGAGTTCCTCTTATTAAAACTGAAGTACGTTGAATAGCACACCATGTCTTGTGATACCCAATGTCTAGTCCATGCAATTTTTGCATTTCTGCCATGACAAAAGCTGGTGTAATTTCAAATATTGGGTCTCAAAGATTGTAAATAATGTAACCAGTAATAATCTTTGATGTTGCATGCCTTTGATCTGCTTTCATAGTGTTAATTGAGCGGTCATCGTTTTCTCATCTTTACTATCTTGAATGGTGTTGAATCTTTAACTCCGAAAGCACGCATACACCACCCACACATATCGTTATTGCGTTTCAAATAATATGTTGTTGAGATTGATCTAACAACATTGAATTCAGAATGTCCTTTAATTGCTATATTCGAAAATAGTTAATTATACTCTTCTTTTTGTCAAATATTGATCCCACTTTTATTTCATCCAATGAAGCATTTTCTCTTAATATTGTAGTTGGAGATTATTTTTTTTCTGAATTTGAGTTTTATCTAGTTAGTTGAGAAGAGGTTTTTTTAGTAAATTCTTCTATTACCTGCACTCTCTAATACATGAATACTCAAAGCTTGTTCGTTGTCAATCTCTATAATGCGTTGTCCTTCCACTTGAATAGAATCAAATGTATGAAGCACTTCTTCAGTTAATTGTTGAGCTTCAACCATATCTATTTTTATTAATGTTGGTATTTGTTTTGATTGTCATGTTGATTTTCTCTATTGATATGTTTAAAGGTTCATGTCAATCCAAAAACTCTTTTTAAAATATAAAAATGAAACGACAACCGAGTGAATGACTTTTTAGTAACTCTATACATGTGTGAAGATCTCAATCTTTAGATATAAGCATTCACTTGCTTGTTCCCAGGTTGATATCAAACCATATCATTGCTTCAAACTTGTCTCTATCAATTCAATAACATCAAGACATGTTTAATGAAATCTTCAAATTGAATTGCCTCAGGTACTAGAACAAGCTTTATTTGATGATCAGGATACTTCTAGTCTTCAGTCCATCTACTATTAAAAGCAACTATAATACATATTGTTTCCATCTTGCAAGTCAAGAGAATGGGAAATTCATGACATATTTATATAGCAATCCTTGTACAACTAAGGACAGGAACTGTAAGTTCAAGACCAAGTTAAGGACCAAGTGTCCTTAACTTTGAACTTGAAAATCAAAGTTAAGGACCAAGTGTCCTTAACTTTTGAACTTGGAATTCAAAATTAAGGACCAATTATCCTTAACTTTTGAACTTGGTATTGAAAGTTAAGGATCAAGTGTCCTTAACTTTTGAACTTGAAAATCAAAGTTAAGAACCAAGTTTCTAACTTTTAAACTTTAATCTTGAAGTTCAGGACCATGAATCCTTAACTTTGAACTTGGAACTCAAACTTTAGAACCAAGTGTTCTTAACTTTTGAATTTGGAACTCAAACTTCAGGACCAAGTGTCCTTAATTTTTGAACTTGTAAGTCTAAGTTCTGGTCCTTCTGTCCTTAACTTTTGAACTTGAAGTTCAGGGCCAAGTGTCCTTAACTTTTGAATTTGGAACTCAAACTTAAGGACCAAGTGTCCTTAACTTTTGAACTTATAAGTCTAAGTTCAAGACCATGTGTTCTTAAGTTTTGAACTTGAAACTTGAAGTTCAGGACCAAGTGTCGTTAACTTTTGAACTTGAAAATCAAAGTTAAGGTCCAAGTGTCCTTGACTTTTTCAAAATAATTTGCAAAATGAGGACACTATGTCCTTAATATTCAGAACCACAACAAAAAAGTTAAGTACATTGTGTCCTTAACTTTCAATATAATTTTTAAAATTTGGACACTATGTCCTTAATATTAGTAACAACGGTCATGTTAATGACATCAAATTCTTAATATTATGTCCTCAATATTTGTAGAATAATCACAGGACGCAATGTCCTTAACGTTATCAATCCAGAAAAGCAAAAAACAATTCCTAGTAACGAAATAAAAATTAACACGAACACAATAAAACATAACTTAGATGTAATTTTATGTCGATTTTTGGATGAGAAGTTGAATACTATAGTTTGAAATCGAAAGAGAAGCTTCTGCAATTTTGGACGTTCACAGTCTCTGCTGTTGCTTCGGAAGTTAGTTACTTGCTGTTGTTGCTGATCATTAATAAGGAGCGTAGGTATAAACTTATAACATAAGTTATTTCATCCAGGAAGGTAAAAGTTTATTAAATTAGTGACTAAAGATTAAAGATATTTAAAATAGTGACTTAAAAATAAAGACATGTGCTATTAATTGCTATTTGTGCACGTCACCCTCTTTTTTCCATACTTATTCATTAATAGAATATACAAAAGCAAATTAAAATTGAAAAGAAGGAATTAAACATGGTGGCAAAAGATGGAAACATTTAATTACATTAGGGGAGAAAGGAAAGCGAAAGAGACAGGAAATGTTAATTTACTGACAGTGTTTGAACCTGGCCACTTTAACTGCAAAACCAAGGACCTCACTCAGTAAACTAACCCTCAACTTCCATTCATTTGAATTTCGAGGGGGGGGGGGGGGGGGGCCGGGGGTTGATTCCTAATGCAATCTTGATTTAATAAGGAAAATAAGTCCAACGCTCGTTGACCACAAAAACATCATGCATTGACACTGCACACTTTCCAAAAGGGATTTATAGATTACGCTTGCTTAGGATTTCTTTAATTGCTTAACCAAATCTTAATTTTAATAAGTAGTTCGACAGAAGTTTTCTCTTCATACGTTTCATGCGATATATGGACAAATCATCATGTGATATATATATATATATATATATATATATATATATATATATATATATATATATATATATATATATATATATATATATATATATATATATATATATATATATATATATATATATATATATATATATATATATATATATATATATAATTGGTTAATAAGACTCTAACCATTACTACTCGGGATTCAGAGTCACAATCCAGGAATATACTATAATTTTCTACAAACATCAGTCTGAAAGAAACTACAACTATTTTGGAATTAAAGAAAACATTAATATAGAGATGTAGAAGGGAACAGCAGGGCCTGCAGACGCCACTAGAACTATTTTGGGTCTCCAAGCTGTGTAACCTAAAGCAAACCTCTCAATCAGCCACTACATTCTCTGAAATCTGCATAGAAAGTGCAGAGTGCAGTATCAGTACAACCGGCCTATGTACAGGTAAGTGCCAAGACTAACCTCGATGAGGTAGTGACGAGGCTACGGTGTGACAATTACAACATAACCTGCATACAGTATATAATAAAACAGAAAGAAGTTTAGGAAAAAATAAAGCAGTAACTTGCAAGGAACGAACACGGAGCTCAAGTGTCTTATCAGTATTCAACTATAACCAATCCTTTAGAGAAATGCAAACCTACATAATTACTTACACTACTCAATTACTACTTTTCCTCTAGATTCCACCTCCAAATTACTCATATTTAGTTATAATTAACTTAATAACATCAAATATTGCTAAAGAAATCAATTTCAATATATAAATTTGGGTTTCCGAATAGTTCCCCCAAAAAGTCAAAAATGGACCCCGAGCCCGCTTGGTCAAAACTTGAGGTTCGGACCAAAAATCCTTCACATATTCACCCCTAAGTTCGAATATGTAATTAGTTCCGGAATCTGACCCCAAATCTAGGTCTAAACTCCTAATTTGTAAAAAAAAAAAAACATATTCTTCCAAAAATCCCTAATTCTACCATGAAAGAACAAGCTTTAGGACTAGGAATCTAATTGGCAATGATAGAAATTGAAGAAAATGAGTTAAAGAGTACAAACCTATGATTTGGTGTTGAGTTCCCCTCCAAAAATTGCCCTAGGCCAAGTTCTAGTGAAAGAGATGTGAAATTTTGAAGAAGTCCTATTTTTGGGTATGTTTTAAAATCACAGGACATGACTTCTTTGCATTCGCAAAGGTCCTGTCGCGATCACAACACAAAACAACCAAAAGTCCTATGCGTTCGCGAAAGGCTGCACCCCCCCCCCCCCCCCCCCCCGCCTTCGCGTCACGACCCAATGACCGCATTCGCGTAGAAGAACAACTTACCCCTCCCCCAGGTCCCTAAGCCATCGCGTTCACATCTAGCTGGTCGTATTCGCGGGGGTTAAGACCCCAATTTCTCCAGGTTCGCGACTGTTCACTGGTTCAGGCTCAAATCCCTGCTTTACATTAGTGGACGTACAGGTTAGGCCAAGGCTCTGCACTCTTTCTTTCTGTGTGGGGCGATATTGGGGAGAGAGGGGAATGTGTCGAGGCGGCGCGTCCATGTTCACGAAGAGTAATTTCCAACCCAAGCCTAGGTTACCCTTTGCGATCACAATAATGGCTTCACGATCAAGAAGAACAAAGAATCAAAATACTAGCTGCACCAAAACACACCGAATTTCTATGCCTAAAACATCCATAGCCTATCCGAAACTCACTCAAGCCCTTGGAGCTCCAAACCAAATATGCACACAAGTCTATAAATATCATACGAACTTGCTCGTGCGATAAAATCACCAAAATAACAGATAGAACTATGAATTTAGCACCAAATAACATGGCATTCTTAAGAACGCTTTGAAATTCCTATTTTCACAATCAGACATCCGAATCACGTCAAATCAGTTCTGTTTCTAACAAAATTTCACAGATAAGGTATAAATATTATTTTAGACCTTACCGAGCTCCAAAATCAAAAAATGAACCAGATACAAACAAGATCAAATATTAACCAAATTTTTAAAGTGATTTAATTTTCAGTCTTTTAATTTTCATCAAAATTTATTTCTCGAGCTATGGACCTCAGAATTTGATTCCAGGGCATTCGTCCAGGTCCTATATTTCGATACGGACCCACCGGAACTATCATAACATGAGTCTGGGTTAGTTTACTCAAAACATTGACCGAAGTCAACTAAATAAACTTTTAAAGGTAAAGATTATTATTTTATCAACTTTCAACATAAAAGATTTCTGAAAATACCGGACTGCGTATGCAATATGAGGAGGAATAAAATGAGGTTTGGAAGGCCTCGAAACACGGTATTGAGTTCTAAAACATAAGATGACCTTTTGGATCATCACATTCTCTACCTCTAAAACAATTATTCGTCCTCGAACGGACATAGAAAAGTACCTGAACTGGGAAAAGGTGGGAATATCTTCTCAGCATATCGGCCTCAGACTCCCAGGTAGCTGCCTCAGCAGGTTGACCTCTCCATTGCACTCGAACTGAAGAATAACTCTTCAATCTCTCTTGATTAACCTGCCGTCTAGAAAACTTACCGGCTTCTCCTTGTAGGTCAAATCCTTGTCCAACTGGACAATGCTGAAATCTAACACGTGGGATGGATCGGTGATACTTCTGAAGCATGGACACATGGAATACTGGATGTATCGATGATAAGCCTGGTGACAACGCAAGTGTGTAGGCCACCTTTCCCACTCACTCAATGATCTCAAAAGGCCCAATATACCTAGGGCTTAACTTGCCCTTCTTTCCAAACCCATTACACCCTTCATGGGCGATACCCAAAGAAAAACTCTCTTTCCCACCATGAATACCATATCACGAACTTTACGGTTGGCATAACACTTCTGCCTGGACTGAGCTGTATGAAGTCTATCTTGAATGATCTTAATCTTATCAAGGTATAATGTACAAGATCTGTACCCAATAACTGAGCCTCCCCTGGCTCAAACCATCCCCTCGACGATCGACAATGTCTACCATATAATGCCTCATGGGGAGTCATATGGATGCTTTACTGATAGTTGTTGTTGTAGGTAAACTCCTTTAATGGCAAGAACTGATCCCAAGAACAGACATAGAGCATATCCTCCATGATCTGAATAGTACGCTCAAATTGTCCGTCCGTCTAAGGATGAAATGTCATGCTCAACTCGACCTGTATACCCAACTTACGATGTACTGCCCTCTAGAAGTGTGAGGTAAATAGCGTATCTCGATCAGAAATGATAGACATGGGCACACCATGAAGACGAATGTTCTCATAAATATAAATCTCTGCCAACCACTCTGAAGAATAGGAAACTGCCACAGGAATGAAATACGCTGACTTGGTCAGTCTATCCACAATAACCCAAAATGCATCAAACTTTCTCTGAGTCCGTGGGAGGCCAACAATGAAATCCACAGTGAAATGCTCCCACTTCCACTCAAGAGTCTATGTATTCTGAAGCAAACCACCAGGTCTTTGATGCTCGTATTTGCTGACAATTTAGACACCGAGATACATATGCGATAATATCTTTCTTCATCCTCCTCCACCAATAATGTTGCAGTAAGTCCTGATACATCTTGGTGGTGCCCGGATGAATAGAATACCAGGAACTATGAGCCTCCTACAGAATCAATTCACGAAGCCCATTAGGCACACAAACACAGCCGTGCATCGTCAAAACTCTATCGCCTCCAACTGCAATCTTCTTGGCATCACCGTGCCGCACTATGTTCCTAAGGATAAGTAAATAAGGGTCATCATGTTGTCACTCCTTGATATGCTCAAACAAGGAAGACCGAGCGACTGTGCTTGCTAAAACGACTAGGCTAAGAAATATCCAACCTCATAAATTTGCTAAGGCCTGGATATCTAATGCAAGCAGTCTCTCACTGACTGGAAGGTATGAAAGGCTGCCTATACTAGCTGACTTCCCACACAAAGTGTTGGCCACCACATTGGCCTTCCCGGGACGATACAAATGAGATCTTTTTGCTTGAATAAATACTGCTAACTCTTATGATCGGTGAATACCTCACACGACATGCCATATAGATAGTGCCGCCAACTCTTCAGCGTGTGAACAATGGCTGCTAGCTCGAAGTCATAAACAGGATAATTCTTCTTATAAACCTTTAGCTGCTGTGAAATATATGCAACAACATTGCCACCATGGATCAATACTGCTCCAAGTCCAATACGATATGCATCACAATATACTGTATAGGGCCCTGAAACTGTGGGCGACACTAATACCGGCACCATAGTCAAAACTGTCTTGAGCTTCTGAAAGCTCGCTTCTCATTCGTCTGACCATTTGAACGGGGAACCCTTCTGGGTCAACCTGGTCAACGTGGATGTTATAGATGAAAACCCCTCTACAAATCGATAGTAATAACTCGCCAAACCCAAGAAACTACGGATCTTCATGGGTGAAGTAGGTCTAGGCCAATTCTGAACGGCCTTAACTTCTCAAGATCCACCTGAATACCGTATGTTGATACGGTCCGAAGATGTTACTCATGCTCCCATCGAATGCGGGAGTAGATCAATATATCATTAATAAAAGCAATTATAAAGGAATCCAGACAGGGTTCAAACACCCAGTTCATCAAATCCATAAATGTTGCTGGGGCATTTGTTAAGCCCGAATGATATCAACAGAAACTCATAATGCTCATACGAATTCGAAAAGTTGTCTTATGGACATCAGATTCCCTAATCCTAAACTAATGGTAGCCAGACCTCAAATCGATCTTTGAAACCACCTTGGTACCCTGAAACTAGTCAAATAAGTCATCAATCCTCGTCAATGGATACTTGTTTTTTATGGTGACTTTGTTCAACTGCCGGTAATCTATGCACATCCTCATTGATCCACCCTTCTTCTTTACAAACAATACGGGTGCACCCCAATGCGAGATACTGGGTCTAATAAAGCCCTTATCAAGAAACTTGCAACTGCTCCTTCAAATCTTTCAACTCTGGCGGGGCCATGCGGTATGCAGAATAGAAATGGGTTGAGTGCCCGGAACCAAATCAATACAGAATTCAAGATCCCTATCGGGTAGCACCTTCGGTAGGTTTGCAGAAAATACCTCTGGAAACTCTTGAACCACTGATATAGGATCCATGTAAGGAATCACCGCACTAGAATCATAAACATAAGCCAAATATGCCAAACACCCCTTCTAGACCACACACCTAGCCTTCATATAAGAGATAACCCTACGGGTAGAATGATCAGGAGTCCATCTTCACTCTAATCGAGGAAACCCAGGCAAGGCTACATTCACAGTCGTGCTGTGCGATCCAATATAGAATGATAAGGTGATAGCTAATCCATCCCTAAAACAACATCGAAGTCGATCATATCGAGAAGTAGGAGATCTAAGCTAGTCTCAAGACCCCCAATAATAACCTCAAACGAGTGATAGACATGACCTTGAATAATAGAATCCCCTACCAGTGCGGACACATACACGGGAGCACTCAAAGAATCACAAGGCACAACCAAATATGAAGCAAAGTAAGATGATACATAGGAGTATGTAGACCATGGATCAAATAGAACTGAAGCATCTATACTGCAAACTAAAACAGTACCTGTGATAAAAACATCGGATGACTCAACCTCAGGCCTAGAGGGGAAAGCATAACATTAGAGGATGAGTCCTACCACTTTGAACCATATCTCTGGGATGACATCCTGCTGGTTGGCCTCCTCCTCTAACGGCCTAACCTCCATCTCTAACGGCCTGACCTCCACTTCTAGTAGTCTGACCTCTATCTCTGGCTCCTGACCTCTACCTCTAGCTGGTTGAGCAGGCGGTGGCACACTCGGTGTTGAAATCATGGCAGGAGAACCCTGTTGCTATGGTAGAACGTCCACTGATCTCGGACAGGTCTTCCAGATATACCTATAATCACCACACTCGAAATAACCATCTTGATACTGTGGCTGTGGAAATTGAGACTAACCTAGATGAGCAGACTAACCGCGATAATAACTCTGAAGAAGAGGTGCTCTGATAGGAGCTGGTGGTACACTATAAGTTATCTGCCTTGAAGAAGGTACATAAGGACTAGGTCTCCCTAAAGCTCCATGGGATATCTGAAGTATTGAATGAAACGACATGGGAGGAGGGCGCCTACCAAAAATACCTCAACCTACAAATGAGGCTCCACTGAATCCACCAAAGTGACCCAAACTCGTCTGATACCCCTGACCACTCCCCTAAGAGTAATTTGAACCCAGCTCGATTTCCCCTTCGCGATCACGAAGCACAAAGCCTCAGAATACCAACTGCAGCAAAACACACCATATTTCTAAGCCTAAAACATCCCTTAGCCTATTCAAAACTCACCCGAGCCCTCGGGGATCCATATCAAACATGCAAACAAGTCTAAAAATATCATACAGAATTTCTTGTGCGAATAAAACCTAGAACTACGAATTTAGCACCAAATCACATGAAATTCGTAAGAACTCTTTGAAATTTCTATTTTCACAACCAAACATCCGAATCACGTCAAATCAGTTTCGTTTCTTACCAAATTTCACAAATAAAGTATAAATATTATTTTGGACCTGTATCGGGCTATGAAACCAAAAATACGAACCAGATACCAACAAGATCAAACATTAACTAAATTGTTAAAATAATTTAATTTTCAGCTCTCAATTTTCATTAATAACTCATTTCTCGAGCTAGGGACCTCAAAATTCGATTTCGGGCATACGCCTAGGTTGAATATTTCGATATGGACCCACCGTTGCTGTCAGAACACGATTTCGGACGCATTTAGTCAAAACATTGATCGAAGTCATCTAAATTAACTGTTAAAGGAAAAATTTATTATTTTTATCAACTTTCAACATAAAAGCTTTCTGAAAATATGTCCGAACTATGCACAAAAATTGAGGAGGAATAAAATAAGGTTTTGAAGGACTCAGAATACAAAATCGAGTTTTAAAACATAAGATGACCTTTTGGGTCATTACAGCTCATGGCGCTTCTTCAATTAATTAATTGATATCTAAATTCCTGTATATATATATATATATATATATATATATATATATATATATATATATATTCAAAATTTAATTTGTTATAAAATATTAGATTATGGTAGATGTCCATATCTCTTTTAACACCCGCTACTTTTATTCATAACTCCCATTATTCCAAAATTTATGGTTGTAACTTCCATACCTACATGATCTCCCTCATGATCTTCCTACATGATCTCAAATACTTAATGCTATATTTATGGTATTCTTTTGTATACCTCTATGTAATACTATAAATAGAGGATGAGAAGTGATATTGTATATACTTGAATACATTGAAGAAATAAGAATCTCTCCTTTCTCTATCTTAACATTCTTGTCTATTTGCTTATTTAATATTATTACTTTGAGCTAAGTTTCTTAACACGTTATCAGTACGAATTGCTCATTTCATGATCTTCTACATTAAGGTTGTGGTAGGTGCTCTTTAACTTCAACTCTGGTCATGCCATTTTGGTGTGCAACTAACTTTATTCATGATCTTAATGGTTTATACATTAATACTAGTGCAAAAAATATCTCATTTTTGTTATTTAATCCTAAGAAATTAGACCAAAGATGAAATTTTTAAGGGTGAAGTTTTACTCCTATCTATCAGTAAGGAACACAACTATTCCTAAACCAAAATCAAAGTTCTAGTGAAAATCTTAGAAGCAATAAATTTTTGTTTACTAATTTTGGGTGCTACTATGAGTTTTTCTTTTCCTTCACACTTGTGTAGTATACATAGGTTTTCCTTCATACTAGCAGAATATGATTTTTAAGCTATTCTTGTGTCTTCAACTAATATATTAAGTGCACATATAGAAGACTGCGATATTATATACTTACAGTTTACCCATGTATTTACTAAAGTGATAATATTTTAAAGGCTCAAAGGTGAATCTCATTTGCACTTTGGCCTATTATGCTATTAGTTGATAGTAAGATGGTGGGTTAAAGTCCCATCGCACCTTGAGAGTAAGATACCAGGTTTAAATCTTAGTGCACCATGATAATAAGACGTTGGGTTTGAGGCTCAATGCATTATGGTCAAACATGTCTTTATATGAGCAAGACATTCGATTTGAGTCCCAATGCACCATATTGATGATATGATGATAACTAAAGAAAAATAATGTATATTTCATGAAAAATTATGAAGCTTGTCCCAGTGACTTGACCCATTCTTGAAGTGAATGTAATAGCGGTGCATAATAAATTTAAATAAAGACAAGTAGTTGATCAATGAACGTGACATGCCAAAGATCAAAATATAATAGTCATCATGATGGTAATTGTAAAAAGTTAAATAATAAGGGTTCTCAAAATATCATTTAAAGGTGAAGGAAACATGTATCAATGTGGTGTGTTAATATGAGACCCACTCAAATGATTGTAGTCCGTTACTTGAAAAAATGACTCGAGATAAGCATTATAAATGAAGACTCATTCCTGAAAGTAAATGTTGAAATATATATATGATAAATTATGAATAATAATGTGTGTATGCATAGTTGAATAAATGTTACAACTCATCTCTACGAGAGGTTTGAGAGAAATAAATATAATGAACATTACTATATGGTTACGTGAATATTTCATTGGTCGTGTACATGTGGTACACCAAAAATATTTTTTCATGCCTTATAAAAAGTTATTAAAAGAAAAGTAAAGCAAGAAACGAGTCTTGCCTAATATGATTTTGACCATGAAAATGATAAGATAATTTTTTCTATGGAGGAAATACTCACCATATTTGGATGGTGTTATAAAAGATCTTATAGTACAAAAAATAATAAAAGCTCCGGAAAAATTAATTTGTTACTACCCTAATGAATGAAATTATTCATGACATTGATATTATAGTAAGTATCAAAAGAACTTTTTGAGCTTCAAATATATTGGCCAAAGTGGTTGGCATATTGAGACTATAAATAAAGGAAGATTGAATATCTTCATATTACTATAATTATACTGGGTGAATATGAAAGGTTACTCGATTTTTCTTGTATTTGTATTGCACATATATAAGCATGATGGTGGAATCACATGCCACAAGGAAACTAGAGCTTTATTAAAATAAAAATTAGTTGGCATGACCGGTTAGCCATCCCGGTTCAATTATGATACGAAAAGTGATTGAGAATTCACATTGACATATATCGTAGAATCAGGAGATTCTTCGAGAATTCTCATGTACGACTTGTTCTCATGATAAAATTATTATTGTATCAGTTGGGGTTGGGATTGTGTTCCCTAATTTTTGGAACATATTGGAACAGTTGGGGTTGGGTTGAGTTTGAGTTAAAGTTTGCACAAGTTCACCAGTATATACTTCTTTTTTATCTAAGAGAGCTTTCAACTCTCTGATCTCTTCACTTACCTTGGAAAGTTGTTCAGAAAATGAGGTTCCAAGATGATCTTTATCTTTGTTTGCTTGACTCGAGGAAGATTTTTTCAACTGTCAATTCTAAAGTCAAAGCCCTTACCCGCTGCTCAAAGGTACTTTTACTCCCTTCTAATGCTTCGTTATCGATCTGAAGACTTTCACACTATTCCTTCCAATTATCCGCCTTCACTCGGTAGTCACGCATCAATTGCTCTGAAAGGGTAAATCTTTTTATCATCTCCGTGCCGATGAGATTGACCTAAAAAAGGGAAGGGGGAAATTAAAGCTTGAAAAAGGGATACCTTTAAAAAAGCATGCACGATATCGTTCATCAAGGTCAAGGAACTTGGCTATCAAGCTTATCTCTCTCGCTTGGACCAATCAAAGGCTTTAGCCATACATAAGCTTGGCCTAATTTCCTTAAAAGGTTACCCTCAGCAGGAACTTCAATGGTGACGTGTCCCATAGCTTCACCTCTGCTTGAGGACCCAAGTTTGGGGGTAAGGGAATGAGGAGTAGTTGAGGGAGGAACGGTAAAAGCAATTAAAATAGCTTGGGGAGAAACAGTAATAGCCACGATCGGCAAAGAAGGAAGCATAGGAACAGGAGCAGAAAAAGAAGCCATGAATGCTTCATAAGAAATCGGACCTAAGCTTTCACTACCAAACCCGCGGTTAAAAAGCTGTTCAACAGAATCATGAGTGGCAGTGGGAGTATCATTATCATCATCATCGGGAATTACCACCTGGGCTTTAACAGACTCGGTAAGAGGAATAGAATATAGGGGAGATGCTTCATCATCAGAAATGATGCATCTACGAGTTCATGACCTTGTTACCAGGGAACCCTCATCTTCCTCTTCTTCAGAGCCTTGGTCATTAGTAGCTTTTCTTTTAGATGAAGAACCCAAAATTATTTCTTGGGCCCTTTCCAAGGAGATGCGAGAAGCTATGGCTGCCTCGGCACTAATCCCTCGAACAACAAATCCTGATAAAAAGAAGGATTGAAATAAGTTCAAAAAAACAAACAACAATAAAATAAAACTCTTACCATGAGTTTTCACTTTCTAACCAGATCATTGGGAAAGAGTCTTCCAAGATCTTCCCTCCATTAGGGCAGTATTCAATAGCTTTCCTACCAACCACAAAAATTGAAATTTTCATCAACAATTCCCATAGTTGCTACAAAAGAAAAGAAAAATTAGATTACTAGTCATTAAAATCGAGGAAAAAGAGATACGAGAAAGTTATTAAAAAGAAAACGTACGTGCAAAATTCCACTTCACATGGAAGGGAACATTTTCTTCACCCACTAAACTAATAGTGGGGTAGCAACAAACTGTGCGTACCAGTCATAGTCTCTATCATCTTCAGGGCTAACCAAAACTCTCTTGCTCCTTGCCGATGAAGTAAAAATACCTTGGCGAAAGAGTCTAGGAGAGTAGAGATAAATTAAATGGGTAAAGGTGAAAGGCACACCAGCCATGTTAGTCAAATGCCTTAGACATGCAACAGTCCTCCACACTATAGGACCAATTTGACCTAAACAAATGTCAAAAAATCGATAGAATTCAAGGATAACATGATCAATAGCAGTTTTACAACCTAATGTGAAAGGGTATATGTAAACAAAAGAAAATCCTATTAAATAGAAGGTCATTCTCTGGTTCGCATTAGGAATTATAATAGGGAAATCATGACCCTAGTGGAAATCTCTACGAATCAAAGAAGTCAGACCATCAGTGATCTGAGTTGGATAGATATCAGTACGGTCCAAAGAAGGCATACCTGATTTCTAAGAGACTCTTTATCATTATAGAAAGATAGTTCCGTATGAACTATTTCTTCCACAAAAGGTTCATGCAGGGGTTTAGAGTGTTCTTGCCTCTAAAGAAAGGCCTATGAGAAAGAGAACCTCTGGTTCTAGAAGAAGGACTAAAACTAGATGGAGGAAGAGAAGAACTCTGTACGGATGAAGATCCTGAATTGCATAGTCTACCTCCTCTTCTACTCCTACTAGGGGAAAAAGAAAGATTATCAACTATTGGGACCCTCCTGGGGTTAGGGTTTGATGAATACATGGCAGTACGAGGAAGATGTAGAATAAGAATTGAATATTTTAAAAGTTTTACGAGGAAGATGAAAATAAGAATTGAATATTTTGAAAACTTTGAACTTTATGTGAGAAAGACAAAGATGAATACTATGTTTATACTAGGAAGCAGCGGTCGAAAGAAAATATCCAATGATGGAAAGGTCATAATGAGAATTGTTACTTCGTAATTGGTGAAGCCGTAAAAAAGCCTTAAAAAGCGCTACAAAGTCATAGGACCAACAAAAGGATGTTACGTGCAACAAGCATTAAATGGAAGTGACAATTAAAGCCTTGATTCTATAATAGCCTTAACGGCAGCAAAAATCCACTTTCCAAATATTCAATTTATGAATAAATGGCAAATGGGGGAGGGGGGGACTATCTGTATTGGAAAAAATTGAGTTTACACATATCGAAGTGATTAAAAGATGACACGTCATGACATGAAGTATGGTCAAAGAATGATGATTAGAAAAGAGGCACGAGTGGCAACAGACACGAGCAGAGGTACGAGTAGACTCGACGCTCGTACCTATTTAAATTCAAAAATTAAGGAGAATGAATCTGATGGTACAAACAAGTACACATACAGTATCTGATGAGCATTAAATACTAAAAATATTAGAGAATCTATATTAAATTATAATAATTATGTAACGTAATATTTAATGCTTTTAATTGTCTATAATGACAAATGCAAAACGTATATCTTAGAGATTGCTATAAAAAGGAGAAGACTGGTCATTTGTAAGGACACAAAAAATCAACTGAATATACTAGATTACTTTATTTTCTAATATCTATTTGTTATCAAATTTAATTTCTTTTATTCATTTTTAATTATCAGTAACTCGAGCTGTTCTAAAAATAAAATTTTGATCAAAATTCTATTTTTGGTTAAACAAACCCTTCTACTAAAAATGAAAGAATAGGTGTAGAAACAATTATTGAATGTGGGAACTAAAATGATGGGATTATTGGAACGTAAGTGCTAATGGGAACACAATAGGACGAAAGGGAGTGGCACTTAAGATAAATTTCTTTTTATAAAAATTATTTGGCTATTAAGGTGTAAAATAGGATGACTAAAAAGAGAAGATTCTATCAATGCGACTCTTAGTATTGTCACATTTCATAAGTCGTCTACGAGTCAAATAATTAGTGGACTTATCAATGTATGTAGTTAATTTTCAAAAATAAAACTTCCTTGTTGGTGGAAATCGCGTTTACAGAATTCAACTCAAAAGAAAGTACCAATTTCCTTTTTGAAAGACGATAAAGGGGGAGGCATATAGCCTAATTGCACAATTACATATGGCTCAAGGGTTAGCTGCACATAGAATTTGTTTGGGATAATTTAAAGTAAAATGTGTGTTTAGAGAAAAGAGTAGGTGAGGATTAAAAAGATTTAAATGTTATGAAATAATATAAAAGACAAGAACAATATAGAGAGAATAGGGAGAGGAGTATTCTTATTGATACTTGGGGATTGTTTACAATGGTAGAAGACCCCTTTATTTATAGGGAGGGGGATGATTTATCTACCAAGAATAGAACTCTAGAATCTCTCTAATTATAGACATTCACCTTAAATAGGAGATTTCATAACACTCCCCCTTGAATGTCTATTCAACAATGTGCCTCGTTAAAACCTTAAAACCAAAACCCAATGGGAAAATTAAAGAAAGGAAAAAGAGTACACATGTTTGAATATGCGCCTATTGGTTGCCTCGTTAAAAACCTCGCAAGGAAAACCCGGTGGGACAAAACCTTGTAAGGGAAAAAGAGTGCAACGCGCATTAACTCCCCCTAATGAGTACATCAATTTATATCCTTGAGCATTTGCATTCCAATCTTGTGCATCATCTTCAAAACGATCTTTGATAGAGATTTGATAAATAAATTAACCATATTGACTTGAATAAATATTTCGCACCTTGAAATCATCATTCTTGATAGATATGAACATCTTCATATAATGTCGTGGAATAACTCTTCAATATCTCCATAGATGCATTCTCAATGCCATCATGCTTATAGTTATAGCAAGATACATATGTACACAAAATTGCACTTAGGATGTGGTACTTCAGGACCACGAATTGCATATGCTTCAAGCAACTTAAATCTTTCAAGTTAAGTCATATAAGCCATATAATATACTTTAGATGTATATCAAGTTTTCATGTCATGCTAAACAAATAAGATATCGAAAACTGATTATACATACCTTTGACTTTTATACTCTCAAGTATTTGAACTACATGTCCAAATCTACATGTCTTTCACATGGAATCAAGTATTTGTCTATACGCTTTAAGCGTATCAAAGACTTTGTCCTTCTGGGACTTAATATGAGTATTTGTAGTGAGAATATAATTACTTTCTTTGGGTCAGCAAATGCGTATAGCATGCTTTGTAATATGTTGCAATTGAATTATCCCTTTTATGAACTTCAGGTTCATATCATGATATTCGGGGATCTACATATACAAAATGATAATTCATCTCATGTAACCTTTTCTCAAGTGTTTATCATGTCTCCCCCTCATGTTAGAAAAGCTAACTTGTTTCCTCAACTTTGGGAAATCATCTTTGTGCATTATCATGTCAATATACACGGCACATTAATAATAAGATGAAATTATTTGGTTCCTGACCCTGAACCACTTGTGAGGGGAGAATATAATATACTCTCGTATACAACGTATATCAAACTGATATATATAACTTTGTTCTCATAAGAAACAGTTTAGCTATTAAGTGGAAGCACTCAATAATTATCTTGCTAAACCAACTTTGATATAAACCAACTTATCAAGATGAACTATCTTGAGTAGAGAATCTGAAAATTATGCTCGAAGTTAGATTACTGAGCAATTTACCTCGCAATCACCGGCCAGGCTGCGGGTTAATAACAATTGCGCATGTAACCATTTCATAGATGCATCATATGTGGTATACATGGCAGGTGAATGGGCCCATATTCACCTTTGATATTTCCAGAATTTATGGGCTTCAACCCGAACTCTTTAGTTGGTCAGTTCATTAATGAGAACAAGTGATACAAGAGAATTCGTAAAGAACTTTCTAGATCTTTGATATTCACCTATGTGAATTTGCACATCATACTTAAAATGAGATGGCTAACACGAATGCCAACTGAATAAATTATCAATATTGGTAAACTTCAAATTTACACCATGACATGTGCACTTATCAATAAACTTCAGGTTTATTATGACATGGGTTTTTATACCAATAGATATCCACTTTATTGTGGCATTCTTTCTTTTGTGTAGTACAAACTGGAGAACAAAGCGGGTAGCTTTTCATATACAAATTATCCCGCTACAAGTTGTAGTAATAGGAGATATCAAAGCCTTCCTTTATTTATAGTCTCAATATAATCAATCGCTTTCGCGTGTACTTTGGAAACTGAATAAGTTTTTTTGAGACTTACTACAGCACAATACTCAATTATGTTTCTCCAACATAGTAATAATTGGCTCTTCTAGAGCTCTCAATTAATTTTGTACTACTACAGATTCATCAACATCCATGTGGTGAATATCTTTCTTAAAGAGAAAGTTATACCATTATGGTCATGTCAAACTTATATGCAAGATATGTTTCTTGCATTATCGTTGTCCTTTAATAGTCATATTTCCAAAATACTTTGGCGTACAATAGGTACGTGACCAACGATCATTCATGCCATATATCATCTCAAACCTCCTTCTAGGGGTGAGTGTGGTATCATCTCAAACCTCCTTCTAGGGGTGAGTGTGGTATATTCAATACCAATTTCATGTTCATATTCTTCCAATAATGAATATGTATTCGTGAATCAGATGTTGTCACATTCACTTCGGGGATATGTGATTTTGTTATCCTTTTCAAATCTATAAATGCGTCAGGCATTTGATTTGCTATTCTTTGCAAATGGATAATCTTTTGTGCCTCTTTCACAAATAGAGGTATGTGGATCAAGATGAGATAATGATGCATTTTTCCACAAAATTTCCCGTTTGGTTTCACCAACTTCTCCCCCTAATTTTGGGAAAAGTGTCTCATCAAATTGACAGTCTGCAAATCGTGCAGTGAACAAATCTCCTGTCAATGTTTCGAGGTAGCGAATAATGGAGGGTGATTCAACCTCAACATATATTCCTAACCTTCTTTGCAGACCCATTTTGGTGCGGGATGGCGGTGCTACAGGCACATATACTGCGCATCCAAAGATTCTTAAATGGGATATATTGGGTCCATGACCCAAAACCAATTGCAACGGAGAATATTTGTGTCAATTCGTCAGTCAGAGACGAACTAGCATTGCTGTATGCAAAATGGCGTGACCCCAAACCGAAGTGGGCAGCCGACGAACTAGTATTGCTGCATGCAAAATGGCGTGAACCCAAACCAAAGTGGGCAGCCTCGTTTTCATGAAGAATTCAAGATTATTCTCATCTATTGTCTCAATATGATATCCATTTTGAATGATATCTTTAAAAACTCAACAAGTTCCTTTTAGACTTGGAGGAGAACATTGCGATTGATATCATTAAAACTCAACAAGTTCTTCTTAGACTTGGAGGAGAATATTGCATTCTCTAAGATAAACGTCATGCCTTTGGGCAGAGTTACAGTTGCTCTTCCGGAGCCTTCAATCAATTTACTTCCCAGAGATTGTAGTAACGTTTGCCTTACACATATTTAGTTGAGAGAAATATTTCCTTTCTTTGAGTATTGTATGTGTAGTACATGAATCAACTAGGCAAATACTTTTACAGTTGGACGTTGATCCAAGTTCGCTTTGTGAGATATCCATATTTGCTATCCCATAGTTTGACATACAAAAAAAGATACACGAACATAAGAATAAACAAGTTCAATTCGTTTGTGTCACATAATATTTTCAAAATCTGCTGCTAACAGTTGACTAACAAGATCAGATATGTTATCCATAATCGATTACTATGCAGCTTGAAAATTTTCAGTTTAAGAATTTTCATAAAACAATCGATTGTTAAACACAAACAATCGATTGTTGATCATTGACAATCGATTGTTAAACACACACAATCGATTATTTGCTATTTTGAAAAACTTCAGATCACACTATCTTAAGACAATCGATTGTTAAACATAGACAATCAATTGTTGACTATTTTTGAAAAATTCCAGATTACACTGTCTAACGACAATCGATTGTTAGACATAGACAATCGATTGTGGATGATTTTTGAAAAATTCCAGATTACACTGTTTTAAAGACAATCGATTGTTAAACATAGACAATCGATTGTTGACTGTTTTTGAAAAATTCCAGATCACACTGTTTTAAAGACAATCGATTGTTAAACATAGACAATCGATTGTTGACTGTTTTTGAAAAATTCCAGATCATTGTTTTAAAGACAATCGATTGTTAAACATAGACAATCGATTGTTGACTGTTTTTGAAAAATTCCAGATCACTGTTTTAAAGACAATCGATTGTTGATCATTGACAATCGATTGTTGTGCAGTTTTTATGCGAAATATGAGATAACCGACTAGTTTTTCAGTTTAGTCGATTACCTCTACTGGAAAGTAAAAATATTATTCATATTTGAGCATATTGATACATTCTAAAGAACTAATGCTAACATTGCATCATGAACTAACTAATACGAGCTAATACTAATGACTATTAGTTTATTCACTAACTAATACAAATAAGTAGAACAAAATCAAATAACTCCATCTTCTTTCATCATGGATCCACCACCGATTAGGTGGTCTATCTTCCCCTCGGGTTGCTCAAAGAAGTCTGCCACATCCAAGTGGGTGATGTCAAAGTTGTCGTTAGAGACAAAATTCGTTTCAGGGCGCTTACTCTTTCGAGATGCTTGATAAAGGTCAACCAAATGTCATGGTATACGGCAAGCCTTTGACCAGTGCCCGTTTCCACCGCAACGATAATGTATAGTTTATAAACTATTTGCTTTTGGATTCTTATCGTATCGTGCTTGTGGCAGAGTGACCAACTTCAGGTTGTCATATCTCTTCTTTAAGCCATTCCACAAGATGGGTGGATCTTTGACTGTGATATATTCAATTTTCAAACCTTCATCAAGGTGATGGCGCAAGTAAATCAAGGCCTTAGCACAGTTTCAAACCTTCATCAAGGTGATGGCGCAAGAAAATCAAGGCCTTAGCATAGTTTCAAACCTTCATCAAGGTGATGGCGCAAGAAAATCAAGGCCTTAGCATAGTTTTGGGTGGATGCATTATTTCTGTCTATAATGGCGTCTCCAAGACCCATAGCATCTAAGTGGATTTCAGCATCCAACACCCATGTCATATAGTTCTTGCCCGAAATTTCAAGGGCAGCGAACTTTCTTTTCATAATGTCAGACATAAAACGAATTTACATCAAGAGTGTGTTCATACTTACGGGCTCTATTACAATTATCACATTCACTTCAGGGAATGGATCATAATCATGTGCTTTACACAATCTCATGTCAAATATTACTTTCATAAAATGAAAGATTATTTTGAGAATCTTTATTATTCTCATTATCGCAATAATGACGATTATAATTTCGTCTATTGCCACGTCCACATCCATTGATACCTTTACGGTAATAATTTTGTCTTCTTTCAGACTTATCACATACTGCTACCACATTCTCTAAAGGGAATGGAGCAAATTCAATTGGACGGAATTCTTTGCCACGTCCACATTCATTGATACCTTCATGGTAATAATTTTGTCTTCTTTTAGACTTATCATATACTGCTTCCACATTCTCTAAAGGGAATGGAGCAAATTCAATGGGACGGATTTTTAATTCTTTGCCCACAATCATACATGAATTTAATCATGGCAGGACATAGAGATTTAACCACTTCATGTGGTTATAATTTCTTACGAACTCTATTAGAGTTACAATCAAACTTTGTTGTCTATGTTTGTATATAAAATCAAATTATAGAATTTCAAGAATTTGAAAGGGAAAAGTAAATTACTTACCTTTAAGGTATACCAATTCTATTTTCAATGTTTTCTTCTTTTTCTCTTTTGCTTTCCTTCTTTTGCTTTCTGTTTCGTTCCTCCCTTTTTTTTTTCTTTTTCTTTTCTTTCTTTTTTTTTCATTCTTTCTTTGAAGCAAAACCCTACACAAACAAAAGTTAAGACAATCGAAAATTTCAATTGGTTAGAGACTCGTGCTGATAACGTGTTATGAAATAATATAAAAGACAAGAACAATATAGAGAGAATAGGGAGAGGAGTATTCTTATTGATACTTGGGGATTGTTAGGGATTGTTTACAATGGTAGAAGACCCCTTTATTTATAGGGAGGGGGATGATTTATCTACCAAGAATAGAACTCTAGAATCTCTCTAATTATAGACATTCACCTTAAATAGGAGATTTCATAACATTAAACATGTTTTCCATTGATAATAACTTTAAACTATATATTAAAAAATCTCCAAAAGCGAAAATGACGATTGGGAGTCAAATAAGTGAAAGAGTTTATGACAAGTGGCATTTTTGCTCCGCCCCACCCCCACAAAAAAAAAACTTGCAACTTACATATCTAAACTATTGTTTTATTACCACCTAATCCTATTTTTTCCTTTTTATTGTTAGTGGTTGTATTTGCAAAGTAATTCTGGAAATATAATAATGTAAAATACATAAATATAGAAGAAATGAAATTTAATTCTCACTAAATTTAGTATTTTTTTCAGGAATTTAATCCCCTCCTAGTAGTTGAGGTTGCGGATTATATCCTTCCAAGATAGAACAGAATACATACTGGTGTAGCGGTACTTCAAACCTCACTGTTTCAGCGAACACAATGATTGATAAAAAATCACACTTACTGTTGCTTCTTTCAATTGAAACAATACGGAAGAAAGAAGAAGTATTCAGAATTTGGTAAGGAAAATATGAGGAAAAGGCTTGGTCTTTATAGCCAATAGGTTAGGTTCAAATGAAGAGACTCTTCATGATGACTGTTTCCGTAGAAACTGTCATTACATAAATATCTATTTACGCAAATCAAAACAAAAATCAAACGTGGGAGAAAATTAATTTATCGTTACAAAAATGGCTAATTTGAATTAAAATAATGTTACGTTAATCTTAATATTTACAAATACATTTGATCCAAAAATTAATCAATCAAATTATTTGATCAAATTCGAAGCCGAGCCGAGTGACAACGATGAGGGGGAGGGTTGCCTTCTTCTCAATTCTTTTAAAGTTAGAAAAATAACAATTATATATATATATCCATCAAAAAAAAATTTCTCCTCCAATATGTGACAATATCCCTCTGTCAAAGAGAAAAAAGTCAAATATTTTATCCCCATTCCTCATTCACTCTATTGTAAGCTGAACAAGCTTAAACCTAACATTTATTACTCCCTAAATAAAAACCCTGAAAATTAATTAAAAATAAGAAAACCCACTTCATATCCTATGCAAATTTCGAGGGTCAGATTAGTTGAAGGGATGCATAAACTAGGGGGTGTTCGTAATATTTAATTGATTTTGTATAAGCAATAGGTAATTATTTCTTAAAACAGAGAATTTAGAAATCTTATTACTAAGAAAATTCAGGTGATAACCCAGCAGAATCACATCGGGAACTGACCGAACTTGATTTGTCAACCTTTTATACTCTTTCCAGAAGGGATAACTAAATCTTTTACATTTTATTTCATTTATTTTAACATAACTCTCTTTCTTGATACGATTCTCTTAATATGGACAAGATAACTAGCATTAACAAACAGAAAAGTCACATCAACCACTTCCTTTTTATATGTTCAAAGGCCTTATTCAATTAATTAAACAATACTGCACCTAATTTCCTAAAGATAGACTTGTTGATAATTTTAATGGTATTAGACTGTCAGGTTTCCTCTTTATATGTTCAGAAGACAAGAAATTTTATTTTGTGTTTCATACCATTGAATGTTAATTGCATGAAGTTTTTTTTTATCTTACAAATTTGTAGATCCTAATTTTATACTTTCGAATTCACAAATTTATAAAATAAAGAAAAATCTTATACAACTAATATTAGTAGTATGAAATAGACACCCTACCCCTTATAATCTCCGCATGGAAATCATTTTCTTTTATCGATAAACACCTTACTTTTTGTAACTGAAATACTAAAGCAACTTCTCATTGGATTTTAGTCCTTGGATTAATAATTAGTTGGGATCTTCATTTTTAAATATTATTCCCTCCGATTTAAAATAAGTGATTTTTTATTTTTTTCTTGTAGTTCAAAATAAGTGATTTTTTTTAAATTTTAAGAATGAATAAATTATTATTTTTTCTACATTATCTTTGGAATAAATAGTATTGAATATGTGTTAGGAGTATTTTTGTGAGATAGTAAATGTTAATATGGTCATTTTTATTACTAATTAATGCTAAAAGGTAGATTTTTTAATCTCTATGAAAACATTCAAAAAATTACTTATTTTAACTGGAGGGAGTATATTAATTACATAAAGTAATTCTTAATCATTTACTTGGGACTTCCTTAAATTAACGTCCTTGTGGGTACATAGTGCCACGATCCGGATTTCTCACCCTCGGGAGTTATGATGGCGCCTACTAGTGTGAGCTAGGCAAGCCAAACCTTTAATCTAATTACTTCATTGACCAGTTATTTCTTTTTAACAAGTATTAGGCTATAACGTGATAACATCGAAAATTCAAATTTAAGTGGAAGATATCACTAAAATATATGAAAATCGTATCTATTACAAACACTTAAGCATTAACCTCCTAAAACCTGGTGTCACAGTGTCACAGCCGATCTAAGACTTAATATATACAAAAGTCTGAAGAAATAATAGTACATTGTCTATGAATAAAGGGAAAATGAAATAGGAAATAAGGATAGAGGGAGACGCCACGGCCTGCGAACGCCTGCAGGTCTACCTTGGATCTCCGCGCGGACTAAAGGTAGTCTCTGCACTACGGTCCAAAAGCTGCTCCGGGATCTGCACATACTGCAGAGTGTAGTATCAGCACAACTAACCTCATGTGCTAGTAAATGTTTAGCCTAACCTCAACGAATTAATGACGATGCTACAACCAGACTACCAAATAAACTTGTGTAATTATATAATCTACAGCAGTAAGTAAAACAGAATAAATAAATAGTGATGGGAAGTGGAAACATGCTTCAGGGAATAACATATAAAAGCAGAATATCAAGAGAGTTATAGGTAACCAAAATCCAACTACTAACAAAGATAAGGAAAACAAAGGCAGATTCACTTTCAATCACATCTTGTTGCAGGCGTGCAACTCGATCCTATTCCTCATATCTTGACAGGCGTTTCATCCGCTCCCATTTCATTTATCTCGTGGCAGGCATTCCACCCACTCCCATTTTATGCATCTTTTGGTAGGCGTACCGCCAGCTCCCATTTCATGTATCTTGTGGTAAGCGTATCACCCGCTCCCATTTTATTATATCTTGTGGTAGACGTGCCACTCGCTCCATTTTATTATATCTTGTGGTAGGCATACCACCCTCTCCCATTTCATTATATTTTGTGGTAGGTGTACCACCCGCTCCTATTTTATTATATCTTGTGCTAGGCGTACCACCCGCTCCCATTTACAAGCCAACAATAATCACAAGGAATCCCGCAAAGGGAACAAAAGCAACATAATAACTCCCCGGCAAGGGAACAATGATGTTTCAACAACATCCCTACACTAGAACAATACTATCAAATAAACATCCCGGCAACGGAACATTAATATCAAACAAACATCTCGGCAAGGGACCAATGATGAAAACATCATATGAAGTGCAATAAACCACAACAGAATCATAGCAATTATAAAACAAGACTCACGGGCATGCTTGACATCGACGTATAGATACTCGTCACCATGCCTATACGTCGTACTCCATATTTAATACGTAACAAGTAAGACACAACTCTTATCCCTCAAGCTAAGGTTAGACCAAACACTTATCTCGAACTTCCACGGTCAACTCAAGTCTCAAACACCGCTTTTCCTTTCGAATTCGACACCAAATCAATTGTATCTAAATATAATCGACTTAATAACATCAATAAACGCCAAACAATCCTGTTCTAATGCTTAATTATAGCTTTCCATTTATTCTTTCCAAAAATTCAGAACTCGACCCCGGACCCGCTTGGTCAAAACACGAGGTTCGGACCAAAATTCGATCACTCATTCACCCACTAGCCCGAATATATAATTTATTTTGAAATCCGACTCCAAAAGAAGGTCAAGTTCTCAAATAATCAAGAAGCCTAACTTTACCCAAATCCCTAATTTTTTACTTTTAATTCATATTTTAGGCCTAGAAATCTAGTGGGTGTTGATAAAAATGAAAGAAAACAAGTCAAAGATTAGTTACCCAAGTGGCTATGGTTATGAAGCTCTTCAAAAATCGCCTAAGAGATGTAGAGAAAATGAAGTTTGTGAAAAATGGTGAAAAGCCCGTATTGCATTCTGTTTTTGAAACTTAAAATAACTAGGCGAAATTGGTCATCGTGTTCGCGATGAGTTAGTCCTGATAGGCCTTTGCATTCGCGGAAGATGGCTCGCGTTTGCGGAGAAGAAACTCCTTGAGTCTTCATGTTCGCCTCCAGGTGGTCACGTTCGCGTAAGTTTAATACCCCTCCCCCTGCCAGGCTCACAAGCCATCACGTTGGCGTGTGCTGTGTCGCATTAGCGAAGTTATACCCCCATAAGTCTCGCTTTGCGAAGAAGAATTTTGGCACCTGGGAGATTTGCCTTGCGCGTTCGCGAGTGATCCCACATGAACGCGAAGAACAAAATCCCTGGACACTGAACAACAAAAACCTGCAACTTTTTATATGTCCTAAACCTTCCGCAACACATCTGAAACACACCTGAGCCCTCGGGGCTCCAAATCAAACATACGTACTAACTCAAAAACACTATATGAACTTATCCATGCGATTAAATCACCCATATAATATCATTAACATCGAATTAATCCTCAAAATCAATGAATTTCAAACTTCTTAAAACATCAAAAATTTTAATTAAGATCCGAATCACGTCAAACAGATTCCGTTTATTACAAAACTTCACATAATTATCTTAAATCACATATAAGACATGTACCAGGCGCCGAAACTAAAATACGGGCCCGATACCAACATGGTCTAATCAAAATTCATTTCCAAATCCTTTAAAATATTTCAGAAAATAATTTCTTTAAAAAATTCATTTCTTGGGCTTGGGATCTCGGAATTCGATTATGGGCATAGGCCCAATTCCCATATTTTTCTACGGACCCTTAAGGACTGTATCACGGGTCCGGATCCGTTTACCCAAAACGTTGACCAAAGTCAAATTAATTTATTTTATAGTCAAAATTTATCATTTTTCATAGTTTTTTCTCAATTAAGCTTTCCAGTTACGCGTCCGGATCACACACGCAAATCAAGATAATGTTAAAAGAGTTTTTAAGACCTTGGAATATAAAATTTAATTATAGGGTCATAAAACATGATATAATGTGTAGGTTTGATTTAATTAATGATTCTTTGAATCCTATTATTCATTAGAGTAGTTTTAACTTTCGTCTGGAGTTACTTGGCATGTAGTTCTTGGAGATGATAACTATGATTTTATTTGGATGAGGGATTTGATCACCTTATTGTTTGACTAAAGATAGCATGTATATGCCCTTTCTACGTAATACATTTGTTATATTTGCTATGACTTCTTTCAGTATCTTTTATTTTATAGAAAATTATCGCAAGACTTCCTTTTTGAATATAAATATAAACTATCTACTCAATTAAAGCTATCACAAGTATTTTTTAAGCTATTGTAGTTCCTAGCCCAACTTCTACTTGACGCTTTCCTGCGTGCCCCTTGCTTTCATTAAAGGGATTTATACATATATATATCGTATAGCAAACCTTATTATCAAAAATGTTCATAATATTGTATTTACTCGCTTAGTCCATAGTTTTGCTAAAAAATATATACCAAACCAAAAATAGATAGATTATACGCTAAAAAGGCTCCAAATTTGTAGGAATCAGATTTAATGGTGATTCTATCACCATTAATTTTGAAATTTAAAACGGAAGAAAATCTATTGCAGCGTAATTCTCTCTTTCTCCATATATTTTCCACCATTGATAGCCATTAAAAAGCTTGAAAGCTTTGAATTCAAATTTGAATTTTCAAAAATCATTATTTGTTTGGATTGGGTGTTGTTGTAAATAATTCGAAATATGTTTAGGAGTTTATATCTCAATTTTGAAGGATTTTGGTGAATATTAGACTTGGTTTTGACTGAATTTCAGTGAAACTCGTCGAAGAAGAAGAAGACATATTTTTCCAGAAGTTGTAGTTAAATTGTAGTTAAATTGTAGAATTGTAGATAAAATATAGATAAATTGTCATAAGTTGTAGATAAATTATAGATTGGGAAGACTAAAACTTCTACAAGTCTTCTACAATTATGTCGAAAATGTCAATTATGCTACAATTGAAAATCCCTTGGATTGGGTGTTGTTGTAAATGATTCGAAATATGTTTAGGAGTTTATATCTCAATTTAGAGGGGTTTTGGTGAAGATTAGACTTGGTTTTGACTGAATTTCAGATTGAAACTCGTCGAAGAAGAAGAAGACATATTTTTCCAGAAATTGTAGTTAAATTGTAGAATTGTAGATAATTTATAGATAAATTATAAATTATAGTTAAATTATATTGTTACATTTATACTACAATTAAACTACAATCTTGTGTCAAAAAAATTTAAGCATACCAAATTTAATCAATTCTTAATATTCAAAATTTTAATTTTGAAAAAATCTTCTTTAAATACAATACTTGAAGAAGTATTGTATGAGTTTGAAGTGTATGAGTTTCTACAACGCATTCAATTTGATTTCTATAATAAAATTGGATTCTTAGTCACATATTTATAAATATTTATTAAATTAAGTTTTATTACATTAAGTTGCCATGTGTATTTTTAATAGGTTGCCAATTGGCTAAATGAGAAGGCAAACTTATATATATATATATATATATATATATATATATATATATATATATATATATATATAATATATATTCTTATTGATAGTATCATAAATTCATCATGAATATCTGTACCTCTCTATAAAATTATAGAACTTCTAAATTGTTCTTTTTTTTTTATATATGATTTTTTGAGACGGATTTTAGTAGATTGTTTGATTAGTTTTCCACTCTTTAGGCTTAAAATATTCAATCGTTTCGGTTGATTTTTGCGCTTGATCAAGCTAATTTATTCAAGATAAATAGTTAATGAATTCAGAAATATGGGCCGAGTAGTACAGTGAGAATATTCTGGGGAGGGGAGGGATTTTTACATGGGATTTTTAAAGAGAAGAGGAGGAAAAAAGGGAAAAGGAATATATGCTCATAAAATCATGCCTAGAATAAATGAAGAAATAATTATACCCTTAATTTGAATTATGGTACATAAATTCAAATTTGGTATGCTTAAATGTAATAAACACAAACCTTAAACATGGGGGTAATAAGATTTGCTATATGGTATAGATAGGTAAAAATCCCTTCTTTAAACCATGTACTCGTAATGCCTTGTTGAACTTATTTTTTTTATCCTAATAATCCAATTATATATTAACCTAGCTAAAGGAATAATTATAGCATTCGACATTATTATTTAGGGTAGGGGTAAGGCTTGTCTACATATTACCCTCCCCATACCTCACCTGGTGGAAGTATACTGGGTAATTATTGTTGTTGTTGTAATTATAATTCAATTTAAAATGACGAAACAACTACTCCTCAATTAATCCCAAGCTAGTTGGATAGACCGTATGAATTCTCACCGATTATTTAATCCTCTTACCAGACAAATATTATATAATAAATTAAATATGTATATAACAATACACTACTAAAATTATCCATATTTTCTCCTAATATATGAATCGATGATATGACTGAAAAAACTCATAAAAGGCATAAGGCCTAAATAAACATACTAACATCCCCAGTATAAATATTATCTTTCATTGTACCTTAATTTTTTCGTGTGTAATGGTTCTAAATTTTTTGCATTGACTGTGGACTACCATTTATTTGATACGCAAAAGTATAATTACCCCTACTTTTGTTGGTTCAAATTCGTGAACAAATCCATATAAGAGCAGTTTAATTAACATCCCTCTAGGAGTTGCTTGGCATGTAGTTCTTGCAGGTAATAGCATTGACCCTTATTCCTCTGTCCTAATTGAGGGAATATTTGATCTCCTTTTTTTTTCATTGAAGGTAATAATATAAAGGATACATACATACATACATATATATATATATATATATATATATATATATATATATATATATATATATATATATATATATATATATATATATATATATATATATATATATACATATATATATATATATACATATATACATATATATATATATACATATATACATATATATATATATATATATATATATATATATATATATATATATATATTTGCCTAATCTAAATAAGACTAGCTTACGCCACCAACATTCTTTGAATAATAAAAGTAGAATATTTAAACACGGAGTAAAATGTTACTTCTTCCGGTTCAAAATAAGTAATTTTTCATATGTTTTCATGCAAGTTAAGAAATTCATCTTTTAACATTAATTAGCAATAAAATTGACTATATTAACCTTTATTATATCACATAAACACTTTTAACACATACTCCAACACTATAAATTTACTCCAAAGACAATATAGGATAAAAATAATTAATTCATTCTTAACATCTGAAAAAATCATTTATTTTAGACCATAAAATAATTAAAAAATTACTTATTTTGAATTAAAAGGAACATTCTTTTGTATAATTTTCTTAAATTTCTTTCCATTATAACTAATCGTGCCGATGGATCCATGATCTCGCAGCAATTGGAAGGGCAAATTATGTTTAAATTTTCTATGGTTGGAAGAGTGTTCTTGTCAAACTTTAAATAAAGTGAGACGAGGACAAATTAAGTCACATGAGGGAAGGGACAATATGTAAAGAAAACATGTGTCATATATATTTGTCGATAAATACAAATTAAACTTTGAGATTGGAGACTTTTTCCGTTAGCAATAATGAGGTAAGCAGAAAAAGAGAGGGGGAAAAGAGTAGGTCCTAAACTTTCCTCTCCACTCCATCATATTCTCATGGAAATTGGAACCTAAAACAATAACATCGCTCTTGTATATATAAATAGAATTGACCTCTCTCTCTCTGTCTTCTTCTATTGTAATGTCTATTGATGCAATGCATATGTCACGCCCTTGGAAATAAAGTTTTAATTTTGTGATGTCTATTACTATGTATGATGATTTTTTCATAGTTATTGTTTTTATAAAAGTGAATTCAAATTGCTATTTAATGAAATACTTTATAGGTAAAGGGGTTAATTTAGGATAAAAATTATTGAAGCAATTACAAGAATCATCCGCTAACAAAGTAGTGTATAAATAAAATAGGGAAGCACATTCATAATGCAGCAAAGCATATACCATTAGATATTATGGTTTCTATATGAAAAATATATAATTTAATATTGATCAAAATTCACATAATT
Organism: Nicotiana benthamiana; assembly: GCA_034376525.1. NCBI lineage: Eukaryota > Viridiplantae > Streptophyta > Magnoliopsida > Solanales > Solanaceae > Nicotiana > Nicotiana benthamiana. The sequence continues at coordinate 127,104,454 of CM067324.1, read as the reverse complement.
TAAGTTTTTAGAAAGCAAAATATGATAAAGGAAGTAACATTTTGCTAAAAATGTAAGTCATGTTAAAATTTTGTACTAGTAAAACTATATGTGGCAATTACAAGGTTTGTGTTTAACAATATCGGTGCTACTGTCTCCCTTATTTATATTTTTCCTAATTGTTGTAATTTTCTTTTCAATTATTAATAAAAACTAGTCCTATACGCTTGACTAATGGATTGCAAAAAAAATATGTGGCAAATTAATAAAAGTGAAAATAGAAATCATAAGACGCTGGAAGGGCTAATGTGAATACTATAAGACAAAAGAGAGTTACACTTTATTAAATTCTTTCAAATGAATCATTGGCAATTGAGGTGGGATTCGGATGACCCCAAATTTACTGTTTTATCAACGCGAGTCAACCCCACTAAAGGGATAACCCTAATTTAGTCATATTTCACAAGTCCACCAGCCAACTCATTAGTGGATTTATAATTCTACATACTTCTTTCTTTTGTTATTTAAATAAAAATTCCTAGTTGGTGCGTTTACAAAATTCAAGTCATTAAAAAAGACCAATCTTTGCGAAAGATAGGGATAAAGGAGGACACCTACAGCGTAACTCCAAGGGGCTAATTATAGAATTTGTTGGGATAAATTAAGTTACAGTGCGTGCTAATTATAGAGAGTAGGTGAGAATTACAAGGATATAAACAAGTTTCGCGTTCATAATGACGTTAAAATATGACCCAAACTCCTAAAGCGGAAAGTGAACATAGGGCGGCAAAAAAGATATTGGGAGAGTAGAAATAATAATTGTGATTGTGTTTAACTTCTATGAATTATAAAGTGCAAGAAAATACATGTTACTTAAAAGATAAGTATTACTATATAAAAAAGAATTAACAACCAAAAAGATAAGACAAATAACTCTATAACATATTAAATTCCGTTCATATACATACAGACATTATTTACGCAAGCCATGTATTAGTGAAATTAGACAAGAGGGTTGCTCTGATGGTAAGCAACCCTCATTTTCAATCGAGAGGTTGTGAGTTCGAGTCTTTCTAAGAGCAAGGTGGGAAGTTCTTGGAGGGAAGTATGCCGGATGTCTATTTAGAAACAACCTCTCTACCCAAGGGTAGGGGTAAGCAACCCCCACTTCCAACCGAGAGGTTGTGAGTTCGAGTCTCCCCAAGAGCAAAGGTGGGTAGTTCTTGGAGGGAAGGATGCCGGGGTCTATTTGAAAACAGCCTCTCTACCCCAGGGTAGGGGTAAGGTCTGCGTACATACTACCCTCCCCAAACTCCACTAAGTGGGATTATACTGGATTGCACTTTTTTTTTATAGTACTACTATCAGTTTTCTACTTGACGCTCTAGGAATATTTTTAATGCTTTAAAATTCAAAATAAGAATTTATTAATACCTTGCAACCTTTTTCCCTTTCTGCTAACTTACTTGAAAGAACACTGGTAATTTCTTCAAAACAAGAATTCAGAAAAGAAAAAATATTTTACAAAAGAAATCTGATATAAAAATACACGTGAAGGAAAAATGGGCATAACGGTCGGCGCCTCCTGTATATTTTGTATTGTCCTTAAAATTTTATATTTGTTTTACCACTTAATTTTCAATTAATCATTTACAACCATTCATGTTTACTTTCTATTTTCCTTTTTGGCTCCCCATTATTCAGTGGGGTCGTCCGCACGTGTCTTTACCCCACCTGACTGCCACGTGATCCCACGCGTTTGTTTTCTACCCGTCTTCTGTGTCGGTCCAAGAAGCCCAGCCCAAGCCCAAACTTTTCTCTCTCAAAATCCTTTTTGTCAACTTGTATACTACGCAATGTTGATGTCATCGTGATGTCATAATTTCAGTTTCTTAAACTTCACAAATTACACCACGTGGTCAAGATATCCCAGTTTAAATTGAATTAACAAGAGTTCAATTATTTCCGAAGTAGTCCTTTGATTAAATTAGGAGAAGGGGATAGGAGAGGAGGAAGGAAAAGATAGTGAGCATTAAGAATATATTTATTGAGCATCAATTAATCTACAGGAGGTTGCATGGTCGAACCTTGAGCTACATATTTTCTTAATAATAATAGTTGTGCCTCAAGGGATTTGAACGGCTGACCTCTTAGGTATTATGAGAAAACTAAACCAATGGATCATAAGTCACTATTATATTTGTTAGCGACAGTAATGATGCTGCTGCTTCATTTTATTTCTTTGGTTGTATTTTTTGTGTGCTGTACAAATTTTGATAATATTTTATTTGTTTAAATGATAGTATCGTTTATGTAATATTCTGCGTAATATCAATAGATATATGTGTTTGTTAACAAAAGACTACTATCACTTAATTGTACTTGATTATATATATTTTCACCCTATCAAGTTACTTTGACCTTTTTTCAATTGTATCTTTTCTTTATGTTAGTTTGAGAAAAAATGTACTGGTAATACCTCTTCATGTAGATTTTAAATATTTATATTTTAATTTTAAAAAAAATCTGACTGGTCATATTTATGCATCCGAATGGATCAAAATAACCCATGCAATACGAAAAAGGTTAGATTGGGATGAGATAATTCCCGAGTCAATTGTGAAAGGTTCCAAATCAACCTAGTTGCTTCATCATTTGTCTTATTCGGCAGAACATAAAACTGTTCAAAAATCAATTATAATAATAAAAATGACATTAATTGATTGTTTATTACTGGATGGGCCTAAGCCGACGAATAGGATGGATCAGAATGATTATAGGATTAATCAATTAATGTTATCTTACTTAGGAACAAACGCAATCCAAATATTCCAAGTTGGAGAGTTGAGACAAGCGTGGGGGTTTAGGACCAGTTGATGTTTTGGTGAATGTCTGGTCTCTATAATTGTGTTTCTAAATTAATTAAAGTTTAAAGGGTGTCAATTAGGGGGGGGGGGGGGGGTCATATATCATTAATCACGTTTTTGAACTAAAAAACTTGGTGTGGTTGAAAGAGTCATAAACCATGACAATAGCATTAATGTTTTTAGGAGTTGCTGTCAACTTCTTCTACTTGTATCATGGGCAGCTATACGGTAAAAAATACTTTTAAAATGTGTATCAAACCAATAAACGTATGATATGAATTTTATATTATTAATAATGTAATTATTTAATATACATGTTATCAATTTAATTTGATGCGAATAATATGAAAGTAAAAATTTTCTGGTGTACCCTACAGGTAACGAGTATTAAGTCATTAATTATTTTCTAATAACCATATTATTTTAAAATTCTCAAAAAGTACAAACTTATAGTATTACGTTCAGAACACCTGCGCAATAAATAGTGGATGCATCGGGTAATATTTTGTCATAAATTCGCTTGTAGTTGCAATATGTTTTTGGGTTTAAAATATAGTTTATATATTCTCTTCTCTCTCCATATAATTTTTCTTAAAAAAAAAAAAAAATCCTATATCGGACTAACGAAAGGCGTCATTTTCTTCTTGTGGAGAGAATAACCCACAGTAGACAAGAGGACAAGAAGAAAATCCAAAGAGTGGATGGGCGTCACCTAATTCCGTTTTGCATCAAACGGAAAGCGACTGTGTTCAATCAGCTCCGTCTTTAGACCGACCCACCTACACAGATTCATTGAGATTAAAGTACAGTAACAGATACATTGGGAAGACTATATTCCTCTCGTTTCATATTAAATAAGGTATTTTTAGTTTGTTTTAAATAAATAATATATTTTTAAATTTAAAAATAATTTAATTTTAAATTCGTTTATTTTACTTATTTATTCTTAATTAGAAGTTTTTAAAGCTATCCAAATATTATAATTTCATAAACTTTTTACTCCTTAAAATTTTAAGATCACGAGTTCCTTAAAATAATTTTTTCGTGTTTAATCGAACTAACTTATTTAATATTAAATGAAAGAAGTATTTTATATAAAGTAGAATAAACTTGAACAGTTATCAATAATAAAAGTATATGTCAAAAATCAACTTTGACGGTAAAATAAAAGACGATGTATAGAAAGACGAAATTTTAGACATCCCAAACTGATAAAGAGCAACAGAGTCAACTTGAAACTTGGAATCACAAAGTAAAGAGAACTTCAACAGAAACTCTACTATATATTGGTAATGGTCCACGTACGTCGTATTTACAAGGAAGAAAAGATTGAATTGTCATGTGAAACCAGAGGAAAGATATGGAGTCAACCGAAATAAACTAGTAACAAAAACAGTAAAAAGACAGTATTAAGGCTAAAGACGAAGATTAAGTGATCAAAGTGGAAAAGTAGAGGTAGGTAGTGGGAGAAAATATACAAGTGAAAAGATGGTTTATTGACCAAAGTGTTACTATAATATTAGTGGGGAGTTGAATTTTGTCAAAAAACTCGTGAAGCAGTCAGGACCAACTCACGGCCCCTGTAGACGAGTCCAAGGGCCAGCCCCATTTGGTCGAGTCATGCACGCGTGCCGTGTTGGACCCACTCTCAGCCTCCCAATCCCCCCCCCCCCCCCCCCCCCCCGAAATTCTTTTCAGTTTCAGAGTTTCTAAATTTGTTTGTTTACGTAATCATGTTTTAAGTTTACTCTAGTCTTGTATAACCCATTATATCCTTGTAACAGTATTTATACATTTGATGGAGTATAACTTCAAGTCAAGAATATATCACTAACTAGCTTAAATCTTCACCAAATTTAACCACAACTTACGAAATAACATCCTCAAGAAACATCAATTGTCAATTTGTCAAAAAATACAAGAAAATCACAAAAACTCATAAATAATCATTTACGAGTTTTCAAGATTTTAAAAACTCCATTTCAACTTTAACTTACCGCAAAATATTTAAATTTGTGATTGATGATAAACATGAATATTTTTCTCAGATCAGATCTTCTTAATATCTGTATAAGTGAAAAGAAATTTTAAATTATATATAAAATAGACTAAATTAGGTACGTTTTAAAAGATATAGGCAAAACTTGATTGGGGGAGTATCCTATTTTCCCGTAATTATTTCTTTATTTTGGCTATCTTATGTATCAATATTTTTTCCATCTCATTTATGTGATGATATTTGATTGACCAATATTTATAATATTTGTTTGACTTATGTACTTAGTAATGATGGGAATATATTATAATCGAGGTTAAAAAGAAGGAAAATACTATGTCAATCATGTGGACAGTTCAATGTATTTAAATTTTAATGTACAAGTAATAAAAAAATAGTAGATTCAGGTTTTTTAAACAAAAAAAAAAGATTTCATATAAATTAAATGGAATAAATTGCATTTTAGCTCATAGAAACATATACTTTAGTTACATCCCACACGTTTTCTCCCCCTTTACTTTCTTTTAGATTTTTGCGGTAAGGTGAACACGTTAAATAGCAGGGAAGCTGCACGGATTTAGCATTGACCAGAATCATTAATCTCGAAACATGAACAATTCACCTTTAATAGATTAAAATAAATAAGATGTAACCTAATTTTCTTGCTTCTTACTCAATGTACTTTCTGGATATAATAAAACACATATATGGCAAAATTGAAAACAAAACTTCATCTTTTTGATGATATTATTACTTTTAATGGTCCTACGACGTATTATGAAACTTTAAACTGGAGGGAAATTTAATTAAATTAGAACCAAGGTCCGAGCTGGTTTCTGAATTCCATTAAAATTAGATGTTAAGTTTGAAGCTCTTAATTTGTTAATGATTCTCTATCAATGTAGAAAATTGCTAATTGAAAACCGACCAACTTGCATTGAGAATTTGAATAAAGACAGTGGTCAATGAAAGTAGGACTAAATACATCAGATTGAAGAATATAATATGATTATTGGTTGGGATTTATGATGAAAAAGAGTTTTTCTAAATCCACTTTGTGGTGCATATCAATTTTGGTCCTAACTAGGTCTTATGATTAGAGATATTGTTTAATTCTATGAATAGACTAACAATTTGTAATCACAAATTCCTAGATATTTGGATACGTAACTAAAACTTCAGCTGACTTTGAGTTTAGAGATCATTAGGTCAACCGCTCATTTCTTTTCTGCTCCATCAAGTCAAGAAAAGAACAAGAAAAATAATCTATATATCACCAAACATGTATTAAAGAAAATAGGAAAAATGTTTGACTTATTTTCTCAATGTCATATCAAGAGCCTACATATGAAAAATGTAATAAATTTTGAGATAGAAAAAAAAAGAAGAAAATTTCATGCATATAAGAAATGAGAAATAGATATATCTACGTACTCTCACACAATTAGAACTCTGGGTATAGTAGTGGCCGGGGAATATGATGGCAACGTAACTAATTAAAAACAAATGATTGGAACATACTTAATTAGTATTTGTGGGAAATATCAAAATTTTCTACTTGTAGAAAAAAGATTAGAAAAGGTTACTCCATAAAACTTATAGCTAAAAGAAATTCAGCATTATGAAAACTTAATAGTCTAGCTGTCCAAATTTTATCTTGCTGGTGAAGATTTAATTATTACCATATAATCTCCTTCCCTGTTTTTCCCTTAAAAAAAAAACTAAAAAAAAGTAACCCCCGAATACCTACTATAATATGTAATTCCAAAAACCACACTCATAAATAAACCTATTTCGTGAGTTTCTTCTCCTCTCCTCTCGGCGCACGTTAGTTAAAGTACGCCGAGCTTGGCTTCCATGGCGAGAGGAAGAGGACGAGGCAGGGGTCGCCCTAGAAAACTACCGGTTACAACCATAGATCGAATTATTTCAACTATAAACCACCCAGTAAGTGCAAATAACCCTCTTGACACTGTTCCATTGGCCGACACTGTTCCATTGGTTGACACTGTTCCATTGGCTCAATCAGTTAAGGTGATAGATGCAGATGAGGTTTCCTTGCTTCCTCATCCCCCGATGGTGCAAGGAAATGGTGAAATCGACCACATGCAGAAGCTACCTCAAGCATCTGTTACAGAACAAAACAAACCAGAGGAGGGGACCAAAACTGAAGTAGCTAAAGGATGGGCAAATCTCTTTCAGAAGAATCGATTTGCTTCTAATGTCATGGCTTTGGAGTATATGTATATCCCACCGACTATGATTGATGGCAAACTAGTAAGTCATTTGATTAAAGAAGAAGTTGAGGTGGAAGAACAGAAATGGAAGTGTGCCCTAGTAGTTTTTATTTTAGGGAATGGGCCAGGTTACAATGTAATGAAAAGGTTCATTAACCTACATTGGTCCCATGTACCTGAACCAGACCTCTGTTATCATGAGGAGGGCTACTATGTAGTGAAATTCCGATCACTTGATGATGCTAAAGAAGTTCTCCGTGCTGGTCCATACTCCATTGCAAATAGACCTATGATCCCGAAGCAATGGACTGCTGACTTTGATTTCAATGCTGCTTTTCCTACTGAAATTCCACTGTGGGTCAAGTTTCCTAAACTCCCTATGTCATGCCGGGGAATCAGATCCTTGAGTAGGATAGCCAGCTGGGTAAGCCCATTTTTGCTGATGAATGTACGACTAAATAGACTAGAATTTCATATGCTCGCATGCTTATAGAGGTGAATGTTTCTAAAGAATTGCCAAGTGAGATTGAGTTAATATATCCAAATGGGAAGAAATTTTTGCAGGAAGTGGCTTATGATTGGAAACCATCATATTATGAGAAATGCCTTATGGTTGGACACAATTGTTTGGTTAATCCCAAACCTTCCCAATCTACCCAAATGCAGAAACCTAAAGTGATTCAGGAATGGAGAGCTAAAGCTCCAAACCAGCCTGTTATGCAGCAGCAGGAGGCTCCTATACAACAACTTGGACCAAAGCAAAATTATGTACCTCCCAAAGAGCATTATATTGCTCCTTTAGGAAGTGCAGAGTCGAACAAACAGGAAGATAGAGGTAAATAGGTTCAATCTCCAGAGTTCAACCTTACAAACTTTCCCCCTTTATCTCCTGTTGTGGTGAGTAACAGATTTCAAGTAATGTCAGTTAGTAGGCCAGGAAATCCCCCAGATGAAGGGGGTCCTAGTTATACCCAATGAAGTGTTTATTTTGGAACATTAGAGGTGTAAATAAAAGGTATAGGCAGAAGGAAGCTAAGGAATATATTAGGTTTAATAAATTTAACCTTGTTGGTCTGGTAGAGACAAAGGTTAAGGAGGGACATGCAGATAGAATTGCTAAGCTGTTGGTACCTGACTGGGGTATGCTAACTAACTATTGGGGCTCTCTGAATGGTAGAATTTGGGTCCTATGGGATACTAAGAAGTTTATGATCACTGGTATTCAGGAGGGGCTCAATTCCTTCATTGTAGTGTCAGGACCTCTGCAGGTAATCTGGTTTGCTACCTCACTGTGGTGTATGGGTTCAATAGCATGGATCAAAGGAGAACATTGTGGCAACAGTTACAGAACTTTTCTGCTGCTATTACAGATCCTTGGCTAGAAGCAAGTGATTTCAATGCTGTCACGTCTATCAATGATAGGCAGTCCTGTAGTCAAGTGAAACAAGCTAAAACTATGGACTTCACTCAATGTATACAACAGTCTGGTCTCTCAGAACTTCCCTGAAAAGGGAATTTTTCACATGGTCCAACAAGCAAACTGGCAAGGATAGGGTTTGTAGCAGATTGGACAGAATCTTTGGTAATTATGAATGGATGATTAAATGGAGCCATGTACAAACAGTATATGGTTATCCATTAATCTCTGATCATACCCCAATGTGCTTACTCTGACTGAAGATACTATGCTCAGGAAGGCTCCTTTCAGATTCTATAATGCATGGGTTAATCATGAGGACTTTCAGCAACTTATCAAGGAGAACTGGAAAAACACTACTCAGTGTACTATCAAGGGTGTGTGGAATAATCTCAAGTTACTGAAACCAATTTTAAAATCTCTAAATTCTAGAGATTTTAAGAACATTGCACAGAAAATTGAGTCTAGCAGGAAGGAATTGAAGGACATTCAAAGCCAGATGATTCTGTCTTATGCTGATGATTTGCAGCTTAAAGAGAAAGAACTTGTATCGAAGTTAGAAAAATGGTCAATGATTGAAGAGAATATCCTGCAACAGAAGTCCAGGGCCAGATGGATCCAATTAGGAGACTCAAATAACAAATATTTTTCTGTTGTCTTGAAGGAAAGGAATCAATACAAAAGCATAACAAAACTGGTTACAGCAGGGGGATCCAGGATTACCAATCCAGATGACCTTAGAAAGGAGATCAAGGATTTTTTTAAGTCACTAATGGGTACATCAGCTGCCTCACTACCAGCAATTAACAGATTGTATATGAGTAGTGGTCCAAAGCTTACACATCACCAGAAGAAAGATTTAGCTGCTGATATCACTGCTTCTGAGATTCTGGACAGTTTAAAATTCATTGGTGATGACAAAGCCCCGGGGATTGATGGATATAATGCTTTTTTCTTTAAGCAGACCTGGAGTATCATTGCAATCATATAATCAAGGCAGTCAAGAATTTTTTCCAGTCCAGCAAACTGTATAGACCAGCCAATTGTGCTTCCCTTACCTTTGTACCCAAAGTTGCTAATCCACAAACAGTTAAAGAATTTCGACCAATTGCTTGCTGCTCAGTCTTATACAACATAATTTCTAAGATATTCGCCAATAGATTACAAAAAATCATGTCCAGTATCATTTGTGATGCTCAAGCAGGTTTCTTCCCAGGCAGGAAGATTGCAGACAATGTTATACTGGCCCATGAACTAATCAAAAATTACTCAAGATCTCATGTGTCTCCTAGATGCATGATTAAAATTGATTTGCAGAAGGCATATGATTCTGTTGAATGGATTTTCTTACAGCAGGTAATGGAGGCTTTAGATTTCCCCGTCAGGTTTATAAAATGGATTATGGAATGTGTCCAAACAGTCAGTTATACAGTGATGGTGAATGGGGAAACTACTGAACCCTTCCAAGCAGCTAAAAGACTGAGACAGGGTGATCCAATTTCCCCCTTCTTGTTTTCCATAGTGATGGAGTATTTAAGTAGAGCTCTTGCTGAATTGAAGAAGGATAAAACTTTTCTATTTCACCCTGGTTGTAAAAAACTAGGCATTACTCACCTTAGCTTTGCAGATGACCTATTGCTGTTTGTCAAGGGGGAGCAACAATCTATAGCTGCTATTTTTGAGTACTTTTCTCACTTCACTGAAGCCTCTGGGTTGAAAGATAATCTGAGTAAGAGTTCAGTTTACTTTGGTGGGGTTGCTACTGATATCCAGCATCAAATTGTTGATCATATTGGTTATGTACATGGGGAGTTGCCTTTCAAATACTTGGGTGCTCCTTTATCTACCAAGAAGATGACCTTAGTTCAGTGGCAGCCACTGGTGGATAGGATGACTGCCAGGATCACATCCTGAACTGCCAGGAAATTATCATATGCTGGTAGAATTCAATTGGTTCAATCAGTGATCTTTGGCATACAAGCTTACTAGCCCAACTTTTCCTTATTCCTTCAAAAATCTTAAAGATGTTAGAAGCAATATGTAGATCCTTTATATGGACAGGTTCAACCAGTATATCTAAAAAAGCATATATTGCCTGGGATAAATTATGCTTGCCAAAGTCAGCTGGAGGTTTAAACCTCATGAATCTTCTAGTGTGGAACAAAGCTGCTATTGCTAAGCTTTGCTGGGATTTGGCTCATAAGAAGGATGCCCTATGAGTAAGATGGATTCACACAGTCTATATAAAGCAACATCAATTAGAGTCCATAATTATTCCCAAGCAAGCCAGCTGGATGGTCCAGAAGATAATTGAAGCTACTGTTCTATTGCAACAATATCAGATGATGCATAAACCAGTGTGTACTATAAGGATGCTGTATCTACATCAGATTGGACAATTGCCTAGAGTCATGTGGAAGAACTTAACCATCCAAAATTATGCCAGACCTAAGGCAGTTTTCAACCTTTGGTTGGTGCTTCAAGATAGATTACCTACTAAAGATAGGTTGATCTAGTGGAACTCGAATGTGGATAGCACCTGTGTACTATGTCAACAAGGTGTGGAGAATAGAGACCATCTCTTCTATTCTTGTTCTTTTACTAGCCAACTGAGGCATCAAGCAATGTTGTGGATTGAAGTATCTCAGCCTAATATCCAGAATTGGGAGCAGTTTATTCACTGGATTATTACCAAATCTAAAGGGAAAACCAGTCGAGCTCATATATTCAAAATGACTATAGCAGAATTGTTCTATGTTATATGGTTAGAAAGAAACCCGAGGCTATTTAAGAATGTCTTTTGTTCTAGTGATCAATTACTTAGGACCATTGCATATGTCTGTAATGTTAGGGGTACCCCTAAAGTTAGCTACAGCTTCAGCATTTTCTACTGTGAAATAGAAGAATAGGTATAGTGACAGTCGACAGTGTTTTAAGTTTCTTTTTGATAGTCAGCTGGACACTTAGCTGTACTATGGATTTGTAACGAAACCTCTTTGGTGATTAAGACAAATTTTAATTACCAAAAAAAAATATGTAATTCCTTATAAGTCGTAACAAATTTGGTATGATAATTATAAAAATAAGTTAAAAATAATTGTTATAATATTTTAAAATATACTGATAATACATAAGACTTTTACATTAACAACTTAAAATTTAAATCCATATAAATATATTTTTTAAAAAGAGAAAATATAAAATACCCTCCCTACACCCTCAAATTAAAGAAAAGAGAAAATAAAATAAAAAAGAAAATTGAAAGACATCACAATCATAGTGAACCTTGAAAGTGAAGGATGCAAGGGTCCTGGTTCGCAAGTATAAACAATTTCAGCCGTAGAATTTTAACAAGACTGAAAGGTACATTTATTCGTCCCTTAAAATGTGACGTGTCAAGCAATCAAACTACACCATCATATCATATTAATCTCACCCTTTGATAATAAGCAACCATGAAGAATACTGTCTTTCAATAATTATTATAAAACGACCCCATAAAACAAAATTAAAATAATAATAATAATAATAATAATATATACTAAACCAAAAAGTAGGAGTAATATATTAAAGTAGCGAAATAAAATAATAGTAAGAAAATTCGATCTAAAATTCCTTTATCTTTTGTTGTCATATTTTAATATGCCCTCTCCTTTGCTTTGTCTAATCATCTTCTCTCTTTTGTACAATGTCAACCAGATTCCGGTAGTTTCTCTTCCCTCCCACCCACCCCTATTCTGTTTATATATATGTGGTGTATAAATACAACTCTCAGTTCATAAATTCAGTTTCATGTAAAACATATAAAACAAGTAGTCTACTCAAGCTTTTCAAAGTTGAAGCAAGAACAACAAAGCAAGAACTATATATATATATATATACACATATAGTTGTAGTACTGGACAAAAGAAGTAGTGGACATGGCTGATGAATTTCAAGCAGGAGTTTGTGGAGGAAACTGGTGGAATTCAAGTAGAAGTATATTTGGTTCATCACTATGTGCAGCATCTTCTATAGGAAACAACTTTGCATGGCCAAATAATGACTTGCTGGATATGAAATCCTCCTGTAGGTCTAATAATGATGAATCTGGTAATTCTGATGATTCTGTTGTTCTACAAGAATTACCCAAACATCATCAACAACCTCATGACTCAACTTTACAAATGTTGGGTATTGGCCTTTCTTCATCAACTTCATCGTCAACTCCTGATTGGAATCATACCATGATGTAAGCAAATAAATTTTCATTTTGGCCTCCTACTACTTTTATTTTATAGTATAATATGTGTCTTTGAAGAGAGTAGTGAGGATTTATATAGCAGACTTCAGCTTTGTTGTTGTAATTGTAAGACTCAGAAAAAAAGGAGATACTTCTATCATGTGTTATTCTTTCACTGTGGAAAAAAGGGTTTCTCTAATTAAAAAGTTCAAATAAGTCAAATTTGTTGTTTTTATTGATAAAAGTTTGCAACTTTTTCTTGAAATTATGCAGGCATGGAAATGAGAGGGGTGATAGCAGTTATCATTCAATACTACAAGAAGACCTAAATTCAAGCCTGAATTACAGGCAAGAAACTGGGGTTGATGAGCTGGGAAAGAATTTTTCAACTATTACTGAAGATTCTTCAAACAACTCATTTAAACATCAAGATTTTACTTTAGGCATGAATCCAATCACTACCTCAACTAATACTGATCAATCCACTGTGATATCTTCAAGCTTTCCTATGAATTCTTCTTTTTCTAATTATCCTTCAGCTTTACTTCAGACCTTATTTGATAATGATCCTCCTCCTCCTCCTCCTCCTCAACAGCAACCACAACAACAATCTTTGTTTACTAATAACAATCAGCCAATGAATTTCCCAGTATCCTTAAACTATAGGCCAAATTTGAGTGATCACTTTTCACCTTCTTTGCCTAAATTCCCACCCTTGTTGAGGCCTTCTTTACCAAAACAAACACCTTCTAGTTTTCCTTTTACTAATCCCACATCCTTAAACAATATGCGCGGCAATCTTTTGCCAACTATGCATTCACAACTGCTGCTGCAGTCACCAACATTTCACGAGAAATCCAGTGTTCCTAACAATTCTGCCAAGGTAAATACATTTAACTTTTAAGTATTTTTGCACATCTGATCAAGTACTAATAGTTAACCAATGATAGCATGTTATTCCATTTTTAGTTGTTACGGTCAGTATATAGAACTTAAACTCGACAAAATGAGAGTTGGACATGCTGTTGTTAGTTCTTTTTTAAATGATTAATTAACCATTAATTTGCTCAACAAAACATTTCAGTCTAATGTTGAAGAATTCCGAGAGTCAAGGGTTAAAAAAAGTGGGAATAGTGAACCAGCATTGAAGAGGCCAAGAATGGAGACACCATCACCATTGCCAACTTTTAAGGTATAGGACATATCTAATCGAACTTTTGACTAAAGGAGGAAGCTTTAAGCTTTTTCTTTTTGTAAGTAAAATGATTGTTTTGTCCGAAGAAATGGATGAGAATTTTCAGCTTTTTGTTATCAGGTCAGAAAAGAGAAACTGGGGGACCGGATAACTGCTATCCAGCAATTGGTTTCACCTTTCGGAAAGGTAAATATTTGGAGTTTTCTCTTCCACTTTTAATTCATCTTCTAAATTTATATAAGACTTTCAATCAAGTCATTAATGACATTGTATTTCTTTGTTACATGTCTCAGACTGATACAGCTTCAGTTCTACATGAAGCTATTGAGTACATCAAGTTTCTCCATGATCAAGTCAATGTAAGTTACCTTCATTACTGATATTAACACACTAAATAAGGTGTTTTTGTGAATTAAGAAACTCAAACTTACTTGATTGTTTTATTTATTTCAGGTTCTTAGTACTCCGTATTTGAAAACTGGATCACCCCCTCTACACCAACAGGTAAAACATCTATAAATGTGCTCCTACTTATTATATTAAGTGCGCTATATATATATATATATATATATATATATATATATATATATATATATATATATATATATATACACACATATTCACGCAGTGAGCTATGATACTTAAATAGAAGGACTTTATAACTTATATACATTCGCAATGTAGAAAAATATATTTACACTACATCTATTTGAACAAGTTATCGCACTTAATTTCCTCATTCAGATTATTAATTCCACATTTTATGAACAGTTTACCTATACTTATCTTTTAGGCGTCTTCATTATGTGAGAATTATTTAACAAGTTTAGTGCATAGAATTAAATGATCTAAATATAATTGTTATTATTTGCAGAGTGCTGATAAGGTTAAGGAACAAGAAGGATCAAAACAAGACTTAAGGAGCCGAGGGCTGTCCCTAGTACCAATATCAAGTACTTTCCCTGTAGCAACTGAGACTACTACAGATTTCTGGACTCCAAATTTTGGTGGTACATTCAGATAAGAGACTTATAATCAATGAGGAGAACCACTGAGAAGTGATTTATAGCTAATTTGGTAATTATATTTTGGAGGATTAATGCACATTGGTATCTTAGGAAAAAAAGCAAGAAAAAGGAAAAGGTGAAAAGAAGTGACTATACAAAGGAAGACAGCCAATGCTGGGCCATGATCTACAGGCAGAATGATGTGTTTGTAGGCTAAGTACATGATTATTATAGAGGATAATGTAGAGTTGTAATAACAATAATTATCTGGGATTAGGAACAGGAACAGGTGCTAAATTTAGCTGAGAGTTTTAGATTAGTTTATTTAACTAAATTGTTATGTTTGTGTTGTTGTTGGTGTTGGTTGGGCTGAATTTAGCACACGGATAGAAAACTTTTTTGTTCCTGTTTCTATATTTATATATTTAAGCTTATGAGTTATTATGACTTCTTTATTCTTTTTAATTATATGACTGTTCTCTTTTCTTTTTAATTATATATGCGAAGACAAAAAGATATAATAAGAAATATATAGATATATATAGAGATGTTGAATTTAAAAGGAAAAAAGGAACTAGAGAGCGGAGTTTATTGAACTGCATAGCATTTTTTTTGAAAAAAATATTTATTTGTTTGGAATTTGGAATTTGGAATGTTAGTAGTGGAAGTCAGAGGGGAGTCCCACTGATAATACTTTTAGGCTATTTTTGTAAGAATTCTTGTTCCAGCAAGTGGGTCGGCCATAAGCACTCTTGTTACCATTTTAAATCATTCTTATGTGACTCAAATTGACTTGGCGGCCATACCTACCCCCCACCCCACCCCCGCTCCCCCACCACTCCCCATCCCCCCTAGAAAAGAGAGAGGAAAGAACCCTTGGTCTACACCAAACAAAAAACCCTACTTGAACTACTATGGGATATTGAATATTTTGTTTTATATATTTATTACTCTTATAATTGTTTGGTACATTAAATCTATCCTTTTAGTTTGATTAGGTTTAGCTTTAAAGTCTTTCCCTGATATGCTAAAGACCATTTCATGTTTAAGCATTTTAGAAAAAATATTCTACTAACTCGTTTTTTTCTGAGCCATCCCACACTGAAAGATTTAGCGTCTTCTCACTTATATGTTCTACGTGATTCGAACATCAAACATACCTATTTTCTGATGCATCATATGCTATTTTCTCTACGTTTTGTTAAGGATCAACTAATCAAAAACTTAGGACACAAAATAATACGTACTCCGCAATACTTATTAATGTTATCATCTGTTTTTTCTTCTTTTTTCTTTATGGTAGAAGTTATGAACTGTGTTGATACTTGATAGTGTAAAGTGTTGAGCACCCAGATCTCTCCCGTCAAAGGGAGAGAGGATGTACTTGATGAAATTGTGTATATCGATCACCATTCTTGAGATATTTATATTTGATCAATAACGATTTAGTTGGTCCTACTGAAAGATTTTCTATTTTAACGTTTATGGATTACAACATAAAAGCTTAGGCACAATGAATATGAAGCAAAGTATTTAACATGTTGACGTTTAGTTGCTCTATCAGAGCTTTTACGTTTTTCGCTTTACCTATTTTCTCAATATAGAACGAGAAATACTCACCGACCCCACATATCATGCGAATCTCACATCGACAAAATACAAGAGAAATATCGGATATATATAAGTATACAAGCCTTAGATTCGAATGATGCGATTAAAAACCATGCTTATCATTAGTGGATTGAGCTGTTACAGTTACTCTGCGTGCAGCCTTGAACAGTGGTGGAGCCTCGCTCAGTCCCTAAGTGGTGTCATGCGAATCCTACATCAACAAAATACAGAAGATATGTTAGATATTTAAGTAAACAAACCTTAGACCCTAGTGACTCATTTTAAAGTCGTGCAGGCCTAGGCCCAAAACGGACAATATTACTAATAAGTTGGTTGAGCTGGAATTAAAATAGATTCAAAAATATTAAACCTCTCTTGTTCGAAAAAATTAAGTTATCAGGCAAATCTCACATCGGCAAAACACAACAGAGATGCTGGGTATATAAGTAAGGGATAATTTCATAAAAGTACAAGTGATCAAAATACATTTCAACCGCTTAGCCTAAAATAATATCTTCACCAGATGGCCCAATAAATATTAACAATAAGTTACTTTTCTGGCAATATGATATCATTCACATGGTATGACAAGTTCTTTTTTCAATCTCTCAAGGTTGCAACTTTTCCTTCCTTCACCCCACATCCCCGCATTCCCCTTCAAAACTTTTGTCTATGTCTTTGTTTCTTTTTCTACCCTAACTTAAATACCAACAAATTATGCATTAAAATAAAAAATTTCTCCTATTTTCTCTTTTTTCTTATGGCAAAACATGATTTTTCAATAAAATAGTTCATTCTTCGTACTCTTTTAAATGGTGAATCATTTGGGTTTTCACATATGAAAATTGTTAATCAAATTTTAAATTTGTGCAATTGCTGAAGCAATCCAACAAGATAAAAGAAAAATCAAAACTTGGTAAAACAATTATGGTATCCCACTAGCACATATAAAAACTTTTTCATATTTTACATAAACAAAAAAGGAAAAGAAGAGAAGAAAGTGTCAAACTTCTATAGAGGCCTCTTATGCTATGACACTGTATCTAGATTCTTATAAACTAAAAAATATATAATTATATAGCATTATACATAAATATACAGAATTATATATCAATATACAATACTATATAACTGTATATACTAGTTATACATTATTTTCAGTAGAAAATACATTGTTCCCGACACTACACTAACTGTAAACAATATATAAACTTATATAAACATGTATACTACTGTATATTTATATATTCATATACATAATTATACATTATTATACAAAGTCGATACAAACTGCTACATGGTTATAATTTTTTATTCCAACTTCGAGTTGTTGCAACATGTATTACCATTTTATTCAAACGATTCCGAATTTAATACCCAGACAAGATATATCCAGTTTAGATCTGAGACTTCAAAGTCGTAATAATGCTGATCCGAATTTCAAACTTTAAAATCTTTCAAAATTAGTTGTTATTTCTCAGCGCAAATTAAGTTTGAGAGCTAAAGATTTTAGATCTGCATGGGTTTTTATTTTTCTTTTAAAATCTTCAATTCTTCTTCTGCTTGCTACCATCAGACTTGGCGGGCTTGGTACGAAGGAAGAGCCTGAGCCAGAATCATGTAGAGGGTAAGGGGAGGATGAATAATGGAGGCTAGGGTAAGAGAGGATGATGGGATCTGTTTGGATTAGAAAGAAAGAAAATAGATGTGGTGGGGAGAGAATTGGGTGTGTCGAGAATAAAGAAAAAAAAGAAAGAAAAGACCTTTTGAGTGCTTTGGGCTAAGCGATGAAAACTATTTTATAATATATGTACAATCTGGGTTAAATCGGGTAAAGACCTAAAATATGGGCCTAATTTTGTTGATATGTTGGGTCAACTGACAATGAAGATAATTTTCTCTCTAAGTTAACAAGTCTTAGACCCTAATAATACGTTTTAAAGCCGGTGGACCTATGCCCAAAACAGATAATATCACTAACGGGTTGGGTTGAACCGAAATTAAAATAGATTAAAAACGTCAAACCTCTCTTATTCGGAAAAATTACAATACATCAAAATGGTACAAACGGTACTTAATAGTAGAAGGATTTGGCAAAAATCTGTCCCTCTTAAAAAGATTATTCTAAAGTAAATGGACTAAAGTATAAAATTGTCCCTCTTTAAAAGATTATTCCAAAGTAAATGGGAAATATAATTAAGAGAAAAAAAGGCTTTAAGAAAGTGAGGAAAGATTTAATAAAAGCTAAAGAGCCTCAAATAATGAGTGTTATGAAAAGATTTATGAAAGGCTCTGTAAGTATTAAGAGTCCATCACATATATGGTATAACTACAAATATGAGATAAACTCTTAGAGTCCTAATACACTCTCTCAATCTGGACTGGTAGACATGACATACAGATTATCACGTAAGAAGCTGAATTGAGATGATGGTAAATCCTTTGTGAAAATATATGCAAACTGTAACCAAGTTGGCACATATCGAACAACAAGATCCCTTTGAGCAACTTTTTCACAAACATAATGAAAATCAACATCAATGTGTTTGGAGCGGTCATGAAACACAGGGTTACGAGACATATGTGTAGAGCTCACATTATCTCAAAGAACGTGAACTGGGTTACGAAGATATAGCCCGACGTCATGAAGGATATTACGAATCCAAGATGTCTCAGCTACAGTATAAGAGATAGCTCTGTACTCAGTCTCTGTAGAAGATTTAGAGACTGTTGGTTGTTTCTTTGCATGCCACGAGATAAGATTAGAGCCTAAAAATACTGCAAACACTGTGGTAGAGCGTCAACTATCAAGACAACTAGCCCAATCAACATCCGAATAGGCTAATATAGAGGAGGCGAATGAAGAGGCACGAAAGAACAATCCATATGTGATGGTACCCTGTAAATACCTGAAAATGGGCTTCACACAATGCAGATGAGTAGTACGTGGAGCATGCATAAATTATGAAATAATGTTAACAACACAGACAATATCCGGGCGAGTCATAATTAAGTATTGAACAGCGCCAACTATACTCCTATATTCACTAGGATCAAAAAGTAACTCACCATCCATAATAGAAAGAGAAGTCCGAGAAGCAATAGGAGTGCGAACCGGTTGCATGTATGCATGTGAAATTTAAGAAGCAAATCAAAAATATACTCTTTTTGTGACAGATGAAGACCATTAGAAGAACGAACTGCCTAGACACGAAGAAAGTAATGAAGATCACCTAAGTCTTTCATAGAAAATTGTCTAGAGAGACGACTAATAAAGTGATCAAGAAGAGAAGAATGACTGCCAGTAAGAAAAATATCATCAACATAAAATAATAAGTAAGAATACTAGACGATGAATGGTGGATGAACATGGACGTATCTGATTTACTACAAATAGAATCATGAGCTATGAGAAATGAACTAAAGCGATGAACCAAACACGTGGTACCTGCTTCAAACTATTGAGCGCTTTAGTTAGTGTGACGATCCGACTCGTCGTCACGTGAGTTATCACTTTGTTTTCCCTGTTTTCAGCTTCTTTATATTTCATTATCGGTATTTTATGTGATCGAGTTGGTTCAGAGAGGTTTTGGTAGGAAATGATACACTTAGTCTCTTTAAGGAAGGTTTGGTTTGGAAAAGTCAATCGGATGTTGATTTATAAGTTAGAGGATTTGGATGTGATTTCCGATGGTTCGATTAGCTTCGGGGGATGATTTGTGGCTTAGGAGTCCGATCGAAGTGATTTTGGAGGTCCGGTGTAAAATTAGGCTTGAATTGGCGAAGTTAGTATTTTGGCGAATTTTGGTTGTTAGGTGATATTTTGATCCGAGGGTCGGAATGGAATTCCGAGAGTTGTTGTAGCTTTGTTAACTGATTTGGGATGTGTGCGTAAACGTTTAGGCCATTCGTAGGTGTTTTGTTTAGGTTTTTTATCGAATAAGCATTTCGAAAGTTTTTAAAGAACTTAGGCTTGAATTCGATGTGAAATGATGGTTTTAGTGTTGTTTGAGGTGTTTTAATGATTGGAACAAGTTCGAATAATGTTATAGGAAGTGCTGATGTATTGGTTAAGGTACCGGGGGGTCTCAGGGCAATTTCGGGTGGTTAACGGGAAGTTTGGGCTTTGGAAGTCTAAGGAATTACAGCTGCTTCTGGTACTTTTGCTTCTATGGAATTGGGACCGCAGAAGCGAGAGAAGAGCCGTAGAAGCGGCAGGGACGGTAGGTGCAGATTTGTGACAGTATCTGCGGAGTCGCAGCTACAACAAAATGACCGCAGATGCGGTAATGACCGGGCAGAGCTATTTAATTCCATCTTCGTGAATTTTTGAAGGGTTTCATATTTTTAACTCGGACTTGGAGGATTGTGGGCAATTTTGAAGAGAGATTTCAAGGGGTTTTGATAAGGTATGGATTCTTGGACTTAAAATATGATATTATGGCGTGAATACATGGATTAGAGCTGAAAACACAAGTAATTAATGGGCAAAAATGGTGGTCTGGGCTTGAAACTTAAGAGAGCGAAAAATTGGGATTTGTAGGGTCATTTGGACTCCGATTTTGGTTATCCTTATATGTTTAGACTCGTGGCGAGATAAGGAACCCGTTGATGTGAAATTTCCTAATTTTCGAGAAGTAGGCCCGGGGCTTGGGTTTTGCCATTTTCTATTATTTTCGATTGGGTTTTATTACCTTAGCATATTGTGACATATTTATTGTGGTTTTGGTCAGATTCGACGCGCGAGGAGGCCGATTTGAGAGACAACGGCATAACAAGCTAGATTTTTGGCCAGCTTGAGGTGAGTAATGATTATAAATGATGTCATGCGGGTTTGAAGCCCCGAAATTGCACAACGTAGTGTTATATTGAGTTGAGGCACACGCTTTACGATGAGCGTGGAGTCCGTTACTACTGAGGATTGTGACTTGGTCCATCCCGTTGATGATTTTATCGTATTTTTGACTAAGGCTTGTTTATTATTATTATGATTTGGCTAGTCGCCATGTTTGGGGCCTTGTGCCGCCTGTAGAACCTTTAGGGGCATTCTTTTACTGATTATCCTCACCTTACTAGTTGAAAAAAAACTCATATGCCTAGTCATGTTTCTAACTATTAAACACAATACGAACTGGTTTTGAAATGCTAATCATAAATAAAAGTAATATGTGGGTTGAGACCCTTATTTTATATTAGTATGCCCGAGAGGCTGTTATTATATTGACTGAGAGGAGTTGAGAAACCAGTAGTGAGGATGTTTTATATATTATGGACTGGGATGCACACCGCAACAACATACTTATATGGATCGAGTCATCTGTGCTAATAAGTTCCTGCCTTTTTTTTATAGGTAAGACATGGGGCAATAAGCCCGCTTTCACAAATTCCCGTCTTTCTCGATCGAAAGCTAAGCGTGCCAAACCATCTAAGCAAAGTCCTATTTGTCAAAGAAGAGAGCCAAGACAAAACCCTTGAAAGAGTGCGTAATAGCTCACTGATCGAGCGTCTTCCATGTTAGATTCATCGTTGGACCTTGTTACTGTGCCGAAAAAGACGTTATAGCGACCATCCTGGGCCTTCCACGATTGTTGACCTGTCTCGGACCGGGGGGCTGCACGCTGCAACAAATGTGTGTGTGTGTGTGTGTATGTGTGTGTGTGTGTGTGTGTGTGTATATATGAATCGGGCTGCACGCTGCAGTAATGTAGCGTTTGGGCTGTAGGAGCCCTTCCGGAGTCTGCACACCCCCAGTGAGCGCAGTCGACTATTGTTCTGGATCGGGATGTTCACCACAATGATATTCGGATCGGGCTGCATGCCGCAGCGGTATATTTATGATTTTGACTATTGTGAAAAGTATATGAATCTAGTACTGAGGAATTGTGACTATTAATACCTGTTAAGCTACCGTTCTACCTGGTTTTAAGGAATTTCACTTGACATCTTCATTATTTGCTGCTTAAATGGTTTTGTTGCTTTGATATTGAACTGCTTAGTGCCTCTTCATGATTTCATACTGTCAGTCATTATTTATTTTATTACTCACTGGGTCTGAGTACTCATATTACTCCCTGCACCTGTGTGCAAATCCAGGTACCCTTGAGGTGTAGTGCGAGCTCTTTAGCAGTTCAGTTTCCACCGGAGTTATCGAGGTAGCTGCATGGCATCCGTAAACCCGATGTTCTCCCTCTACTTTTTACATATCCGCATTCTAGACATATCTCTGTAGTAGAGTTTTGAAACCCTATATTTAGAGGCTCAGACTTGTGACACCGGATCTAGCGAGCTATTGTGGAGATGTTTATGGTTTTCCGCATATTTCGTATATACTGTCTTGATTTCTATTGATATTAAACTGGCATTTAACTTTAATAGCTAATAAAGGATTCTATGTAAAAGGGTTGTGAATGTTTGATGGTCAGGCTTGCCTAGCAGTATGTTGGGCGCCATCACGATTGGGGTTGGGACATGACAAGTTGAACGTTTATGGATTATAATATAAAAACTTAGGCACAATGAATATGAGGCAATGTATTTAACATGTTGACGTTTAGTTGCTCTATCCTAGCTTTTACGTCTTTCGCTTTACCTATTTTCTCAATATAGAACGAGAAGTACTCATCGAGCCCACATATCATGCCAATCTCACATCGATAAAACACGAGAGAAATGCCAGATATATATAAGTATACAAGCTTTAGATTCGAATTATGCGATTAAAAACCATGCTTATCAGTAGAGTGTTGAGTTGTTACAGTTATTCCGTGTACAACCTTGAACAATGGTGGAGCCTCGCTCAGTCCCTAACAAGGTGTCATGCGAATCCTACATTGGAAAAATACGGAAGATATGTTGGATATTTAAGTAGACAAACTTTAGACCCTAGTGACTCATTTTAAAGTCGTGGGGGTCTAGGCCCAAAAAGGACAATATCACTAGTGAGTTGGATTGAACCGGAATTAAAATGGATTCGAAAACATCAAACCTCTATTGTTCAAAAAAATTAAGGTGTCAGGCAAATCTCACATCGACAAAACACAACAAATATGCTAGGTATATAAGTAATGGATAATTTCAAAAGTACAAGTGAACAAAATACAATTCAACCGCTTATCCTAAAATAATATCTTCACTGGATGGCCCAATGAATTTTAACAATCAGTTCTTTTTCTGGCAATATGATATCATTCACATGGTTTGACAAGATTTTTTTTCAATCTCTCAATATTGCAACTTTTCCTTCCTTCACTCATATCCCCAGCATTCCCCCTCAAAACTTTTATTTATGTCTTTTTTTCTTCTTTTTTCCCAACTTAAATACCAATAAATTATGCTTTAAAATAAATAATTTCTCCTATTTTCTCTTTTTTATGGCAAAACATGATTTTTCAATGAAATATTCTAATTTTCGTACTCTTTTAAATGGTGAATCATTTGGGGTTTCACATATGAAAATTGTTAATCAAATTTTAAACTAAAAGTGAAATTTTATGTACAATTGATTAAGCAATCCAACAAGATAAAAGAAAAATCAAAAACTTGGTAACAAAAATTATAGTATCCCTCTAGCACATATAAAAACTTATTCATATTTCACATACACAAAAAAGAAAAAGAAGAGAAGAAAGTGTCAAACTTCTATGGAGGTCTCTTATGCTATGACACTGTATCTAGATTCTTATAAAGTAAAAAATATATAATTATATAGCATTATACATAAATATATATATTTATACACAATTATATATTAGTATACAATACTATATAACTGTATATGAACACTAGTTACACAATATTTTCAGTAGAAAATACATTGTGCCCAACACTACACTAACTGTAAATAATATAGCAACTTGTATAAACATGTATAATAATGTATAAGAGGTAGTTATATGTTCATACACATAATTATACATTATTTTACAATGTCGATACAAACTGCTACATGGTTATAATTTTTTATTCTAACTTCGAGTTGTTGCAGCATGTATTACAACTTTATGCAAACGATTCCGAATTTAATACCCTGACAAGATACATCCAGTTTTAGATCCGTGACTTCAAAGTTGTAATATTGCTGATTCGAATTTCAAATTTTAAAATCTTTCAAAATTAGTGGTTATTTCTCCGAGCAAATCAAGTTTGAGAGCTAAAGATTTTAGATCTGCGTGAGTTTGTATTTTTCTTTCAAAATCTTCAATTCTTGTTCTGCTTGCCACCATCTGACTTGGTGGGCTTGGACAACGGAGGAGGAGTCTAAGCCAGAATTGTGCAGAGGGTAAAGGGAGGATGAATAATGGATGCTAGGATAAGAGAGGATGATGGGATCTGTTAGGGTTAGAAAAAAAGAAAAGAGATGTGGTGGGGAGACAACTGGGTGCGTCGATAATAAAGAAAAATCTTTTAAGTGCTTTGGGCTAACCGATGAAAACTATTTTATAATATATATGTACAATCTGGGTTAAATCGGGTAAAGACCTAAATTATGGGCCTAATTTTGTTGATATGTTGGGTCAACTGACAATGAAGGTAATTTTCTCTCTAAGTAAACAAGTCTTAGACCCTAGTGGCATGTTTTAAAGTCGGTGGGCCCAAGCCAAAAACGTATAATATCACTAATGAGTTGGGTTGAACCAAAATTAAAATGAATTAAAAAAACGTCAAACCTCTCGTATTCGGAAAAATTAAAACACATTAAAATGGTACAAACGGTACTTAATAGTAGAAGGATTTGGCAAAAATTTATGCCTCTTAAAAAGATTATATATATATATATATATATATATATATATATATATATATATATATATATATATAAATGTAAAATTGTCCCTCCTTAAAAGATTATTCTAAAGTAAATGGGCAATATGATTAAGAGAGAAAAAAAAGACTTTAAGAAAGTGAGGATTTAGTAAAAGCTAAAGGGCTTCAAATGATGAGTATTATACTCCTGTTTATACGTATCTTTAATTGAGAAGCTTAAAATTGAAGAAATCCTGTGACAAGCGACTGATGATAAAAGAAAACTTTGATTATTAGTATCTCTAGCAATCAGCTTTTATTATCTTTTTATGACAATTGAATTGATCGGTTGATGGCTATTGTGCCAAACCTTAGAGCACCGGGATCTATACCTTTGTTCTTCAGTTATCCATCAATGAACTAAAATCTTATATTTTCTTGGTGATATGACATTTGGATTTATTGATTACTTCCTCCCACATTAACTACAATTGCCATACGTAGTACTTTTAATCTGATTTCTAACTATGTATAAATTTTGTTTAACAATATCAAAAATTAAATACTAGAATTGTATATGACAAAAAGATAAATAGTTTGACTCTTGTATTCGACCTAAGTATATCTTTTCATCTTGGGTTAAGAAAAGAAGTGTAACTTTTTTGTATGTGAGGGGAGGAGGGGGGGCTTTGTAAAGCGAACAGAAAGGACATGACTTGGTTATCACGGATTAGTAAAGTACTAACATCCATAACAAAACTTTACGGGCATTTTCATATATTATACATATATTTAATTTAAGATTACAAGATTTAGAAAAATTTCTTACTTAATTTATGCTCAGTCAAATTTGAAAAATACTTCAATTCCAATATAGTATACTGAAACTCCAGTATATTATACTGGATTTCTAGAGTTTCAATATAATATATACGAGTCCAGAATAATATGCTGGAAGTTCATATATAGGTGCTCAAATCTTCGGTATATTATGCTGAAACTTTTGCATGTTGGACTTTCTGCATAATATGTTGGAAGTTCATACACAGGTGCAACGATCTCCAGTATATTATGCTGGAACTTTCTGTATTGCAGCAAAATAGGGCTATTTTTCAATGACTTTGCGAAAATACCGGCTATTTTTGAATGACCAGTACGAAAACTGGCTAGCCCGTGCTATTTTTACTGTTAATGTGTGTGCACCGTCTATCTTAATCTCTTAGAAAAGGTGATACATAGTTTTTTTATTCATATTAAACATATTAATAGATAGAGCAACTTATAAGCAGAATGCATCAACATTAAAAGCCTATAAGTTGTCCACTCCAATTATTGAGACAATTGCTTTATAGAAAGCCTTCACATATGTTATTGTACCAGTCATGCTGAAAACAATGTGTCTTAACAGAGACAAAGGTAAATGAACAAGAAAGTAGATAAAAAAGTGAATGAGATAGAAAATGCAAGCATCAAGTTGAGATTTTATGGCTTTTAGCAGAGATTAGAAGGACCACTTCCATCTTGGATATATTCTCTGGATAGGCTCTCCATTTTAAGCTGATTTATTAATCTGTTGATGTTTGCAAAATGATTGTGGTGTTGTCTCCTATACAATATATATAACTAACTGTTGCTTCTTAAGCAAACAAGTAGCAACATATGTTTCATAACTCAAATCTGTAGTTTGGGCCAACTTATAGGGATTGGACCACCAAAATATTCTTAAGAGTTCAAATGACTTTTGGACATCCAATATATAGAGTAGCATTACCTCCTAGAAATTGTTGCAAAATTTCTGTCCTTCCCTTTTTGGGGGGTTAGGGGGGGGGGGAGGGGGTAGGAAAGGATTTGTTGCTGCAGGCATTGGCTATGAAAGGGGGAAAAATATTAAGTATTGATTCATAAAACATGTAAACCAACCTCTGTAAACTATGACTGACACCAACCAATGACCCTATAAATATGCTGATACAATACGAAATAATCACTTATTGTGTAGTTCAGTAGGAATGCAACTTAAAACCAAAACATGAGTGTACTAGACATAGGGGAGAAAAATGAACAGTAGAAATGCAATACTATAATTGTAGTGAAACAATCAGGCAGAGCCTTTGAGCTTCTTTGTGATGGTGGCAATGTATTTTCCCTGGTGGAAAGCTTGCTCCATTTCAAGCTCTGTAGGCTGTCTAGAGCCATCTCCAGCATAAGTTCCAGCACCATAAGGACTTCCACCTTTAATATTCTCCATCTCGAACATGCCGCCTCCAAATGTGTAACCAATTGGAACAAAGATCATTCCATGGTGAACAAGCTGTGTAATTGCTGTCAACCTGCAGATTTATCAAGTCTAAGTAAAAATATTGAAGCTTAACTTCTATATACCAACACTGGAAACACCTAATAGTAATTATAGTTGACCTGGAGAATTAGGCAGGCTGCTTGCTACAACAGGTTAAAATATACTAACAGTGCAAATTCTTTTTACTTACTGACAGTATATATAAGTTATTAAGTGCAAAAGTTTTACTCAAAATTTTCAAATTTGACAAGTCAAGCTAAAAGATGTGTGTCTTTGAGGAAAACGGACTAACGCGGTAGTCTCTTGGCCACCTCCTTGAGAGCCAGTGCTGTAGAAAAGGCCCGCTGGCTTGCCTGCAAGCTGCTGAGTTCTCCAGAGACCTCCAGTGGCATCAAGAAATGCCTTGAACTGAGCTGCCATCATCCCAAATCTTGTTGGGAACCCGAACAAAAAGCCATCAGCCTCAGCAAGGTCATTGGGGGTGATAATTGGTGCATCGCCTTTCGCTGGTGCACCCATCTTTCCAAGCACCTCTTCTGAAAGAGTTTCTGGTACCTACGCCATTCACAAATCAACAAAAAGATA
The DNA here is from genome assembly GCA_034376525.1 of Nicotiana benthamiana. Lineage (NCBI taxonomy): Eukaryota > Viridiplantae > Streptophyta > Magnoliopsida > Solanales > Solanaceae > Nicotiana > Nicotiana benthamiana. The sequence goes on along the minus strand of CM067324.1, from coordinate 127,076,297 downwards.
AAATACATAAGCAGTACATGTTCGTTAGTTATTTTCCTTTCACCTCTAAAGCCCACTACAGGGCATTGTTCAGAATATAGCCAATCATAGGATTCAAGAAATCATGGAAAAGTTAACAGTCGCAAGTGAATTAATAACGGACAATGAAGTAATGAACTAACTATATGGACTACTGTTGAATTGTTTTCTTTGTCTAATTGCATTGACTCATTGTAATTTCAAACAAGTAGCAGTCACATTAGGTATCACTGCATCAAATGTCAAGTCACTAATTTCTCAGCAGGATTTTAAAGAGAGGACTAGGACTCTAGAGATTTCACACTGTCAATGATTAATTTAAACACTTCAGGAGATATTAGGTTTGTAAAGTCAAAATCACATACTTTCATCAATTTTCAGGGATCAAGAATTCTCTAAGTCACACACACACATAAATAACATCATTAAAAAGAAATGACAAACAGACCTGCCATAGTTTGGCTTCTACCCCTTCAACTGATGCAGCTCCTTTCTTTATCTCTTGAGCTAGCTTCTCAACATGTCCATACGTGGAGTAGTAACTGCATAAATTTATATTTTTCAGCCATTAGCTTTACAAGACCATATTGAAAATCAAATGAATTAAACAAACCATCAACGCTTTTAGAGACAAATTTTTTGGGGTTACGCGTACGAGACACAAGAAAGTTGACTTTAAATTGAATAGGAATCACATACTACATTGGAATAGTTGGAAGCAATCTAGTTAAAAAACACCAAATACACTAAGGATCCAATTTCACAAAATTTATAACGATAAAACAGGACAAAAGATGGCACAAATCAGAAAGCAATCAATCATCAAAAATCATCCAATGGAGGATTTCTTGAGTTAATGTTTTGGGGGTTTGTTGGAGAACTGGTTGTTGATACAACTCAAAAAAATTATCGACCAAAGATAATATGACCAACTCCATCTAGTAGCTTCAAGTAGATATTTTTTAATTTCAAGAATGCCATCTTATACAGGAGTAAAAGAGTACCTAACCAACTCCTACAAAATTAGTTGGTATATCATTTTCATAAAAATCTTTCGGTGAGCAAAAAGTCTTCTATCTTAGATCAAGAGAACAGACACAGTTAAAAGTGGATAGATTGATGTTTTGTTTTGTTTTCTAAATGTCAATTTATAAAATGACTACAGAGGAATACCTAACCAACTCTTGCAAAAATTAATTAGTTAAATCATTTTAACTAGAATCTTCCAGTAAGCTAAAGATTTCCTGCACTAGATCAAGACAACAAACACTGGAAACAAATGATAGCCTTCACACACAATCAACATGTAATTGATCATTAATTTAAAGAAAGAATCAAATCCAAAAAACAAATCTTGCAGAGCCTTAGATCATTACCATAAAGAAGGAAAATTCCCATAAATATAATAAGGTCGGAACATAAGCACACAACCATGGGAAAAATGATCAAGCAAAACAAGAATAAAGAATCTATCAGCACAGATCAGCATACAAAAAAAAACAAACCACACCCACAATTCATTCCGCCCTAAAATTCAAAACAGAGAAATTAAAACTCAAAATTAAATTACAGAAAACAGACTACAAAAACGTAACATGTACAAGAAAATAAACAGGTACAAACATATATGAGATACAAAGAGTGCTTACACAATGTAGACTTTGGTAGCCATTGAAAGTAAGGTTAGGTGAATGAATGAGTTGGAATACAACGAGAAATAGGGATGGTATTGGTGGAAGAGAGTGGGGAGGCCATTGCTGCTTATATAGTGGGGGAGTCAAATATCCATTTAAGAGTTGACCATTTTCATAGAGGTTTCTCAGATTTGTGTGGATTAATTAGGGGTAGTTACGTCATTTTCTCATCATTTATTTATTCCTTCATAAGTTGTTGATGTCACGCTCATCATCATTATCGTCATAATTATACCTTTCTCTTTTTTTATTTTTTGGTTCTTATATTAGAGTACACTCTAAATTCTTATTTTTCATTATTGAGGGGAAAAAAGAGTAAAGGAAAATTTGATCCCCAAAAAATAAGAAAGAACACAAGAAAAGGGGTAAAGAAATACTAAATATTTGGATTATACTTGCCAACTAAAAGCAGAAAAGGGAAAGTTAAAGCAGAAAATGAGAAAGTAAATGTAAATGCCACACTATAATTACTTACTATGAGTACGATTATAGTAGGTAAATATAGATGGACGTTACGTCAGTATGCAAAGAAGTTCTATATTATTGGTTTAAAATACCGACCACTCAGTCCAAAAGATATATAGCAAAGTACTAACCCATGAATTAAAGAAAGAAATACGTAGTCATCGAATGTTGTAACGACCTGACTGGTCGTGTTGAGCTCCAGCATATCGTTCAAGGGTTTGATGTCATGAGTAACTTCACTTCAGGTATTACGACTTGCACACGTGGTCGAAATTGAATTTCGAAAAGTTTAGAGTTAATTTGAAAAGAAAATTCTCATTTAGGAAGCTTTAAGATGGAAGAATTGACTAAGGTTGGATTTTTGAGCAAACAACCTCAGAATCAGGATTTGAAGGTTCCACCAGATTTGTATGATGATTTTGGATTTTGGCGTATGTTCGATTCGGATTTTGCAGGACCCGAGAGCGTTTCGGCACCTATTGTGAAAGTAGCATTTTGGAAGAATTTCATAACATTGGGTTGAAGTGCATTTTAATGTTATCGATGTCCGTTCGCGATTCCGAGTTTGAGAACAGCTCCATATAGTGATTCTGGTATAGGGAGCGCGTCCGGAAGTAGATTTGGAAGTCCATAGGACATTTTTGAGTCGTTTGGCGAAAGTTATAAATTTGAAGGTTTTTTAGAAGTTTGACCGGAAGTGGACTTTTTGATATCGGGATCGGATTCCAATTTTAGAAGTTGGAGTAGGTCCGTAATGTCGAATATGACTTGTGTACAAAATTAAATGCCAATCAGATGTGATTTGATGGGTTTCGGCATCGAATGTAGAAGTTTAAAGTTCTAAAGTTCATTTAGCATGAATTGGGGTGCGATTCATAATTTTGACATTGTTTGATGTGATTTAAGACCTCGAGCAAGTCCGTGTTATGTTTTTAGACTTACGTGGGTGTTTGGTTTGGAGCTCGGAGGCTCAAGTGAGTTTCGGAGTAGCTTCAAAGTGTTTTGTTAAGGAGTTGGATGGCTGGATCTAGTGTGATCGCATTTGCAATGTATTGGTCGCAAATGCGACCATCGAATTTACGCGGTAATGTTGCATTTGCAATCTGCGCTGTGAGGGAAAGAATCGCATTTGCAAAGTACTTATCGCTTTTTGAGGCTTGAAATGCGAACACTGTATCGTATTTGCATGAGGGCCAAGTCTGTCATGGGTCACATTTGTGATGCCTTCTTCGCATTTGTGAAGGTCGCATTTGTATGGACAAAATCAAAGGGTCTAATTTCTTGCTATTAAGTCATTTAAAAGGAACACCTCGAGGCCTCGAGGACGCGAAGCTGTGGCCGAGTTCCCTCCCTCGAAGCTCATCGAGGCCCGACCTAAAGAGAATATTGATCGAGGCTAGGGTAAAATAGGGGATTCCCAAGGCACATGGCTAAGCCTGACAAAGCCGACCTACCCTGAGCGTGTATAAAGGTGTCACGTCTAGCCGTCTCATCTCCATGCCTTTACAGTTAATGTATTGTGTACTATAATGGGATCCCCCTCCTATATAAAAAGGATCCTTACCACTTTGTAAGGAGCTGCTGTTGCTCCAACTATTCTACACAAGATCAATAGAAACTCTCTCTCTTTCTCTCTAACTTACTAGCTCGAGACTACCGCTTTCATTTATTGCTTTCATACTTGCTCTTTATTCATTGCTCCTCATAGTCCATAAACAACCTCTAACGATTATACTCTAACTGTTAGCCCTTCCCTTATTATCCTCGATTGCTCGAGCCCGAGCCCAACCGTCGACCTCGAGGCCCTTATCGGTTAGCCCAAGGCGCGAACAGCTAACCCCTCGGTTTAGTTATAGCTATATTCTAGCTCGTGTTTTATCTTTTATCTTCATATAATTAACATCAGCTGCTTAAACAACTAGCATAAAAATAGATCATGTATTTTTAGATTCCCATTAATAAATTTAATGGTTATTACCATTTTTACGGTAAATAGTTTGCCGCCCACCGTGGGGCTAAGAATAATAGTGATTATTTTCTCGCTGGTTTCATTACACAATGCAAGTTATCTTTCAAACTTTTTCTTGTTCAAGATCTTCGATTTCAGGTCAAAATATCCAGCTCAATGAACATAGTTGAGATCGACAATCTTGAAAACCACAGAGAAAATGGTATGGCCATTCCAATTACTAGCACGCCACTGCAGAACCGCGATAACGCACTTGGACTGATTCCAGCGGACGCGGGTTCACAAGACGCACAACAGGTCAATGAAACCTCGCACACCGACTGGAGCATACAACATGGCGACCAACAGGAAGCCCAAAAGACCCCAACTCGTGAAGAACAGGGAGTTAGTCTTCATATTATTTTCGAAATGTTTCAGACACAATAGCTGGATATTGCTCAGCTTCAAAGCCACCTGAGGACTCCCAGCACAGTAGCACCGATATCTATTTCCCCATTCGAATAGGTACCGAAGATATCAATTAACGACAGATCGATAGCCGACCTTGCCATCGTGAAAATACCCGAGGACCTCACCAAAAGGATCGAATTAGGCGAGAAAATAATAGCAGCCAATGATAAGAGGGTCGAGACCTATAACTGCGGGGTCGACCAGATCCCGAGCGCACTCCCTGTCTTGAAAGGTGTGGATTCAAAGAAGATCATACAAAGGCCATTCCCTAAAGAAGCAGACCCCAAACACATTATTTAGAATGTCGGAGCTCCTAAAGTACAATGGGACATCACACCCCAATGAACACGTTACCGCCTACACTTGCACAGTAAAGGGCAACTACATAAAGAACGATGAGATTGAGTTCATATTGCTAAAATTTTTTGGGGAAATGCTCTCGAAGGGCGCAATGATGTGGTATCACAACTTGGATCATAACTCCATAGATTCATTAATCATGCTAGCAGACTCCTTTGTAAAGGCGCACGCCGGTTCCATCAAAGCAGCAACGAGGAAGTCCGACATTTTCCAAATTAAGCAAAGAGATAATGAAATGTTGCGGGAATTCGTGTCCCGCTTTCAAATGGAACAGATGGAGCTACCACAAGTCTCCGACGACTGGGTAGTACAAGCTTTCACTCACGATCTGAATATACGAATCTCGGTGGCTTCAAAACAACTAAAATAGAATTTGATCGAGCACCCAGTGTGACCTGGTCAGACGTCCACAACCGATGCCAATCAAAAATCAGGGCCGAGGATGACCAGTTAGGAGACCCCTCGTGATTAGTGTACCCAAGCGGGCTCCTAGCAAAGGAACGAAAACAAAACAAAGACAGATATCAACCATATATGAAGGATAGAAGGAACGCCGCGACGCGCAACTCACGTTGCAATGACCGGAGAATAGATCGAGGAAAAAATACTTAAGGATTCATCAATAGAGCCATATTCAATAGGAACGCATGGCCAATGGGTGCACATTACTTATCGGAATACAACTTCCATGTCGATGTATCGGACATCCTGTTCGCCATCAGTAAAATCAAAGATGCCAAGAGGTCCAGGCCTATTCAATCGTATCCTTTACTAAAAAATCACAACTTACTGTACGAATTTCACAACACGCACGGCCACAGGACCGAGGATTATCATTAGCTACTAGAAGAGGTAGCTCGACTACTTAATAATGGACATCTCCAGAAATTCCTTAGCGATCGAGCCAAAAATCAGTTCCCGGAAAGAGAGGCGATCAAGAAGAACGAGGCAACGAGCCACAACATGTCATCCACATGATCATGGGGGCGTCAATGCCCCTCAGGGACCTGTAATGAGAAGAACGAAAATATCCATCACTAGAGAAAAGCGGACCCGGAGATACATTCTCGAGGACGCCCTCATATTCAGTGAAGAGGACACCGAGACCTTATCTCAACCTCACAATGATGCACTGGTAATCTCTTTCCTCGTAAATTCTTTTCAAATATAATGTGTACTCGTGGATCCAGGTAGCTCGACCAATATTGTCAGGTCGAGGTTGATAGACCAACTCGGATTACTCAACCAAATCGTGCCCGCCATTCGAGTCCTTAACGGATTCAACATGGCAAGTGAAATGACGAAAGAATAAATCGTCCTCTCGTTCACCATGGTCGGCACGACCCAAGACACCAAATTCCATATTATCGAAGGAGACATGAGGTATAATGCCTTATTCAAATGACCGTGGATACACTGCATGAGAACGGTACCATCCACTCTTCACCAGATGATGAAATTTCCACGAAGGAAAAAATTAAAATCGTCTACGAGGAACAGCATGAGGAAAGAGAAATGTTCGCTATACACGATATGGCACTAGCGCTCGCACCTCCGCCTTCGAATGATCCAAAGGGTAGTCGAGCCTCACCCTCGATCAAACTTGATTAAACGAAATAAAGGACCGTACGCGTCCTCACATCAAGTGATTGTAATATATCAATCCTCATGATTGAAACATATCTATCCTCAAGGCATCGCCATCATATCTCACTTTAAGGTACAACCCTCTCCCTTTTTCATTTTGTATTTCAGACTAACCCTTATGCAGGCATCCGATCGGACCGATCAGAATGCTAACCATGCTTGAAGACTTTAAGGTTTTAAAGCATCTATTGCACTTTTTCCCTTCGATCGAGTTTTTATCCCGAAATAAGGATTTTACTGGCATGGTTTTTAACGATGCAACATCTGCATGCTACCTAAGGGAAACTCACAAATGCTCGAGACTTCTTTTGCAGTCAACCTAGAACGCTGAGGGTGTCCCCTCCACCCCCTAGGAAGCCACCTTCAAGGAAAGGTCACGAAACACCAAATAGGGTCCTTATAGAAGTAATGTACCGAGCCAAACGGTCAAACGAACCGTGTCTATATAGCCTGGATCCTGTCAGCAAATACATGTTCTCTTGTACCAAATAATCGAAAAATATCTTTAGTCAAGACACCTTCTCAAGATAAGGCAACAATTCCTCCACTGGAAACATCTAGAACACTCAGAGACTGGCATGAACGATTCAACACTTAGACATTCTTTGGATCGGGACTCCGAAATCATATGCCCTCAGATAATGCTCTGTGGAAATCTCAAAAGAAAAATTTACGATCTTAGGGCCGGGATCTTCGAAATCACAAGCCCCCGAGAAGGAAATCCAAAGATTACGAAGAATGGCTCTCGAGTCAAGAAACTCTCGACAACTCAGGGACTTTTGTCAAAATGCCATCTCTATTGACTCACCAAAACACGAGGCCATAAGAGAGGGAATACTCGGTCCCATAAGACTTCAACGGCATGAAAAAATCTATAAGACCTCAACGGCATGACAACACCATAAGACCCCAAGCGGTCAGACTCGGTCTCGAATAAAAATCTCGCACCGAGTATTAACTACACCTGTAAGACCTCAACAGCATGGATAAACTATATGACCTCAGCAGGCGTGAAAATAACGTAAGACCTCAAGTAAGGCATTAATCACACTCGTACTGAGTATCAACAACCACACCAGTAAGACCTCAACGGGATGGAAAAACTGTAAGACCTTAACAAGCATGAAAATACTGTAAGACCTCAAGCAAGGCATGAATCACACTTGTACCAAGTATCAACAAAACTGTAAGACCCCAAAAGGCATGAAATTTTTGTAAGACCTTACTACATGCATAAAATCAATCCCGAAGTTTAGGCTATAAGTCCAATTGGTAAGACTCCCGAAAGGGCATACCCTCGATGTTGATGCCTAAACTACTAAACTAGGGATCAAAATGGCTCTGGCCAAACACAAAGGACTATGGTCATACGGCTGTACCAGCCAAATTAATGCGACTCGGGGATGCCCGACCGTCGCTATAAAATCATACGCCATTACTTACAAGCTACTTTGAAAAGAACTGGTTAAACATGCTACCCTCAACAGGAAAAATAGATCCGACCATGTCAGCTCTAAATCGCAAGGCTTCGAGCTACTATCCTACGAGCTAAACCTTCCGAGGTGCTCGAACATCGCCACAAATGACTTGAAATTGATGTTCTTCCCAAATCGATGAAGGGTCAGGAAAAATCATTTTAAAAATTCCTTATCAAGAAGAAAACAAAGACTACATATGCCTAAGGGCAAAACGTAAGAGTCATTGTCGCTAGCCTAGTGAGCCTCAGGGCCACACATACTAAAAGGTTACATCGACCAAAAGCGTAAGAGCCATTGTCACCATCTTAGGAATTTGAAAGCTTGAGCGTCAAAGTGAGCTCGGGTCATAACCCAATTCAGAGACCGGATCTAAAATATTTAACTATACATCGCGCCAACTTCATGAGCCTCAAAGCCACAGAAATAAAAGGTCTCTTTTTAACTTGAGGGTTAATGGTGCTCGATTCGAAACCCGACTCGGAGACTGAACCCAAAATAATTAAATTACAAGTGCCGAAGGGAAAGACGTAAGAGCCATTGTCGGCCGTCCATGCAGACACAAAATTTTGAGGGTCAAATGAGCTCGAGGTGAAGCCCGACTCGGAGACTAAACCCAAAATAGTTGAGCAAAAACATAAGATCTCTAATGCCAGCTTACACTAAAAGCCGCATTGACCAAATGTGTAAGATCCCCCAGGCTTTTCTGATGAGCCCTAGAGCCGTATTACATATCTAAGGATTCTCACCAACTACAAAACCAATCTACCTGGTCAGAGGCGAAGCAGCAAGGGGTATATAAGTAATAAAGCTTCAATTTCTCTTCTATTTACATACATGAAAAAGTGCATCCTCTATCTACAAATGCGCTCTAGAAATGCCACATACGAGATAGCAAAGTCTACGCCCCGTCCGTGAAGGTTACGACCTATCAGCCTCGTCTTTGCTCTCCTCAGTGCCAGACAGGAGTGAGCGAGCATCAAGCTCGTCTGCCCTCGCTCACGCTAGCTCTTCCGAGAGAACAAAACCCTTGGTGTCGATCTCCTCGAGTACCCGTCTTTGGGATTTGCAACGAGCATATTCTTCGATCTTCTTTTCATGATCAACGACCCTCTTCAACTCGGCTTAGGCATCGGTAGCATCCTTCAAATAAATCGCCATCTTCCGATCAGCCTTAGTCTGGCTCAGTGTTGCTTCAGCCCTAGCATTAATAATTTTAGCCCTGACCTTCGAAAGTTTGTACCCAAGCTTCCTGATCATATCTGCTTGAACTGAAGCATTGTCACGAGCTAAGTAGAGTTGGGTCTCGAAGGTAGGAACTTTAGCCAAGGCACCCTTCTCCTTAGAAGCTTGAGCCTGCACCTGAGCTTTTAGCTTGCCACAATCATCTCTAATCCGGTCAACTTCACTCCTAAGGCGCTCCAGATCCTCCATCTTTTTCTAAAATTGGGGTAGGCAAAAAGTTAACCCAAAAGGTTAAAAAACGAAATTCATACCCACCCGGGACGAGAAATTACCTGCTCCATCAAATAGCTCTTATAATTCGAGCTCCAATACGCCTTATATCGCTAGTGTGTCAACTCAACTTCTTTCGCCTAGTAGAGGAGCCTAAGGTACCTACCCTTATATAGAGCTTTTCGGAGCCTAGCCCCATGATAGAGCAACTTAGATCTAAGCTTGTCAAAATCCTGCAGAAGAAAAACTTGATAAGGAAGGGAAGACACGAGATTCGGAACACCTGTGCCAAAACTTATCGCAAAGTGAAGTCGGTGGACTTTCTCAAAGGCCGAGAACACCTTTATTGATCCATACCTCTCGGCCCTGGAAGAACCAACCTCGGTCAAAGCATGATCACTCGGAGGAACCACCTCTCTAACATCAAAAACTTTGGGTACAACATGCTCGAGCGATGTTTCCTCCTCAATGACTCGACCCTGTTTCGCCCTGCTGTGAGCTCTATCGCACTACAAATGCATATCCTAATTATCATTATCATCCTTCAGCTTGGAAGCAAGCAACTCCTCCTCCTCTACTAAGGAGCACAACATCGCCCTTGGAGACCCTACGACTCCTACGAAGGCAAGATTAGTACATGAAAACGGAAATAAATGTCTTCCCAAATGTACGAAGGACAAGGTAAAAGAAGCATATGCACGTACTATGGTATTTTTCTTCCCATATGCCCCATGACATAGCTTGCCACCTGCGCCCGTCACAACTCGAATGGGTTGCCAGCGTTTGGACCCAGCCAGGAAGATCAGAAACTTCACCCGTTGCCCATGAAATTGCTGCAGAAAAGAAGGAAACATGATTACTAACTAGCTTCCACCATGAGATAATATGATAAAGCACGAGATGCTCCACTCACGCGTGTAATTCCATTCCTCAAGGAATGACATAAGTCCCATTGGGATAACATCAGTCATCTAGACCCGGACGAATCGATTAACCCCTGGCTTATCCATCCCTGGAAAGGTGACTGAGGGTGAATTCAACCCCTGGCTTCTCCACGAAGAACCTCATCATCAGCACTATTCGCCAAAACGACAAATGTTTCTGCGCCAAAGTAACCGATACATTAAACAGAAATGGAGCGCAACTCTTTCAAGGGGGCCTAGTGCAAAAGGGTACAAGTACATGTTCAGGCATCCATCGGCAAGGTCCATGATACCCTCATCTACGGGAAGTGCCTACAACACTTACCCCTCGCCCCGTTCGTTGTCTCTCCTCACTAGCTCCAAGTGCTCCTATCTTATCGAAGATATAGTCTTCAAAATAAACTCCCATAGGTCCTCAGCACTAGGAGTTGAACTCTTCCCTCTCTGTCGGGCAGACACTGAAGTAGCAGTCATGGCTATGGTGGAACAAGCAAACTAAAACGGGAACCTACACGGACGTGTTGGCGCTAAGGTAACGAAGGACTTGATGCCAAAACGAAAGGATAGCTATCAAAAATAATGAGATCTCCCAAGAAGCGGGAGAAACCCATATATATGGGGAAACAACAATGGTCTACCTACCCAAGCTAGGCCCCGGGAAGCCAACAACTTTGATATGAGTTCTGAGGTGGTACCTGTCACGACCCAAACTGGAGGGCCATGACTAGCACCCGACGATACTTTCCGCGCACCAACTTACATTTTATCTAACCTTCTTTATTATCTGTTAGGGCCAACGAGATCAATATTAATGGTATCCATGGATCACGGACAACCAACAATAAAAGATGATGGCATAAACATACATAACATGTGGTGGCCAAACAATCAAAAAACTATATATAATGTACGAGCTACCACAATACCATTAGAGACTATACAAAAAAACACAGCCAACAAGGCATACCAAACTATACATGAGTCGACACCTGTCTATGAGTCTCTAGAGGAACATAAGTTCTGCAACATAGCCGGAACAGGGCCACGACATACCAATAATGTCCATAACAAAAATGCATACCAAGACCACGACAAGTCCGGAGAAGGGATCTTGCCAATAACCGCTGGACTAGACAGCCTACAATGGTGGGGGAGCTGTACCTTCCTGTCTATCAGGACCTGTAGCACGACATGCAGCATCCACAAACAAAAGAACATCGGTACAAATAAAGTACTGAATATGTAAGACAGGGAACCATAAATATGAATAGTAGTATAAGCAGGGATAGAGAATATACAACCTGTAACATCTGAGTACCTCTGAGGGCTACTGACATGAAATGCATGATACATATGTATAAATACATAAATTGTTAAAACACACGCCTCTGTGGGCAATATCATCACATATCGTACTCGGTCGTAATAGGCTCGGTAAAAAAAGTACCCGGCCATCATAAGGCTCGGTAGAAACGTACCGGGCCACGTAGAGCTCGGTGAAACCCAACTGATTAGTGGTTGCACATTAGGTGACGTACCCATCCGACTATAACGCAGCTCGGTAGAGTAAAATAGATACATATATGTAATGCATGCTCGACTCATGGGAACACGTTCTAGACCTTTTGGAGTGACGTAAGGTCAGTATCCTTTGGACACCTTATTAGGACTAACTCTTCACTATGAATCTTATAAGAATCAGAAAGTACCAATAACATTGATAAAATTAAGAACAAGAGAAGTGACATTAACATCAACTATTCCATAAGAGGGGAAATAATGTAAGTACCGCTAGCTTCTAAGAGTAGAGTATCTTTGGAAGCTCGTTCATTACATTATGTACAATCGGAGTCGTGCAAAAGAAGGAAAGGGATAGCCTCACATACCTTGTATATACTTCCCCAATCTCAAGCTATGCAATTATCATAACTCATTAGTCTACAATAAGAGAAATGATACTATCGCTATCATTTAAGCGACATGACTATTATGTATCAATCACAACCTATTTTACGGTAAAATGGACAACACCACCCCTATAATCATATTGAGCCTCCGAATACAGTCCATGCACAATCTAATTACTTCATAAACGACGACCGTCATAGTCATGTCAAATGACCCGGAAATGTTACGAAGAACTATCAGCTCACAACCCTACATATATATGATTTTTCTCCACACCCTTCAACCTCCAAAACTTCATAAAAAATTAGTAAAACACGCAGCCCAACAGCAAGACAAAACAGTCCACAAAACAGTCCGCGACAAGTGAATAACTCGAACTCACGGCTTCCGATCACCATCCCGTGAGTTATTACATGTATAGAACGAATTACCATGAGTTAACAGCAGAAAAAATGTATGAAATAGTGCAGTAACTTACCTTACTCGTTGGATAACTAAGCCCTTCCCTTGGTTCTTCAAACTCTTGATTTTACCCTCAATTAGAACTTGAAAGAGATGGAAAATCGATTAGGATTTGTGTGTGATTTTTGGGAGGAGGTTTGCAGGGGTTTTGATATGAATTTTTGTGAGATATATTGAGGGTTATATTTCAGGAGATAACCATTTAAATGGGCTCAATAGCCGATCCGAAATTTCCCTTTCTTGGGCTATCATTTTAACAAGTAGGTGACACACGTACTTGTCACATAGCAGCTTGCGCAGTCTCACGAAAATAGCTATATCTCTCTACTCTGATGTCGTATTCATAAACGGTTTAATGCGTTGTAAACTAGACTCATTGATATTTAATTTGGTGTATGGATCACCCCATACTTTCTTTTAAATTGGGATAAAATCATAGAAACATTTGACCTAATGTTTAAGTAAAATTTTGAACCTAAGTTGTGACAATTTTTGTCGACTTTTGTTTCATAACTCGTTTGACTTCAAGACTATGAAACGGATATTATATGATTCAAATAACTTAAAACATGACCTATTGAGTGTATTATTCACCTATAGTTTTACCCTAAAATACGAGTTACAACATCCTTGATTAGTTTAACTTCTAATACTTGTTAATCACCCTTATACACCCTTGTATCACTTAAGATCAATATGATTAACTTCTTATCATTTCAAGGATAGATCCTTCTTGGATTTATGTTAACTAACATGTGGAATGAACTAATGCGAGTGGATATGGATTGTAACACCCTCCCTCCTTTAGGAACATTCGTCCTCGAATGTAAGGGTTTATGGGGAGTCCAAGTCATCGTGGATTCCAACGGAAAATGGTCACTAGCAAAATTTGCATGCAGTTAAGCCTAACATATGGCCTCACAAGGCTACACAAATCATTATGGAAATGTACATTATTTTCATATCACCATTTTGTATTAAGGAAAAGTGTTTTCAAGTTATTGCTTACCTCATAAAGCCGTTTCATCTTTCCAATGTATCCTGCATGCCACCAACATCCTTGTTATCATCACTCTAGAATTGATAAGAGTATTTAGACTTCATCTCTTCTTCCTCTTCCCATGTCATTTCTTCCATATTCTTGTTCCTCCACAATACTTTGACGGAAGCTACATCTTTGTTCTCAGCTTGCAGATTTGCCGATCTAATATAGCCACTGGCACTTCTTCATATGATAAATCCTCTGTAGCTTGTACATATTTGATAGGGACAACTCGAGAAGGTTCTCCTATACATTTTCTCAACATAGATACACGGAATACTGAGTGGACAATTTTCAATTCGGATGGAAATTCCAACTCATAAGCAACTTTTCAAATTCGTTGAAGAATTTTATACGGACCGATATATCTTGGACTCAGTTTACCTTTCTTCCCAAAATGCAAAACACCCTTCATTGGTGAGATCCTCAGGAAAACCCAATCACCAACCTCAAATTCCAAATCACGACGTCGGACATCGGAATAAGACTTTTGCCTGCTTTGTGCCATTCTCAATCGTTCATGTATCACCTTTACCTTCTCAATGGCTTGGTGAATCAAATCTGGCCCATATAATTCTATTTCACCGATTTAGAACCATCCAACTGGTGAACTACATCTTCTCCCATATAGTGCCTCATATGGGGCCTTTTTAATACTGGAATAGTAGCTATTATTGTAGGAAAATTCTATGAGTGGAATATGGTCATCCCAATTTTCCTTAAAATTTAGAACACATGCTCGTAGCATATCTTCTAGTGTTTGAATAGTACGTTCAGCCTGTCCATCTGTCTGCGGATGAAATGCAGTGCTGAGATTCACTTGTGTGCCTAAACCCCTCTGAAAAGACCTCCAAAAGTTATCCGTAAATTTAGCTCCTCGGTCTGATATAATAGATACTGGCACACCATGAAGCCTAACAATTTCCTTGATATACAACTTTGCATAATCTTCAGCCGCGTAAGTTGTCTTAAGTGGCAGAAAATGGGCACATTTTGTATGTTGATCAAAAATCACCCAGATGGAATCAAACTTATGATAAGAGCGAGGTAATCCAATATGGAAGTCCATATTAATCACCTCCCATTTCCAGGTCAGGATCTCTATATTCTGAAGCAATCCACCGAGTTTCTAATGTTCTATCTTTACTTGTTGAGAATTGGGACACTGGCTACAAATTATGCAATAGACTTCTTCATGTTATCCCACCAATACTGCTCCTTGACATCATGATACATCTTTGTCGAGTGGGGATGGATAGAATATCGGGATTGATGAATCTCACTCATAATCTTTTCTCGCAACCATGCCACATTAGGCACACATAATCAGCCTTGGTATCTCAGTGTCCCATCTCCTCCGATCTCAAAAGCCGTAATTTTACGCTGTTGAATGCTCTCTCTCAATCGTACTAAGATAGGATCTTCATATTGCCGTGCTTTTACCTCGGCTACCAAAGATGATTCGGATGTATTATGTACTGTAACACCCCATTATCAGAGTCTAATAATCTGATTCTCATAATTGCTAGCCGATGAAGCTCTTTAGTCATCCCCCATCTATCTGCCTCAATGTGTACTAAGCATCCCATTGACTTACGGCTGAGAGCGCACTATCTAGATTCAGGAAGAAGGTAACAACCCTAGATGTCCTGTAGCCTCTTGATTATAAATATGACGCGCTACACATCCATAATCAAGACACTTCTAGACAAGGCTCATAGACAATCCCTAGGACAGACCGGCTCTAATACCAAGTTTTTCACGACCCAAACTGGAGGGCCATGACTAGCACCCGGCCATACTTGTCGCGCACTAACATACATTTTACCTAACCTTCTTTATTATCTATTAGGGCCAACGAGATCAATATTAATGGTATCCATGGATGACGGACAACCAACAATGAATGATTATGGCATAAACATACATAACATGTGGTGGCCAGACAATCAAGAAACTATATATAAGGTGTGAGCTACACGATACCATGAAAGACTATACAAGAAAACCCAGCCAACAAGGCATACCAAACTATACATGAGTCGACATCTGTCTATGAGACTTTAAAGGAACATAAGTTCTACAACATAGCCGGAACAGGGCCCCGACATACCCATAATGTCTATAACAAAAATGCACACCAAGACCACGGCAAGTCCGGAGAAGGGATCTCGCCAATCACCGCTGGACTAGACAACCTACTGTAGTGGGGGAGCTGCACCTGCCTATATATCAGGACCTGTAGCACGACATGCATCATCCACAAACAAAAGGACGTCAGTACGAATAAAGTACTGAGTATGTAAGGCAGGGAACCATAAATATGAACAGTAATATAAGCAGGGATAGCGAATATACAACCTGTAACATCTCAGTACCTCTGAGGGCTACTGACATGAAATGCATGATACATATGTATAAATACATAAACTGTTAAAACACACGCCTCTGTGGGAAATATCATCATCATATCGTACCCGAGCGTAATAGGCTCGGTAAAAAACGTACCCGGCCATCATAAGGCTCGGTAGAATCGTACCCGACCACGTGGAGCTCGGTAAAACCCAATTGATCAGTGGTTGCACAGTAGGTGTCGTACCCGTCCGACTATAACGCGGCTCGGTAGAGTAAAATAGATACATATATATATAATGCATGCTCGACACACGGGAACACGTTCTAGACCTTTCAGAGTGACTTAAGGTCAGTATCCTTTGTACACCTTATTAGGACTAACTCTTCACTATGAATCTTATAAGAATCAGAAAGTACCAATAAAATTGATAGCAATAAGAATACGAGAAGCGACATTAACATCAATCGTTTTATAAGAGGGGAAACAATGTAAGTACAGCTAGCTTCTAAGAGTAGAGTATCTTTGGAAGCTCGTTCATTACATTATGTACAATCGGAGTCGTGCAAAAGAAGGAAAGGGATAGCCTCAAATACCTTGTATATACTTCCCCTATCTCAAGCTATTCAATTATCACAACTCCTTAGTCTACAATAAGAGAAACGATACTATCGTTATTATTTAAGCGACATGACTATTATGTATCAATCACAACCTATTTTACGGTGAAACGGACAGCACCTCCCCTATATATATGACTTCACACCATTCAAATAAATCACCAAACAGCCTAAACAACATCAATAATAATCATATTGAGCCTCCCAAAACAGTCCACTCACAATCTAATAACTTCATGCCTACGACGACCATCGTAGTCATGTCAAATGACCCGAAAATGTTACGAAGAACTATCAGCCCACAACCGTACATATATATGGTGTTTCTCCACACCCTTAAACCTCAAAAACTTCCCAAAATAGTAATAAAACACGCAGCCCAACAGCAAGACAAAACAGTCCACAAAACAGTCCGCGACAAGTGAATAACTCGAACTCACGGCTTCCGATCACCATCCCGTGAGTTCTTACATGTATAGAACGAATTACCATGAGTTAACAGCAGAAAAAATGTATGAAATAGTGCAGTAATCTTACCTTACTCTTTGAATAACTAAGCACTTCCCTTGGTTCTTCAAACTCTTGATTTTACCCTCAATTAGAACTTGAAAGAGATGGAAAATCGATTAGGGTTTGTGTGGAATTTTTGGGAGGAGGTTTGCAGGGGTTTTGATCTGAATTTTTGTGAGATATATTGAGGGTTATATTGCAGGAGATAACCTTTTAAATGGGCTCAATAGCCTATTTTCGCAGTCTCACGAAAATAGCTATATCTCTCTACTCTGATGTCGTATTGATAAACAGTTTAATGAATTGAAAACTAGACTCATTGATATTTAATTGTGTGGATAGATCACCCCATAATTTCTTGTAAATTGGGATAAAATCATAGAAAAATTTGACCTAATGTTTAAGTAAAATTTTGAACCTAAGTTGTGTCAACTTTTGTCGACTTTTGTTTCATAACTCGTTTGACTTCAAGACTATGAAATGGATATTATATGATTCAAATACCTTAAACATGACCTCTTGAGTATATTAATCACCTATAGGTTTACCTGAAAATATGAAGTTACAACATCCTTGATTCGTTTAACTTCTAATACTTGTTATTCACCCTTATATCTTATACACCCTTGTATCACTTAAGATCAATAGGATTAACTTCTTATCATCTCAACGATAATTCCTTTTTGGATTTATGTTAACTAACATATGGCATGAACTAACATGACTAGATATGGGTTGTAATAGTACCCGACCTCGATGACCTCCATCAAAACGAAGTGAGGCTTCAAAAAGCTAGCCACATCATCTCCAGTCCCGAGGTGGTAGCCGACCTCGAGATTTCCTCTCAAGGAGAAAAATAAGCACTTCGAGCTCCGTCTATGAGGGCGCGACCTCAATAATTCGCCTAAATATGAGTATCCCATCCTTCGGGGCCTATCTACAATGCCTTAATAGTTTATCTACATGAAGCTCAAAGTAAATCTCCAAGTGCCGGAAGCTGACCTTCACTCAGAGGCCGCTCTCTAATTTTCAAGGTTTGATGCTCTATCTCTACGAGATCCGAGGGTTCCAATGACCCGAACCAATCGGACCGCTTCAGGCTTGATCTGAGGAACATCGATGAGCTCGGAAAGGAGCCATTTCTATCAACTAAAGACGGAAAATAATACTCGCACCCAAGTTGGATATTGATGATCCTCGACAGGCGTACACGTTCAGAATCCCTGCAGGTGTACAAGAACATAAAATAATATACAAGAATATGGCAAGTATCAAAGGTAGAAATCAAAAATATCTTTATATTCCTGAACATTTGCTTACAACGACCCTCGAAGGGTCCTTACATATGATTACAAAGGCCCGTAAAGGATCTTTATGCAGAAACAAAGAAACAAAGGGTGCACACACGTGGTAAAAACCTAGAGCCTAGTATACTGTCGAAGGTCCATATCCTACAACGACGCCTTCGTACATCTTCTCTTCGGGCACGCATTCTCAAAAGCCTTATCCCGACCTTCTACACTGATATCCTTAAAGGATAAGTCGAGAAGCAGAGAAGGATGAAAAAGTACCATAGCCCACCAAAGGTCGTGGATCCTCACTGGACAAGAGAACCTCGAAGAGATAACAGACCTGGCGAACGCCAGACTCACTAGCACAACTACTTTGAATCCATTACTTAGGACATTGAGTCGCGCAAGCTGCCAGCCTAGGGCAAAACACCATGTCAAGCCGGTGTATGAAGGTAAGCAGCGGTGTATAATCCGAGACCCCTTGTAAGCAGAGGCATATAGTCAGAATAGTTTTCTAATGCAAGGAAAGTTGATCCCCGTATATCATCATCTCAAGCCAATAAGGACTGCGACAGCAGACATAACAATAACAACAGCAACGACAGAATGGTATAATCTTGCTCGACAAAGGGAAGCTCATGCAAAAGGCCACAAAATGGCCTATGGGAATGCTACCAAACAACCATAAGGTCGTGAACCCCAAACGTAGCGATCAATAATAGATAAAGATGGCGAAGAGAAATGGGTGAATGAACAAATGAAGACACTTGGATAGAAAAATAATGCTTGAACGCCCCCATTTATAGGAGATAAAGATACAATTATCTTGGCCTTTGGAAGACTAACTAGCGGGAACAATTACAAAATTCTTGAAGAACTCAATCGACAGCAGTACTGTCACTTTAAAGAACGGTAATCGACAACGCATTGAATGGCGCCGAAAAGACAAGTCTGTAGGATATCCTGCTTATCATGAAAATTCACGCCATAAATTACATCATCGACATGATGTCGTCACAGAAATCCTGGGGATTCAGGTATCAGAACCGTTTCCCATTGCTTCGTTCTCGGGAATGCGGAGACTATCTGTGCGCGGCAAAATCAGAGGGTCCAATTTCTTGATATTAAGTAAGTTTAAAGGAACACCTCGAGGCCTCGAAGACGTGAAGCTGTGACTCAGTTCCCTCCCTCGAAACTCGTCAAGGCCCAACCTAAAGAGAATATTGATTGAGGCTAGGGTAAAATAGGGGATAGGGCACACGACTAAGTCTGACAAAGCTGACCTACCCAGAGCTTGTATAAAGGTGTCACGTCTAGCTGTTCCATCTCCGTGCCTTTACAGTTAATGTATTTTGTACTATAATGGGATCCCCCTCATACATAAAAGGGATCCTTACCACTTTGTAAGGGGTTGCTATTACTCCAGCTACTCTACACAAGATCAATAACAACTTTCTCTCTTTTCTCTCTAACTTACTCGCTCGAGACTACCGCTTTCATTTGTTATTTTCATACTTTCTCTTCATTCATTGTTCCCCATAGGCCATAAATAGGCTCTAACGATTATACTCTAACTATTAACCCTTCCCCGGTTATTCCCGATTGCTCAAGCTTGAGCCCAAGCGTCGCCTCGAGGCCCTTATTGGTTAGCCCGAGGCCTAGACAACTAACCTCTCAGTTTGATTATAGCTCTATTCTAGATTGCGTTTTATCTTTTATCTTTATATATCTAGCATCAACTACTTAAACAACTAGCATAAAAAATAGTTCACGTATTTTTTCCATCAACAAATTTAATTGTTATTACCATTTTCACGGTAAACAACATTTGCAAACCCCCTATCGCAAATGCGACATATGCGACTGGAGCCAAGGACTTTTTATTCCAAGACTTAGCACATTTTCCTTCATTTTTCAGTTGGACTTGGTCAATTTATGAGGGCATTTTAAGGGTAAGTGATTCCTTCTAGTTTTGAGTCAAATACTAGGTGCATATATGGATTTAGAATTGGAAATTTATAGAGATTTGGGATTTTGAAGAAAAACCTAGAAATTGGTATTTTTTAATTTTTACCATGAATTTGGGCATGGAATTGAAAATAAATTATATATTTGAGTTGTGTGGAGTTATGAGTAAAGTTTATCTTTAAAATTTTTCGAAATCCGAGCATGTGACCCGAGGGTGATTTTTTTCGACTTTTCAAACGGAGTTGGAAATTGTTTTAAATAGGATTATAATAGGTATTAGAGAATTTCTCAATTATAGACTAGTTTTGAAGCGTTAGACATCAGTTAGAGTTATCGGAAGGGATCGAAAGCTGATCGCGAAATTTGGAGCAAGGTAAGTCTCCTTTCTAACTTTGTAAGAGGGAATTAATCACATAGGTGAAATAATTCAATATGTGTTACGGGGGATATGTATACCGAGGTGATGAGAGTCTGTGCTTAGCTGTTATAACGCTTAAGTCCGAGTAGACTAGGACCCAAATCATGATATATTTGCGATATTTGCAATCTTATTGTTAACTTAAATTTCTTAAATCAAATTGAACTTGTGATGGGTTTTCAATGTCTTTGCCTTGATGATCTAACAAACTTATTGTCAAGAACCAGATAGGGAACCTGACACACTTGGGCTACACTGCAAGTTAACGGATTCCAGCTAAATGTGAACTGTTATAGCTTCAGAAGATAGAGAACCAAACATGGACATGATACTCTAGTGGTTCCCGCATAGCAGTACGAAGTCAATTGGATACAGATGGAGGCGACGTGACTGTTTGCATTGTTTCTGCCTACACTATTTCCAGTGGCCAATTATCCTTTAACCAACTAAATTGCTTACTTATTGAGCCTACTCCGCACTACTAATTAAGTAGCAAAAGAGGGTCGGAGCAGCTTTTACCCGATTTAGGATCGGGATCGATATCCACAGAGAGCTAGAATTTAGAGTCGAGTATCTACCTAATTTAGAGTTGTTTAATTTTCTTGATTGCACTTCTAAAAATTTTTGGGTTTTTAATTAACTTCTAATTTTATCAACTACTATGCGAATTTAAACTAGATTAAGCTACGAGTTGTCCAAATGGTTTAAAAGGCACTAGGGTAACGACTTCCACCTAGGTGGTCAATTAACGGGTGCTTGGGTTTAAGGCACGTTTGACATATTTGGGGAGTATGATATAACCATTGCACGACTTTACACACTATATACCATTCAATGGTTCGAGTGATTTTGCCCGAATTGACTTTCTCAAGACCAATTGGGTATACAAATTTGCACAAGCAACTAGGGCTCAAATCGGGTATTACTCTCTCTATTTTAACCCTTTAATTGGGGCTATCTATCTCTTGAGTACGCCCCAATTCCTTTTTGGATAAATTTCAGAGACTTAGGCTCTTTTTCTCAATAGGAGACAAAATCAACTAAACACAAACTAGCGTTTGCAACCACTAGTTAAAAAATTAAACATGAAATTAATCCAAATACCAAACATCCATAATCAATTTATCCCTAAAACACAAGACCCCTTAATTACCCACAATAGGGTTGAGACACAACCCTAGATTATGGGTCTAACTACATATAATTAAAGAAGACAATAAAGAAAATTAATCACTAAGATAAATAACAAGATTTAATGTGAAAATGTAGATAAAATTTCCCAAAATAGCTGAAAATATCAAATCCACTAGCGCAACTCTTAAATGAATCTATCTTCTTGACCAAAAATAGAAACGAAGCTATTAATACTAAGCTGACAAATTTGAACAAAAAAACCCCTGCGAGGTTAGTACGGACCGCACAAAATAGACTGCGGTCTGCACTAGGGCCTTGGACTTGACAATATGCTCTCTGAATCTAGGCACCACGGACAGCAGAAAATGGACTGGAGCCGCGGAGGCTTCTAGTATGGTTTGCATAAAATGGACTGCGGGACACTAGGAAAATGGAACTCTCTGATTTTCCTCACTGCGAACCGTAGAGAATGGAGTGCGACCCCATTGATCTTAGTGCAGACCGCATAAAATTGTAGTGCGGACCGCACAGAATGTAGTGCGGCCGCACTAGGCTTGTTTTTCCTGAGCTTTGTCTTGTCTTAGTACTTGTGCAAGTTTCACTCCTTTTGAGCTGATCTTTGACATCTTGTCACTTTGTTGATCAAACCTGCAATCAAGCACAACTTGTGAGTCTTTTAGGATTATTTTGTACTAATTCCTAGTCAAAACATAAGCAAGAAGGAGTATAAAAGGTATCAAAATTCCTAGTTATCAACTCCCCAAAACTTAAGCTTTTGCTTGTCCTTAAGCAAACAAAATAAGACCCACCTCTTAAGAGAATGTCCAAGAAAATCTCAGCTATCCTAAAGTGACCTCATCTAGCATCAATTGGGACTAACAATTGCCCTCAATACAAATGAATCATTAACAACTTTTACTCTTTAAAACACCATGGATTATGTACGACACAAGATCATCGAGAATTGACTCAACACATCAAAGAACTCTTTTCCATTACTTTGGTTATTGTGGAACCCAAACTCGCACATCCTTCGCTTTCCTAATCAGACCTAGAATAGTGGCACTCAAAACGAGGTTAATGGAACTTCGCTCATCTCTCTCAAGAAAAAGCCACAAGTTCGGCTCTAGGTACCATATGGTTGCCCTTTATGTGAGTATCCACTAATGAATGCTTCATTCAACTCAAGATCGTATAGGGATTTTGTAGGGATGTGAAGGCTTTTAGTTTAGGGTAGGAAATGTTTTGGTCTAAGTTGGTTTTATCTTCCTTTAAGCACTTCTTTTGATTTGTTTGGCATACATTTACTTGACTCTTTAATACATTTTACTTTTTTCTAAGGGGTTAGAAGGGCACGCTGTCACTCTTTCTTATGCATTTAAAACCTTTTCTCCTTTTTCAACTTTCCACACCTTTCATTCTTTGCTTTTCTTGAATCCCTTTTTATTCTTTTTTTCACATTGAACATTCTTTTTGTCCTTTTGCTTTTCTTTCTTTTTCATTGCCTTTCCTTTTCTTCACTTTTGTGCCTTTTTACCACTTTGTTGCAATTCTCGTCTCTCCCCCTCCAAACTTATGCTTTTTCCATGTGCTAAAGGAAGATCAGCTGCCAAGAGAGGGTATCTTTCAGAATGGGTATAAGGTTATTATGGTTGTTGAAGAAAAAAGGTATAAGGCTCAAAATGGTTGACTAGGGATCTTATCATTAATAGGTTATGGATGTGTTCACTTATCATTTGGACCAAGGAGATCCTATAATCATGTCCTCAACAAACATTCAGGGCAAGTTCTAGACCAATGGCTCGGGACATGGACTTGCAATACGATTACTCACCACACAAGCAATGGGGTTTCTAAAGACATAGAGTCGGCAGCCCACAACGACCTTAGATAATATTTGAGCACACAATGATCCCGAAAAAGCACTTGATGATTATCAGTCAACACAAGAGTCTCAAGGCCACGACTTTCACCATTCTAAACACAACAAATTATTTTGACAGTAAGATCAAAGGCAAATATGCTAGGCCCAAGTGAAGCTTTGCCTGAGGCACCCTTAACTACGAACTACTAAAAATTAAAAAAAGTAGACTCAAATCCTTAAGAAGGTTGTCACGCCATCCATCATTGGGAAGAGCCACCCGATTCACACAACACTCTACTTTTGGAAAGAACCGTAGCATTAAGAAAACCAAAGGCTTATTGCAAACTTTAAAAATAAGAAGCTACGAATCAAAAATAAGAAGCTAAAAACAAAAAATTTTGCAGGAAGTATATATATATATATATATATATATATATATAAAGAGGGTATTTGAATACACAATAGAATGGATGAATATGTACAATGTAACATATATTATATAGAGACCCAAAGTAAAATAAAAGTGCGATAATGTACAAAATGTTAAAATTATATACAACCCAAAGATGAAAAATCAAGAAAACATAAAAAGTACCAAATATATATACAGTCATCCGAATGAATCCAAATGTAGGGCATACCCCCTCAAATGAAAGCCGGCATTGTCCCTAATGCCAGCTAAACCAAATAAAGATCAAAATAGAAAGGAAAAAGGATATAGGGACTCCATACGGCCTATCTGTCTGCATAGGCTCCTGAGTGGTCCCAGGGTCCTCACTATGCTTGGGAACCTCATAGTTGTTCCATGTGGCCTGCTGCTCTGCTGCTCTGCTGCTCGCGCCTGGGCCTGGGCCTGGACATGCTTTGGAGGTGCATCTTATGGCTGACTAAAGGAAGCTTCTGGTAGGTCTGCCAGCTGAATGTCTGCATCATCAGCTATGAGAATCATCCTTCTCCTCTTGGGAGGCCTCTGTGACTTCTCTGGCTGGGGATAATCTGCTAGTACTGGGTCCTAGAGTAGTAAATCTAAAGGCAGGTGACCTTCCTTTAATCAGTCAACATCGACTCTCAACTCCTTCACGGACTCCCTAAATGCCTGTTTCTTCCTCAGCTTCTTGTGCTCCTTCGCGAGCTCCTTGAGAGCCTTGCTATGTGAAGCAACTACATTAGTAAGAACCTTCTGAGTGTCGAGAATTTTTTTCTGGTTCTCTAAAATGTCCTTGAGAGCATCCTCTATTGACTGGGGAACCTGTGGGGCTGGAAGTGCCGATTGAGCCTCTATCGTGGTAGTCAAGATGGACAATTTGGATGAGGCAGTCTGCATCCAGTTGTTGATACTAATAAGTGCATGGCTCAGTCGGTGGGTAGTAATAGGATGGGCCTGGGAAGATGGGATCTTCGGGGTAGCTGAGGTGGACGGATCGGGAGTCAATACCAATATTGGCTCTTCAAACTAGCCAGTTGGAGTAGTAAGTGTACTCTTAAAGGTCTTACTCTTAGGGTTATCATCCCCTTGCAAGTTGTACAAAGAAAAAGGGGCCTTTGCCTTGACTTTGATTTCAAAGGGCCTCTTGTCCACTCTCTGATCTTGGAAGTACATCGTGAGAAAATTGGGGAACGGGAAGTTTCTATCATGCTCAGTACCCATAATTGAAATTATTCTCGACATCACATTCCCCATATTCATTGGGTACCCCGCCATGATCAAAGCCATCAAAACTGCTCGGTGAAGAGGTAGGGTGTTCTTATGAGTAGTAGGGTAAAACTTGCTACATACGAATGTCTCCTACTCCCTTGCTTCAAAGTTCAAAACTCTGTCTCAAGATCTTGATTCCAACAGTCAACCAGTCGGGGTGATACCTGGGATTTCCCGGTACTGCTAGCTAGGGACGAACCTCCTCACCCAGTTCCATCTTAGACATGTATAAGGTCTCATCCTTCTCGTCGAAGCCAAGGTAACCATTGATTTTCTTTCCATCAAATAGCACTTTCAAGTTTCGCACCTTGGTAACCTTGGTACTTTTTTTGATGTGGGCAAAATTTGTGTAGAATTCTTTGACCAACTGCTCATTTGCGTCCACACAATCCCCCAAAAACTACTCCCATTTGACTCTCTCTCTAAACTGCCTCCTCACATTGGGGTTGTGAGGTAGCAAGTCTCTATCTACGAAGCTTCTCTCTGGGATCAACTTCCTCACCGGCCACCATTCCTGAAATTTGTGGTATGCTACTTCACTAATGAACCGGTCTTGCCACACTTTCGGCTTACTAGTCCTAGAACACCCTCCATATGTGGTTCTCCTCCTTCTCCTACTTCTTCTCCCCCTACTACCTCCTTATCACCTACTGCACCCTCTCGCGATGATGAAGTTGTGGGAGAGGTAGAGTATTCCCCACTACTATCACCTGAGCCCTCAGACGACCCATAACAAATGTTTGCTTGGGCACTGGGGGATGCTGGAGGTGTATCTCTTAGCCTATGCCTCTCCGTCCAGTCAGGGACGAACTCTGGCAAGGAGTATGAGGATATCTCTCGGGAGGGCTCGTACTCACCCATTAACATATCAATGGTTTTATCAGTAGCCTTCATAATCTTTCTTGTCTTTTTTATATTTTCCTGGACTTGGCTAATGAGTTTTATCATTTTCTGCTTCCCTCACTGGGAGGATTCCCCTTTGCCTAGTTTTTGGAACCTTTACCTCCACGTTGTTTCACCATTGTCTGCAAACAAAGTCAATTGAACTTGTTAGTGTCAATTGTAGCAATTAAGAATAGAGTTGCAGAAGTTGGAAAAAATTTTTGCTTACTAGTTGCAGAAGTCACACAGTACGGACCGCACAAAATGGTGTGCGGCTGCATTGGGGTCACCACGAACCACACAAAATCAATTGCGCACCTCATAGAGATAGAGTTCAAACTACCCACTCTCTGTATTTAGGCAGTGCGGACCACACAAAATGTAGTACGGCTGCACCAGGGCCACTGCGGCCGCACAAAATGTAGTGCGGCCACAGAGCCTGAGGTTCAGCAATCAGAAGTTCATCAATTCGGTCCACACAAAATGGTACTGCGAACTACACAGAGGCACCGCAGACGGTACAAAAATAACCACGATCTGCATTGAGTGCCCAGTATTGGCACTAAATTAGGGTTCAAGTATCTTTTATTTTAAGCCCATTTTTACTCCTAATTAGTGTCCCTATTTATTGCCAGTGTATTTTAACTTACTAAGCCTAATTTAATCAAAAATTAACAACCCTATCCTAATGAATTGAAGAACTACGGGGATATATAAAGGGAAGAAAGAAAAATAAAAATTAAAGAAAATTAATAAAAAGATTAGAAATTAAAAGAAATATAATGGTACCATACGTGAGATGAAATGAAGCTAAGCAGTTACAAATAGTTAATTACGAGCACAGGAAGTGATGAACAATACTTCAGGGCTTCTGAGATGCAAAGGTTCAAAAAATGTAAATGTTAGGCCTCAAGGACTATTATTAGAAAAAGCCCTAGGGCCCAGCTTACCTACCCAAGTGCGGACCGCACAAAATGGACTGCGGTCCACACTGCACAAAAGTTACCAAGCTTGAGGAGGTAACACACTGTGGTCTGCAAACAAATGGACCGCGGACCGCACAAAATGTAGTGCTGCCGTAGTGGAAAACTTCAGAGAGGGCTATATTTAACCCTCACCAATGCGGTTCGCACAAAATGTAGTGCAACCGCAATGGAACCTTCAGAGATCTGAACATTTTTTTCCACTATGTCCTGCAGTGCATCAACACAATCCTGTAACATCTCACAACCAGTTAGCCCAAAAATCAATCCTACAGTAAAATGAAAATCAAGTAAAAAAACAAGAAGAAAAACATATGGGTTGCCTCCCAAGAAGCGTCTGATTTAACATCGCGGCACAACACAGGTTACCATCACATGATTTGGAATGAAGGAGTGCCACCACGTGGCTGTCATCAATTTTTCCCAAGTAATGCTTGATCCTATGCCCATTCACTCTAAGAACTTCCCCACTTTTATTCTTTAGATCAAGAGCACCAAACGGGGTCACACACACTATTTCAAACGGTCCGCTCCACTTTGACTTGAGCTTTTCTGGGAACAACCTTAGTCGAGAGTTCAATAAGAGCACCAAATCCCCTACCTTGAACTCTTTGCCTCGAGTAACTTGTTAGGAAGGTATTTCATTTTACCTTATATAGGGATGAACTAGAGTCGGCATGGAACCTAAATTCGTCAAGTTCATTGAGTTGCTCCACCCAAAGATTAGCAGCTACATCCCACTCAAGGTTCAATTTTCTTAAGTCCCACATTTTCTTGTTCTCTAACTCAACCGGTAGATGGCAAACTTTCCCAAACACCAAGCGATACGGAGACATACCAATCAGAGTTTTGTAAGCAGTCCTATAAGCCTAGAGTGCGTCATCCAACTTCTTTGTCCAATCAGTCCTATTTGCACTGACCATATTTGACAATATGCTTTTGATTTCCCTATTGGAGACTTTAACTTGACCACTTGCTTGAGGATGATAGGGGGTAGAAACTTTGTGATTGATGCCATACTTTGAAAACAAAGTGTCAAAAGCTCTATTGCAAAAATGAGACCCCCATCACTTATGATTGCTCGAGGCATACTAAAACTTGTAAAAATTCTCTTCTTAAGAAACACAACAACACTCCGGGACTCATTGTTAGGCAAAGCCACACCTTCCACCCACTTTGAAACATAGTCCAAAGCCACAAGAATGTATGTGTTCCCATACGAGCTAATAAACGGGACCATAAAATCAATGCCCCATACATAAAAAATATCAACCTCAAGGATGCTGTTGAGAGGCATCTCATATTTTTTAGAAATTCTATCCGCTCGTTGATACTCGTCACACCTCTTCACAAGATCACTTGCATCTTTGTGCAAAGTCAGCCAATAGAATCCACAACTAAGAACTTTGGAAGTAGTCCTTGCCACACCATGATGGTCACCATAGGGAGAGGAATGACAAGCCTCCAAGATACTCAATTGCTCTTCCTCCGGGACACACCTTCGAATCCCTCCATCCGTACAAGTCTTGAACAAATATGGCTCATCCCAATAGAAATCCAAACTATCCCATTTGAGCTTCTTCCTTTGGTTAGAAGAGAGCTCATATGGAACAATACCAGTCACAAGGTAATTAGCAACATCTGTAAACCACGGCAAATCACTCATCGACACAGAAAGTAGTTGCTCATCGGGAATGCATCATTGATCTCAACGCCACTACATGGCCTCACTTCCTCTTCCAAGCATGACAAGTGGTCCGCCACTTGGTTTTCACTACCTTTCTGGTCCATAATTTCTAAATCAAACTCTTGAAGTAATAATACCCATCGCATCAGCCTTGACTTGGAGTCTTTCTTTGTCATCAAGTACCTAACGACTGCATGATCGGTGTGCACTATGACCTTGGCCCCCATAAGATACGGCCAAGACTTTTCCATTGCAAACACAATGGCTAACAACTCTTTCTCGATAACCGTATAGTTATTTTGAGACTCATTCATGGTCTTGCCTACGTACTACACCGGATGAAACATTCTGTTAACTTTTTGACCTAAAACTACCCCAATCACAGCGTCACTTGCATCACCCATGAGCTCGAAAGGCAAGCTTCAATTTGGTGTGGTAATGATAGGGGCAGTGGTCAACTTAAGCTTGAGAAGCTCAAATGCTTGCATACATCCCTCATCGAACATAAACTTGGCATCCTTTTCTAGTAGCTTACACATGGGGTTTACCATCTTCGAAAAATCTCTTATAAACCTCCGTTAGAACCCCACGTTCCCAAGAAAACTCCTCACCCCCTTGACTGAAGTGGGGGGAGGAAGCCTTGAAATCACGTCTATCTTGGCTTTTTCAACTTCAATCCCATGCTTTGAAATTTTATGACAGAACATTATGTCCTCCTCAACCATGAAGTGGCATTTTTCCCAATTGAGTGAAAGATTTGTGTCTTCACAACGGGCCAATACTCTATCCATGTTTCTCAAACACTCATCAAATGAATCAGCCACCACACTAAAATTGTCCATGAACACCTCCAAAGTATCTTCCACCATATCGGTCAAAATATTCATCATACATCGTTGGAATGTCGCCAAGGCATTACACGACCCGAACGGCATCCGAGAGAAAACAAAGGTGCCATATGGACAAGTAAATATGGTCTTATCCTAATCCTCTAGAGCGAATAAGATTTGGTTGTACCCAGAATATCCATCCAAAAAGAAATAGAGACAAGCCCAGCAAGGCGATCAAACATTTGGCCAAGGAACGACAATGGGAAGTGATCCTTGCGGGTCACCTTGTTCAGCTTCTGGTAGTCCATGCATACCCTCCATTCGGTAACTGTCCGAGTGGGAATAACTTCATTGTTATCATTTGTCACCACATTAATACCACCTTTTTTCGGCACACACTGCACCAGAGAAGTCCATGAGCTATCAAAAATAGGGCACATAACACCGACATATAACCACTTTATTACTTCTTTCTACAAAACTTCTTGCATTGCTTCGTTTAGCCTCCTTTGATGTTTCAAGAAGGGTTTTGCATCATCCTCCAAAATAATCTTGTGCATACAGAATGTGGGGCTTATTCCCAAAATGTCAGCTAGAGTTAATTCAATTGCCTTCTTTCGCTTTTTGAGAACCGCCAAAGTGGCGTCTACCTGCATGTTAGTAACACAAGATGAAAGAATAACTGATAAAGTTGAACTAAGGCCTAAGAATTCGTACCTGAGTTATGGAGGCAATGGCTTCAACTCCAACACCAGAGGTTCCTCAATTGAAGGCTTTGTTGGAGGAGTCTTTCTATTTTAAAGGTCCAAGGACAATTTCCTAGGCTCATAAGAATAAGAGCCAATTCCATGCAAAGCATTCACATATTCCACTCGGCCCTCATCATCATTGACAGCAAGATTCAACAACACGGCCTCCAGAGGGTCTTCCAAATTGATCATTGCACTTGTATCATCAGTTATCATAGCCGTGACTAGATCCACAAATGAGCACACTTCGGTACAATTAGGCTACTTCATTGACTTGCACACATGAAAGACTACCTTTTCATCACCCACGCGAAAAGTGAGTTCCCCTACTTCACATCAGCTAGAGCCTTCCCTGTAGCAAGGAAAGGTCTCCCCAATATGATCGGGACTTCATAATCCACCTTGCAATCCAAGATCATAAAATCAGCTGGCAAGATAAATGTTTCCACTCAGACAAGCACATTATCAACAATACCCAATGGTTGCTTCATTGATCTATCCGCCATTTGCAATCTCATGGAAGTTGACCTTGGTAACCCAATACCCAAAGTCGTCAAAACTGAGTAGGGCAACAAGTTGATTCTTGCCCCTAGATCACATAAAGCTTTAGTAAAATTCATACTACCAATAGTTCAAGGAATGGTAAAAGCACCGAGATCCTCCAACTTTAGAGCCATTAAATGTACTATATCACTAACTTGGTGGGCTATCTTGATATTTTCACAGTCCATGGATCTTTTCTTTGTCACTAAATATTTCATGAATTTCGCATAGCCAGGAATTTACTCCAAAGCCTCTACCAAAAGCATGAATGGATAAGCTCTTCATCATGTCAATGAACTTTTTGAACTAATTCTCACTTTTCTGCTTGGCTGGCCTTTGAGGATATTGTGGAGGTGGTCTAGGAAAAGGTGCCTTGGATTTTGGCATAACCGGCTCCGACATGTCGATTACGTGTTCCCTAGACGAGTTCACGTCATTTTGCTTTCCACCCCGGTATCTTGAATATCAATCCTCACTTTTTCTTTCACATTTCATCAACCACATTCTCAACCACCCAACGAACTTCATCTTCTTGCAACTCAACTTCATCGCCCAAAACTTGCTTTTTTTTGGAGGCATTCACATCACTGCCTTGTCCACTCTTAGTGGTTACCTACATAACATGATTGTTGCCGCCCTTCGGGTTCACTACCGTATCACTTGTAGAGCACCCTTAGGGCGTGTATTCAAAAACTGAGAGATTTGGCCTAGTTGCACCTTTAAAATTCTAATGGAAGTATTGTGAGAGGACAATTGGGCATCTGAATCCACATTCTTCTTTATCATTTGTTCGAATATCATTTCGATTCTACCCATAACATTCCTAGAAGAACTAGGACCATGGATGGAAAAAGTGGTGGATTACTCGATTGTTGGTACATTAGAGGCCTTTGAAAACCTTTCCCTTGATTTCCTTGGTTGTTTTTCATCCATCCTAGTTGTTGTTATTCCCCCAGTTTCCTTGATTGCCCTGATTGTTGTTTTGATTTCACCAATTTATATTTTGATTGTTGTTTCCCCAATTCCCTTGTTGGGGATTATATTGTTGTTGCTTTATTATTTATTTCCCCAATTACCTTGGGATCTCTATTGTTGCTGTTGGTTGGAAGAATTTCCTCGTTTGCCTTGATAATTGTTCACATATTGTACCTCCTCATTTTTCCCCTCATAGCCATCATCATGAAATCCACTACCATCATTATCAAATTGATTCGAATTCCCTTGGTTCTGTTGACCTCTTTGCCTTCTTTGGTTCACTAGCATGTTAACACCCTCCAGGCTTCACTTGGCGAAGATTTTGGACTTGTTGCAACTGTGCATTTGCTAGTTGGTTCATGGTAGTTGTCAACTCTGCAATCGCCTGCCAATGATCATGTAATTCTTTATGCAAATGAACGACCGTGGGGTCACCCTGGGGCCTATTGTCTCTACTTTGCCAAGCTGAGGATGTGTCAGCCATCTTGTCATGAATGGCACAAGATTCATCATACGTCAATTTCAGGAAATTACCCCCAGCAAGTTGATTCACTATGCATTGATTTGTAGTATTGATGCCCAGGTAGAAAGTTTGTTCAAACATATTCTCCGTCATAGTTCTATATCTATCCCAAATCTCATGCAAAGGTTCGGTGGGCTCCTGCTTGAATACCAAGATCTCATCCCGCAATGCTTCCATATGTCTCGATGAAAAGAACTTTGCTATGAACTTGTCCGCCAACTCATCTCAAGTAGTGATGGAATGGTCGGAAATTCGCTTAAGCCAATCTAAAGTGTTCCCTCTAAGTGAAAATTTGAAGAGTCTCAACCGGAGGGCATCTTCGGACACATTGGTTTACTTGCTCCCTAACAGGTATCCACGAAGCCTTTGAGATATTTGTAAGCATTTTGAGTGGCAGTGCCTGTGAAGTACCTATGATGCTCTAACAATATCGGCATCACATTAGTAATTTCGAAATTGCCTGCCCGGATCTAGGGTGGGACAATAGCACTTGCATAAACTTGGTTTTGAAGCACTATAGGAACTACTCTTGGAGATGGCGGAGGAGGGTCTGGAATACTCTCATTAACATTGTCCTGGTGGCCTCTTTGTGGTCCAGGAGGCACAAGAGGCACCTCATCCTCTCCATTGTCATCAACCTCCTTCCCCGCAATCACATTTCCAAGAGGGTCATTAGCATTAAATGCCATTTTGCACCTGAAGTATTGACACACACAAATTAGTAACAAAGAAGGAAAGAAGAACAATACACAAATTTAACTAAATAGATAGCCAAAATAGTTAGCTCCCCGACAACGGCACCAGAAAGTGATCACGGCCTACTCCGCACTACTAATTAAGTAGCGAGAGAGGGTTGAAGCAGCTTTTACCCGATTTAGGGTTGGGATCGATATTCACAGAGAGCTAGAATTTAGAGACGAGTATCTACCTAATTTAGAGTTGTGTGATTATACTTGATTGCATTTCTAAACATTTTTGGGTTTTGGATTAACTTCTAATTGTATTAACTACTATGCAAATTTAAACTAGATCAAACTACAAGTTATAATGCTACGGGTTTTTCAAATGGTTTAGAAGGCACTAGGGTAGTGACTTTTGCCTAGGTGGTCAATTAACGGGTACTTGGGTTAAGGCACGTTTGGCATACTTGGGTCAGTGGTTCGAATGATATTGCCCGAATCGACTTTCTCAAGACGAATTAGGTATGTAAATTTGCACAAGAAACTAGGTTTCAAGTCAGGTATTACTCTCTCGAGGTTTAGCCAGTTAATTGGGGTTATTAATCTCTTGAGTATATTCCAATTCCTTGTTAGATTAATTTCAGAGACTTGGGCTCTCTTTCTCAAGAAGAGCCAAAATCAACTAAACGCAAACTAGTGTTTGCAACTACTAATTAAATATTCAAACATGAAATTAATCCAAATATCAAACACACATAGTCAATTTAGCTCTAAAATACAAGACCCCTTAATTACCCACACTAGGGTTGAACCCCAACCCTAGCTTATAGGTCTAGCTACTCATAATTATAGAAGAAAACAAAGAAATTGATGAAGAACAACTCATATTAATTAATCACTAAGATAAATAACAAGATTCAATGATGAAATAGAGATAAATTTGCCCAAAAAAGCTGAAATTATCAAACCCACAAGCGCAGCTCTTATCTGAATCTATTTTCTTGACCTAAAAATGGTAACAAAGCTATTTAAACTAAGCTGACAATTATGGACATAAATTCCCATGCGGGGTTAGTGTGAACCGCACAAAATGGAATATGGTCCGCACTAGGGCTATGAACTTGACAAATATCCTCTCTGAATCTAGGCACTGCGGACCGTAGAAATTGGACTGTGGTCGGAGAAGGTTCTAGTAAGGTCCGCATAAAATGGACCGCGGACCGCATAGGCTTGACACTGGGAAAATGCAGCTCTCTGATTCTCCTCACTGCAAATCGCAGATAATGGACTGCGGCCACGTTGATCTCAGTGCGGACCGCACAAAATTGTAGTGTAGTTGTACTGCCTCTTTGCTTAGAAATCATGCTTTCTGAATATCCCAGCATGGACCGCACAGAATGTAGTGCAGCCGTACTAGGCTTATTTTGCTTGAGCGTTGTCTTGTCTTAGTACTTGTGTAAGTTTCACTCCTATTGAGCTGATCTTTGACATCTTGTCACTTTGTTGATTAAACCTGCAATCAAGCACAACTTGTGTGATTTTTGGGATTATTTTGTACAAATTCCTATTCAAAACATAAGCAAGAAGAAGTATAAAAGGTATCAAAATCCCTAGTTATCACTTACATCATTCAAGTGATATCATCAAGATGTATTAACAAGGAGTTTAGATCAAAACATTAGTTGAACACTTGAGAATTCATTCAAGCCTTCTGCAAAACAACGAACTTAATTCTCAAAATCTTGAAGAACAAAGGTAAACGTTATTACAGACCAGTTCCTAAAGTTAGTATTTTGTTGTCCTTAGTTGAGTTGTATCTTATTGTATCAACGCTTAGCTATAAGCGTTGATTAGGAACCCTCTTGTAAAATCCATAAACTCTCTGAGTTTGTGTTGTGACTAGAGCTAGTCATAAGTTAAAGTCTTTGTAACTAGAGAGAAAAAAAGTGGCTTGTGGTAAGAGTATCAAAAGTTAGTTGAGTTGAAATATTTGTAATAGAGTTATTACAAAGTGGCTTGTAATAGGTGTTTACAAGTTAGTGATGTTGAAGCCTAAAAGTGTAGGTCGTCCCCTTTGAGTTGGGATTTTTCAACTTAAAAATCTCATGTCTTATTCACTTACGGTTTCATTAGCATTCGCAGTAAAACCTCATAGAGGATCAGGTACTCTATTGTTTGGTGGATTCATACACACTAACAATTGGTATTAGAGCGAGTTCCTCCTATCATGCTAACACCTAGGAAAGATCCTTATGGCTGCTCCATAAAATTTTGAAGAAGCTCAATATACATACAGACCACCTACGCTCAATGGGTAATACTATGGATGGTGGAAGTAGGGCTGCACTATTGGCCGAGCCCAGCCCGAAATCGACCCAGGACCGCGGGCCTAACTTTGTTGGTCGGCCCCAAATGGTGCAATAAGCCCGTAGCGGGAGGGTCCTACCCAATAAGCCCACGAGCTCGGGACCTCTAAGCCTGGGCCCGGCAAGCGGGCCTGGACCGGTTCAACCGGGCCAAACAGGCATCAACGGCTATATTTACAACAAAAAAAATTTAAAGAATGACCAACGGTTAGATTTTAAAATCTAGCTATTTGCCATAAAAAATAGCCATTTGGCCCCCAAACATTATTTTAACCCCAAAGTTTTTACAATTATACTTTTTCCCAATTTTCAACTATAAATACCCCCCCCCCCCCCCATTCTTTAATTTTACTCATAAATTCATCAATCTCTCTCTAATTTTCTTCTATAACTGTTTACTTTATTATTGCAATTTCATGAAAATTGTGAAGTTGGTGAATTGAAGTATTCAAGTATTCAAGTCTTCAATGATATTCAATTTTCAAGAAGTTGTTCGTCTAGTCGCCAAGATACTACTCTTCCCCTGGCTTCCCAACCCAGACATGTTACTTGTCCTCCTCCACCTATTATTCTTGATAGTGATAACCCTTGTTTTCAATTTTCCGATAGTCAATTTGTCATGATTTTGCACCAGGTCAACAATTAAATGAAGAAGTTATGAATGCTCTATATCCTAATAAAACTATCTTTGCATATGATGAGGAAAATGACGATTTAGATTAAATGCAACCGGATTTAGATGATACACATATTAATAAACCAACCGATGTCCCGCCTGACCCTCATGTAGTTACAACTACTTTTAATAGACAACCTTATAAAAGGCCCGAAACATCTCTTGTTTAGCAATTTTTACTCAACAAAGAGAACAAAATAAGGCTAAGTGTAATACTTGTGGGGATTTGTTGGTTCATAAATTTACTGGACAGCATAGCGGTACGAGTAGTTTGACTAGACACATAAAGACACACCCAAAAGACAAAGCTAAACAATTTTCAGATGAAAGCTGCACATGAGGGGAGAAGTGTAGATACTACGGTTAACCCTAGTACAGGTTCAAATGTAGTTCAATCGGGAGTTAACACTGTTATCGGTGGCATTTTATATTATGATCCAAATAAAGATCATGAATAATTGGCAAAAATGCTTACTATTATGTGCTTACCATATAGTTTTCCTTCTAACCTTCATTTTGTGCATTATATTAGAAGAGTTTTTAATCCTACTTATAAAGGATGGCCTCGCGCAACTGTAAAGAGCGATATTTACAAATATAAACATGAATATGAACAATATTTGCGCTATTTATTTACTCATATAGATTGTCGCATTGCTATTACTACTGATATTGGTAGAAGTGGTAGTGATTGTGATTATCTAACTATTACAAGTCATTGGATAGATGAGGAGTGGATAATGCAAAAGTGCATTATTGCTTATAGAAATTAATTCATGCCACACAGGTAAGTTTATTGCTAACCCAGTTGCAGATATTTGTAGATATTCTTGCCTTAGAGATAAAATTATGTTGGTTTCAATGGATAATGCTTCTAGTAACACTAACGTTGTAGGCTTGCTTACAACCACACTAAATCCTGCATTTAGTAATATTTTTCATGTTAGATGTATTTGTCATATTTACCATTTAATCGTCGATGCTGGTATGAAAGTTTAAAATGTAGAAATTGAAAAGGTTAAAATGTCTCTTAATTGGCTTTTTTATTCAAACCGTAGAAGTAGGATTAGAGAATATTCTAAAAAATATGATGAATTTGGAATTAGAGAAAGACCTAAACTTTGTCCCACTAGATGGAACTACATGTATGAAAGTTTAGTTATTGCATATGAATATAGGAATCCAATAAGTGCAACATATAATGCTCGTGTAGGTGATGGTGATAATGGTGATAATGATGATGATGAGCACCTTACAAATCAAGTTTGGAGTAATGTTAAAATGCTTGTAGACTTTTTAGAACAATTTCATATTGCTACAAATGAATTATCTAGCCAATACTTCCTACTCTTTCTAACTGTTTAGTTTAGATTGCAGCACTTGTAGATTTATTTACAGCATTTTCAGATGGTGGAGATATTTATCAAGAAGCTATTAACTTTATGAAAGCTATGTTAAAAAATATTCTTTTCTCTATCCCCCCTATTTTTGTTGTTGCTGCATTTTTAAATCCTACAATGAAATTAGGATGTCCTAACTTTTGGTATTCAAAAATTTATAACGCTTTACCACTTTCAGTTGAGGAATTTGCTACACTTGGAGATGCAAAAGCCTCAGTTAAAATAAATGCCGAAACGATTTATAATGCTTATTAACTTGTTATAGATCATGTTATACCAAATCTTCCAACTCCTACTTTATCTAGTTCGCAATCATCTAAAAGAACTGCGGGCCTAAAAGCCCTTAATTCTTGGACCGAGTTCAGGGGTTCTCAAGTTGATAATTTTTGTGATAGTTCACAACTAAATGAGCTTCAAGTTTATTTGTCGCAGGGCCTTGAAACGGAGAATCCAGACGGCACCTTTGATCTTTTGGAATGGTGGAAGGAAAAACAAAAATACTATCCGGTTCTTTGAAGGATGGCTCCAGATATTTTAAGTGTTCAAGCTTCAACAGTAGCATCAGAGAGCGCTTTCACTCAATCGAGACTTCA
This sequence comes from Nicotiana benthamiana, assembly GCA_034376525.1. Taxonomy (NCBI): domain Eukaryota; kingdom Viridiplantae; phylum Streptophyta; class Magnoliopsida; order Solanales; family Solanaceae; genus Nicotiana; species Nicotiana benthamiana. The sequence continues at coordinate 127,037,687 of CM067324.1, read as the reverse complement.
AATTGGTGATCATAGAGCGTCTATGAGGGAGAGTTTGGAAAAATCGGTACTCTTTAGAGATTGGATCCGCTCGGAAAGAAGATATTTTGGACTTGCAATATCACAACGGGAGATAGATGAAGCTTATGAAGAAATGCTAGCGGAACTTGCGCAGGATGCTGCTTCGCCCGGAAGCGGCGATGAATAAGTCTCTTTTCCACTACTACCAACGGAAATTCCTCCGAATCTTGAAGGACTTATAAGATTTGTTAGAGATAATACATAGACAAATATGTAACTTGTATTTTGGCACATCTTCCTTAGTTTTTTCCTTATAATGGTGGAATTAGTACCTCGTTGTGCTCATTCCATTGGGGGAGGAAGACTATGAAAGATATTGCAATTCTTTATTAATGTCGTAGTAGTAAAAATTATAAGACATTCCCTTGAATATTTCTTTGCAATTTATTTTGTGTGTGTGTGTGTGTGTGTATATATATATACACACACACACATATACATATATACACACACATATATACATATATATATATATATATATATATATATATATATATATATATATATATATATATATACACATACATATACACACATACATATACATACACACACACACACACACACACACACACACACACACACACATATATATATATATATATATATATATATATATATGTATATGTATATATCTAATACATATATAGTACTATATATATATAAATAATATGTACATATACACACACACACACATATATATATATATATATGTGCTTGCCTTATATTACATTATACATATGATATATATAATGTAATATATACATATTGTCTTATATATATGTATGCATATATATATCTAATACATATAAACAATATGAATATATTGCATTATATATATTATATATAATGCAATATATACAATATATATATATATATATATATATATATCTATATATATATATATATATATATATATATATACAATATATGCTTACCTTCTATATACATACTATACATACTCTATATACTATATATATTTAGATAGCTATATATAAGCAATTTATAATAGTATATGCATATATACTTTACAAGAAATTGCCTTAGAATTTTTTTTTAAATAGCCCGAAACGAAAAAAGTCCATTAGGCACGTGGGTCCAGCCCATTAAGCCCGAGACCATGTGGTCTTAGGCCCATGAAGGGACGGTTCCACCCATAGGGACTATGAAGCCTGGGACCGTTTGGCGCAGAACCTCCAAATCCCGGGCCCGTTTGGCTCGTTTAGACCCGGGCCTGGCCCAGAATACACCCTAGGTGGAAGACAAAATGCATGATTTTATCATGATTGAGGATTCTGAGTTATGGGATGTCATATGTGACGACCCTTATGTCCCAACAAAGGTACTATAAGAACTTCCATTCTCAATGCCAAAACCAGAAAAGAATACACCGACAGAGACAGGAAAACCGTAAAAAGAATTTTCGTGTTAAGAAGATGTTGGTATGTGGAATATGACCTTATGAATATAATAGAATCTCTTATTGTGACACTTCTAAGGAGATATGGGAAGCTTTGCAAGCAGCTCATCGATATGCTCACTACCGAGTATGAACTCTTCAGGATGAAGGACGATGAATCTATTCAAGATATGCATACAAGATTCACTTCTATCATAAATGAGTTACACTCACTTGGTGAAACAATTCCTAAAAACAAGCTAATGAGAAAATCCTCAGTATTCTCCCTAGCTCTTGGGAAAGAAATGTGAGTGCTATTACTGGAGCAAAAGACTTGCAGGAGCTGACCATAGACGAGCTGGTTGGAAATCTAAAGACCTACGAGATGAAGAGGAAGATAGACTTTGAAAGAAAAGAACCAAAGAAAGAAAAGAACCTGGTACTCAAAGCTGATAGTAATGACTCAAGTGAGGAGGATAGTGACATGACTTAACCAAAAGATTTCAGAAGATGGTCAGAAGAAATGGAGGAATGCTAATAAAGGGCAGCTCTAGCAAACTAAAATTATGATCTCTCTTATAAGTGTGGAAATCCTGGGCACTTCATCAAAGATTGTCCTCCCCTAAAGCAAGAATTCTTGAAGTACAACCCTGAGAAAGCAGGTAAAAGGAACGTAGTTCCTGACAAGGACTTCAAAAGAAAGATATTTGCTGACAATGTGGTGAATCATGCTCTTGCAGCATGGGGAGGGGGGATGGCTCCTCTAGTGAGTTTGAAGATGAAACTAATGCTGACATTAGTTCCATAATGGCAGTTGAAAGCGAGGAAAATGAATATGGCTCAACTTTTACTTTGATGGTCCAATTATATGACGAATAAGACACTAACAACAAAGAGGGAACAATGAAAGGAATCAATCAACAATGGTTTATGGATAATTGGTGTTCAAAGCACATGACTGGGAGCACTATGGACTTTCTTTCACTAAAAGCCCTGCTACTTGAAGAAAGGAAGAACAAAACTCTTGAAGAAATGGAAAGAACAATGCTAATCAACAGTGGAATTGCAAAGAACTTTTGGTCTGAAGCGGCCAACACTGCCTGCTACTTGGTGAATAGGTGCATGATCAGATCACTTTTGAAAAAAACCCCATATGAGTTGCTGAATGGAAGGAAACCAAGTTGACTCATCTAAGAACATTTGTGTGCAAATGCTATGTTCTTAATAATGGAAAGGATCAGCTTGATAAATTTAAAGCCAAGAGTGATGAAGGAATATTTCTGGGCTACTTTTCTTAAAGAAAAGCATTACAAGATATACAATAAGCGGAGTCAATATGGTGAGGAAAGTGTTCATGTTATTTTTGATGAGTTTTATCCATTATGTGAGAAGAGCTCTGAAGAGGATCAAGATGGAGAACCCTTACTAGTCCCTGGTGAAGTCATTGACATGAAAAACGGAATGGTGGATATGATGAGCCAGGTAAAAGAGCTAAGTGAAGACAATACTGACTCATCTTAAATGGAACCAGGTACTTCAATTACAACCACTGAAGCTGAAAAAAGAGTGGTTGATGTAGTTCAAGGTACTCCACTAGCACTTGAGAGAAGAATACAAGAAAACCAGTTAAATGTACCCACATTCTCTATAAGTAAACCTCATATGTCTAACTGGAGACACAAAAACTCTCATCCGCTTGACAACATAATTACCCCTCTAGATTCCAAAGTGCAAACCAGGTCAAAAGCCATAAATTCACTTGCCTTCTCAATCTTTCTCTCCCAAATAGAACCCAAGAATATCAAGGAAGCCCTTAAAGATGCAGATTGGATTACAATAATGCACGATGAGTTACATCAGTTTGAAAGGAACAATGCATGGCACCTGGTACCTAGACCCTCAGATCAAACCATTACAGGAACCGAGTGGGTATTAAGAAACAATCTTGATGAACATGAAATACCACAAGAAACAAGGCCAAGCTAGTGGTTCAAGACTACCATCAGGAGGAAGGGATTGATTATGATGAAACATTTGCTCCGCTCGCTCGCATGGAAGCTATTAGAATTCTAATTGCTTTTGCATCTCATATGAAATTTATCTTGTTCCAAATGGATGTCAAAAGTGCATTTCTGAATGGATTTCTTAAGGAAGAAGCCTATGTGAAGCAACCTCCAGGTTTTGAAAGTCATGAACACCCTGAATATGAGTTTAAACTAGACAAACCATTATATGGGTTGAAGCAGACTCCTCAAACTTTGTATGAGAACTGTCAAAGTTCCTCTTAGAAAATGCTTTTGAAAGAGGGAAAATTGAAAACACATTGTTCCTACAGAAATGGGGAAGTAACCAGCTTATTGTTCAGTTCTATGTTTATGATATCATTTTTGGGGCAATAACCGATTCTCTGTGTGAAGAATTTGAAAAACTCATGGGAAGTGAGTTTGAAATGAGCATGATGAGACAACTAAACTTCTTCTTGGGTATGCAAGTAAAAAAGTCCTCAAAGGGTACATTCATTTGTCAGCGAAAATACATTAGGGAGATCTTGAAGAGGTTTGACATGGAAGCATTAAAGGTGATAGACACTCCCATTTCTACGGCCACTCGATTGGACATGGATGAAACTGTATCCCTTGTGAATCAAACCACGTATAGAGGCGTTATTGGGTCTCTTCTCATCTAACTGCCAGCAGACTTGATACTGTTTTCAGTGTGGGGCTATGTACAAGGTTTCAATCAAATCCCAAGGAATCTCATTTGAAGACTTCCATGAGAATTCTGAGATACCTTAAAGGAACATAGGACATGATTTTTTTATATCCCTCAGGTGACGATTTTAATCTCATTGGATATGCTGATGCAGACTGTGTAGGTTATCTTGTGGACAGGAAAAGCACTTCTACAATAGCTCACTTCTTAGGTTCATGTCTTATCTCTTGGGGCACAAGGAAGCAAAACTCAGTGGCTCTTTCAATAACCGAAGCAGAATATGTAGCTGCAACATCTTGATGTGCTCAAGTTCTATGTATTAAGAAGCAACTAGAGGATTTTGGGGTATTACTGAGAGTGTGCACCTTCTATGTGATAACACCAGTGCACTCAAAATGGCCAATAATCTAGTTCAGCACAAAAGGACCAAGCATATTGATGTGAGACATCACTTTTTGAGGGATAATGTGGAGAAATGGTTGATCTGTATCAAGTTCTATAGCACAGAAGACCAAATTGCAGATATCTTCACCAAAGCATTAAGTAGGGATCATTTTGAAAGAAATAAGATGAAGTTGGGGCTTCTAAAGCCCAGTTTAGAAACTGATTCCTCATCATTTGGCTTTGAAAATCACCTTCAGTTAAAACTAGCAAAAGTTTTTTCTGGTCAAGTCTAACTCACTCAACAATGTTGCAGGAAAACACGCATGATGAGTATAGAAACTGTATGTAGTGCATTGAGGATAAAAGAGGATTTATACTTTCAAATAACATGTCAAGAACCCGGTTCTTGTACCAAAGGTGAGTAATTCTATGCATTCTTTAATACATGTCTTAAAAAGTATAAAACACCACTGTCATGTCATTCACCTTTTCAAACCCTGATGTCATGTCTCTTCGCTTCAAATTTTTCCATCTCTCTTTGAAACGTTGCACTTCTCCATGCACAACCATTGTTTGAGAACCGGTCCCTATCTCTCTCTTTATAATTATCCATTCTTAATAAACCCTTCTCTTTCATAAACCATAAGTCTTTCATTAGAACTTTCTAAAGTACCTTAACTCCATGTTTTCAATGGCTGATACAAACTTCGACATCCTTTCCTCAGTCATCCCTGGTACTGAAAAACCTACGGAGTCCTATGTTCTTTCTGAGTCTTCTATAACCACTCATACTCTCCCTGCTAAAATATCAACTCACCCAAATTCCCCGTCTCTCTCCATTTCAAAAACCCTTAAAATTGTTGCTCTATCCTCTCTATCATCTGAGATTCCCACTAATCAAATAATAAGTGGAGAACAAGGCCAAATCCTTGAGGTCACAGAGGGTTCCGCCATTGTTGCTGCAGATTTCGTGGTGGCAATGGTACCGATTGAGGAACAAAAATGTTGTAACCATCTTTGTGGTATCGGTTGACAGTGTCCTGCATGAAATAATTTCTCACAGAAATGAGGCACATGGTATGGGGGAAGAAGGAGCCATAGTGACTGTTGAGGGCGTTGCACTAGCAGAAACTACTAGGCCCTCACATGAGAAACCCGATCCCTCTCCAGAGGACCCATGGTAGGGTTCTTATTCCCAGGATAGTTCTGCTCATGCATTTGCTGTTGCACCTCGGGACATTCAAGATCCTGATATGAGGTCCACTGATAAGGAAGATTTAGAAAACATGGCTCTTAATGTGTTCAACATTTCCACTCTTGAGCTTCCACCAAACGACCTACTAGCAGCAAGATAAGGTGGTCTACGACTCCACCCTTCAAAAAAGCAAAAAAAGTAGTAAAAAGCGAAGGAGTAGGTTGCTGAAAGATAATGTGCCGTATGTGATAAAGTTGTCCATGTGGTAGAATTGGAAGAGGAAAAACTAGAGGAACCTGGTTCATTGGTGAGACGGTCACAGAACAAGAAGTAGTCTGCTTCAATAGGGAGAGTTTCAACCCATAGTTCCAAGTTAAAGTATGATGTGAGGTGAGGCCTCAATTTATGATGAGGATGTGTTATTCAAGTCTAAGGGAAAATATAAATCAAGTGGTGGAAAGTATGGCAAACAAAAGTATGAAGCTATTCAAGAACCTGATTCTGTGAAAAGGCTGAGGAGTGAAGGCAGTTCTGCTTCAGTACGCCTAAGGCACCAGAAGGTTCTGCTAGGTCGTACGTTTGACCCAGCAATCTCTGACATGGTGGGTATGCGACAAGTTCTTGAGATGGTTGAGTTTCAACGATAGAGGCATATATTCTAAATGGATGCACCTAAGATGTATGAGGATAAGGTTCAAAGCTTCTTTGCTAGCCTATTTCCCGTTAAGACCGACCATATTTGTGATTTGGTAAATGGAGTAGATATCGTGTATGATGTAGGTTTGCTTGGGGATATTCTTAAAGTCCCTACATTTTGTGTGCCCAGTGTGAAGGATGCGTGTCAGTATAATTTCAGGAATGGTGTGCTAAAGGACACTGCAAACATAAAGGGGGACCGGATCCACAAGAAAGCATTACTCCCCGTGTATCAATTGCTCCTCGAATCAGTGAACAAAGTTCTATTTCCTCGTGCTGAGAGGAGGTGTGCCCAGTTAGTTTGCCCAGTGTGAAGGATGCGTGTCAGTATAATTTCAGGAATGGTGTGCTAAAGGACACTGCAAACCGAAAGGGGGACCAGATCCACAAGAAAGCATTACTCCCCGTGTATCAATTGTTGCTCAAATCAGTGAACGAAGTTCTATTTCCTCGTGCTGAGAGGAGGTCCATGACCTCTATGTCTAACCTATTTTTTATGGAACAACTAGATAGCTTTACTCCTGTCAGCCTGCCTGCCATTATGATCAAACACATGCAAAAAGTAGCAACCTTCAAGGATGTTAATCATGCTCTTCCATGCGGGTTTCTGGTAATGCAAGTGTTTAAGTTCTTCAAGGTGCCGTTGCGGCAAGGCAAAGTAGGAACCAAGAAGCAGACTTCCTCTTAGACAACATTGGAAGAATACGAGTGCATAGAAAGAATTGGGGGTAGGCATTATATCAACCGTCTCACAGCTCATTAATGCTCAAAATAGTGCAACTGAGGATATTTGTCTGTTGAAGGCTAGGAATGCTAACCTAGAAGATCAGCAAGCCCAAGGGGTTCCGACGTCAAATGATGAAGTGGCATATTTCACAAAAAAGAACGTTGATCGAAGGGCACAAGTGGAGAACCTGAAAGCATAAATGCTCAATAAGAAAAAGTCGGCCAATTCCCGAATAGACCTAGTTCTCCAAACTCTTGTTGCAGCTACCAAGCCCTCTATCCCTAGTGCCCCCTAAGTACCCCTTTAGTGACCAGTTTCTAGAATGTTCTTTCAAGTTTTTCTTTTTTTGGTAGATGTTTTGTTTATTTTTTTGATGTGGTTGGAATGTAACAGAATTGTTCCCGTCTTTAACAATCCAATTTTTCATTTGCTTTTTAAGTAAAGGCATATATTTTTATCTATATAAAATCTATCATTTTCTATTATCTCATTGCTTGAATTTTATGATTCTCTTCTCTATCATGTTGTGTGCACATATGTAGCATGAGTTAGCTCGACTAGCCTTCTTTTTATGTTGTTTGACTGCTTGTGTCTTTGTAATTATTCCAAAAGGGGGAATAAATAAGTGTAGATAAAATGGAATGATAAACACTAAGAGTATAATTTGAATAAAAATGGGAGGCATAAAGTTAGGGGGAACTGGAGCTCCTGTTACTTTATCTGGTTCTCCTTGATCTAAATACACGTTATCAATATTTAAGTTTGTCATCATCAAAAAAGGGAAAATTGATGGGTTTTCAATGTCTTTGACTTATATTTTGATGATCTAACAAACTTACTGTCAAGAACCAAATAGGGAACCTGACACACTTGGGCTACACTTTGCAAGTTAACGGATTCCAGCTAAATGTGAACTGCTATAGCTTTAGGAGATAGTGAACCAAACAAGGACCTAATACCCTTGTGGTTTCCCCATAGCAGTACGAAGTCAATTGGACACAGCTGGAAGCGACATGACTATCTGAATTATTTCTGCCTGCACTGCACTGTTTCCAGTGGCCACTTATCCTTTTACAAACTAAAGTTCTTACATCATTCAAAAGATGTCATCAAGGTGTATTATCAAGGAGTTTATGTCAAAACATCACTTGAACACTTGAGAATTTATTCAAGCTTTCTGCAAAACAATGAACTTAATTATCAAGAGCTTGAAGAACAAAGTTAAACGCTACTACAGACCAGTTCCCAAAGTTAGTGTTTTGTTGTCCTTAGTTAAGTTATAACTTTGTGATTGTTCTTATTGTATCTCCTAAATTGCTTAGCTAGAAGCGTTGCTTAGGAAACCTTTTGTAAAATCCATAAACTTCTGAGTTTGTATTATGACTAGAGTTAGTCATAAGTTAAAGTCTTGGTAACTAGAGAGTGATAAAGTGGCTTGTGGTAAGATTATTACAAGTTAGTTGAGTTGAAGTCTTTGTAATGGAATCATAACAAAGTGGCTTGTAATAGGTGTTTACAAGTTAGTGAAGTTGAAAGCCTACAAATGTAATCGTAGTATATGTCCCCTTTGAGTTGGGATTTTTCCACGTAAAAATCCCGTACCTTATTTACTTACTGTTTCATTAGCCTTCTCCATAAAATCTAATAGAGGACCAGGTACTTCTATTTGGTGAACCCATACTAACTAGCAACTTGTATGAGTTCGAGTAACCTCCACTTTCAACTAAGAGGTTGTGAGTTCGAGTCTTCCCAAGAGCAAGGTGGGATGTTCTTGGAGGGATGGATGTCGAGGGTCTATATGAAAATAGCCTTTCTGCCCAAGTATAGGGGTAAGGCATGCATACACACTATTCTCCCTAGACCCCACTAAGTGGGATTATACTGGGTTGTTGTTGTATACAAAGTAACAACTTGGTAAATGAATATTTAAATAGCTAAACTTCGTTTTCTTGACAGTTAAATGAGTATTAACATTTACTTAGATAATTGTTCCGAAATGAATTCTTGATTGACTGTTTGATTGTGTTTTCTTTCGTGGAGCAGGCCGAACGCCTTGGCAGATTAAATAAATGCATCTATAGTTCGCGTTGTTTGACCCTTGGTAGTGCACAATTTATATTTATATGTTGGATTGGGTCATACGACCTCGACATGATTTGCGCATGATTGAATTGATTGACTTTAAATTTATAATAAATGATATTGCCTTATTAGCCTGAGATAAATTGCTAAACAATGAGAAATAAATTTGGATATCTCCTAATTCTAAAAGAATTGCTTACTTACTTCATTATATTAAGCTTACAATCATTCTATATAACCCATGTTAAAACTGTATCACTGGCATTTTGATTATAGCCCATAGTAAGTGTTGGAGTCGACCCCCTCGTCACTACTTCTTCGAGGTTAGACTGGATACTTACTGGGTACGCGTTATTTTTGTACTCATACTACACTTGATGTACATTTTGTTGTACAGGCACAAGTATGTCTAGTGGCCTCATAGGCATAGCAGCATAGTTGATACGGGGACTTAAGTGAGCTACATCTTATGTTACAATCCGCAGCCAGCAAAGTCTCCTTCAGAGTATTTGTATTTTTCTTTCTGGTCCAAATTTGTATTTCGGACGGATGTTGTATTTAATTTATTCTTTTAGTTGATGCTCATGCACTTGTGACACTGGGTGTTCTGTATTGAAATTGTTAAAAATATTATTGTTTACTCGGTAAAGTCTATCTTCAACTATTCAATTGAAGGAAAACTATAATCTCAAATACTAAAAAGAGAACCAAATTAATTACTTATTAATGGCTTGCCTGATAGCAGTGTTCGGCGCTATCACGATCTTTAATGAATTGGGTCGTGGCAAATGTCATCTTCCTAATTTATAAGGGATTAAAAACCCAATATGCTTGTTTTTAATGTTTCATCTTATTATTGTTCAAACTATGAGTTGTTTGACCAAACTTTGGTCTCTTGTGTTCATTGGAAAGATAATTTCTCAGCAAATTCCTAGTTGCTTCATGATTCCATAAGAGTCACTTATATGTGTTAATCTATTTATTTATGTGAGTTCATGATTAATCGTGCTCATCTTTTCCTACCAAAAATATATACAGTTAATAAAGTTTCTTCACCGGTTTATAAAAAAATGCTAAATAAAATAAACCAAAATTTAAGAATGTAAAAAAACATGATAGGTTATATACAAATAAAAAAACATTTTGAAAAAAAAATACATTATGAGATTCAATAAATTTTACTTATAATCTTATTGATGCACAAAGTGAGATCTTAAATGAATGCCTTAAAACTTGGAGGACAAAATAGCAAAACAAAAATAAAAGAAAGGATAGTGAAGTCTTTGATCTTATCTGATAGTAATGTCTTACGTCAATGCCAGCCCACACAATAATAAGAATCACTCTTTCGAATATTCACAGAATACTTACCCCTCTTTTTCTCTCTGCCCTAAAAACAAACCTAACTCATCAAAGATTCGTTTCGTACGCGACGCCCCGACCTCGACCCCTCACGCACCCCCCCCCCCCCACCACCTTTCTAAATACAAATTAATCATTTTGTTTTCTACCTTTTTGAAAAAGATTATCATATATTGAGGCCAAATCAAGATTAGGCTTATAAATTAAAAATTTTAATTTTCTTAAATGATTGAGCTTAAATTAATTATAGTTATATATATATATATATATATATTTCAAGTAACTTAATTTTTGTCATGTTTCACAATAAAATTAACTACTAATATATTAACTAATCGATTACAATAAATAAGATAGAATTTTGCTTCTTTTTTTCCCCATGTATATGTTACTACATATATTCAATAATTTTTTATATTCGAGAATTTTCAAAAGATCATGTGGCATGGTTCGAACTTGGACGGTAATTGATCCTCTAGTTTTTAGCACTAAACTATCAAATTTTTGTAGTTCGAATTTGTAATATGCGTCTAATCTAACATATCACGCGTTATGATTTTACCATTGGATTAAGTTAGCGTTTAAACATAAATTTAGTTGAGACTTTAAAGAATGATTTTTTGCAGATGGGATAAAAAATAATTCTTTAATGTTGAAATTGCAATTTGACATGCATTTTACTTGTAAAGAATTTAAAATTTTATGAATGAAAAACTTCAAAAATTACATGTTTTTGGGATTTAAAAGTTGTGTTAAAATCTACCAAAAATTAAAATCTATAAAAAACATATATTTTAAAAAATAAACTCTCAAATTTTATGACTAAATGGTAGCTAAATTATTAGGGTATGATGAGACAATGCGAATTCTTTTATTTTCTAACTAAATGTCAATCGTTCAAGCTCTAAAAAGTACCTTATCGGCATCCTTAACGGCTATAAGACACCAATCCAATTAAATTAGTCAGGCTAATTAATTTGACATATCAAATGCTTAAAACAAAAGAAGAAGAAAAGGAAGAAAAAATGAGAGAGAAACTAAGGAAAACAATGGGAGTTGGACTGATACCGTATGTCAATATTATCCACCATCTGCAAATGTTAAGTTATTTGGGCATATGGCATATTTAGGGGGTTGCCATGGTTATGTTAACGCAAGTCATATAGGCAGAAAAAACCAGTTGTATACTGTAGTGATAGCTAAACGGAAATTGATAAAAAGTATTGAAAATGATATTTTTCTTTCAACTACTAACGATAAATCTTACATTTATTATTGAGAAGGAAATCGTCGTGGAAAAATTTGCACTAACATTCACTTTTTTCTTTTTCGAAGTAGAATAAAAAAATTTGTTACAAATTTTATTGCACCACATACTTCATTCCATTCTGGTGGGGCTTCGTATCACTTGATATTAAATGTCCTTAGCTATAAAACCAGTCAAATTTCAGAAACTGTAACTTGCACAGGACTACTTCTAGTTCTAGTTAGTACCTTTTTGAAACTTCAGAAAGAAACAAATATATAAATTAAATCAAACAATAAAATCCCACAGCAAAGTCCAAAAATAAATTGTCAAAATTAAATCATTATGTGGCGCATGAGTGACGATATATACTACTACTATTACTCATAAATAACCAAAAATCAAGAGAAGTCGTAATTGAGTTTCCATAAAAGAGGAGAGACGTAACACAGATGCAAATTTATAAAAATGGCTGCGACGACGGCGACTACTTCGGAGTTCAGACCATTTTGTCAAAATCCTATTGTTTTATTCAGCACAATTTTTCTGCATCACCATGACGTCCATTTTATATCAAATGACATATTATTGACGTAGCCACCATCCCTTTCTATACCCTTTACTAAAGAAACACATTGTAGCATTTAACTCTAGCTCTACTAATTTGGTACAAAATCAGAGTATATATAGTTTATTTCGTACCCGCACCCCTTCGTATTAAGCAAATTACAAAGCCTAAGTTATTCGGTTTTCATTATTACACAATTAATATATTGAGTACTAGTTTTCTTTATTCTCAAAGAATTACAAGATAATTACTCCCTTTATCTCAAAATGAATACCAAGGAGTAGCGAAACAGTTCAATATTTGGATTGATTTCACGGCAATTCAACTGTTTTTTTTAAATATTTAAATTGTGACTTTAAAAGTCCTACAATAATGATTTGACTTCACTTAATTAATGACGTGGGAATTGGCAACATTGACATAAAGGGTAATTTATATAAGAACTTTTTAGAATATATTTTCTACTCTATAAAAAATAAAATATTGTTATAAATAGAACTCTAATTAGAGTGAATGTCTATCTTATAGAAGAGTTTTACTTTGAGGCTAAGTCTTTTCTATGCCTATAAATAGAGGGGTTCTCTCCCATTGTAAATCATCCCTAAGTATCAATAAGAATACTCCTCTCTCTACTTTTCTCTCTATTGTTCTTGTTCTTATATTATTTCATAACACGTTATCAGCACGAGACTCTACCGTCTCAAGAATCCTCTTGAGAAAATTAAGGTATTTCCCTTTTTCCGAATTTGGTTTTAATTATGTCTGATATTATGAAAAGAAAGTTCGTTGCCCTTGAAATTTCGGGCAAGAACTATATGACATGGCTGTTGGATGCTGAAATCCACTTAGATGCTATGGGTCTTGGAGACGCCATTAAAGACAGAGATAAAGCATCCACCCAAGACTGTGCTAAGGCCTTGATTTTCTTGCGCCATCACCTTGATGAAGGTTTGAAAATTGAATATCTCACAGTCAAAGATCCACTCATCTTGTGGAACGGCTTAAAGGAGAGATATGACAACCTGAAGTTGGTCACTCTGCCACAAGCACGATATGATTGGGCTCATCTGAGGCTCCAAAACTTTAAGTCTATTTCTGAATATAATTCTGCAATGTTCAGAATTACTTCTAAATTGAAACTCTGTGGAGATAATATCTCTGATTATGATATGCTTGAGAAAACGCTTACAACGTTTCATGCCTCCAATATGGTACTGCAACAACAGTACAGAGAGAAAGGTTTCAAAGTACTCTAAACTGATTTCTCTTCTCCTTGTGGCTGAGCGAAACAATGACCTGCTCATGAGAAATCACGAAAATCGACCCACTGGGTCTCTAAAGAATAAAGGCCCTGAAACAAATTTTGTCTCTGACGATAATTTTGACATCACCCACCTGGATGTGGCAGACTTCTTTGAGCACCCTGAGGGGAAAATAGACCACTTAATCGGTGATGGATCTGTGATGAAGGAAGATGGAATTGTTTGATTTTATTTGTATTAGTTAGTGAATAAACTAATAGTCATTAATATCAGCTCGTATTAGTTAGTTTATGATATAATGTTAGTATTAGTTCTTTAGAATGTTTCAATATGCTTAAATTTCAAAGATATTTTTATTTTTCAGTAGAGTTCATCGACTAACCTAACAGTTAGTCGATTATCTAATATTTCGCATTAAAACTGCAAAACAATCGATTATATACTTGTTAACAGTCGATTATATTAAGACAGTGTGATCTGAAGTTTTTCAAAATAGCAAATAATCGATTATGTATGTTTAACAATCGATTATATTAAGACAGTGTGATCTGAAGTTTTTCAAAATAGCAAATAATCGATTATGTATGTTTAACAATCGATTATATTAAGACAGTGTGATCTGAAGTTTTTCAAAATAGCAAATAATCGATTATGTATGTTTAACAATCGATTATATTAAGAAGTGTGATCTGAAATTTTTCAAATTAGCAAATAATCGATTATGTATGTTTAACAATCGATTACATTGAGATAGTGCTTAAACTGAAATTTTCAAACTGCAAAGTAATCGATTATGGAAAACATATAATCGACTATCTGATTTAGTTCGCAACTAACCTCAGCGGATTTTGAAAATATTGTTTAAATGTGAAACAAACGGATTGAATTTGTTTATTCTCATGTCCGTGTATTTTCCTTTGTATGTCAAACCATGGGAAAGCAAATATGGATATCTCACAAAGCAATCTTGGATCAAATATTTGTTTGGTTGATTCATGTACTACACATACGATACTCAAAGAAAAGAAATATTTCTCTCAACTAAGTATGTGTAAGGCAGATGTTACTACAATCTCTGGTAGTAGTAAATTGATTGAAGGCTCCGGAAGAGCAACTATAACTCTGCCTAGAGGAACAATGTTTATCATAGAGAATGCAATGTTCTCCTCCAAGTCTAAGAGAAACTTGTTGAGTTTTAAAGATATACGCCGGAATGGCTATCATGTTGAGACAATAGATGAGAATAGTCTTGAATATCTCATCATTACAAAGAATGTCTCAGGCCAAAAGAGGGTTATTGAGAAATTCCCGTCTTTATCTTGTGGCCTGTATTGGACAAAAATTAGTGCAATTGAGGCACATTCAACAGTAAACCAAAAGGTTACTGATTCCAATACTTTTGTACTTTGGCATGATCGATTGGGACACCCTGGATCAATTATGATGAGACGGATTATAGAAAGCTCATATGGGCATCCGTTAAAGAATTTCAAGATTCTTTTAAATAATGAATTTTCTTGCACTTCTTGTTATCAAGGCAAGTTAATTACAAGACCATCACCAACAAAGGTTGGGACTGAGCCACCTACGTTTTTGGAACGTATACAAGGGGACATTTGTGGACCTATTCACCCACCTAGTGGGTCTTTTAGATATTTTATGGTCCTAATAGACGCATCCTATAGATGGTCTCATGTGCCTGTTGTCATCACGCAACCTTGCGTTTGTAAAATTAATGGCACAAATAATTCGACTACGAGCACAATTTCCTGATAATCCAATCAAGTCTATTAGACTGGATAATGCTGCTGAGTTTTCATCCCAAGCATTTAATGATTATTGCTTATCAATTGGGATAAAAGTGGAACATTCTGTAGCTCATGTTCACACTCAAAACGGTCTTGCAGAATCTTTAATTAAACGCCTGCAGTTGATTGCAAGACCATTACTCATGAAAACGAGGCTGCCCACTTCGGTATGGGGTCACGCCATTTTGCATGCAGCAATGCTAATTCGTCTCAGACCGACGAATTGTCACAAATATTCCCCGTTGCAATTGGTTTTGGGTCATGAACCCAATATATCCCATTTAAGAATCTTTGGATTCGCAGTATATGTGCCTATAGCACCGCCATACCGCACCAAAATGGGTCCACAAAGAAGGTTAGGAATATATGTTGGGTTTGAATCGCCCTCCATTATTCACCACCTCGAAACATTGACAGGGGATTTGTTCACTGCACGATTTGCAGACTGTCAATTTGATGAGACACTTTTCCCAAAATTAGGGGGAGAAGTCGGTGAAACCAAACGGGAAATTTTGTGGAAAAATGCATCATTATCTCATCTTGATCCATGTAACTCTATTTCTGAAAAAGAGGTGCAAAAGATTATCCATTTGCAAAGAATAGCAAATCAAATGCCTGACGCATTTACGGACTTGAAAAGGATAACAAAATCCCACATCCCCGCGAAGAATGTTCCAATCTGTATTGATGTCCCTGCTGGACAATCATCTAGTGTCATATCCAATGAGTCGAACGCACGCCAGAAGCGTGGCAGGCCATTAGGTTCCAAAGATCGAAATCCTAGAAAGAGGAAAGCAAACGATCAAAATGACACTACGAAAGAATCTCATGAGGAAATTCATGATTTAATAAACTCTGAGATTCATGAAGAATCCTTTGAGCCCGAGACTCAGGAAAATAAGGAACTATCCATAAATCAATCGATATTGAGGCAAATTTTAATCGAGTGGATATAGTGGTGGATTATGTCTTTGCGTTTAATGTCGCATCTAGCATTATGCAAGAAAGTGAGGATCTTGAACCTCAATCTGTTGGAGAATGTCGAAAAAGACATGATTGGCCAAAATGGCAAGAAGCAATCCAATCAAAATTGAATTCACTGGCAAAACGTGAAGTTTTTGGCCCTATAGTTGAAACACCTAATGGTGTTAAGCCTGTTGGCTATAAATGGGTCTTTGTACGCAAGAGAAATGAGAAAAACGAGGTACAAAGATATAAGGCACGCCTTGTTGCACAAGGATTTTCTCAAAGGCCTGGTGTCGATTATGAAGAGACATATTCGCCTGTAATGGATGCCATAACTTTTCGTTATCTCATTAGTTTTGCTGTCCTTGAAAAGCTTGACATGCATTTAATGGATGTGGTTACTGCCTATCTTTATGGCTCACTTGATAATGAGATATACATGAAAATTCCCGATGGACTTAAAATGCCGAACGCTCATAATTCAAAGTCCCGAGAAATGTTTTCAATCAAATTGCAAAGATCTTTGTATGGTCTAAAGCAATCAGGACGAATGTGGTATAATCGTCTTAGTGAATATTTGTTAAAAGAAGGCTATATAAATGATGCCATTTGCCCGTGTGTTTTTATAAAGAAAACAACATCGGAATTTGTTGTACTTGCCGTATATGTCGATGACATAAACCTTATTGGAACCCCCATAGAACTCCAAAAGGCAATTGATTATCTAAAGAATGAATTCGAGATGAAAGATCTCGAAAAAACAAAATTATATCTTGGTTTGCAAATTGAATATTTGGCAAACGGAATTTTTGTTCATCAATCTACCTATATAGAAAAGGTACTGAAACAGTTTTACATGGATGGAGCACATCCTTTAAGTACTCCGATGGTTGTTCGATCACTTGATGTGAATAAAGATCCATTCCGACCGCAAGAAAGGAATGAAGAGCTACTTGGTCCTGAAGTACCATCTTAGTGCAATTGGCGCACTAATGTACCTTGCAAATACTACAAGGCCTGACATAACCTTTTCAGTTAATGTCTTAGCAAGGTATAGCTCGGCTCCCACAAGGAGACATTGGAATGGGATCAAACATATATTACGGTACCTAAAAGGGATTACCGATATGGGCTTATTTTATGGCAATAATTGCAGTCCTGATCTTGTTGGTTATGCTGATGCTGGATATTTATCCGACCCACACAAGGCTCGATCCCAAACAGGTTATGTGTTTACCTGTGGAGGCACCGCCATATCTTGGCGATCGACTAAGCAATCAATTGTGGCTACTTCATCTAATCATGCCGAGATAATCGCTATTCATGAATCAAGTCGGGAGTGTGTGTGGTTGAGGTCTATAATACATCATATTCAAGACAAATGTGGTTTGAAGTGTAACAAACTACCCACGACTTTGTATGAAGACAATGCAGCATGTATAGCTCAATTGAAGGGAGGATTCATAAAAGGAGATAGAACAAAGCATATTTCACCAAAGTTATTTTTCACACATGATCTTCAAAAGAATGGTGATATCAATGTGCAACAGATTCGTTCAAACGATAATATTGCTGATTTGTTCACAAAATCTCTACCAACGTCAACCTTCAAGAAGCTGGTTCACAAGATCGGAATGCGAAAACTCAAGGATATGAATTGATGCTCTTTTCAGGGGGAGTTAATGCGCGTTGCACTCTTTTTCCCTGACAAGGTTTTGTCCCAATGGGTTTTCCTTGCAAGGTTTTTGACGAGGCAACCAATAGGCGCATATTCAAACATGTGTACTCTTTTTCCTTTTCTATAATTTTTTCCATTGGGTTTCGTTTTAGTTAAGATTTTAACGAGACACATTATTAAATAGACATTCAAGGAGGCGTGTTATAAATAGAACTCTAATTAGAGTGAATGTCTATCTTATAGAAGAGTTTTACTTTGAGGCTAAGTCTTTTCTATGCCTGTAAATAGAGGGGTTCTCTCCTATTGTAAATCATCCCTAAGTATCAATAAGAATACTCCTCTCTCTACTTTTCTCTCTATTGTTCTTGTTCTTATATTATTTCATAACAAATATCACTAAAATAATATTTATGACAACACAGTCACCACTACAACCCCATAATGATCCATATATAATAGACACAAACAAAATAACAAAAATACTTGGAAGTGAATACGAACTACAAAGTAATATTGAATCAACTCAGATTAAAGCTTGCTAAACTTCTTCACCAGCTCGTGGAATTCGATAAAAAGATATTTCTAATATTATTATCACCATCATTGACTTAGTTTCTTCCATATCTCTATATACATAAATATAGTATGACATGTATAAATGTGAATACATGAATAATTGTTGAAATATTTGGTTTTTACTCTAGTTTCAACATGTAGTACAGAATACTATTAAGATAAAAAAGGAATTGAAAACTCGTATTTGGTATGCAACCAGAGATCATTAAAAACTCGTATTTGGTATGCAACCAGAGATCATTATATATAGTTGGATTAGAAATTTGTTAGAGCAACCAAGTCTCACCATTGGAGCAAAACATAGATGAAGTATAACTTAGTTCGACATGAAGAGAAAGAGAGAAGAAAGCGAAGATATTTTCTTATTTCTGTATCTCGAATGTCCTGTATCCTCACGTGTAATATATATATATATATATATATATATATATATATATGAAGAAAAAGAAAACCAAAATTACCATATAATATCCATGTGCAAGTGTATTAAAATGACTATCTATAATTGGGCCTTGCCCTTGATGTCTTTAGTTTGGGCCTCCATTCGTAATTGGGCCTCATGAAAAGTGTCCATGCTTACACACACCCCCTCAATCTGGAGGGTGAGAGCACTCCTAGTTTGGACAGAATGCCTCGATTGGAAGCACCATACAAAGACTTAGTCATAAGATCAGCCAGTTGTGCATCAGAAGAAACAAAATGTAAAGAAATCAGGGCAGTCACGCACAAAGTGACAGTCAACCTCAATATGTTTGGTGCGCTCGTGAAAAACTGGGTTCCTAGCGATATGCAGAGAAACTTGGCTATCACAATAGGCAGGAATAGGAGCAATAATAGACAGACCAAGATCACCCAAAAGTCTGCGAAGCCAACATAATTCAACCACTACCATTCTGAGGGCCTTATATTCAGCCTCAGCTGAAGAGAGTGAGATGGTGGGCTGCTTTTTGCTTTTCCAAGAAATTGGACTACCACCAAGAGTGATAAACAACCAGAAACAGACTTGCGATAATTAGCACAGGCAGCTCAGTCGGAGTCTAAATAAGCCTTGAGTGAAAAGTCAGGTGACTCAGAGAGAAAGATAACTTGAACAGGGTTGTTCATGATATACCTTAGGACATGAAGTCCAGACAACATCTGTGGCACTTGAGGATGTTGTAAAAATTAACTTAGATGATTTACAGGGAATGAAATATCTGGCCTAATATGCTGAAGAAAGTTGAGCTTGCCAATGAGCTTCCTATAAGTGCTAGCATCAGCAGGAGGCTGACCTATATTAACCAAAAGCTTGGAGGAGGGATCAAGTAGAGTCACAACTGAACTAAAGTGATCACATTTGAATTCAAACAGAATTCAGAAGCATACTTATGTTGACTCATAACATATCCAGCAGTCTGTTTAGATATCTCCAACCCCAAGAAGTATTTCACACAACCAAGGTTTTTGATATTAAATTTATTATCCAAGAACGAATTTAGACTATTCAATTAAAAAAGGGCATTTCCAACAAGAAGGATGTCATTAACATAGACTGCAAGGACAACTAGGGAGCCATCAGAGAACTCGGTGAAGAAGGAATAATCATTCTTGCTAGGGCAATAACCTTTGGACAACGAGGCCTTAGGCAATTTTGAAAACCATTGCCTAGAAGCTTGCTTAAGAGCATACGATGACTTTCTGAGTCTGCAAGTAAGAGAAAAGGTAGGGAAAGAAAGAAGAGGAAGTATAAGACACATCTAGTCAAGGAGGAACCTTCATGTACTTTTCTTCATGTAAGTCACCATGTAAAAAGGTATTGTTTACATCAAGTTGGAAGACTATGCAATTTCTCTTAACATCTAAAGGTAACAAACATTTGATGGTAGTCATCTTCACAATAGGAGAAAAAGTTTTATTATAGTCAATATCCTCCTTCTAAGTGTCCCCCTTATGACCAATCTGGCCTTGTACCTCTTCAATGGTGCCATCAGACTTCTGTTTGATTTTATAGACCCATTTACAGGGGATAACCTTCTTATAAGGTGGAAGAGGACTATGTCCCATGTGTGGTTGGCATCAAGAGCTTCAAACTCTTTCAACATGGCTTGTTTCAAAGCAGGATTTCGAACTGCTTGTTGGTAGTACTGAGGCTTATGCATGAGGATGTCAGAAGTAGGCAATTTTGTAGGAGGAGGAAATGGGGCAGGAGCAGAAGAATCAACATGAGAACAAACATAATCACTAAGGTAGGAAGGTGGAATAACATGTCTGGATGACTTTCTGATAGGAGAAGGAGAAGGTGTAGAGAGGTGAGGGGAAATAGAAGGTTGGTGAAAATGAGAGGCAATAGGAGGTGATGGGATATTGTGCAAGGAAGGAGAAGTAGGACATGAGAGGTAGGTGAAAAAGAGCTGGGTGGAGAAAGGATAGGAGGTAGGTCTGATTGGGAAGGAAAGGAGGAGGAAGTAGGTGAAGGAGTAGAAACAAAGATAGGAGGGGTAAGGAGGTGAAATGTGGAAGGATTATTAGAATGATAGGGAAAGACAGTTTCATAGACTATAATATCTCTAGAATAAAAAATAGAATGATTAAGAATGCTAAGAAGCAAATATACTTTCTTGCCACAAGAGTAACCAAGGAAAACAGTAGGAATAGATCTACTTTGAAACTTATCTCTGCCAGATTGGGAGAGGAAAAATGGAAGAAACATCCAAAGTACCTAAGGTGTTCATAAGAAGGAGATAAACCATGTAACTTTTCAAAAGGAGAAATGTTTTGTAAAACAAAAGAAGGAAACCTGTTGATTAAGTATGTAGCGGTCAAAACACACTCACCCCAGTATTTTAAGGGGATTTTGACTGAAAAAGTAAAGCCCTTGATACCTCGAGAAGGTGTTTGTGTTTCATCTTAACCACTCCATTTTGTTGTGGAGTGTGAGGAATGGAGGTTTATTGTAAGATCCTATTATCAAAGAAGAAAGTTTGACATTCAGAACCGCCTCCTAATTCAAAGGCATTGTCAGACCTAAAAATTTGAACGTTTGAATGAAAGTGGACTTTAGTAATAACAACAAAATCCTTTAAGACGGAGAGAGCATTACTTTTACAGGTTAGTAAATGAGTCCAAGTTATTCTAGAAAAGTCATCAACTAGAGTGATAAAATAACTGAAACCATTGTATGTCCTTATGTAATATGGCCCCCATATATCAATATGTACCAATTGAAAATGAATAGTAGAGTGAATAGAGCTATCAGAAAATGGTAACCTCTTTTGTCAAGCCATAGGGCATACAGAACAGAGAAAAGATTGTTTAGATGAAAGTATATTAGATAAAAAGGAAATGGATTCCATCTTATTGAAAGACATGTGGCCTAGTCATTGATGCCAAAAAAGATCAATTTTATTTCCATAGGTGAATCATTACATGATACATTAGGAATTTTATAGGAATCATGGATAGCAGGACAAGATGTTACATTGTCAGAATAAAATGAAGTACAGACAGGAGCAACAGTTGAAATACTAGAATCAGTTGTACTAAAAGAAGGAACAGCAGGACAGGCTAATTTGATGAATTTTCTACATGCAAGAAGTATAATCCTTTAGCAGCTCTACCAATTTCCAATGGCCTCTTCAGAGAATGGGCCTGTAGAAAACAAGCAGATTTGGTGAGAATTGCAAAGCAGTCAAGTTGGACAATCAATTTGTGAATAGATATAAAATTGAAGTGAAATGAAGGTACAAGGAGTACATTGTATAAAATTATATCATGTCTTAGGTGTAAAGAACCAGTAGATATAACCTTTAATTTGTAGCCATTAGGTAGAGTAATTAGGAAAGGAACAAATAATGGTTTAAGATTTTGAAGGAAGTGTTTGTGTGATGTCATGTGATTAGTTGCCCCAGAATCTAAAATCCAAGAGTCTACATCCAATTTTGGTAATCCACAAATATGAAAATCAGTACTACTGACTATAGAACAGAACACACCTGCAAAGCTAGCAAAAGCAGCATTTTCACCAAAAAATTATCGAGTGAAGCCAGGAACACGATAACAAGGTGTATGTTGTTTAGGTGTGACGTGTATGAAGAAGACTTAGAAGATGGTGATACTGCTCTTTAGTGAAACCATGAGGAGCAGAATTTTGATCATCAGGATCTGGAGCAGTGATTGTAGTCTGTACACAAGAAGTTGATCCCTTTCTGCTCTTGGTGAACTTAAAACCAGAGGGAAAGCCTTGAAGTTTGTAGCATTTGTCAATAGTGTGACCCTGCTTCTTGCAGTATTTACAAAAAACAGAAGATGAAGATTGCTTCTTTGAATCAAAATGAACTTTTTGAGAGAAAGACCTATTGTTGAAACTCTGTCCAATAGACGCAGAAAAAGAAGCTGAGAAGTTGGAAGTGTGATTGGTATTCTCCTTCTGATGTTCATCATGCTGAAGCATGGAATATGCTTTGCTTATGTAAGGATAGGGAGACATCATCGTAATGTTGGTTTTACATGAGGAGTATGTGTCATTTAGTCCACTAAGAAACTGAAAGCGTTGTTGATCTTCTATGAATTTAGGCAGAGCCCCACAAGTGCACGTTGAGCCCATATAAGTAGCATTGAGTTCATCCCATAACCCTTTCATCCTAGTAATGTATGTTGCTATGTCTGAGGATCCCTGGGTAGCAACACTAACTTCCCTTTGAATTTGAATATACTTTGACCCATTGGATTGACCAAACCTTTCATTTATGTCTTTCCAAATATCTTTAGCAGTATTGAATCCTATAGGACTAATTGAAATCTCTCTAGTTAAAGAATTGGTCATCCATACAATGAGCATGTCATTGCATCTCTCCCAAGCAGAATAATAAGGAGAGTTTGGTTCTGGTTGAGGATTTCTTCCCGTTATCACCCGAGTTTATTTTTGGCTGAAGTGCAACTAGCATATCCTTTTGCCATATTACAAAACCACGACCATCGAAGGGAAGAGATACTATAGGAGTATTAAGGTTATCTGATGGATGAACATAAAAGGGGTGTAAAGGATCAATAGAGAAGATAGTGAAACCATCAGTACTTTGAGTACTAGGAACACTAGTAGATGTCAAACCAGGAGTACTTCCCATTATGTTGAATTCTACAGTTATACACCTAAATAGATTTTTTTTACTTTGCACAGAATTTCTACAACTAAACACAATAGAAACAGAGAAAATGATGAAGAAATTGTACCGTCTTCTTTCAAAACCTAAAGAAGTAAGGTCTTCTGCAGAATCTATGAAGATGAGTGTCCTAGCCACACAGAGAAGAAGAAGCAGCTTGATTGAAGGTGAAAAGAGAAAAAATCCTAATTTTCCGGCGAGCGACCCGTACGAGGCATCGTAAATTCTTCAGAGAAAATTGACGAGGGTAACATCAATCGAAAGTGGAGATCGTGAGCAAGCTAGATTCCGGCTCTGATATCATGTTAGAGCAACCAAGTCTCACCATTGGAGCAAAACAGAGATGAAGTATAACCTAGTTTGACATGAAGAGAAATAGAGAAGAAAGAGATGATATTTTCTTATTTCTATATCTCGAATGTTCTGTATCCTCACGTGTAATGTATATACGTAAAGAAAAAAAAACCGAAATTACCCTATACAATCATATGTACAAGTGTATTAAAATGACTATTTATAATTGGGCCTTGCTCTTGATGTCTCTAGGTTGGGCCTCCATCCGTAATTGGGCCTCATGACAAGTGTCCATGATTACAAAATTAATGGTCAAGCAGAGAATTGGAAGAACAAGAAATAAATATAAATTAGATACTATTTATTACTCATAATTGTACCATAAATTATAATAATGGTTGGAAAAACAAGTGCGTGGATTCAACGGAGAAGCCGTTTATGATATATATTACTATACTTCCTTACCAACTTTATTTTATGCATTTACTTCTTTAAGTTATTAAAAATGCTTATTTTGCCCAAGTAAATTGAATCTCTTCCTCTCCCTTATTTAAAATTAATAATTAACGTATGTAGGGGAAGATGTAATTCAATACCAAAATTTCCTCCTCTTCCCTTGTTTAAGACTCATGATAATTATGTATAGGGAAAGCATTTTAATAATTGAGATTATATTGAAATAAAGATGAAAATTCAAAAAATAGGAAAAAAGACAAATATAGGCTGGTTTTGGAGGTGCCACATTACTATTTCAATTCCCAGCTTTATATTATAAACTAGTGAACATATACGCGCTTCGTGCGGTGATAAAAAAATAATATTTAAATGATATAATAATTATATGTGTATTTCATATCAGCTAAATTTCTAAAAATATTAAAACCCCAAGACAAGAAAGATATATATAAAAAATAAAATATATTAAAGTTTATAAAAATATATATATATACAAAAGTTTACATGGTCGCATGTCTCTAAGACCTCCAATTGGTGATGCCGAGGTAGTATTTCTTTTTTGAAGTATCGTTTGTATATTTTTCGATAAGCTTTGAAATAAATAATTTCTCAAGTTTGATTTTTCCTTCTCAAATATTTAAATCTCAGTTATTAGATTTTAATGTATAATATCTAGCACAAAATCTTCATAATCATATAATACACTTGTACATAATATGCATTTCTTACTCTTTTCAAAAGACATGTCCAACCTCACAAACTTTCTCGTTAAACTAGAGCAACTCATCGAATCTGAAGTCATTTTATTCGACTTCATATATCTTGCAACACAACTAAAGCCTAGTAGTATAATTAATTTATGGCCAATATCATTCTCATACTCTTATTTTAATAATTACTGTTGGTGATTTCTGTTAGCATATATATCGGAACCTAAGCTGAATTAGTTAATTTTTTTTCAAGAATATCAATTGTGAAATAGTAAAAGATAGTAATTACCAAAATAAAAATAAGTATATGTTAGATTGAAACATAGCCATATAAAAGCATAACTCAATAAATTCTTAATGAAAGAGGGAATTAAAGAAACAATATGAATAGCTAAAGGGTAAGGGAGAAACTTGCAGATTGTAACGGTAATATTCTTTATAATAAATATATTATGATGAAAGATTGTAACAGTCCAAAATACAGAATTTGAAAGGTTGAAACTATAATAATCAATATATATATATATATATATATATATATATATATATATATATATCTTTGAAAAACATAAGTGAACTTATAGAATGACAATTATTTTTTGTGCATTTAGTCGAAACATAAGAAAGGATTTTTTTTTTTTTGTATACATGCATACGAAAATTGAATTTAACAAATACCATTGATTTTCCATTCATAAGTCATAACTATATCTTTGTAGCTTTGTAATAGTAAACTCACAAGCCAAACAATCATTTTTATCTTAGTATTGCCTTAACCAGCCTGAGCTTGAGCTTTTTTTCAGCCTTTTTCCCTCTGATTTTTTCATTTGATTCAACTGTGGTAATATAAACACAAAAATCCCTAGTGTAAACACCATAAACTGATAAGCAAAAATAAATATAACTAAATTTCACATTCCTGAATAATAAGACAAAAACCATTAATATCTATAATATACAAAAAGAGACATAAATCTTATTCAATTTAAAATACCCACAAAATTATATAAAAAACAAAAAAAGGTCAATTTGCGAAACAATGAGTTACAAGAAGAAGTTGAATATTCAAGAAATATTTAACTCACAAGTAAAAGTATATAATTAGATTTTATATACCAATTGGTTGTAGTAATCCAGGTATATATAGTGATTTCAACGAGAAAAGAAATAAAAAAAGTTTCGTTGCATTGAGATGATGACCTTTTGATTGAGAATATTGCACTCCATAGCAGAGGACGATCACAACTTTTGATTGACAATCTTTAGGAATAAATACATGTGAACAGTTTCATCCCTCTAAAATTTAGCTTGCATTCCTGTTAAACAACCCCAAAGTATATGATAAGGTGAATAGACAAAGATTTGAAGATTCAACAATATTTATACGAAAAATCTTACAGAAAGTTAAATAATAAAAATTACAAAATAAACTTTTTGCTTACCTTCATATCGAAAGACTTCCACATTAGCACGGAGGAAGATATGGTATATGAAAATGAAAGAAAATTAAAAAAAATTGCTTAAATTATATATATATATATATATATATATATATATATATATATATATATATATATATATATATATATATATATATATATATATATATATATATATATATATAATATTTACATCTATAGATAATCAGCTAAAGAATTTTAAAGAGACGTTTAATTATTCTTTTACGTTACTACACAATTACAAAAAATTTTTTGCTTCTCCCTTTCCATGGAGAAATTCAAATGGTATTACTGAATTATTTATCACAAACTATAAAGTTAATTAGTTGATATATTCCAATTCCCCTCTAAAGATTATACATTGACAAAAATTTCATCCAAACAATATGCAAATCATATCAATGTTCAATCACATAGTAATTTTCTTACAGTATAACAATCAAAAGTAAATCAAAAGAAAGAAAGATAAAATTAAAGTGTCGTTAAAATTCTTAGTTCCTAAATTTCAAGGATTATATGGAAAAATCACTTGTGAGAACTGAGAATCAAAAATAAAAGTAGTAAAATTATAAAGAAGTCGATTTATTGGTGCATAGTTATGATTCTATTTGAAGAGGATCCATGAAACTGACATATTTTAAAAAATAAATAGTGAAATACCTAATATTCTTCTACAAATTTCTGGCTAGCCATAGTCCCCAGTTCTTCATTTTCAATTTCTTTCACAGGGAAGGCAGCAAAATAAAGAAAGCCTGAAGCTACTACTTCCAAATTAAAATTCAATTGAGGAAAATAAATATGAATAAAAACATTGCACAAACTATAATTTCATCAAGTAAAAAAAATAAAGTTACAAAATAATATAGGATTAGAATTGGATACCTGGAAAGTAAAATACTCTTATTGGAATACTCCTTGAGTATTGAAATTATTTTGAGTTATGGGGAAAAAACTAATGCATAAAAAAAAAGGTGATTAGAGGAAAGAAATAAATAGCACTAATGATGATGTTTAAGGGGAGGAAAATTTGTAACGGAAAAAAAGAGTAGAAAACGTTTTAAGAAAAGAGATTAATAGTATATTAATGATGAAAGCAATAAATAAGGCATTCTTAATTGTTAACAAAATTTAGATGCAAAAATAAGGAAAAAGGTATAAAAATTAAGAAAAAAGATAGATGTGATCCTTGGCCAAAGAAGCATGCCACATCATCTTTTATTTTTCCAATTTTATTATATATATATATATATATATATATATATATATATATATATATATATATATATATATATATATATATATATATATATATATATATATATATTGATAGATAGATGTAAAGATGAATACCAAAGAGTAGCGTCCAACATTTGGATTGATTTCAAGGCATTGCAACTTTTTTTAAACATTTAAATTGTGACTTTAAAAATCCTACAATAATGTTTTCACTTCACTTAATTAATGTTGCGGGAATTGGCAACATTGACATAAAGGGTAATTTACGTAATAACTTTCACGATTATATCTTTTTCGATCCTCAATAGGTAATCAATTTATTTTGGACACATTCATTAAGAAAATACTAAATTCTAGTTGAAAATAGTTAATGTGACTAAACTATTCTTCATTAAATATTGCACTATAGTTATAATATCACTTCTCTTCTCAAATATGATGAGTAAATGACTTTTTAGAAATACGTATGTAAGAGTAATTTTGGAAAAACAAATTGAAATATTTTTATTATATAAACGGACACTTATTTTAAACTAAAATAAAAAATAAATTGGTTACTTATTATGGATCGGATGAAATACCTGTTTCTAGTTTCTCTACAAGCATTTCCGTGAAGTTTGTTTATTAATTAACTTTGTAAGTCGCCTTCAGTTAAGTTCCTAAAATCTGTAGAGTGTAGTAACTAAGCAAGAAATCAGAAGATCTGGAAATGACTATGTTGTAATGAAGGAGAACTATTTGAAAGTAACATGACATTGACAACTCTGATCTGTTGTTCTTTTGTAGAACAAGTTAAATTACATGTCTATTATATACCGATCACAAATAGAAAAAACTGAAACTTGCCAAATTTGACGATGACCTCTAAATCATAAGTTGATTCCCACGTATATCTTTGCAAATCCATTTTGTTGAATTTCGTATAGCACCATGCATCAATAGGTCATTTTCAATTACTACAACCAGAAAGTGTTCAATTTATGGTACGTAGGTTAGAATTTCAAACATGAACTTGATCAGACTAAACATGGTTAAGAATTTCATACTTGACAAGTCTATTTTCATTCCTATATATAGCCTTAGCCTTAAACTTTACATTTTGGATGGATGTTGTAAATAAGGACCCAAATAAGTGATGCATCAATGACCTAATAATGTTATCACACTATCAAATAACTATCAAAAATTGTCGGAAATTGATCGGAAAATAAGTAAATTAATCGCAAAAATCAAATAACAAATAACACATACATATACCGATCATCATTGGTCGGAAAATGTGGTCCCGCAATAAGAAACACTACTTTATCTAACGCATTTGAAAATTTTGACCGATGTCGGTCGAAAAATGGTTAATTTTTTACCAAAACCTTGTCAGACTTGCATATTGTCTACCAAAAAAAACTTAATAAAAAAATTTCAAGAATACCGACCAATATCGGTCGTAAATCTTAATTTATCTTTTTCGCCAAGTGTCACAATCCGGAATTCCCATCCTCAGGAGTTGTGATGGCGCCTACTCGTAGAAGCTAGGCAAGCCACACATTTAGAATCCATAAATACTTTTTTTAAAATTCATTTTTACCAATTTAATTAACAGAAAACAAAAAATTTAACAACAGCGGAATCCGCAACTTAGCAAAAGACTTAAACGAAATAAACCAAAATAATAAGGAAAATTCACATATGTCTCTACACAAAACTGTCGTCACAACATCGACGGACTACTAAGATTTACTATATACAACCGTTTAGAAGAAAGTAACACTTTCTGTCTCGATACAAGAGATAACAGATCATAAATAAAGATAGAAGAGATGTCGGGAATGCGGACTCCTGCAGGAGTACCTCAGAATCTCGTGGACTGAAGGCTGGCTCCCGAACTACTGTTGCGCACCGTATGTTGCTCCGATACCTGGATATGTGCAAAAAAGCACAGAGTGTAGTATCAGCACAACTAACCCCATGTGCTGGTAAGTGTCTGGCCTAACCCCGTGTGGTAGTGACGAGGCTAGGAGCAGACTCCAGATAAACCTGTGCATTTATAAAATAAATGAGGGAAGTAAACAAGTAAAAAACAGTTAAAAAGGGAGGGGGTACATGCTTCGGGAAAACAATTTAACTTAGCAGATAACAATAAATACAAATGATCAGTACAATATCTAAAACAACATGATCATACTACTGTTGCGGCGCACAACCCGATCCATATGTATATATATAACTATTGCGGCGTGCAACCCGATCCAATAAATATAATATATCTATTGCAGCGTGCAGTCAGATCCAATAATTATAATATATCTATTGCGGAGTGCAACTCGATCTAATAAATATAAATATCTGTTGCGGTGTGCAACTTGATCCAATATAATATAACTTGCAAAGATCACAACAATAGTCCCGCAAAGGGATTAACTATAATGTATACTATTCCGGCAAGGGAACTCAACAGCTCGAGTAAATATGTCTCGGCAAGGGAGAATCTGCTCTAACTAATCTCATTTCAACTTCTAACATCCCTATTATCATCACTTCTAACTCATAATTAACCTTCAGGAAAGTAAACTAAGTCTTTGCTCAATACCACGGAATTTCTCATTATTTCAACCATAGCATTATTCAAGAATTCAACAAGTCTCACGGTCATGCTCGACACCAACATATAGATACTCGTCGCTATGCATATACGTCGTACTCAACCAGAAAAAACTAGAAAATATGACTCAACTCCTAATCCCTCAAGCTAAGATTAGACCGAACACGTACCCCAACTTCCACGGCTAATTCAATCCTCAATAACCGTCTTTTCTTTCGAATTCGCCTCTAAATCAGTTGTATCTAAACATAAATGACTTCATAACATCAAATAGTGCTTGACAATTCGAATCCAGTGCCTAACTATAGCTTTTCCATCATTCTTCCCAAAAACTCAAAACTCGACCGCAGGCCTGCTTGGTCAAAACACGAGGTTCAGACCAAAATCAGATCACCCATTCACCCCCACAAGCCCGAATATATCATTTATTTTAAATTCGACCTCAAAACGAGGTCTAAATCAAGAAAAATCAAAAAAGCCCTAACTCTACCTAAATCCCTAGTTTTCTATCCTTAATCACATGTTTCAAGCCTAGAATTTCAATAGATGTTGATGAAAATGGAAGAAACTGAGTTAAGAATTACTTACCCAAGAAGTTTTGGTGAGAAACAGCTTCAAGGATTGCCTAGGAGCTTTGGAGAAGAAGAAGTCTTGTAAAATTTTGAGAAATCCCGTAAGTGTTCTGTTTTGGGTTTTTAAAAATTACTGGGCATTTTAACTCTACATGTTCGCGGTCGACCTCTCGCATTCGCGATGGGTCAGGCTGTTAAGCCTTCATGTTCGTGTTAAGGGGATCGCATTCGCGAAGCTTTAGCTTCTCGAGCATAGTGTTCGCGAGGAACAAATCTGGTGACCCTCCCCTGATCCCTATACGTTCGCGTATGCTGTGTCGCGTTCGCGAAGGTTATTCCCCCCTTTGCCTCACGTTCGTGACTCCAGCATCACATTTGTGAAGAAGAATTTTAGCACCTGGGAAATTTGCCTTACGCGTTTGCGAAAGGGTCCACGCGAACGCGAAGAACAAAATCCCCAGACACTAACAGTAGAAATATGCAACACTTCTTAAGCCGAAAACCATTTCGAAACACCTTCGAAACACTCCCGATCCCTCGGGACTCCCAACCAAAAATATGCATTGACTCAATAACATCATACAAAATGTTATAGGAAGGACTTAAAACACATATAAGACCTGTATTGGGTGCCGAAACCAAAATAATAAAGTTACCGATCAAAATCGATCAATATTAGTGGTCAAATGGTCAATCACTTATTGATTATTATTATTTATAATTGTTATATATTTAACATCCTAAAGTGTGTGTACACACATACACTTATGATTTGACTGAGTATATGTTATTGTTATTGCTATATTGCAGGGGTCTAGATCGCAACCATCTTCGTCGGCGACCATGTCTCCCTCTCCATGGAGTACGTCTCCTAGCATCTGAGGACTTCGCCTTCGAGATAGTAGTGCTGAACTAGATGCCTCCCTTTTACGCACGCTTCAGATACACATGAGAATGATGATTCGGATGTAGTGCGATATGATTGTTTCATAGGATGATCATTAGGCCTGAGGGCATTGAGTAAGATTTATTTATTACTTCTTTATTTTTTCTTAATTATAATAGCTAGTTTTGTTTATTTTATATAATATCTAGGCAAATGGCCTCCACATCACTTAAACTTATACACATTTTTCAACCCAGTAAAGGAGCTTACGTATTTCCCATTTGAACGCCTCAACTTGATAAAAATACAAAATCTAAGCACTTCAAATTGAGCGTGTCCCTCAAACGCTTAGACATAATTGACACATCACTTTCTTCGCTTGTTATTGTTTGACACATATAATTTATGGATCCTAATCTTAATTTAATCATTTTACTAAATTTTTTATTTCTTTTTCCTCGGTTAGCCACCAACACCTTCCACCATGAACAACTCCTTCCTCTACTCTAAAACCCCTCAAATCAATTACAAAAATCAGTGAAAATTCATTAATATGAGTGACTGAAAGCCTTACATGAGTATTTCCATCAATTTCCACCATTCTTCTCAGTTTTATTATCGCTGATATCACACTTCCGAGAGTAGTATTTCGCCGGAATTTTTTGCAAAGTGTTGTCAGTTCTCTAGTTCTTTCTCATTCAGCAGAAAATCAATTTTTTGTTATATTCACCCCGAGACAGATCCCGAATCACTTGAAATTGGATTAGTCATTATTCAAAGTTTTACTGGTACCAGCAAGCTCGCTAGAGTGATTTTGTGGGATTCGGCAAATTAAACCTTCTCTACCCATCAAACAAAATATCCCTAACATGGCTATTCCAATCAACCCCTATTCTTCTTTCCTCAATTTCGCATTCTCCGGTGTCTTTATTGCGCCTCTCCCCTAACGATTGGTATACATCTTATAGCAAAAGTATATTGTAGATGCTAATGATTAAAAATGGTGTTTGAGTTAGTAGTGACGAAATAGGCGATACTGGTGCATATTTTGAATGTGTGCTTAAGTAAAAGGAAGGGATAAAGGAAAAATTTGGAGAAGATTAAGAAATGAGGGGAGATGACGGCGGAGAAGCGGGGCGGTTGGAAATTCCTTTTTTCTTATTTTGTTTGTTATTTTTTCTTTTGCTTTTACTTCATTTTATTGATTATTTATGATTTTAGTATTTTTTTTCTCTCATAGTCATTGTATACACGTGCTTCACAAGCGTGATTAACGCACATTGCTGCCACGTAACAATGATTAATGGTCAAAGAGATTTAAAATTGTGTAAATGAATGAGTTGAAGTGTTCAAATGAGAAATGCCTAAGTACCTTTATCGGGATAAAAACGAGTGCAAGTCTAAGAGGCCCGAAGGCCCTTTTGCCTAATATCTATATTGCAGGTTCATACCTAGTCATACAATTGCAAAAAATAATCATTCGCATACTTGGCCGATTGTATGATGCACCCTATACGACTTGTAGTAATTTTCCACCGAAGCTCGTGAAGTAAATTTTCAACCAATTTTAAATTTTAATACAATTCTTATCTATTTAAGTGTTATATTTGTT
Source organism: Nicotiana benthamiana (assembly GCA_034376525.1). NCBI lineage: Eukaryota > Viridiplantae > Streptophyta > Magnoliopsida > Solanales > Solanaceae > Nicotiana > Nicotiana benthamiana. The sequence continues at coordinate 127,004,003 of CM067324.1, read as the reverse complement.
GAAACACGTTCTCACAAGGCACTAAACTAAACGTGTGTTCATATTTGTAGGTTTTTATAAATGACAAACGATGCGCAATTGACATATGACGAGGTCCAAGCACAAGCGCGCAATTGATACATAACGAGATTCAAGCACAAGACAAACAAAGATCAAGATTAAGCAAAGAAATAAAGTTATACATGAGTCGTTCTTTAATTGTGATCTTGATCCGACAATTGACTCAAGACTTGGCTTCTCTCGTAAAATCATTTTTATCAAATCATGCATATTTAATTTAAAGCAAAATGATTTTAAATCATGCATATTTATTTTAACCAAAATGATTTTTAAACATGCCTCTAAAATCTGGACAAAGATAATCGATTATGTACTTATGATAATCGATTATGTTAAGGCAGCTGCAAGACAATCGATTGTGTACCTTATGATAATCGATTGTGTTGAGGCAGTGTCCATCAGATTTTTCAAAGCTGCAAGATAATCGATTGTGTACCTTATGATAATCGATTGTGTTGAGGCAGTGTCCATCAGATTTTTCAAAGCTACAAACTAATCGATTGTGCACCTTATGAAAATCGATTGTGTTGAGGCCGTGTCTATTCGATTTTTCAAGACTGTAATATAATCGATTATACATATAGCATAATCGATTATGTAAATGACCATTGCCAAAATATTTTCAAACTCTGTCTGGTAATCGATTGTATGATTCTGATAATCGATTATCCTAAGTAAAATCTGAATATGATTTTTTGAACGTTGCTAAGTAATCGATTATATGATTTTGATAATCGATTGTTTTAAGTAAAATCTGAAAAAGATTTTTTGAACGTTGCCAAGTAATCGATTATATGATTTTGATAATCGATTGTTTTAAGTAAAATCTGAAAAAGATTTTTTGAACGTTGCCAGATAATCGATTATACGATTTAGATAATCGATTATTATGCGTAAAATCTGGGAATGATTTTTGGACGATTGGAAAACAATCGATTATGCAACTTAGACAATCGATTGTTTTAGCACAAAATCAGCAATTCTTAATTGGCAATTAGGCAACGGTTGTGCATGTTTTCAAAACTATAAATACATCTTAAAATCAGTCTTTTAAGTACAACAACTGATCATATTATTGCTAAAGATTGCATACTCTCTTATTCATCATTTTCTATTCATTACATAAGTTTTTGAGAGCCAAATTCTTGACGAAAGTTGTTGCATTCTTGAGCGTATTTATTTTACTCATATCTACTCTTGAGGAGAGTCTTGTTTCAAGTGCAAAGTGTTTTTATACACTTGAAGGGAAGTGTTAATCTTTTGTATTGTAAGAAGGAACGTTGTGATTCCTTTGGTTGAAGTCTTGAAGTGTGGTATCTTCGAGCAAAGGTTGTTGAGGCTTGTGTGACTCAAGTTCTCAGTTTGTAAAGGTTTGTTAAGCACCCGTAAGCTTAACGAAGTTAGTGGAAATCTCGAGAGAGTCTCTTGGGGACTGGACTAGCCACGGGTTGTGGTGAACCAGGATAACATCGGTGCGTTCGTTCCTCGTTATTTACTTATCGCACTTATTTCATTCCTGCAATTTTTAAATTCCGCAAGTTTACGCTGTTTTTTATTATAACGCTATTCACCCCCCCCCCCCCCCCCCCCTCTAGCGTTAAGCGTATATTCTAACAGGTATCAGAGCCCAACTCTCGGAAAAACTTAACCGTTTGAGAGAAACAATCCATGGCTTCTACTCGTGATTCTTTTGCAGGAATAGGTGAAGGACAATGCTCCACCCGACCACCACTATTCGATGGCACAAACTATACGTACTGGAAGGAGAGGATGAGAATATTCATTCAATCGAATAATTTTCATCTGTGGAAGGTTATAATGAAGGGAGAACAAATTCCAACCAAAAAGGTTGAAAATGAATGGGTTCTAAAATCCGAAGATGAATACGATGCGGATGATATTCGAAAAGTGCAGAACAACGCTAAAGCCATCAACTTATTGTATTGTGGTATAAACGCTGATGATTACAGAAAAATATCATGTTGCACAACGGCGAAGCAAATGTGGGATAAGCTGGAAATCACGTACGAAGGTACGGACCAGGTAAGAGAGGCTAAAGTTGATTTTCTAACCCATGCATATGAACTGTTTCACATGAAGGAAGGCGAAAGGGTAGATGACATGTTCGAACGATTTTCAAAAATCGTTAATGACTTACATGCTCTTAAGAAGACCTTCACGGATAAGGAACTTGTCCGAAAAATTCTCCGAAGTCTCACTCCGGAATGGCGCTCCAAGGCCGACGCGATTCAAGACTCTATTGGCATTTCAAATGTCACCATCGACGGATTAAGAGGTAATCTTAAAACTTATGAATCTACTATACTTAACCCTCTTGTTAATGATCAAAGGAAACAAAGAATCGCCCTCAAGGCAAGCACAAGTCAACCTCAAAATGATGAGGACGGAGATAACGAGTTCGGACTCGTTATTAAGAGATTTCAAAAGTTCATGCGAAAAGAGTATGAACGAAAAGGCAAACAACAAGGAGATCAAGTAAAGTGCTATGGATACGGAGAAATCGGGCACATTAAATCAAATTGCCCAAATGTCAAAAAGGAGAAGAAACCTTTCAAGAAACAACGAGCATACATATCTTGGGGAGGCGACTCCGGAGACGAGTCAAGTTAGGAAGAAGAAGACGAAACCGCAAATCTTTGTCTTATGGCACACGAAGACAATCAAGAAGAGGTATGTCAAATTTCTTCCAAAAACTTCTATTCTCTTGAGGAAATGCAAAATGCCTTTGATGAGTTGTATAGTGAATTCATTAAAGCTTCCAAAACTGTTAAAAACACTAAGGAAAATGCTTCTTTGAAAGAAAAAGATTTTGAAAGACAACTCTATTTGAAAGAAAAAGATTTGGAAAAATTGATTTTGGAAAATGAGAAGTTGAAAGAAGAAAACAAATTTTTCGGCAAGAGAAGCGCCGACAAACCCGAGAGCTCTAGTAAAAATTGTATTTCTTGCATGCATCTAAAAATTGAGGTAGAAAGACTTAAGGGCACCCTAGATAAGTTCAGTTCTTCTCATAACAATTTGAATGAAGTTCTTGTTAATTTGAAATCGACCAAACATGGGATAGGTTTTAAAAACGAGCCTAAAAAAAAGTTGAAGCCAAACCCCAACCACCTAAGGCTCAACCTAGGATAAATAAAACAAATGTTCATCCTAGAGATAACAATCCTAGAATCAACATGCATGCTAGACCAAACACTAGAAGAAACTTTGAACATTTTAGGACACCTAGAAATGGCCTTCAACCTAGAAATAACTATTCTAGAAATGATGCATATCCTAGACCAAACACTAGAAGAAACTTTGAACTTTTCAGGACACCTAGAAATGGCTTTCAACCTAGAAATAACTATTCTAGAAATGCTGCATATCCTAGAAAAAATAGTAGGAGAAATGATTTTCATGAAATGCGCAATAGTCATATTGTCGAAAATAGAGTAAACAAATTTCGTCCGTCCAACTACTATCAACCTAGACGAATGCATAATCCTAATGTCATTTGTCATTATTGCAATCGAATTGGACATATTGCTCCTGCTTGTTTCACTAGACATAGACACTTAACTGCATGTCAAGCACAACAGCATGTTACACCTAACTCTCAAGGACCCAAAACAGCTTGGGTACCAAAGACTCATTAATTGTCTTGTAGGTACGTTTGAAGGGATCAAGTGTACTTTGGTACCTTGATAGTGGATGCTCCAATCACATGACTGGAGACGAATCCAAGTTCCTTCAACTAGAACACAAGGAAGGAGGAAGCGTTATTTTTGGAGATAACAACAAAGGAAAAATTATCGGCATTGGATCGGTCGGTAAGGATGAACCTTCTTCCATTAAGCATATTTTGCTAGTTAAAGGTCTAAAACATAATCTCTTGAGCATAAGTCAATTATGTGACAAGGGAAATCTTGTTTTATTTGATTCGGATGAGTGCTTAGTTTTTCGCCGTAGCTATTTTAAAATTATTCTTCGTGGTTTTAGAATGGATAACATCTATATGGTTGATCTCGAAAATTCTTCATCTGAATATGTGAATTGTCTTATGAGCAAAGAAGATGATATGTGGTTATGGCATCGTAGAGTAGCTCACATCAACATGCATCTTTTAAACAAATTAGTTTCACAAAATTTAGTTATTGGTCTTCCAAATTTGAAATTTGAAAAAGACTCTATCTGTGATTCTTGTCAAAAAGGGAAGCAGACAAAAGCATCTTTTAAATCAAAAGATATTGTTTCAACTACTAGACCTTTGCAACTTCTCCACATGGATCTCTTTGGACCATCTCGCATTGAAAGTCTTGGTAGAAATCGTTATGCTTTTGTTATTGTTGATGATTATTCTAGATTTACATGGACACTATTTCTTGCTCACAAAAGTGAGGCTTTTCATAATTTTAAATGCTTTCTTAAACGTGTTCAAAATGAAAAGGACACAACCGTCACTTCAATAAGAAGTGATCATGGGGGAGAGTTCGATCACAATCTCTTCACGAACTTTTGTGACGAACTCGGTATCGAGCACACCTTCTCTGCTCCACGTACACCACAACAAAATGGAGTAGTGGAAAGGAAAAATAGGTGTCTCGAAGAGATGGCTAGAACCATGCTCGATGAGGCTAAGACTTCCAAATATTTTTGGGCGGATGCCGTGAGTACTGCATGCTACGTTTTAAACAGAGTAGTCATAAGGCCAATACTCATGAAAACTCCAAATGAACTCTACAAGGGAAGGAAACCAAATATCTCCCATCTTAGAGTATTCAGTTGTAAATATTTTATTCATAACAATGGAAAAGACAATTTGGGAAAATTTGATGCAAAATCCGATGAAGGAATTTTTATTGGTTACTCTTCACGTAGCAAAGCATATAGAGTATTTAACAATAGGACCGAAATTGTGGAGGAATCCCCTCATATTGTGTTTTCCGAAAATAATGCTCGCTTGGCGAGAAAGGATTCTGGTTTTGATCTTGCAGGTATTTTAAACTCAATAAGTCCTCAAGACAAAGTACAAGAGGAAACTCCTAAGGAAATTCAAGATGAAATCTTGGAACAATTATCGGAGGAAGCGCCACAACTGGAAAAAGAAACGAAACTGCCTAACGCGTGGAGGACAATCAAAGACCATCCTCTCGAACAGGTAATTGGCGACATTGAACAACAGGTAAGTACTCGAAACACTCATAAGAACACCTTAGGACACACTTCTTAAGAGATCACGTTCTCAATTTGCCGACATCCTCACAAGGCCGTTTGAGAAAGAGTCCTTTTCCGAATTCGTAGTGAACTCGGAATGCTTGACTCAAAATTGATCTAAGTCATGTATTGCACCTTTTTCCACAATTACTAACTTGAGCGTCGGAGACGTCTAATTCTCTTTTGCAGGTATCGCCCCAAAGGCAGGGGGAATTATAAGGCAATGGTGTAGAATAATCGATTTTTTAGTCAACAATCGATTATCATGCTTACTGTGCCGGAAAATCGATTAGCAAGTATCACTAATCGATTATTTACGTTTTTACGTTTATTATGCCGGAAAAACAACATATTGTTTAACCATTTTTGCTTTGCAGGTTTTTGATGTTAATTGTGACAATAATCGATTTTTTTAACTGTATAATCGATTACCGTCTCGGCTATTCATTACTGCCCTTCCTAATATAATCGATTATCTCAAAGGTATAATTGATTATTTCCCAAGTCAGAAAATCACTATGCACACTGTGTCAGAATAATGGATTACCATAATTCAACAATCGATTATCCTCTGTCAGTAAATTCAAATCTTTGTTACCATTTGGCTCCTGCAATCGATTTTTTCTGTCATTTCCGAGTACAAGTCAAAAACTCCATAATAATCGATTATTTCGATTCCATAATCGATTGTGTAACGGTCAGTGCAAATTTTCTTTTTTTTTTTCCCGTTTCTGACTCTTTGAAATCTCTAAAATTGCAGCTTTTCCCAGTAAATGCTCTCTTATTTTCCACTCTATAAATAGGATCATCTTCCTCACTTCACAATCAATCTAAGCTTCAAAAAGTCTCTCAAAAACTCTCAACAACCTTTGAAAGATTGGTGCAGAATAATCGATTCCTCTTCAGAATAATCGTTTTCTCTTTAATATATAATTGATTATCAAGTATCACTAATCGATTATGTTGACATTATTTATTTTATTATCCCTTTTATGAAATTGCAATTCTAGTTAATCAATAAACAAGTTATTTGCTTATTCTTTTTTGCTAATGTCAAAAGGGGGAAGAATAAGGGCTATACACTTAATATTTATTGGCATAAATTGAGGGGGAATTCATATGTTCAGGGGGAATTAATTGTATATCTATTTACTTGTCTTATTGCATATCTATTTACTTGTCCTGGATCGTCATTATGAATTATCTAATATGCATATCCCGATTAAGGTTTGCCATTATCAAAAAGGGGAAAATTGTTGAAACACGTTCTCACAAGGCACTAAACTAAACGTGTGTTCATATTTGTAGGTTTTTATAAATGACAAACGATGCGCAATTGACATATGACGAGGTCCAAGCACAAGCGCGCAATTGATACATAACGAGATTCAAGCACAAGACAAACAAAGATCAAGATTAAGCAAAGAAATAAAGTTATACATGAGTCGTTCTTTAATTGTGATCTTGATCCGACAATTGACTCAAGACTTGGCTTCTCTCGTAAAATCATTTTTATCAAATCATGCATATTTAATTTAAAGCAAAATGATTTTAAATCATGCATATTTATTTTAACAAAATGATTTTTAAACATGCCTCTAAAATCTGGACAAAGATAATCGATTATGTACTTATGATAATCGATTATGTTAAGGCAGCTGCAAGACAACCGATTGTGTACCTTATGATAATCGATTGTGTTGAGGCAGTGTCCATCAGATTTTTCAAGGCTGCAAGACAATCGATTGTGCACCTTATGATAATCAATTGTGTTGAGGCAGTGTCCATCAGGTTTTTCAAAGCTACAAAATAATCGATTGTGCACCTTATGAAAATCGATTGTGTTGAGGCAGTGTCTATTGGATTTTTCAAGACTGTAATATAATCGATTATACATATAGCATAATCGATTATATAAATGACCGTTGCCAAAATTTTTTCAAACTCTGTCTGGTAATCGATTGTATGATTCTGATAATCGATTATCCTAAGTAAACTCTGAATATGATTTTTTGAATGTTGCCAAGTAATCGATTATATGATTTTGATAATCGATTGTTTTAAGTAAAATCTGAAAAAGATTTTTTGAACGTTGCAAGATAATCGTTATACGATTTAGATAATCGATTATTATGCGTAAAATCTGGGAATGATTTTTGGACGATTGGAAAACAATCGATTATGCAACTTAGACAATCGATTGTTTTAGCACAAAATCAGCAATTCTTAATTGGCAATTAGGCAACGGTTGTGCATGTTTTCAACACTATAAATACATCTTAAAATCAGTCTTTTAAGTACAACAACTGATCATATTATTGCTAAAGTTTGCATACTCTCTTATTCATCATTTTCTATTCATTACATAAGTTTTTGAGAGCCAAATTCTTGACGAAAGTTGTTGCGTTCTTGAGCGTATTTATTTTACTCATATCTACTCTTAAGGAGAGTCTTGTTTTGTGTGCAAAGTGTTTTTATACACTTGAAGGAAAGTGTTAATCTCTTGTATTGTTAGAAGGTACGTTGTGATTCCTTTGGTTGAAGTCTTGAAGTGTGGTATCTTCGAGCAAAGATTGTTGAGGCTTGTGTGACTCAAGTTCTGAGTTTGTAAAGGTTTGTTAAGCACCCGTAAGCTTAACGAAGTTAGTGAAAATCTCGAGAGAGTCTCTCGGGGACTGGACTAGCCACGGGTTGTGGTGAACCAGAATAACATCGGTGCGTTCGCTCCTCATTATTTACTTATCGCACTTATTTCATTCCTGCAATTTTTAAATTCCGCAAGTTTACGCTGTTTTTTATTATAACGCTATTCACCCCCCTCTAGCGTTAAGCGTATATTCTAACAATATTAACAATATTTTCATCTAACATTATACACTTTATTTGCAGATTAAGTGTATAATAGCACAATTCTTATATATTTTGAGTTCAAATGTCGTAAAAGACTAGCTGATGCCTTTTGTTCTGCTCGGAAGAAAAACAAGAAGTACTCATGGATTCTACTGCATTTATGAAAGAATATATTGATGTAGTGGGCCACTAAGGATTTCGAGAATAAAAATGAACAAGGAAAGTAGGCTCTAGCATTTGAAAAGGGTGGCTCATTGCGCTGCGTGGGTGCAAGGAGTATGGGGACTGCCAAAAGACTACAGGTAATTTCTTAAAGCATTTAAATCTATTTTTATCATACTATATTTATTTCAATTTAGTTAATATGTTTTATTATATTCGTAGAAAAAAAATATTGGAGAAAGTTGACTCAAGATACGTTTTTCATGAAGGCCTACATTCGGAAGAAGAAAGCACTGATAAATCCAAGTAGATGGGTCGAGAACCGGGCAGAGACTACCTATGTAAGTTTCATAACAAACATTAATTAAAATTAATGTTTATAATATTATAGCGTTAATAATTTTCTATCTTCTAAACAAAAGGTGGCTATAAGACTACTCTGGAGGAGTGCAATCAGACTCAGCCGTCGAATAAGCACGGAGGCCCGCCTTCTATTTCAGATGAAGAAGTGTTGAAAATTTTGTTGAATGTTGTCGGTGGTCCTAAAAGAGGGGATAGAATATGTCCTTCTAGAGACATCATTTCGTCGCTACAAGTCTAGGATTGCAAGGTATAAGTACTTCCACGCAGGGCGAGGTACTTGATAGGTTGATTCTCTTAGTTATGGAGAAGAAGATCGCAAAGTTGTCAACAGAGCTTGAAGAGGCAAAAGATAGAGAAGAAAAGAGAGATGAACAATTTAACAACTTCAATGTCAGCTAGAAAAGCGAGACCACAATTTAATACCCTCCAAGGTCAGATGACCAATCTTCTTGTTAGTGGGACTTTTCTGATTCTCCGATCTCGTGAGTCTTCCACAGATGCTACCCCTTCTCATCGTGATCTTTCTAATCGTATCGAGAATGAAGTTTTTTAGTAGTGGAGATGATGTAGTACAAGACACTCCATGAATAATGTTTATATTATATGTGAAGTTTTAATTTATGAAAAATTTATTTGTTGGAATTTTAAAACTCTATAGATTTTATTAATATAGTTTTGATATTGTTATTATTATTATTGTTATAGTTATTGTAGTTATTAGTTGTTATTGGTTAAATTAAAGCAATTTAATGTTATCATTATAGGTTGTTATTGGTTGTTGGCAGGTGGTGCAAATGTAAAACAATAATATTGTATCAAAATTATACCCAAAATCGATCGTGTATTGACCGAAGTCGGTTGAAAATGTTAAAATTAAATTTTCAATAATTAAATCTACCGATCGATTTCGATCGGTACCCGCAATGACTAATTCTCAGGACATAAAATTGTCAACCAAAATCGGTCGGAATTTGTATTTTTAAATTTAATATATTTAAAGAATATCGACCAATTTCGATCGAAAAGGAACAATAAAGAAAATAAAAAATTATTATATCAACCGATATCGATTGGTAATGTAAAAAATAATTAAAAATTAATTTCCAAATTACTGATCGATTTCAATAGGTATTTTAAGTTTTCCAAGAATTTGTGTCAGTTAAATTGGTCAGCATTTGGTTGAATTTACCGACTACCATCGGCTGAAATTTGTGACCGACTTCGGTCGCTATACAATAGCGACCACTCGTTTTACAACGAATTAAAGTCAGCTGTAAATATTAGAATATATTGTGTGTATCTTTTTGTTATTGGTAGAATATTCTTTCATTATTGTATAGCCCTATAATTGGTAGGATTTGATTTCTTTCATTATAGTACAGTCCTATAGTTGGTAGGATTTGATACCTCTCTATATTCTATATATACTTTTGTGAGCAATACGAGAAAATTAATTCTCTCAAAACTCTCTACATGGTATCATACGCCAGTGGCTTATCGCCAAAGAAACCCTAACTATGCTCTCCAGCGCCGCTGACCTTCTCGGTCCGCCGCCTCTCTCCGGCGTCTTGCCGCGCCGTCGCTGCACTAATCAACAGCTCTCTCTCTCGACGTCGATCAGCGCCTCCTCTCCTTTGCCTCGCGCTTCATGGCCGCTACGACGTCAAACGATCTTTTCCAGCCGAATGCCATCAATGCATTGGCTCAGATCCCACTCAAATTGGATTCCACTAATTACCTGGCGTGGAAATTCCAATTTCGAACCCTTCATACGGGTTACGACCTCCTAGGCTTCTTGGACGGATCGAAGCCGTGCCCACCAGCCACTATCGTCGACAAGGAGGTGACTTCCCCCATTCCAGCATATCCTTACTGGATTCCCCAGGACAATCTTATTCTCAGTGCCATCATCTCGTCGATCACACCGACGATCATCTCCTTTATTACCGTTGCGGAAACCTCTAAAGAGGCCTGGGACATCCTCGCGCGTACATACGGCACTGCTTCTCGTGGTCGTATCATGGCTCTCAAACAGCAGCTCCATAATTCGGTAAAAGGTTCTAAATCTGTTACTGATTTTATGCACGGTATTCGTATGATTGTGGATGAATTATCTCTCCTGGGGGTTACTGTTGATTCTGAGGATCTTGTCATTAAGGTTCTCAATGGTCCTTATGATCCGTATATGGAGCTCTCTATACTATTCAAGCCCGCGAATCTCCCATCTCCTTTGCTGAATTACATGACAAGATGTTAAGCATGGAGGCTCATATTATTGCTCGTGCGCCAGCCACATCCGCCGCATCTGATTTGGCACCGTCGGCTTCCTTCGTCGCCGGACAGCAGTCCGGCCGTAACTATTTCGGTGGCCGCGGGCGCGGCCGTGGCAGCCATGGTTCATCCTCCGGTCGCGATGGTTACTCCAACAATGGCCAATCTCGCGTGTACAACGGGAAGTGCCAGCTCTGCAGTGAATTTGGGCACTCCGCGCGCCGCTGTCCGTCCGATCCTATCTCCGGCGCCAATCAGCCCCCTTACGGTGGACCAATGCCGCGGCCAGCATACACCCCGCCATCTTATCCGGCTGCTCACACAGCCCATCACTCTCCGACAATTTCCTCTTCATCCGATTGGATCCTGGACTCTGGTGCCTCTCATCACATAACCAATGATCTTGCCAACATGTCTCTTCACAATCCTTACACTGGTTTCGATAATGTGGTTATTGGTAACGGTGAAGGTTTAAAAATTACACATACTGGATAACTTTTCAGTTATTCCTCTCTTTTATTGCCTGGGGCTCTCTGTGTTCCACATATTCGTAAAAGTTTGATCTCTGTTTCTCAATTATGTCGTCACAATAATGTTAATGTTGTTTTTTCTGATACTGATTTTCAGGTGAAGGATCGTCGCACGTGGGCAACACTCGTCAGCGGCCCACGTAGGGACGATGCCTACTACTGGCCGGCTGCTTCCCGTCTACCGTCCTCCCTCACAGCACAAAATCTCCCTGCGTCATTGTGGCATTCTCGGTTTGGTCATCCGTCAGCTAAAATCCTACGTCATTAGTGTCTTCTAGCAGTATAGCGTCCAGTAGTGTGTCTGCTTTTGCTTGTGTCTCTTGCAAGCTTCATAAGTGTCATAAGTTACCTTTTTATGAGTCAAGTTTATCTTCTACTGCTCCGCTGGAGCTTATTTTTTCTGATGTATGGAACTCTCCAATTATTTCTAATGAAGGATTTAAATATTATGTCATTTTTGTTGATCATTTTTCTAAGTACGTTTGGTTTTTTCCTTTACACCGTAAATCTGATGTCTTACAAACCTTTCCCACTTGTAAGTCCATTGTAGAAAAATATTTCTCTACTAAAATCATTACTCTGTATACTGATAATGGGGGTGAATTCCTAGCTTTGCGCTCTTTTTTTGCCTCCCATGGCATCTCACATCTCACTTCACCTCCTCATACACCTCAACACAATGGCTATGCGGAACGCCGTCACTGTCATATTGTCGATACTGGTCTCACTCTCCTTTATTATGCCTCTGTACCTCTCATTTACTGGCCTTATGCCTTTGCCACAGCAGTGTATCTCATTAATCGTCTTCCCAAGACAAATCTCTCGATGCTCTCCTCCTTTGAGTCTCTCTTCCATAAGCATCCCAACCTTGCCAAACTGCGTGTCTTCGGCTGTCAATGCTTCCCTTGGCTTCGGCCCTACACCTCACACAAAATGGAACCCAGATCTCGTGCTTGTGTCCTCTTCGGCTACTCTACTACTCAAAGCGCATATCTATGCTTTGATCCCTCAACGTCTAAAATCTTCGTCACGCGTCATGTCACCTTCCATGAAGATATCTTCCCTTCTCCAAATTGTCTAACCCCGAGTCTCCACCCGTACCCATTTTGGTCCCCCCAGAAGTCCTTCTGCTGCCTCCGCCAGTACCTGCCGCCACTCCCACTAGCGATCCTTCACCGGACGCACCGCCGGGGCCAACGCCCGAGCCAGCAGCGCCTCTTACGGCATCGCCAGCGGCCCCCGCTGCCGCTTCACCCCCTTTGCCGCCACTTTCATCCTCTCAGGGTGGTCATCACATGCAAACTCGCAGCAAAAATAACATCTTTACGTCCAACAAGAAGTTTGGTATGCCTGTTGTCACCTCTCCAGCTATTACAGAACCTCAGACTTTGTCTAGTGCTATGTCTGATGAGCGCTGGCACGGTGCTATGTCATTGGAGTTTGATGCTCTGCTACGGAATGGCACCTGGGATCTTGTTCCGCCTGATTCGTCACAGAATGTTGTAGGATGCAAGTGGGTTTATCGTCTCAAACGAAAGCCTGACGGTACTGTGGACAAGTTCAAAGCCCGGCTTATTGCGAAAGGCTTTCATCAGCGACCAGGTGTAGACTTCCAGGATACCTTCAGTCCGTTTATTAAGCCGGCAACTGTGTGTTTGGTTCTCAGTCTAGCTGTATCCAAGGATTGGCCTCTTCGTCAAATGGATGTGAACAATGCCTTTTTCCACGGGAGACTTACAGAGGATGTTCATATGGCACAACCACTGGGTTTTGTTGACAAAGCCTATCCATCTTATGTCTGTAAGTTACAGAAAGCTATTTATGGTCTCAAACAGGCACCCCGGGCATGGTACAGTGAGCTCCGCCAATGCCTTTTCGCCATGGGTTTTGTCAACACTACCTCTGACACTTCGCTCTTCGTCTTTCAGCATTCTGGTATTACAGCCTATTTTTTGGTATATGTTGATGATCTCATATTGACTGGTAATGACTCTGCTTTCTTGAACCGTGTGATTGACTCTCTTGGGACTAAATTTTCTCTTAAAGACATTGGTGATCTAAGCTACTTTCTTGGTGTTGAAGTTCTGCGCAGCTCCAATGGGTGTTTTCTTTCTCAGCGTAAATATGTTGTTGATCTTTTAACTCGTCATAATGTGCTGGAATCCAACCCTGTTCAGACGCCAACAGCGGCGTCCACCCGCCTTCATCTGGCCGACGGCTTGGCTCCTGCCGACACATCCGCCAATCGACAGGCCCTTAGGGGCCTCCAGTATCTCTCGTTCACTCGTCTTGATATCTCCTTTGCTGTGAATAAACTCTCACAGTTCATGCACGCTCCTGCTGACACTCATTGGGGTGCAGTTAAGCGCCTCTTCCGGTATCTGAATGGGACGCGTGACTTCGGAGTCTGGCTGCATCCTTCATCTGCTATACCTCTGCATTGTTTCTCTGATGCTGATTGGGGTGGAAACTGTGATGACCGCTCCTCAACTGGTGCCTATGTTGTCTTTCTAGGGCCTAATCCTATTTCCTGGAGCTCCAAAAAGCAGCGTTCCGTTGCGCGATCTTCTACTGAGGCTGAATATCGTGCCATTGCTTCTGCTGCCGCTGAAGTCCGTTGGCTTCATTCCCTGCTGCGCGAGCTTCATATCCCTCTTCCGGCTGCTCCTGTCATTTACAACGACAACATTGGCGTCACTTACCTCTGTGCCAACCCTGTGTTTCATTCGCGCATGAAACACATCTCCATTGATTATTACTTTGTTCGTCAATTGGTTCAGATGGGTCTCTTCGTGTTGCTCACGTATCGTCTGCTGATCAGCTTGCTGATGCTCTCACCAAGCACTTATCTCGTCCTCGGCTTCTTCTGCTGATGTCCAAGATTGGCATGTCCTCCGGCCCTCCATCTTGAGGGGGTGTATTAGAATATATTGTGTGTCTTTTTTATTATTGGTAGAATATTCTTTCATTATTGTACAGTCCTATAGTTGGTAGGATTTGATTTCTTTCATTATTATACAGTCCTATAGTTGGTAGGATTTGATACCTCTCGGTACTTTATATGTACTTTTGTGAGCAATACGAGAAAATTAATTCTTCCAAAACTCTCGACAGTAAATAGATCAATTTTTTTTTGAATTCAGACCGATTTCGATCGGTGTTTTTGAACTTTTTCTTTTTTGCAATTTTTTAGTAGCACCGTCAAAAAAGTCTGATAAATGATAATTATGTAAATGACAGTGGCTATTTTATCTGGCTTAATCAAATAGGAGAAAATAAACAGGCTCGATAATACTACGAAACCAAAAATTAACATGTACCTAAATATATATTAAAAGTGCATTATTTCTAAAAGTTTAAGATTTTAAATAAGACGATAAAAATTGTCAAACATGGTACGTATTTGTCCACATATAGTAGCTCATTGTGTAACAAATATTCAAATCAAAATTAAACAGTGGACGATTATTATTTATGTTCGTTATTTTGCCATGAGAAATTTGACGTCCAAATTAATCTTTCTGTTACATCTCTCGTGTGATATAAATTAGTCTCGAAATAATTTATTTTGCATACCAAACGATTCCCTATTGTATTAACTATGTGGATGCATGATTCCTAGGGGTCCTAGAGCTGAATAAAATAAATTATATAATCAAATAAAATTTTCTGTTTGAAGCGTGCTCGTGATCTTTTCTTAATATCGCTCATCTTCTTTCTCTCAGTTTTCATGATCTTTTTGTTCTGCTTTTTCATGATATCACAATAGAATATGCACTTAATAAACAAGCATTATTGCTAATCAATCATTATAATGAGGATTAAATCTTATATTGTGGACACGTCTCTTTCATTTTGGTCGGCCCTTAGGCCAAAATCTTCATTAGTCTCGTAATAATTTTAACTTATTGTTGAATTGCAAGGTGTTTCAACTGCGTTAGTCACATCACATCAATTGCGATGAGGAATTAATACACTCAGTATTAGAATTAAGACTTTCTATTCCAAAAGTTTAAGAGGAGATGGTCAATCACGTCTATGTACTTCAACTCTTTAAAAGTTTCATGTTTCAAATCTAAGTAAACTTTGTCGTTCGTCCAAAACCTTATATCCCTCATAAACATGATGTTGAGAGAAGAAAAAAAAAGACTCCGTCCCAAAATAGGTTCTTTTTAAGTTCATTTTAGTCAGCAAAACAACTAAAATATAATTTTTTTTATATATACAGTGTAATTTTTCGAGAAAGAATAATCAATTAACTATCCTTAGGACTATGTAGCTTTGCCCATGGTTGAATGTGCAAGTCGAATAACCCCTTGAAATTATTTGGTCTGTAATACTATTGCTTGAGTCAGAAGTACTACTGTAGTATATGTATAACACGAGAGTGTGTCTATAAAGCTTAAATACAAATATGATGGAGAAACATATGAAGTTGAAGACACCTGCATATATAACTTTGACAATCATTGCATTCCTCTTACTTTTCATGTGGAATGCTGGCTTTTACGAGGGTTACATCATGTCACCTTCTTTCTTTTGAATCTACCACTAGAGCATGTTATTCCATAAGCATACATTTTTTATTATTTATTTATTTATCCAGATCATTTTTTTTTTTTGATTAAGCATACATTTTGTTGTTGTTGTTGATTAAGCTCTTCATCTTAGTCAAAAAAATTTGCTCCAACTAGGGTCCATCACTTATAAAAAGGTTTCTCACTTTTGTTTCCTATTTTAATTTCTTATATGTTCATATCTTAATTGTTACTTCCCCACCATCTAATTCAATGCTGACTATCACACTCATAAGCTTCGAATGATTTCTGTTTCCCACAACATAGAATGTAGTTACCTTCGTTAGAGAATAAATAGGTAAATGCGTACTTGCACTTGAAAGTTACACCATACTATATTAATTTGAATTGCTAATTGATAAATTAAGGTGTACAATTGTATTAATTAATTATAACTTAGAGAGATAATAATGCATGTATAAATACGTTTCATTGAATAGGTAAAAATATAGAGTGCGGCTAATCATTTATCTACTGATATATAATATATGAACAATTCATGTATTATATCTATAGCGATGTATAATTTATATATGCAAACTAGAAAAAATAAAGAGTAAATTTAACCGACTATTTATATTAAAATCCCGACAAATTACCATGCCGGGCTGGTTCATAGGCCTGCAAACATGTCAAACCCACAATATAAAGCCCAGACCCAATATAAAGCCAGTAGCTTCTATTTTCTTTTCGAGAGGACATGATGAATGAGAAGAAGTATTTGAAACTTCTTACCCTTCCTATATATTATTTGAAATTTTATTATTTTTTCTACGTAAGTTTTAAGTTAATTATATAAGCATATATAATTTATTAATTATATACATTTTAGAAATTAAATAAATAGTTTTTAGTATAATTTTTCTCTCTAGAATGAGAGCTTCTCTCAGTTCTGCTAATGACAAGAAAATCTAAATCTAGAGGAAACCAGAGAAAATGATGAAATTAGGAGTTCCGGACTCAGCAAATACAAGGAAACAACGAAGCATAAACACAATCCAAGGAATCACGCCACTGGATCTAATAATAACAACGTCGTAGAGAACACCACAAAGAACAGTACCATGCATGCAGAGAAGGAAAATGGATCAACAAGCTCGGGGCAGGGAATCCTGGGCAGATTGTGGAGAAGAGGTAGTCAGAGAAAAGGAAAACAAAGATATGCAACTGAATTCAGCTACAAAATCATGGAGTTTGTGTAGTTAGGGAAGTCCCGAATACTGAGGGACTAGATCTAAGTAATGGAGTGGAAATTCATGAGATTGTGAAAATAACATTGGAAGATATTAAAGAGGAGATAAACTACTGGGAATCTGCGGTGGTTTTTTTCTCTCTATCTCTCTCCAACTTTTCTTCCTCTGATGTCCTCTATGTTTTATCTTTTCATGTTGTATATATTTTTAATGGAGTTCATCAATGTATTCAATTGTTTTACGGTAGAGTTTAACTTAGCAATTTCCTTTCATGTTGCACAATTGGAGATCAAATTGAAATTATCAATTAATACATTTTGAATGTGTTTGACTCTCCACCATTGACCGCTATTAAGAAGCTTTGAAGCTTTAAATTCCAATTTGAGTTTGAAGTTTATATCTCAAATTTGAGGATATTTGATGAAGATTAGACTTGATTTTAGATGAGTTTCATTGAAACTACAAGAAGAAGAAGACAAAACATACAATATACTTACGTTTGTAGTAAAGTTGTAGTATAATTGTATGTAGATTGTATTCTATTGTAGTTATAATTTTTTTATTTGAAGATTGTGTGAAAGTTAAATAATAGTTGATATAAAATATGTATTTAAGTTATCAGTACAATCTTTTTATATAAAGTTATTGAAGTATTTTTTTATTTGGAATTTTAGAGAGGAAGAAGCACACACCATAGACAAAATATATACAAAGACATATTGTATAAAATTTGTATAAAGATTGTATTTAAGTTGAAATGATGTTTTAGTTGTATATAACTAGGTAAAAATAATATATGAAAGTTCTAAATAAGTTTTAGATAAATTTTATATAATTAGTTGTATAAAATTTATTTTTACTATGTATAAATCAGATACAAAATATACAAAAGATATATTGTATAAAATTTGTATACAAATTATATTTAAATTGTATGATAATCTAGTTATATAATTATTATGTATAAATCAAATATAAAATATGCAAATTAAAAGATATATTATATAAAAATTATATTTAAATTGTATGATATTTTAGTTGTACT
This sequence comes from Nicotiana benthamiana, assembly GCA_034376525.1. NCBI lineage: Eukaryota > Viridiplantae > Streptophyta > Magnoliopsida > Solanales > Solanaceae > Nicotiana > Nicotiana benthamiana. The sequence goes on along the minus strand of CM067324.1, from coordinate 126,985,735 downwards.
TACGCGCAAGCCATAGTTGTATAATAAGGTTTCAGATATGTCGATTATTATGAGAAAATCAAGTGGAGAAACTAATAATAGCAGAAAATTTGGTCAAGGAAAAATATGGTCAAGATAAAGCATTTACGTAGATTCCACCAAAAGTAAAACTCTTTTGTAGAGTATAAAATTGTTGGTGAAATTGAACAGTACGAATTCATATTATTTTGCCTCTTAGACATGGCATGGTTTTGGCAATCCAAAAACGGAGGAGGATCTTCTGATAAATTTGGAAGGAGTAGAGAAGCAGGAATTAGTTTGTTTATTTCAATTACACATGTCACTCATGGTTTCTGTTGTAATTTATACATTGTCTCAATGGAATTTTCTTGTTCCCGAGTTCAACTCCAGTAAAAAGCCATTTCACATTCAGATCTGATGAGTTTATTACATAAAATAGAAGGAAATTTTTGAAGTATATCAATTATTATACAATTTTTAAGGATAAAAAATTAATAAAGAAAAGACCGAAATAATTAGCAAACAGAAATCCCTAAATATAAGTTCGATCCGGAGAAAAGAGGGGAGAGAAGAGAGAAAAAAATGGTATAACTAAATCCCTTGATTGAAGAACTAGTAATGGATTGGGAGCCATTTAAGGTGGATTGTATATATTTTGTAGCTAAAACATGTTTAGGTCGGGTAAATACAAAAGCTGGAACGATTTTCGTAATAAGGTTTCAAATAGTATATACAAACGAAAAACAAACATAGAAAAACTGACACTGTATAACCCCCTGTAAGACTAATAGACGAAAAAATATATAAAATTTGTATAATTTTTATATACGATGCTTTGTCAAAATTACTTAGCTCCGTTCAATATTTGCAGCAAATCGAGTAACTTAATCTTGTAATTACAAATAAAAATAAAGATATATACCACTGAACCAAAAGCTAAGTGAAAAGAGCTAGCATATATAAGAGATTCCAAATAATCTGATGGCATATTTTGGTGGTGTAGAAGCTGGTGAGAGATTGTGAACAAGGCATTACCAAAAGAGACGGCTGAGTCTCCCTTATATTCCGGGGATTGTAATTCTTCGGTATTTAATTCAACAAGTAGAGGAATTTAAGTATGAATTTGCAAAGCGTGCGAGGCTGGTCACCTAAAGATTTTACAACTCTGATACTTATATTTAAAGCCCAAAATAAATTTCTTACCTAAAAATTTTAATTTAAAGGATAGGTACGTATATTCGTCCACTTCCAATTAATATGTATGTTGTTATGAAATAATACAAAGACAAGAACAATAATACAAGAACAAGAGCAATAGAGAGAAGAGTAGAGAGAGTTTTTCTTATTGATACTTAGAGAATGTTAGGAGTAGTTTACAATGGTAGAAGACCCCTTTATTTATAGGGAGGGGGATGATTTAGCTACCAAGAATAGAACTCTAGAATCTCTCTAATTATAGACATTCACCTTAAATAGGAGATTTCATAACACTCCCCCTTGAATGTCTATTCAACAATGTGCCTCGTTAAAACCTTAAAACCAAAACCCAATGGGAAAAATTAAAGAAAGGAAAAAGAGTACACATGTTTGAATATGCGCCTATTGGTTGCCTCGTTAAAAACCTCGCAAGGAAAACCCAGTGGGACAAAACCTTGTAAGGGAAAAAGAGTGCAACGCGCATTAACTCCCCCTAATGAGTACATCAATTTATATCCTTGAGCATTTGCATTCCAATCTTGTGCACCATCTTCAAAACAATCTTTGGTAGACGTTTGACAAATCAACCATATTGACTTGAATAAATATTCCGCACCTTGAAATCATCATTCTTGATAGATATGAACATCTTCATATAATGTCATGGAATAACTTTTCAATATCTCCATAGATGCATTCTCAATGCCATCATGCTTATAGTTGTAGCAAGATACATATATACACAAATTGTATTTAGGATGTGGTACTTCAGGACCAAGAATTGCATATGCTTCAAGCAACTTAAATCTTTCAAGTTAAGTCATATAAGCCATATAATAGACTTTAGATGCATATCAAATTTTCCATGTCATGCTAGACAAATAAGATATCGAAAACTGACTATACATACCTTTGACTTTTATACTTTCAAGCATTTGAACTATAGGTTCAAAACTACATGTCTTTCATATGGATTCAATTCTTCTTGAATTGTATCTCTTCCATTTAATTACTTTCTTTGGGTCAGCAAATGCGTATAGCATGCTTTGCAATATGTTGCAATTGAATTATCCCTTTTATGAACTTCAGGTTCATATCATGATATTCGGGGATATACATATACAAATGATAATTCATCCCATGTAACCTTTTCTCAAGTGTTTATCATGTCTCCCCCTCATGTTAGTAAAGCTAACTTGTTTCCTCAACTTTGGGAAATCATCTTTGTGCATTATCATGTCAATATACATGGCACATTAATAAAAGAGAAGGAAACTGATATATATAAATTTGTTCTCATAAGAAACAGTTTAGCTATTAAGTGGAAGCACTCAATAATTATCTTGCTAAACCAACTTTGATATAAACCAAGTTATCAAGATGAACTATCTTGAGTAGAGAATCTGGAAATTATGCTCGAAGTTAGATTACTGAGCAATTTACCTCGCAAGCACCGGCCAGGCTGCGGGTTAATAACAATTGCGCATGTAACCATATCATAGATGCATCATATGTGGTATACATGGCAGGTGAATGGGCCCATATTCACCTTTGATATTTCCAGAATTTATGGGCTTCAACCCGAACTCTTTAGTTGGTCAGTTCATTAATGAGAACAAGTGATACAAGAGAATTCGTAAAGAACTTTCTAGTTCTTTGATATTCACCTATGTGAATTTGCACATCATACTTAAAATGAGATGGCTAACACGAATGCCAACTGAATAAATTATCAATATTGGTAAACTTCAAATTTACACCATGACATGTGCACTTATCAATAAACTTCAGGTTTATTATGACATGGGTTTTATACCAATAGATATCCACATTATTGTGGCATTTTTTTTTCGTTTGTGTAGTACAAACTGGAGAACAAAGCGGGTAGCTTTTCATATGCAAATTAACCCGCTACAAGTTGTAGTAATAGGAGATATCAAAGCCTTCCTTTATTTATAGTCTCAATATAATCAATCGCTTTCGCGTGTACTTTGGAAACTGAATAAGTTTCTTTGAGACTTACTACAGCACAATACTCAATTGTGTTTCTCCAACATAGTAATAATTGGCTCTTCTAGAGCTCTCAATTAATTTTGTACTACCACAGATTCATCAACATCCATGTGGTGAATATCTTTCTTAAAGAGAAAGTTATACCATTATGGTCATGTCAAACTTATATGCAAGATATGTTTCTTGCATTATCGTTGTCCTTTAATAGTCATATTTCCAAAATACTTTGGCGTACAATATGTACGTGACCAACGATCATTCATGCCATATATCATCTCAAACCTCCTTCTAGGGGTAAGTGTGGTATCATCTCCAACCTCCTTCTAGGGGTGAGTGTGATACATTTAATACCAATTTCATGTTCATATTCTTCCAATAATGAATATGTATTCGTGAATCAGATGTTGTCACATTCACTTCGAGGATATGTGATTTTGTTATCCTTTTCAAATCTATAAATGCGTCAGGCATTTGATTTGCTATTCTTTGCAAATGGATAATCTTTTGTGCCTCTTTCTCACAAATAGAGGTATGTGGATCAAGATGAGATAATGATGCATTTTTCCACAAAATTTCCCGTTTGGTTTCACCAACTTCTCCCCCTAATTTTGGGAAAAGTGTCTCATCAAATTGACAGTCTGCAAATCGTGCAGTGAACAAATCTCCTGTCAATGTTTCGAGGTAGCGAATAATGGAGGGCGATTCAACCTCAACATATATTCCTAACCTTCTTTGCAGACCCATTTTGGTGCGGGATGGCGGTGCTAAAGGCACATATACTGCGCATCCAAAAATTCTTGAATGGGATATATTGGGTCCATGACCCAAAATCAGTCAATTCGTCAGTCAGAGACGAACTAGCATTGCTGTATGTAAAATGGCGTGTCCCCAAACCGAAGTGGGCAGCCGACAAACTAAAATGCTGCATGCAAAATGGCATGAACCCAAACCAAAGTGGGCAGCCGACGAACTAGCATTGCTGCATGCAAAATGGCGTGAACCCAAACCGAAATGGGCAGCCTCGTTTTCATGAAGAATTCAAGGTTATTCTCATCTATTGTCTCAATATGATTTCCATTTTGAATGATATCTTTAAAACTCAACAAGTTCTTCTTAGACTTGGAGGAGAATATTGCATTCTCTAAGATAAACGTCATGCCTTTGGGCAGAGTTACATTTGCTCTTCCGGAGCCTTCAATCAATTTAATTCCCATGGTTTGATATACAAAAGAAATACACGAACATAAGAATAAACAAGTTCAATTCGTTTGTGTCACATAATATTTTCAAAATCTGCTGATGTCAGTTGACTAAAATAAATCAGATAGTCGATTATATGTTTTCCATAATCGATTACGATGCAGTTTGAAAATTTTAGTTTAAGCATTTTCATAAAACAATCGATTGTTAAACACACACAATCGATTGTTGAGTATTGACAATCGATTGTTAAACATAGACAATCGATTGTTGACAATTTTTGAAAAATTTCCAGATCACTGTTTTAAGACAATCGATTGTTAAACATAGACAATCGATTGTTGGCTGTTTTGAAAAATTCCAGAGCACACTGTTTTAACACAATCGATTGTTTAGCATTGACAATCGATTGTTGATTAATTTTGAAAAATTCCGAATCACACTGTCTAACGACAATCGATTGTTAGACATAGACAATCGATTGTGGATGATTTTTGAAAAATTCCAGATTACACTGTCTAACGACAATCGATTGTTAAACATTGACAATCGATTGTTGACTGTTTTTGAAAAATTCCAGAACACACTGTTTTAAAGACAATCGATTGTTAATCATAGACAATCGATTGTTGACTGTTTTTGTAAAATTCCAGATCACACTGTTTTAAAGACAATCGATTGTTGATCATTGACAATCGATTGTTTTGCAGTTTTTATACGAAATATGAGATAACCGACTAGTTTTTCAGGTTAGTCGATTACCTCTACTGGAAAGTAAAAATATTATTGATATTTGAGCATATTGATACATTCTAAAGAACTAATACTAACATTATGTCATGAACTAACTAATACGAGCTAATAATGATGGCTATTAGTTTATTCATTCAGTAATACAAACAAGTAAAATAAAATCAAATAGCTCCATCTTCTTTCATCACGGATCCATCACCGATTAGGTGGTCTATCTACCCCTCGGGTTGCTCAAAGAAGTCTGCCACATCCAAGTGGGTGATGTCAAAGTTGTCGTCAGAGACAAAATTCGTTTCAGGGCGTTTACTCTTTCGAGATGCTTGATAAAGGTCAACCAAATGTCATGGTATAAGGCAAGCCTTTGACCAGTGCCCGTTTCCACCGCAACGATAATATATAGTTTATAAACTATTTGCTTTTGGTTTCTTATCGTATCGTGCTTGTGGCAGAGTGACCAACTTCAGGTTGTCATATCTCATCTTTAAGCCATTCCACAAGATAGGTGGATCTTTGACGGTGAGATATTCAATCTTCAAACCTTCATCAAGGTGATGGCGCAAGAAAATCAAGGCCTTAGCATAGTTTCAAACCTTCATCAAGGTGATGGCGCAAGAAAATCAAGGCCTTAGCATAGTTTTGGGTGGATGCATTATTTCTGTCTTTAATGGCGTCTCCAAGACCAATAGCATCCAAAATGGATTTAAGTATCCAATACCCATATCATATAGTTCTTGCCCGAAATTTCAAGGGCAACGAACTTTCTTTTCATAATGTCAGACATAAACCAAAATTACATCAAGAGCGTGTTCATACTTACGGGCTTTATTACAATTATCACATTCACTTCAGGGAATGGATCAAAATCATGTGCTTTACACAATCTCATGTCAAATATTACTTTCATAAAGTGAAAGATTATTTTGAGAATCCTTATTGTTCTCATTACCACAATAATGACGATTATAACTTCGTCTATTGCCATGTCCACATCCATTGATACCTTTACGGTAATTAGTCTTCTTTCAGACTTATCACATACTGCTACCACATTCTCTAAAGGGAATGGAGCAAATTCAATTGGACGGAATTCTTTGCCACGTCCACATTCATTGATACCTTCATGGTAATATTTTAGTCTTCTTTCAGACTTATCATATACTGCTTCCACATTCTCTAAAGGGAATGGAGCAAATTCAATGGGACGGATTTTCAATTATTTGCCCACAATCATACATAAATTTAATCATGGCAGGACATAGAGATTTTACCACTTCATGTGGTTATAATTTCTTACAAACTCCATTAGAGTTATAATCAAACTTTGTTTGTATATTAAATCAAATCGTAGAATTTCAAGAATTTGAAAGGGAAAAGTAAATTACTTACCTTTAAGGTATACCAATTATATTTTCAATGTTTTCTTCCTTTTCTCCACTGATGCAGACGACGGCGGCTCCGATGCGGAGAAATTGACGGCGGCTTAATCTTCTTAAAGAGCTTCTTGAGACGGTAGAGTCTCGTGCTGATAACGTGTTATGAAATAATATAAAGACAAGAACAATAATACAAGAACAAGAGCAATAGAGAGAAGAGTAGAGAGAGTTCTTCTTATTGATACTTAGAGAATGTTAGGAGTAGTTTACAATGGTAGAAGACCCCTTTATTTATAGGGAGGGGGATGATTTAGCTACCAAGAGTAGAACTCTAGAATCTCTCTAATTATAGACATTCACCTTAAATAGGAGATTTCATAACATATGTGTAATAAAAGGGGATGCTTTCATGGCAAGCGACCTTTACTTCCAACCAAGGAGTTGTGAATTTGAATCTCTTCAAAAGCAAGACGAGAAGTTCTTGGAGGGAAGAATGTCGAGGAATTATTTGAAAATAACTTCTCTATTCCAAAATAAGAATAAGATCTGTTTATATACTACTTCCCCAGACCATATTAAGTGAAGTTATGTTGGATTGTTATTGTTATTAGTGTAGGTAGGTTCATCCAAACCACAATTAATGTAATCCCCGGACCACGAATGGGTAAAACAATTTGGTCGCTTTCAACACACCTTTCTATGTTTTATACTAGTTTTTTTGTGTATAACATAATCATAATTCCACGACAACCAACCACCCCCCTCCCTTCCACCTCCCCCAAAAAAGGATAAAAAAGAAGTACAAGATGTGCATTTATTATTTTTTTCAATGGCTATCAAAGGAAGTTCTAATTTTATTAGTTGCTCGAGCATAACTACATTTGACAGTGTACACAAATTTTGCACAAACAAGTAGGTCTTTAATGCACGCTTTTGCGAAATTGCTTAGATTATAAGCTCACCTATAAGTTGACAAGATATGAAAAGATTGTTAAACTATTTGGAGGCTGCGACAGAAAAATGATGAAATGCTGGTAGGAGCTTTTTCATTTTAATGTGTTATAACTTTTACGTTATGAGAATCTAAATTAGTTAAATTAGTGAGTATCAAATACCAAATGATTAATTATAACCAAAAAAAGTACTAACAAGTTTATGGGACAACCTATAACGGCATAACACCAAATGATTCCTTTAAATAATTTGGAGGCTACGAGAAAAAATTGGAAGAACGTTTTAGCTTGTCTACCTCGAGTAATTAACAGCTACATGTTTAGCCATTAGCAGACTACAATACAGTAAGATGACATCAGATGCAATCATAAAAAATGATGCAAAAGAGATTGAGGCAGAGTCATAATTTAAAAAAATTTTGATTCGAAATTAAAATATTTTAAATTATTGAATTCTAATTAAATAATATATATATAATTTTATAAATTTTTTAAAAATAAATATAAAGCTTAAACCTTGATTTCAACTAAACCCGCGATTAAACAAACTAGCTCCGCTCCTAAAGGTAGAGACATATCTTAAATATGTCCCCCGAAAATCCCAAAATCGAGTCCACTAGAAGATAGATCGAGTATAAGTTTTCCTATCCAAGAAAAAAGGAATGAATAGACTGGAGTTGCAAAATAAAGGGAAAGAATTTATGAGACACTCTTTCCTTTTTAATTAAGATATATATATATATCCTTGTTTAAAAAAGAGTTATCTAAAACTCCCACTTTACCTTAATAAACTAATTTTTATATATATATATATATATATATATATATATATATATATATTGTTATGAAATAGAAGATTCTTACACTTCTATTTAAGGTGAATGTCTTTAATGTACTTAATTAGAGAGATTTTAGAGTCCTATTATTGGTAGCAAGATCTTCCTCCTCCCTATAAATAGAGGTGCTCTCTACCATTGTAATTCACCCCTCTCAACTCAATAAGAAGAACTCTCTCTACTCTTCTCTCTATTGCTATTGTTCTTGTTCTATTGTTCTTGTCTTTTGCTTTAGTTTATAACACGTTATCAGCACGAGACTCTACCGTCTCAAGTATCATTCTCGAAAATCCAAGGTATTTTCCCTCTTCCTAATTTAATTTTCGAGTATGTCTGACATTATGAAAAGAAAGTTCGTTGCCCTTGAAATTTCGGGCAAGAACTAAATGACATGGGTGTTGGATGCTGAAATCCACCTAGATGCTATGGGTCTCGGAGACACCCTCAAAGATAAAGAAAAAGCATCCACCCAAGATTGTGCGAAGGCCTTGATTTTCTTGCGCCACCACCTTGACGAAGGTTTGAAGATTGAATATCTCACCGTCAAGGATCCACTCGTTTTGTGGAACAGCTTAAAGGAGAGATATGACAACCTGAAGTTGGTCACTCTGCCACAAGCACGATATGATTGGGCCCATCTGAGGCTACAGGACTTTAAGTCCGTTCCTGAATATAATTCTGCTATGTTCAGAATTACTTCTAAACTGAAGCTATGTGGAGATAACATCTCCGATTACGATATGCTTGAGAAAACGTTTACAACGTTTCATGCCTCCAATATGGTACTGCAGCAACAGTACCGAGAGAAAGGCTTTACGAAGTACTCTGAACTGATTTCTCTCTTACTAGTGGCTGAGCGAAATAATGATCTGCTCATGAGAAATCACGAAAATAGACCAACTGGGTCTACACCACTGCCTGAAGCAGATATGGTGCACTCGCATTATGCCAAACATAAAAGGGACCATGATCACGGTCATAAACGGGGTCAAAGCCAAGGACGTGGACAAGGAAGAAATTCCAAAGAAGTCCGTCACCCCCCAAAGAGAGATAACCACCGAAAGCAGAAACGGGATCCCGAAGATCCTAAGGCAAATAGTTCAGAAACTATATGTTATCGTTGCGGTGGGAAAGGGCACTGGTCAAAGATTTGCCGTATACCAAGACACTTGGTTGACCTTTATCAAGCGTCTCGAAAGAGAAAAGGCCCTGAAACAAATTTTGTCTACGACGACGATGAGGACATCACCCACCTGGACGTGGCAGACTTCTTTGAGCAACCCGATGGAAAAATAGACCACCTAATCGGCGATGGATCCGTGATGAAAGAAGATGGAGTTATTTGATTTTGTTCTACTTATTTGTATTAGTTAGTGAATAAACTAATAGCATTAGCTCGTATTAGTTAGTTCATAAAGCAATGTTAGCAGTAGTTCTTTAGAATATCTTCAATATGTTCAAATATCAATAAAACTTTTATTTTCCAGTGGGGGTAATCGACTAGCCTGAAAAACTAGTCGATTATCAACTATTTTCGCATTAAAGTTGAAAAACAATTGATCAACAATCGATTGTCTTTGGCTAACAATCGATTGTCTTGAAACAGTGTGTTCTGGAATTTTTCAAAAATAGCCAACAATCGATTGTCTTTGTCTAACAATCGATTGTCTTGAAACAGTGAGGTCTGGAATTTTTCAAAAATCACCCACAATCGATTGTCTATATCTAACAATCGATTGTTGTTAGGCAGTGTAATCTGGAATTTTTCAAAAATCATCCACAATCGATTGTCTATGTTTAACAATCGATTGTCTATGTTCCAACAATCGATTGTGTGTGTTTAATAATCGATTGTCTTATGAAAAACGCTGAAATTTTCAAACTGCATAGTAATTGATTATGGAAAACATATCTGATTTTGTTAGTCAACTGTTAGTAGCAGATCTTGAAAATATTATGTGACACAAAAGAATTGAACTTGTTTATTCTTATGTTCATGTATTCCTTTTGTATGTCATACCATGGGAAGTAAATTGATTGAAAGGCTCTGGAAGAGCAAATGTAACTCTGCCCAAAGGCATGACGTTTATCTTAGAGGATGCAATATTCTCCTCCAAGTCTAAGAAGAAACTTGTTGAGTTTTAAAGATGTACGCCGGAATGGCTACAATATTGAGACAATGGATGAAGATAATCTTGAATATCTCGTCCTCACTTTAAAGAATGTCTCTGGCAAAAAGAGGGTTATTGAGAAATTCCCGTCTTTATCTTGTGGCCTGTATTGGACAAGAATTAGTGCAATTGAGGCACATTCAACAGTAAATCTAAAGAATACTGAGTCCAATACATTTGTACTTTGGCATGATCGACTGGGTCACCCAGGATCAACCATGATGAGACGGATTATAGAAAGCTCATATGGGCATCCGTTAAAGAATTTCAAAATTCTTTCAAGTAATGAATATCCTTGCACTTCGTGTTATCAAGGCAAGCTGATTACCAGACCATCCCCAACAAAGGTTGGGACTGAGTCACCCCAGTTTCTGGAACGTATACAAGGGGACATTTGTGGACCTATTCACCCACCTAGTGGGTAGTTTAGGTATTTCATGGTCTTGATAGACGCATCCTGTAGATGGTCTAATGTGTGCTTGTTGCCATCACGCAACCTTGCATTTGCAAAGTTAATGGATAATAGATGAGAATAATCTTGAATTCTTCATGAAAACGAGGCTGCCCATTTCGGTTTGGGTTCACGCCATTTTGCATGCAGCAATGCTACTTTGTCGGCTGCCTGCTTCGGCTTAGGGTCACGCCATTTCGCATGCAGCAATGCTAGTTTGTCTCTGACTGACGAATTATCACAAATATTCCCTATTGCAATTGGTTTTGGGTCATGAACCCAATATATCCCATTTAAGAAGCTTTGGATGCGCAGTATAGGTGCCTGTAGCACCGCCATCCCGCACCAAAATGGGTTTGCAAAGAAGGTTAGGAATATATGTTGAGTATGAATCGTCCTCCATTATTCGCTACCTCGAAACATTGACAGGAGATTTGTTCACTGCACTATTTGCAGACTGTCAATTTGATGAGACACTTTTCCCAAAATTAGGGGGAGAAGTCGGTGAAACCAAATGGGAAATTTTGTGGAAAAATGTATCATTATCTCATCTTGATCCACATACCTCTATTTGAAAGAAAGAGGTACAAAAGACTATCCATTTGCAAAGAATAGCAAATCAAATGCCTGACGCATTTACGGACTTGAAGAGGATAACGAAATCCCACATTCACGCGGAAAATGTTCCGATCCGTATTGAAGTCCCTATTGGACAAATATCTAGTGTCATATCCAATGAGTCAAATGCACGCCAGAAGCGTGGCAGACCATTAGGTTCCAAAGATCGAAATCCTAGAAAGAGGAAAAAGAACGATCTAAATGACACTATGAAAGAATCACTTGAGGACGCTCATGATTTGATTAATTCCGAGATTCACGAAGAATCTATTGAGCCTGAGACTCTTGAAAATACGGAATGCAAGAATGTGAGGATCTCGAACCTCAGTCGGTGGTAGTACAAAATTAATTGAGAGCTCTCGAAGAGCCAATTATTACTATGTTGGAGAAACACAATTGAGTATTGTGCTGTAGTAAGTCTCAAAGAAACTTATTCAGTTTCCAAAAGTACACGCGAAGGCGATTGATGATATTGAGACTATAAATAAAGGAAGGCTTTGATTCTCCTATTACTACAACTTGTAGCGGGGTAATTTGTATATGAAAAGCTACCCGCTTTGTTCTCCAGTTTGTACTACACAAAAGAAAGAATGCCACAATAAAGTGGATATCTATTGGTATAAAACCCATGTCATAATAAACCCGAAGTTTATTGATAAGTGCACATGTCATGGTGTAAATTTGAAGTTTACCAATATTGATAATTTAGTCAGTTGACATTCGTGTTAGCCATCTCATTTGAAGTATGATGTGCAAATTCACATAGGTGAATATCAAAGAACTAGAAGTTCTTGTTCTCAGTAATGAACTGACCAACTAAAGAGTTCGGGTTGAAGCCCCTAAATTCTGGAAATATCAAAGGTGAATATGGGCCCATTCACCTGCCATGTATACCAAATATGATGCATCTATGGAATGGTTACATGCGCAATTGTTATTGACCCGCAGCCTGGCCGGTGCTTGCGGGGTAAATCGCTCAGTAATCTAACTTCGAGCATAGTTTCCAGATTCTCTACTCAAGACAGTTCATCTTGATAAGTTGGTTTATATCAAAGTTGGTTTAGCAAGATAATTATTGAGTGCTTCCACTTAATAGCTAAACTGTTCATTATGAGAACAAAGTTATATATATATCAGTTTGATATAAGTTGTATACGAGAGTATATTCTCCCCTCACAAATGGTTCAGGGTCAGGAACCAAATAATTTCATCTTATTATTAAGGTGCTATGTATATTGACATAATGCACAAAGATGATTTCCCAAAGTTTAGGAAACAAGTTAGCTTTACTAACATGAGGGGGAGACATGATAAACACTTGAGAAAGTGTTACATGGGATGAATTTTCATTTGTATATGTATATCCCCGAATATCATGATATGAACCTGTAGTTCATAAAAGGGAAATGCAATTGCAACATATTGCAAAGCATGCTATACGCATTTGCTGACTCAAAGAAAGTAACTAAATGGAAGAGATACAATTCAAGAAGAATTGATTCCATATGAAAGACATGTAGTTTTGAACCTATAGTTCAAATGCTTGAAAGATAAAAGTCAAAGGTATGTATAGTCAGTTTTCGATATCTTATTTGTTTAGTATCACTAATGAAAGCTTGATATGCAGCTAAAGTTTATTATATGGCTTATATGACTTAACTTGAAAGATTTAAGTTGCTTGAAGCATATGCAATTCGTGGTCCTGAAGTACCACATCCAAATGCAATTTGTGTACATATGTATCTTGCCATAACTATAAGCATGATGGATTTGAGAATGCATCTATGGAGATATTGAAGAGCTATTCCACGACATTATATGAAGATGTTCATATCTATCAAGAATGATGATTTCAAGGTACGGAATATTTATTCAAGTCAATATGGTTGATTTGTCAAATCTCTACCAAAGATCGTTTTGAAGATGATGCACAAGATTGGAATGCAAATGCTCAAGGATATAAATTGATGTACTCATTAGGGGGAGTCAATGCGCGTTGCACTCTTTTTCCCTTACAAGGTTTTGTCCCACTGGGTTTTCCTTGCAAGGTTTTTAACGAGGCAACCAATAGGCGCATATTCAAACATGTGTACTCTTTTTCCTTACTTTAATTTTTCCCATTGGGTTTTGGTTTTAAGGTTTTATGAGGCACATCATTGAATAGACATTCAAGGGGGAGTGTTATGAAATAGAAGATTCTTACACTTCTATTTAAGGTGAATGTCTTTAATGTACTTAATTAGAGAGATTTTAGAGTCCTATTATTGGTAGCAAGATCTTCCTCCTCCCTATAAATAGAGGTGCTCTCTACCATTGTAATTCACCCCTCTCAACTCAATAAGAAGAACTCTCTCTACTCTTCTCTCTATTGTTATTGTTCTTGTTCTATTGTTCTTGTCTTTTGCTTTAGTTTATAACATATGTGTATATATATATATATATATATATATATATATATATATATATATATATATATATATATTCCTTGTTTAAAAAAGAGTTATCTTTAAAACTCCCACTTTACCTTAATAAACTAATTTACTGCCATACAAATATTTATGGTTTATTCTATAGTAAAAATTTCAATTTTCTTTTTTCTTTCTTAAATTAAGTGCGGAATCAAACATACCACATAACATATATAGAAAAAACGTATCCGCACCTCGTGTATACACCAACCCAATAATTAAATGACATTTGTCATCTTATTTAATTATAACTTGGTAGTATTTAACCATAGTTAACTTCATCTAATTTTTGTAATCTTAAATAATATAAATATAATAATAATCTTATTAGAATTCTAGCTATTCTGTTGTTCCACGACAAATACTCATTGTTAAAAAATAACATTAACAAAAGCAGTTATTTTTCTTACATGACAAAATCCAATCATTATTCACTGAAATGGTTTTTTAGTTCACAATTGTATGTAGAATACTACTAATGTTTACAAATCAGATCAACCAAGTTCATTAGCATCTCCTTATCAAAAGTCTCTAATATCAAAGATTTCCAGTTGCCAATCTAATGTCTTCCGCTACTTTTCCAAAACTATAAATGCAGCAATAAGTATAACTGTCTTTTATACAAGACCTCTCACACGAGTCACTTGTGTGATAAGGGCAAAAGGACTAAAATGCCCCTAGTTATCTAGTAATATTACTGATTATTCAACAAATACTACTGATTATTCAACACTCCGCTCAAGCTGGAGGTTGGAATACTTCCAACACTCCAAGCTTGGAAACTAAGGAATGATGTTGAGCTGCAGACATTCCTTCAGTGAACAAATCTACAAGTTTGGTGTAAGAAGCCCAGACTTGATTTTCTGTCTTACAAAGTAATAGTCTATCTCAATGTGCTTAGTCTGTTCATGAAAAATTGGATTCTCTGCAATTTGAATGACTACCTTGTTGTCGAACAACTGGACTGATTTAGAAATGGTCATCTTAAATTCTTCTAGGAGCCTTGATAGCCAGGCAACATCAGCTGTCACTGCTGCCATGCTTCTATATTCTGCTTCTGCTGAACTTCTACTGACTGTTTGTTGCTTTTTTGATTTCCACGAGATTAAGGTGCTCCCTATCTTGAAAATATAACATGTCACTGACCTCCTAGTATAGGGACAGGCTGCCCAATCTGCATCACAGTAGGCAGTCAATGTGTCAACTGGTTTTGCCAGCAGAAGAACTCCTAAACCTGGTGCTTCCTTTATGTATTTAACCACCCTCAAAGTTGCATCCATATAAGACTGTTTTGGAATTTGCATGAACTAACTCAATGTTTGTACTGCAAAACTAATGTCAGGTCGAGTAATTATCAAATACAAGAGCTTCCCAATCAACCTCTGCTATACAGTAATGTCATTTAAGACTGGATCTCCTAACCTTCCCAAATGAGCATCAAATTCTACTGTGGTGAGTTTTTGATTCATCTCTAGTGGTATTGAAACAGGTTTGGAACCACTCATACCAACACTTGAGATCAACCCAAGTGCATACTTTCTCTGATTCAGTAGAATTCTCTTTTTAATCTGAGCACCTCAATACCAAGGAAGTATCTTAGCTCACAATATTTCACCTTAAATCGACTCTGCAGTGTCCTTTTAGCATCATTAACTAGTTTAGAATTGCTCCCAGTGATCAGCAGGTCATCTACATAAACAAGTATAATGACCAAATTTGAACCCTGCCTTTTACTGAATAATGAGTGGTCCTAATTGCTCTACAGATAGCCATATGTTACTAATGCCTATGTTAGCTTAATGCTCCATTGTCTTGATGCATGTTTCAACCCATAAAGTGATTTCAACAATCTATACACTTTCTTCTCCCCTTGCTTATGGAACCTTTATGGTAGTCATATATATACTTCTTTATATAAGTCCCCTTGTAAAAAAGCATTGTTCACATGCATTTGATGCAAATCCCATCCTTTGGCTGCAGCAATACTAATTATGGTTCTAACAATTACCATCTTTGCTACTGGAGAGAATGTCTCATGGTAGTCTAATCCCTCTTTCTGATTGTAGAACTTTGCTACTAACCTGGCCTTGAACCTTTCTATCTATCCATTTGCTTTATGCTTTATTTTATAAACCTATTTTGATCCAATAGCCTGCTTTCCTAGTGGCAGGTCTACCAAATCCCATGTCTTATTCTCTTCTACTGCAGCTATCTCCTGTTGCATTGCCTCAATCCACATGTCATCCTGTGCATCTTCCTTAAAAGAACTAGGCTCAATGTGTGCTAAGAAGGCCTTTAAGTATGATTGGTATCCTGTAGTGAGGTTAGCATATAAGAGTCCTTGGGAAATAGGATATAAGTTGTTTCGTGTAAATTTTTCTGGTGCCACCTTTATCCATAGAGGTGGTCTAGAAGTTCTTGCTGATTTTCTAACATTCATTGCTTCTTTTGCTGGTGAGGTTTCTGTAGTTTTCTCATCTGTGTCTGCAGCTAAGGAATCAGAACTCATGCTTATGTCTGTTTCTTCTTGATCACTGGTTGTAATTGATCTATACTCTCCTTATTCAGTTCCTCATGCAAATGGTCGTGTGGTTCTGTATGTGTGATATTTGGAGGTATGTTTTTAGTTTGTGTTGAATGAGGTTGTGAAGAATATTTTCTAGGGATATCAATAGGTGTTAATTGAGGAGGATCTTATGGGAATATATCTTCTAAATCTGAAGTTATTCCTTTGAAAGGGAATACTTATTCTCTAAATACAACATCTCTACTTATTAGAAATGTTCTACTCTCCAAATCATATAGTTTGTAACCCTTCTGAGTCTGTGAATAGCCTATTAAAACATCTCTCGTTGCTCTAGGTGCAAACTTGTCCCATCTAGGTAGAGTGCTTGCAAAACATAAATATCCAAATACTGTAAGATGGTCAATTCTTGTTGTCTTCTTATAGAGCATCTCATAAGGTGACCTTCCTGATAAAACAGAAGCAGGCCATTTTTTTATCAAGTAAGCTACTGTCTTAACACAGTCACCCAAGAATCTATTTGGCAATGAGCCCTTAAATTTAACGCTCTGGCTACCTCTAGTATATGCTTGTGTTTTCTCTCTACCATCCCATTTTGGGGTGTTTATGGACAACTGCTTTGATGTAGTATCCCCAGTGAACTCATTAATTCATTAGAATTAAAGAATTCAATGTCATTGTCTGACCTTAATCTTCTTACATTCAGATTAAACTGGTTGTGTACCATAGCGAAAAATTCCTTTAGCACGACAAACACTTCACATTTTGACTGCAACAAACATATCCAAGTATATCTGCTAAAATCATCAACTAGTATTACAAAGTAATATTTCTTATCATATGTTGGTATCCTGTGAGGATCCCAAACATGTACATGCACTAATTGGAAAATCTGTTCTATTTTATTGCTACTAGACTGTAATGGAAGTCTATTCTACTTGGCCAAAGGACACACTTCATAACTGTGTTGTGTCCTAGGATTTATCTTATTCTTTAGCAGAGGAATATGGTGCATTGCAACAGCTGAATGATGACCCAGCCTGAGATGCCATAGTGTTTAATCTTCCTACACTAGCACAATACTTCCTGCTATAGCTGGAAATTCCTTACTAATCTCCTTTTTCAACAAGTATAAGCCATTATGCTCTTTGCCAATCCCCAAAACCTTCCCAGTGTAGAGACCCTGAAACACACAGAAATATGGGGAAAATGCAGCACAACATGATAACTTCTTAGCCAGTTTAGACACTGACATTAGATTGAATTCCAAATCATGCACATGTAGAACATCTTTCAGTATCAATTCATCTAACATTTTTATATTCCCTGTATGTTCCACATGGCATTTCCCCCCTATAGGTACTTGTACAGAACTATTCAATCTTTCTTATATTATCTAGTACTCCTTTATGAGGTGTAACACGATGTGAAGCACCAACATCAATTATACAATCATAGTCAAATGCCTTGGAAAAAAGGGGTTATACCTGTCATTAAGGTATGACATTCACCTGGTTTAGGATCTGGCTTGTTTATAAGGCTCAACAGTTGTTTGTATTGGTCTTCTATGAAAAAAATGCCCTTGTATCTGAAAATTGATGTCACAACTTCCTTCTTCTCCTATTGACACATTAATATATCCCTTTATTCCAGTGTTCTGAGGTTCCCTCTTACTTTTAAAGTCTAGTGGATAGCCTATGATTTTATAGCATTCAAATGGCCTTTATACCACAGTAGTCACATATAAGACCTAGTTTCATTGCAACCTTGAAGACTTGTCCTCTTCCAGCTAGCATAGTTAAAGGTTCCTTATCTGAACCAACTATACTAAGTGTACGTTGACTTTCTTCTTGAACTGCTAGTGCATAAGCTTGATTTACAGTTAACACATGTGTTTTCAGAAGAATTTGACTTCTCACATGACTGTAACTCTCGTTCAAACCAACAAGGAATTGTAACAAACACATTAAATTGATCCAAAAAAGGTCTAGCTTCCTCAGAGTCACAACCTTCTTCTGGTACCATCAGATCCATTTCACCCCACAAATTTTTCATTTTAGTATAATAAGAATATTGTAGAATCTGTTCCCTACCTTAGGGTTCCTATTCTTGTCCACAAATGATAAAACCTAGTAATATTCGATTTGTTAAATCATTCCATAAAATCATTCCATACTTTTCTCGCATCAGATGCATAAAAGATACTAGGTTATAATTCTGCAAAAACAGCACGACCGATCCACGAAAGCACCACAGCATTGCGCAGTCAGTAGCACGGGCATGTCTCCAGGTGCGGGGGAGCGGTCGTTGGGGGTTCATTTTAAAAGCTATATTTCGTCCCCTGCAATCACAAAACATAAAAACTTGCTCTAGAAAGGGGAACTCTTAAAGACCTAACTCCTTAAGGGTCCTTCCACCATCCAAGGTAAGTTCTAATGGTGATTCTAAGGTAATTTCAATTTCCCAACATCTTATTGACATGGGTAAACCCTCAATTCATTAGATATTTGATTGGTACATCATTGTTGAGAGAAGGAAGCCTAGGACTCGAATATAAAGGGCTTGAACTTCAGAAAGGTAAGGTCTTCACCCTCTAATTGATTCTAGCATTTGTTTAATAATTATAAACCCAAGTTCAAGAGATATGAGTTGATGGGGTTGATAGAAAAGCATGAACGATAATAGGGTTGGGGTGTTGATTGTTGAATATTTGTTAAGAGAGTTATTTACCTTATGGGTGATGAAGAATAATGTTGATTATAATCATTTGAGACTTTAGAATTTATCTAGGAACAAAAGAATAGGTTGTTGGGTGTAGAGATACTATTAATAAGGACTATGAAGCTTTATTTTCACCAAGTGTTTGGTAAAATTCTTAAGTGACCAAAACATGAGCATCTTAGCTAATATGGAATACCTTTGACTTGTATTGCTATAAATTAAGTTTGAATGGGTTGACAAAACGTTGTATTACGCTCAAGAGCAGGAAGTTTAGGTGTGTAAGGCTAACTCTTTACGTTTGGAAATGTCTATGATTCTCTCTATGTCCCATTCATTAGGACCATAACCAGTTTCCTCAGAAAGTAACTATGCCTTAGTTCCCTAAATAGTAGTAGAACTTCTATTCTCTAGATGACATAGTTTCATAATCATTCGATATTCTATGAGTTTCAGTTATGACAAATCAACTTATTATGAATACTCATCTCAGTCTAATCCTATTCATTATTCTAGTATCATGTAACTCGGTATGGCTCATTTTTTCAGTATCATGTATTGCAGTATGATTCTCAGTTCCTGATTTTAAATTCTAGAATGTTGGACACCTGTATGTGGGCCTGAAGCCGTAGTTTATGTATTATGCATTTTTGGTCATGAGGCCGTAGCTATGTGTGTGTGTGTGTATATATATATATATACACACACACACACTGTCACACTTTCTTTTCTTCAAACCACGCGAGGAGGGGTATGTAAGGGAGTTTTTCCAATTTAAGTAACATTATTCGAAATGGGATTATTTATTAAATTTTATTCAGAGTCACCACTTGGGATAGTTTATGGTGTCCCAAGTTACCGGTTTATTTTAAATCCCAAATCAAGGAAGTTCTATTTTTAAAGAGTCTGTGAACCAGAAATTCTGAATAAGGAATTCTGTTAACCCGAGGAAATGTGCTAGGCACTCCCGGATTCCGTGGTTCTAGCACGGTTGCTTAGTGATTATTACTCGGCTTAAATTGATTAACAACTCATTTTTAGGACCTATTGTAATTATCTTTTACCGCTTTTAAATCACTTGAATTAATCATAATTAAAAAATTGAGTTACGTGTACGTATACTCTTTTCTTTTGGCGCGTCAAAAATTATGTCACACGAATGTGTCCACAATTAATAATGCTTTGTTTATTTTTATAAGGAGAGTTTGATTGAAGTTGCGCGAACGCATCCCTCGAGTCTTTTGAAAATTTAATTTGCAACTGTGTTACACGAACGCATACATTATCGCAAAGCTAAGCTAAATCGAGCCCAAAACGAACTATGAGTTTTAGATATTTTTTTGGTCGAAATTATGAGACTGATACGAGGGCCACGAGCTTGAGAGTTTTGAAACATGGCACACTTTAAATGTTTTGCTATGAGGGCTTATTTAAGTTACCTAAGATATTCCTATTGGAGACTAATTTAAGCTCAAAATGCTTTGGGCCGAAGGGGAAATGGGCCAATGACAACCCATTGCTAAATCAGCTTTGAGAGCTGAAGTTTGAGCTCACGAACAGCCCATAAATCAAAATTTTGGTTACAAATACAAAATCACAGAGCGCAGGTTGGGCTTAAATTCCAAGCGACCTAACGCTAACAACGATTACTGAAGATTCAACTAAATTCAAACATTCTTATGGAAAATTTATACCAAACTAGCTTGGAAATTGAAACTAACAGATTAATACTCAAACCATATTGAACAGAGATTGAAATTAGAAAAACTAAATTCTATTGGGTCAACTCGTGACGTCCAAATGCCTGAGCCCAAATGGCTCAGGTATGACTTATATTGAATAGGCCCAAGGTTGGGTCTAATTGTGACCCCAACACCAGGTTTTGCTTATATATATATAGATATCCAAATTCATTCATGGAACAAACTAAACAACCCACCTTCACGAGCTTACTAATAGCTGAATGGATAAAAAATTAATAGTCCACTTTACAACTTTGTAAGTCTTGAAAATAATACAATAATGTTTACATTCGTAGAGGATCAGCACAATAACAGCTGATATCCGAGAAAATATATAATAGTAAAATGAAGGCCTTCTACTGCTTCTAGGTTTCCCTTGCATTGCCTCTTTGAACTCTATGCACCAAATATGCAAGAACTCGGCTACAGAATTGCTTCTCACAAGACTATTTGCCCAAGAATCCAATATAAGGCATCTGGTAGCTAATTAGCTCTGTCCTTTAAGTTTCTCATGGATCTAACCATGGAGAAGGTTAGATTCATGAAGTCTCTTCAGTTATACTACCTTGACAGACCTAACCTTAAGGATGCAATAATTAAAAAATGACTTTTCATGAGTTTAACTATATTGAAAGTTAAACACAAAAATTATTATAGGTTTCAACATAAAACCCAGCATCTTCTTTCCTCAACATTTGATCCAAACTTTGAAGCTTTCAAAGCCAATTGGTTTAACCAACTAGTGGTTGAACCCATAGGTTTTAGCTTACAGCCATTCAGTTAAATGAAAAACAATATTTAGAGTAAATGAAATCAGATGAAGGAGAGTAAGAATAACACTACATGTTGAACCCTAACATTGTCATAAGATTACAGCTGCTTAAGTGATTATAACCACATTTTCTTTATGCTCAGATGCTCAGAAATACACATGACAGGCTGATGAAGAATGATGAATAAAGGACACTAATCTCTACTGTTGACACATACATCCATGCACAACATAGTCATGAAATAACTTTAGATTACACAAATATAATCATGAAATAACTTCAGATTGCACTAATAGAGTCATTTTCGTAGCTAAAATATGGTTACATACCTAGATATGGTTTAAACAAGACCAAATAAACGTCACTAGGATAGGTGATTCTTCCAAAATAGTGAGCAACGGCAGGAACCCAGACACACAACCAGATCGGAAACCAGATTCAGCTTTCAAAACCCAGGGATTAAAACTCGAAAAACTACCAAGAGAAGTCTTTCAACTTCAAGTTATTTCCAGGTTTTCAGAAAACCAAAGAGGAAAGTTTTCTTAAAGTTTGAAACTTAGCCTTTTCAGCAGAAGAGAGAATGAATTTTTGTGTGTAATAAACGGTGCCCAAAAATCTATGTGAGAGTGATGGAGTGTTTCTTTATATAGAATGCCTAAAAAGCATCTAAGGAAAGAATATTCTGACCTAGTACAACATATTTTACAGTTATACTATCCTTTTCCTCTTATCCGATACCAGCCTTGGCTAAGGATAAGGAAAACTGTTCCAAGTTCTAGAAAATTCTGTTTTTAGCCTAGGTAAAATTCCAATTTTACCCCTTAGGTTATCAACTATTTCAGTTTTACCTGGGTTCTTTTAATTCAAAACAAGTCCCTAAAGTTTTTGTTGGTTTCCAAATCAAGCCAAACAATTTGAAATGAAGCAAAATATGCATTGGATTTTAATAGAACAATGGAAAGATAAAAACTACTGTCATTTGACTTTGAATAAGTCTAATACATCATTAGGGTTGTTCTTCTATCTGACGACAACCAACCATAAAGAAGGACCTAGAACCTAAACTAATTTAAAAATACAGATTAACAAGCTATCTACCAAGCAATGTCAAGATCAGCGCCATGAACATTCAGTTAAAGCCAAAATAATGACAACTAGTCTATTAAAATCTGATGAGCTGGCAGTTATAACAACAATGCAAAGCAAATGACACCCTAAGTGAGTCTGAAATTAAATGAAAGTTGACAGCAAGAGTGGTAACAATCACAAATGAAAAGCTAAAAATTAAAACTTAATTAAACCTGAACCTAGGCCATTACTTGTTATGCTTCGAATGGAGATGTATTAAACAGTAAAAGTAAAATAACCTGAAACTGAAGGAAAAACCTAAAATTATGTTGCTAAAACAAAATAAAAAAAAGCACAGTCATGAAAAAGGGAAATAAATTAAAACCATAAAAGGGAAGAATGAGGGATTCAACCTGTTTTGATTTAACACACAAGCTTGACCGAACTTCTTGAATCACAACATGGACTTTAACCAACATTAATCGACTATTCTTAACAAGAATAGTCGATTAATGAAGGTTTCAAGTTCTTTCGACCAGTTACAACCTCCAAAAGACGAAGAAGGAATTAGGCTTTTCTAAGGTTCTGAGATTTGAGATTCGAGCAGGTTGGGATTGATTCGACGGGAGCTAAAGGTGGTTTGGTATTCAAGTAAGGGAAATAGTCATAGGATGTAAGTCTGAAGCATTTTGGAGAAGTTGATGCCTGTCGAGATTCTTCGGTTCAAAATTCGAAGAGTTTGGCGCGGATTTGAGCAAAGCTAACTTGATATTTGTAATGAGGATAAGGAGGGGATTCGGGGGTGTAAAAATGGAGTCGGTCGGAGCAACGCCACCAGCGGAGGTGATTTTCGGCGGGCTGAGACGGTGGAGTATAAGGGCGGCTATGGTTATTCTCTAGGGTTTATGAGAGACGAGAGATGGGGTGGGTAGGGGAGTTCAGACAGTTAAATATAAGTGTGCATCAGTTTTGAGTCGTTGGATAATGAAAATCCAACGACTGTGATGAGAGGAGGCCAAAATGGCGTCGCTTTTGGTATGGAGGGGGTGGACCGGGTTAGCCAGGTGGGTTAGGGACAGATCTGGAATGATTTGGGATTGAAATTAGCCCAATTTTCCAAAATTAAATCATTTTCCTTCTTTTATTGCCTTTTTCTTCTCTTTTCAAAATTAAAACAAAACTAAAATTAAACCATAAAATTAAATTAATTAAAAATATAAACTAATTAGGCCTCATGGTATTTACAAAAATTAATTGGGTCCCAAATTAAAAGCAAAATGTAATGAATTCGAAAATTAATAGTAAAAATGCAAAAAGTGTTATTTTTTTTGGTTTTTACAATATTAAATAAATAATTATCCGACTAAAGTAGAAAATTAGGTCCTAAATGCGAATGCACTATTTTTGTATTTTTTATGAATTATATAAATTAAATATGCACACAGAAATACAAACAAACACAAAAATCATGCAATTAACTCCTAAAAAATCAAATAATTAAAAGAAAATCCTAAATTTAAGAATTTTCTATGAGTATATCATGCAAGGCAAAAATCACGTGCTCACAGCTTTCCCTCTTTTCTAGGAGACACGAATGATTTTCGGGCAAAGATAAATGAGCAACGATGAGGGATTTTTGCCTGCTTGGCACTCCATAAGAAGCATTTTGGAAAATGACTGACCGAATCTTGCTATCATTGGCTATAAAGGAATGAGGTCAGTGTAGTTCTGGAAGTTTTGGAGCAGGGACTACCGAGAAGCTGTGATTTCACTGTTGCTGCTGTTTTTTCCTGCTCGCTGAGCTCTTTATTACACCGAAAGTGGAAAAGAAAAAGCTAAGCAGTTATGCCTATCGACTACGAGTTACAAGATTCCTATCTATAAATCTCTTAAAGCTTGATCTTGAGTCTTAGTTGGTTCCTACTATGGACTCCAATCTGAATCTTGAAGATCTTCAGTTGTAGGTGTTGGTTCTTCCTTTAGCTTCTGGATCAAAGCGGAACATGGCGAAGCTTGTGACTTCAATCCAATTTTAAGCAGTCTGCATCCTTCTCCACTTCAGCACTTTCGGTTCACTTCATTTTTGTTCTTTTTCTACTTTTCTTTTTTTGGATCGAAACTCATTTTTTGATTGTTGCGAATCATGTGCCTCGAGGTCAAACCTGCTCAAGCACGATGACAAACAAACGAACGAAATTTTTCTATCCCAGTTTTCGCTAGAAAAATTTCGTGAGTTATTTGTAACAAGAATCTTAGCTATTTTTTTTACCGAAGCAATAAAATGAGGATTATGCCTTTGAAGGAGGAGATTTACGAAGTGGATCCCTATATCTGGAAACATCAACTCACGGATTGAAGCCATAATGTTGGTAAAAGATGACTAGGGGTTGGCGGCCCTATGTCTAAAAGGCTCAACTCAAGGATTGAAGACCTAATATTGGTAAAGGCGACTAGGGAATGGAGTCCCTATGTCTAAAAACTCAACTTGGGGATTGGAGCCCTAATGTTAGAAAAAAGGCGACTAGGGAATAGATGCCCTATGTCTAAAAACTCAACTCAGGGAATGGAGCCCAAATGTTGGTAAAAAGGCGACTAGGGAATGGAGGCACTATGTCTAAAAACTCAACTTGGGAATTCGAGCCCTAATGTTGGTAAAAAAGCGACTAGGAAATGGGTCCCTATGTCTAAAAACTCAACTCAGGGATTAGAGCCCTAATATCGGTAAAAGGCAACTAGGTAATGGTGGCCCTACGTCTAAAAACTCAATTCTTAAAGGCGACTACGAAATGAAGGTCCTATGTACAAAAATTCAACTCAGGGAATGGAGCCCTAATGTTGGTAAAAGGCGACAAGGGAATGGAGGCCCTATGTTTAAAAACTCAACTTAGGGAATGGAGCCCTAATATTGGTAAAGGCAACTAGGGAATGCAAGCCCTATGTCTAAAAATTGAACTCAGGGATTGGAGCTCTAATATTGGTAAAAGGCGACTAGGTAATAGTGGCCCTACGTCTAAAAACTCAATTGGTAAAGACGACTACGAAATGAAGGTCCTATGTATAAAAATTCAACTCATGGATTGGAGCCCTAATGTTGGTAAAAGGCGACTAGGGAATGGGGGCCCTATGTTTAGAAACTCAACTTAGGGATTGGAACCCTAATATTGGTAAAGGCGACTAGGGGATGAAGGCCCTATATCTAAAAACTCAACTCAGGAATTGAAGCCCTAATATTGGTAAAAGGGCGGCTAGGGAATGGAGGACCAATGTTTTAAAACACAACTTAGGGATTGGAGCCCTAATATTAGTAAAGGCGACTAGGGAATGGAGACCCTTTGTCTAAAAACTCAACTCAAAATTGGAGCCCTAATGTTGGTAAAAGGCGACTAGGGAATGGAAGCCCTATGTCTAAATACTCAACTCATGGATTGGAGCCCTAGTAAAGGCAACTAGGGGATGGAGGCCCTATGTCTAAACACTCAACTCAGGATTAGGGCCCTAATGTTGGTAAAGGCGACTAGAGAATGGAGGCCCTATGTCTAAACACTTAACTCGGGGATTGGAGCCCTAATGTTGGTAAAGGCAACTAGGGAATGGAGGCCCTATGTCTAAAAAATCAACTCAGAGATTGGAGCCCTAATGTTTGTAAAAGGCGACTAGGGAATGGAGGCCCTATATCTAAAAACTCAACTCAGGGATTGGAGCCCTAATGTTGGTAATGGAAACTAGGGGATGGAGGCCCTATGTCTAAAAACTCAACTCAGGATTGAAGCCCTAATGTTGGTAAAGGAGACTAGGGAATGAAGGCCCTATGTCTAAAAATGCAACTCAGTGATTGGAGCCCTAATGGTGGTAAAGGCAACTAGGGGATGGAGGCCCTATGTCTAAAAACTCAACTCAGGATTGGAGCCCTAATGTTGGTAAAGGCGACTAGGGAATAGAGGCCCTATGTCTAAACACTTAACTCAGGGATCAGAGCCCTAATGATGGTAACGGCAACTAGGGAATGGAGGCCCTATGTCTAAAAACTCAACTCAGGGATTGGAGCCCTAATGTTGTTAATTGCGAATAAGAAATGGAGGCCCTATGTCTAAAACCTCAACTCAGGGATTGGAGCCCTAATATTGGTAAAAGGCGACTAGGGAATGGATGCCCTATGTCTAAAAACTCAACTCAGGGATTAGAGCCCTAATATTGGTGAGGGCGACAAGGGAATGGAGGCCCTATGTCGAAAAACTCAACTCAGGGATTAGAGCCCTAATATTGGTAACAGGTGACTAGGTAATGGTGGCCCTACGTCTAAAAACTCAACTCAGGGATTGGAGCCCAAATGTTGGTGACGACAACTAGGGGATGGAGGCCCTATGTCTAAGCACTCAACTCAGGATTGGAGCCCTAATGTTGGTAAAGGCGACTAAGGAATGGAGGCCCTATGTCTAAACACTTAACTCGAGGATTGGAGCCCTAATGTTGGTAAAGGCAACTAGGGAATGGAGGCCCTATGTCTAAAAAATCAACTCAGAGATAGGAGCCCTAATGTTTGTAAAAGGCGACTAGGGAATGGAGGCCCTATATCTAAAAATTCAACTCAGGGATTGGAGCCCTAATATTTTTAAAAGGTGACTACGGAATGGAGGCCATATGTCTAAAAGATCAATCAGGGGTTGGAGCCCTAATGTTGGCAAAAGGCGACTAGGGAATGGAGGCCCTATGTCTAAAAAGTCAACTCATGGATTGAATCCCTAACGTTGGTAAAGGAAACTAGGGGATGGAGGCCCTATGTCTAAAAAATCAACTCAGGATTGAAGCCCTAATGTTGGTAAGGGCGACTAGGGAATGGAGGCCCTATGTCTAAAAACTCAACTCAGGGATTGGAGCCCTAATGTTGGTAAAGGAAACTAGGGGATGGAGGCCATATGTCTAAAAACTCAACTCAGGAAGGTGACTAGGGAATGGAGGCCCTATGTTTAAACACTTAACTCGGGGATTGGAGCCCTAATGTTGGTAAAGGCAACTAGGGAATGGAGGCCCTATGTCTAAAAACTCAACTCAAGGATTGGAGCCCTAATGTTGGTAAATGCGAATGGGGAATGGAGGCCCTATGTCTAAAACCTCAACTCAGGGATTGGAGCCCTAGTTTTGGTAAAACGCGACTAGGGAATGGAGGCCCCATGTCTAAAAACTCAACTCAGGGATTAGAGCCCTAATATTGGTGAGGGCGACAAGGGAATGGAGGCCTTATGTCTAAAAACTCAACTCAGGGATTAGAGCCGTAATATCGGTAAAAAGCGACTAGGGAATGTAGGCCCTATATCTAAAAGATCAACTTAGGGATTGGAGCCCTAATGTTGGTAAAAGGCGACTAGTGAATGGAGGCTCTATGTCTAAAAGATCAACTCAGGGATTGGAGCCCTAATGTCGGTAAAAGGCGACTAGGGAATGAAGGCCATATGCCTAAAAACTCAACTCGAGGATTGGATCCCTAATGTTGGTAAAGGAGACTAGGGAATGGAGGCTCTATGTCTAAAAACTCAACTCAGGAATTGGAGCCCTAATGTTGGTAATGGCAACTAGGGGATGGGGGCCATATGTCTAAAAACTCAACTCATGGATTGGAGCCCTAATGTTGGTAAAAAGGCGGCTAGGGAATGGAAACCCTTTGTCTAAAAACTCAACTCAGGGATTGGAGCCCTAATGTTGGTAAAAGGGGACTAGGGAATGTATGCCCTATGTCTAAAAACTCAACTCAGGGATTGGAGCCCTAATATATGTAAAAGGCAACTAGGGAATGGAGGCCCTATGTCTAAAATCTCAACTTAGGTATTGGAGTCCTAATGTTTGTAAAAGGCGACTAGGGAATGGAGGCCATATGTCTAAAAGATCAACGTCGGGATTGGAGCCCTAATGTTGGTAAAAAGGCGACTAGGGAATGGAGGCACTATGTCTAAAAACTCAACTTGGGAATTCGAGCCCTAATGTTGGTAAAAAAGCGACTAGGAAATGGGTCCCTATGTCTAAAAACTCAACTCAGGGATTAGAGCCCTAATATCGGTAAAAGGCAACTAGGTAATGGTGGCCCTACGTCTAAAAACTCAATTCTTAAAGGCGACTACGAAATGAAGGTCCTATGTACAAAAATTCAACTCAGGGAATGGAGCCCTAATGTTGGTAAAAGGCGACAAGGGAATGGAGGCCCTATGTTTAAAAACTCAACTTAGGGAATGGAGCCCTAATATTGGTAAAGGCAACTAGGGAATGCAAGCCCTATGTCTAAAAATTGAACTCAGGGATTGGAGCTCTAATATTGGTAAAAGGCGACTAGGTAATAGTGGCCCTACGTCTAAAAACTCAATTGGTAAAGACGACTACGAAATGAAGGTCCTATGTATAAAAATTCAACTCATGGATTGGAGCCCTAATGTTGGTAAAAGGCGACTAGGGAATGGGGGCCCTATGTTTAGAAACTCAACTTAGGGATTGGAACCCTAATATTGGTAAAGGCGACTAGGGGATGAAGGCCCTATATCTAAAAACTCAACTCAGGAATTGGAGCCCTAATATTGGTAAAAGGGCGGCTAGGGAATGGAGGACCAATGTTTTAAAACACAACTTAGGGATTGGAGCCCTAATATTAGTAAAGGCGACTAGGGAATGGAGACCCTTTGTCTAAAAACTCAACTCAAAATTGGAGCCCTAATGTTGGTAAAAGGCGACTAGGGAATGGAAGCCCTATGTCTAAATACTCAACTCATGGATTGGAGCCCTAGTAAAGGCAACTAGGGGATGGAGGCCCTATGTCTAAACACTCAACTCAGGATTAGGGCCCTAATGTTGGTAAAGGCGACTAGAGAATGGAGGCCCTATGTCTAAACACTTAACTCGGGGATTGGAGCCCTAATGTTGGTAAAGGCAACTAGGGAATGGAGGCCCTATGTCTAAAAAATCAACTCAGAGATTGGAGCCCTAATGTTTGTAAAAGGCGACTAGGGAATGGAGGCCCTATATCTAAAAACTCAACTCAGGGATTGGAGCCCTAATGTTGGTAATGGAAACTAGGGGATGGAGGCCCTATGTCTAAAAACTCAACTCAGGATTGAAGCCCTAATGTTGGTAAAGGAGACTAGGGAATGAAGGCCCTATGTCTAAAAATGCAACTCAGTGATTGGAGCCCTAATGGTGGTAAAGGCAACTAGGGGATGGAGGCCCTATGTCTAAAAACTCAACTCAGGATTGGAGCCCTAATGTTGGTAAAGGCGACTAGGGAATAGAGGCCCTATGTCTAAACACTTAACTCAGGGATCAGAGCCCTAATGATGGTAACGGCAACTAGGGAATGGAGGCCCTATGTCTAAAAACTCAACTCAGGGATTGGAGCCCTAATGTTGTTAATTGCGAATAAGAAATGGAGGCCCTATGTCTAAAACCTCAACTCAGGGATTGGAGCCCTAATATTGGTAAAAGGCGACTAGGGAATGGATGCCCTATGTCTAAAAACTCAACTCAGGGATTAGAGCCCTAATATTGGTGAGGGCGACAAGGGAATGGAGGCCCTATGTCGAAAAACTCAACTCAGGGATTAGAGCCCTAATATTGGTAACAGGTGACTAGGTAATGGTGGCCCTACGTCTAAAAACTCAACTCAGGGATTGGAGCCCAAATGTTGGTGACGACAACTAGGGGATGGAGGCCCTATGTCTAAGCACTCAACTCAGGATTGGAGCCCTAATGTTGGTAAAGGCGACTAAGGAATGGAGGCCCTATGTCTAAACACTTAACTCGAGGATTGGAGCCCTAATGTTGGTAAAGGCAACTAGGGAATGGAGGCCCTATGTCTAAAAAATCAACTCAGAGATAGGAGCCCTAATGTTTGTAAAAGGCGACTAGGGAATGGAGGCCCTATATCTAAAAATTCAACTCAGGGATTGGAGCCCTAATATTTTTAAAAGGTGACTACGGAATGGAGGCCATATGTCTAAAAGATCAATCAGGGGTTGGAGCCCTAATGTTGGCAAAAGGCGACTAGGGAATGGAGGCCCTATGTCTAAAAAGTCAACTCATGGATTGAATCCCTAACGTTGGTAAAGGAAACTAGGGGATGGAGGCCCTATGTCTAAAAAATCAACTCAGGATTGAAGCCCTAATGTTGGTAAGGGCGACTAGGGAATGGAGGCCCTATGTCTAAAAACTCAACTCAGGGATTGGAGCCCTAATGTTGGTAAAGGAAACTAGGGGATGGAGGCCATATGTCTAAAAACTCAACTCAGGAAGGTGACTAGGGAATGGAGGCCCTATGTTTAAACACTTAACTCGGGGATTGGAGCCCTAATGTTGGTAAAGGCAACTAGGGAATGGAGGCCCTATGTCTAAAAACTCAACTCAAGGATTGGAGCCCTAATGTTGGTAAATGCGAATGGGGAATGGAGGCCCTATGTCTAAAACCTCAACTCAGGGATTGGAGCCCTAGTTTTGGTAAAACGCGACTAGGGAATGGAGGCCCCATGTCTAAAAACTCAACTCAGGGATTAGAGCCCTAATATTGGTGAGGGTGACAAGGGAATGGAGGCCTTATGTCTAAAAACTCAACTCAGGGATTAGAGCCGTAATATCGGTAAAAAGCGACTAGGGAATGTAGGCCCTATATCTAAAAGATCAACTTAGGGATTGGAGCCCTAATGTTGGTAAAAGGCGACTAGTGAATGGAGGCTCTATGTCTAAAAGATCAACTCAGGGATTGGAGCCCTAATGTCGGTAAAAGGCGACTAGGGAATGAAGGCCATATGCCTAAAAACTCAACTCGAGGATTGGATCCCTAATGTTGGTAAAGGAGACTAGGGAATGGAGGCTCTATGTCTAAAAACTCAACTCAGGAATTGGAGCCCTAATGTTGGTAATGGCAACTAGGGGATGGGGGCCATATGTCTAAAAACTCAACTCATGGATTGGAGCCCTAATGTTGGTAAAAAGGCGGCTAGGGAATGGAGACCCTTTGTCTAAAAACTCAACTCAGGGATTGGAGCCCTAATGTTGGTAAAAGGGGACTAGGGAATGTATGCCCTATGTCTAAAAACTCAACTCAGGGATTGGAGCCCTAATATATGTAAAAGGCAACTAGGGAATGGAGGCCCTATGTCTAAAATCTCAACTTAGGTATTGGAGTCCTAATGTTTGTAAAAGGCGACTAGGGAATGGAGGCCATATGTCTAAAAGATCAACATCGGGATTGGAGCCCTAATGTTGGTAAAAGGCGACTAGGGAATGGAGGCCCTATGTCTAAAAAGCTCAACTCAGGTATTGGAGCCCTAATATTGGCAAAGCTTAAAAGGTTGATATTGGGATTCTAAGCTATCAATTTTTTTTTAATTTTCTTCTAATTTTATTTTTTTTCTTTTAGTAAGATGTAGAAAAGAACTCAGAGGAAACTTCCCTTTGAAGCGATTATTTGCTGCAAAAGCTATTTCAGCACCTGCGCACTCATTTTCCTTTTTGGTTGCATTTGCTTCTTGCACGGTTGCTTGGATTGCACTTGTTTCAACTTTCAAACAAAGAAAAATTGTTAGTTTGAAATTGTGGTTGGTTTTGTGGCCTTGATCGTTTTTGACCACTTGATCTTGGCCCTTTCAACTACAACTAGTTGCTTCCTGAATACTGATTGCTTTCTGTCTCTGGAGAAACTCCGGCTTTTCCAGACTTTGTCATGATGATTGGTTGGTGGAACTCAACCTATTGAACTTTATTTTGCATTCGTAGGCCTTTCGTTTCTGACTTCCTTTTCTTTTTCTTTTCTTTTTGTTTTATTTTTTTCCATTTTTTTGGGAACATTGGGGAACTTTTGGCTCCTCAAACTTTGCTGCAACAGCTAGTCGCGTGGGACATAACCTCTTCCAACTTTATTTCCCTTTTGTTGGCCTTTTATTTCTAGCTTATTTCCTCCAACTTTACTTTCAGATCTTGGGGAACCTTGGCTTTTCAAACTTTTGCCGAGATGGTTGGCCATGTGGGACTTAACCTTTTATTTCTAGCTTCTTTCCTCTAACTTTACTTTCAGATCATTTGGGGTACCTTGGCTTTTCAAACTTTTGCCGAGATGGTTGGCCATGTGGGACTTAACCTTTTCAACTTCATTTTACCTTGATAGGCACTTCGATTTGATTTTCTCCTTCCAAGAGTTTTCAATTATGGAGCATCGGCCGCCATGGTCAGTTGAGGTCGACTAGATGCACCTGCTGAGGCTGGGTGCCTTTTTTGCATATTAGCTCGTATCAAACAAAAGCCCTGTAAATCATTCTTGTCATCCCTTCTTGGTCTCAGTTCTAGAATAGAGTTAGATCGAAAGGGACTCAAAGAAAAATAAATAATGGGTAGGACAATGAATTTAAACGAGAGGTATCTCTTTCGGGGAGAGGAAAGAAGGACTTATCTGGAGTACATACAGACTTTAATGAACGTGACATGCCTTTTAGACTGGATGTCTTATCTGTGTAAACTGTCTGACTCTCAGAAATTCATCACAACTTTTACCTCAAAATCGAGAAACCTTGCCAGGAATCTATCGGTGCCAGTGGCTGTGAGGATCCATTTTTCGATCAGGGGTGCCCTTTACGGGTTTTCACGAGCTGACCTTTCTTATTTCACTTCTCACTATAGCTTTATAGTGCTCGTTTGGGTTTTTACTAACAAGAGTCTCTCATTTTAATTTTTCTCTGATCAACCATCGCCTTATAGTGCCCGTGTGGGTTTTCTCCAATAAGACTCTCGTATTTTATTTCTCTCATTTTGTTGTGTCAGATCCGAGTAGTTGTATTCTCTTATCCTTGAAAATTCTCATCGATTGGTCAGAAGGACTTGAAAGGATTCGGGTAAAAATGAAGGCCTTCTACTTCTTCCAAGTTTCCCTTACATTGCTTCTTTGAACTCTATGCACCAAATATGCAAGAACTCAGCAACAGAATTCTTCTCGCAGGACTATTTGCCCAGGAATCCAACATGAGGCTTTTGATAGCTAATTAGCCCCGTCCTTTAAGTATCTCATGGATATAACCATGGAGAAGGTTAGATTCATGAAGTCACTTCAGTTATACTACCTTGACATACCTAAACTTAAGAATGCAATAAAAAAAACTCTTCATGAGTTTAACTATATTGAAAGTTAAACGCACAAATTATTATAGGTTTCAACTTAAAATTCCAGCATCTTCTTTCCTCAACATTTGATCCAAACTTTGAAGCTTTCAAAGCCAATTGGTTTAACCAACTAGTAGTTGAACCCATAGGTTTTAGCTTACAGGCATTCAGTTAAACAAAAAGAAATATCTAGAGTAAATGAAATCAGATGAAGGAGAGTAAGAATAGCACTACATGCTGAACCCTAACATTGTCGTAAGATTACAGCTCCATATGTGAGTCTAACCACATTTTCTATATGCTGAGATGCTCAGAAATACACATGACAGGCTGATGAAGAATGATGAATAAAGGACATTAATCTCTACTGTTGACACATACATCCATGCACAACATAGTCATGAAATAACTTCAGATTGCATAAATAGAGTCATTTTCATAGCTGAAATATGGTCACTAGGATAGATGATTCTTCCAAAATAGCGAGCAACAACAGGTAGCCAGACACACAACCAAATCAAAAACCAGACTCAGCTTTCAAAACCCAGGGATTACAACTCAAAAAAAGACCAAGAGAAGTCCTTCTACTTCAAGTTATTTCCAGCTTTTCAGAAAACAAAAGAGGAAAGTTTTCTCAAAGTTTGGAACTTAGTCTTTTCAGCAGAAGAGAGAATGAATTTTTTGTGTGTAATAAATTAGTGCCCAAAAAATCTATGCGGGAGTGAGGGAGTGTTTCTTTATATAGAATTCTTAAAAAGCATCTTAGGAAATAATATTCTGACCTATTACACATACTTTACAGTTGTACTGTCCTTTTCCTCTTATATAATACCAGCCTTGGCCAAGGATAATGACAGCTGTCCCAAGTTTTAGAAAATTATGATTTTAGCCTAGGTGAAATCTAATTTTACCCCTCAGGTTATTAACTATTTCAGTTTTACCTAGGTTCTTTTAATTCAAAACAAATCCCTAAAGTTTCTGTTGGTTTCCAAATCAAGCCAAACAATTTGAAATAAAGCAAAATATGCATCAGATTTTAATAGAATAATGGAAAGTTAGAAACTACTGTCATTTGAGTTTGAATCAGCCTAATACATCATTAGGGATGTTCTTCTAGCTGACTACAACCAACCATAAAGAAGTACCTAGAACCTAAACTAATTTAAAAATATAGATTAATAAGCTATCTACCAACCAATGTCAAAATTAGCGGCGCCAAAATTACGACAAATTGTCTATTAAAATCAGATGAGCAGGCAGTTATAAAAATAATACAAAGCAAATGACACACTAAGTGAGTCTGAATTTAAATGAATGTTAACAGTAAGAGTGGTAATAATCACAAAATGAAAAGCTAAAAATTAAAACTTAACTAAACTTGAACCTAGGTCACTACTTATTATGCTTCAAATGGAGATGTATTAAACAGTAAAAGGAAAATAACCTGAAACTCAAGGAAAACCTAAAATTATGTTGCTAAAACAAAACAAAAGAAAACACAGTCATGCAAAAGGGAAACAAATTAAAACCATAAAATGGAAGAAAAAGGGATTCAACCTGTTTTGATTTAACACAAAAGCTTGCCCGAACTTCTTTAATCACAACATGGACTTTGACCAACATTAATCGACTATTCTTAATAAGAATAGTCGATTAATAAAGGTTCGAGTTTATTCTACCAGTTACAACCTCCAAAAGACGAAAAGAGAATTAGGGCTTTTTGAGGTTTTGAGATTTCAGATTCAACCAGGTTGGGATTGATTTGAGTGGAGCTAAAGGTGATTTGAGATTCAAGTTAAGGAAAGGGACATAGGGTGTAAGCCTGAGGCATTTTGGAGAAGTTGATGCCTGGTCGAGATTCTTCAATTCAAAATTCGAAGAGTTTGGCGTGGATTTGAGGGAAGCTAACTGCATATTTGTAATGAGGAGAAGGAGGGGAGTCTAGGGTGTAAAAATGGAGTCGATCGGAACAACGCCACCGGCGGGTGGCTCATGGCAAGACGGTGAAGTATAAGGGCGGCTAGGGTTTGTGAGAGACGAGAGATAAGGTGGGAAGGGGCGTTCGGACAGTTAAATAATAAGTATGCACAGTTCTGAACCGTTGGATGATGAAAATCCAACGACTGTGATGAGTGGAGGCCAAAACGGTGTCGTTTTGGGGATGGGCGGGGTGGACCAGGTTGGCCATTTGGGTTTGGGCCAGATTTGGACTGATTTGGGAGTGAAATTGGCCCAATTTTCCCAAATTAAATCTTTTTCCTTCTTTTATTACCCTTTTCTTTCTTTTTTCAAAATTAAAACAAAACTAAAATTAAACCCTAAAATTAAATTAATTCAACAATATAAACTAATTGACCCTCATGGTATTTACCAAAATTAATTAGGTCCCAAATTAAAAGCAAACTGTAATGAATCCGAAAATTAAAATTAAAAATGAAATAAGAGCTATTTTTGTTAGTTTCTTTTATTTTTGCAATATTAAATAACTAATTATCCGACAAAAGTAGAAAATTAGGTCCTAAATGTGAATGCACTATTTTTGTATTTTTTATGAATTATATAAATTAAATATGTACACAAAAATGCAAACAAACACAAAAATCATGCGACTAACTCCTAAAAAATCAAATAATTAAAAGAAAATCCTAAATTTAAGAATTTTGTATGATTAAATTATGCGAGGCAAAAATCACGTGCTCACACACACAACAATAACAATAACGATCTAGTAAAATTTCACTAGTAGGGTCTAGGAAGGGTAGTGTGTACGTAGACCTTACCCCTACCCCGAGGGGGTAGAGAGGTTGTTTCCGAAAGACCTTCAGCTCAAGAAGACAATAAAAGAAGAAAAGAGGCAATCTATCAGTACCTTCAATAGAAACCATAGAACAAAGAACAACATCACCAGAACCAGAAAATAAGTGAAAAGCAAAATAATAACCAGTAGATAAAGCACATCAAAGAG
Source organism: Nicotiana benthamiana (assembly GCA_034376525.1). Lineage (NCBI taxonomy): Eukaryota > Viridiplantae > Streptophyta > Magnoliopsida > Solanales > Solanaceae > Nicotiana > Nicotiana benthamiana. The sequence goes on along the minus strand of CM067324.1, from coordinate 126,948,794 downwards.
GAACCAAAATGTAGTGTGGACTCAACATAAAATACTAACAGTCAAAGATCAAGTCCTAACAGACTAGCCTCACTCTGCGGAGCCATAGAGATATTTTTAACTACCTCCTAACCTACAACCTTAATGCTCGATCTCCACAACTTCCTGTCTGTCTAGGGCCATGTCCTCGGTAATCTGAAGCATCACCATGTCCTGTCTGACCACCTCTCTCTAATACTTCTTCGGCAGCCCTCTACCCCTCCTCATGCCCACCAAAGCCAACCGCTCACACCTCCTCACCAGCGCATCTGGGCTTCTCCTTTGGACGTGCCCAAACCATCTGAGTCTTGCTTCCCTCAACTTGTCATCCATGGGGGCAACACCCACCTTCTGCCGAACAACTTCATTCATAATCTTATCCATCTTGGCGTGCCCGCACATCCACCTCAACATCCTCATTTCAGCTACTTTTATTTTTTAGATATGAGAGTTCTTGATTGGCCAGCACTTAGCCCCATACAACATGGCCGGTCTAACTGTCGCTCTATTAAATTTATCTTTGAGAATCTGAGGCACTTTCTTGTCACACAGGACTCGAGACACTAACCTCCACGTCATCCATCCAACTCCTATATGATGTGTGACATCCTCGTCAATCTCCCCATCCCCCTGAATAACCGACCCAAGGTACTTGAAACTATCCTCCTTAGGGATGACTTGTGAATCAAGCCTCACGTCTAATCCCGCTTCTATCGGCTCGGCATTTAACTTGCACTCTAAGTACTATGTATTAGTCTTGCTCAAGTTGAAACCCTTAGACTCAAGGGTGTGTCTCCTAACCTCTAGCCCCTCGTTGACGCCGCCTCGTGTCACATCAATCAGCACTATGTCATGATGAAATAACATACATCAGGGCACCGTCCCTTGAAAATTTTATATCAGTGCATCCATTATCAGAGCAAAAAGAAATGGGCTTAGTGCAGATCCTTGGTGTAACCCCATAACAATCGAAAAATGCTCCGAGTCGCCTCCCACTGTCATGACCCGAGTCTTAGATCCATCATGCATGTCCTTAATCACCTTTATATAAGCAACCTGCACACACACACACACACACATATATATATATATATATATATATATATGGCCCGAGGCCGTAATTTATCAGATAAACAGGTTGTTCATCATTCAGAAGAAGAGAGAATATTCATATCCTTACTTCCTTGTTCAGTTATCAGTTTATCAACTAGCAGTTCAGTTTCAATTTCAGAATTTGTTGTTTTTTTCTTCAGTTATTTTACATATCAGTGCAATTCAAATATACTAACGTCCCTTTTTGCCCGGGGCCTGCATCTAGCAAGGCACATAAGAATTTATAGGTTGACGATTCTGCTTGCTAGGACATCTCGTATTAGCTACTAGTGAGCCTTAGTTAATAAGGTATACCGGGAACCTTGTCCCGGTAATCAGTTAGTATTTTTCAGTATTCTTTAGAGGCTTCATAGACTATAACCCAGTCAATCAGACATTAGCAAGCTTTCATGTGTCAGCCTTGTCGGCTATTTGTTTATAGTTGCAGACTTTTCGGTATTTTCCGCATCTATAATTTTTCAATCAGACTCTTTAGTAGATTATCATATTTTTTACTTGCCTCTAGCTCAAAGTTATACCACATCTTGATCTAATCATAGACTTAGTTTGCTCGGTCACACGTAATCAGACATTGAATGTCGTGTTACGCCCCGACTATGGTTCGTGGCGTGAATACTCCCTTCAGAGTCAAATTGGACGTACCAATAATTCTCACTTGCTTCTTTATGATTAAATTTATTAACAACACTTTGAGCATCCCCAGCTTTCACCTTAGATTTCATCAATTGGTGTATAGAATTAAAATAATCTTTCTTTGAATAGCCTAAAACATTAGTCCCACCGCTTCTTCTACCAAGTAAGAATACGTTGTTGTTGGCTTTATTCCAGCATTATCCATATTTTCAATTACTAACCCTTTGGTTTTGGTTATCGAACGTGCAGATCTTAGTAAATGCCTTTTTTTGTGAAGCCATCTCAGGATTATGTTTTATTAACAAATCTATCCACCATGAAAGGACCATTATAAAATTGACGCTTAAAGACTATCATTGCAGGGCACTTAGATCGTGTGTCTATGTGACTGCAAGATGCCTTATTATAAGCTTCTTCTTCATCCTTAACAATTTGATCTTTCATCTTCTCTTCTAATTCAACTATGATATTTTCTGAAACTTTTTCTTCTATGTTTTTTTCATCATCTTCTTCACCATTTATAATATCTTCGACTAATACTTCTTTGTGACTCTCAACGTTGTTTGTCTTATCAAAAGTTGGCAGTCTGAAATTCCAAAAGAATAATCTAAATATTTGTAAGATATTTAAGCACCAAAAGGAAGAAAATTTATTCAATCACATGAAAAAAGCATTCTGCAGCAATATATTATAAAAGAAGTATGAAGTTAACTAACCTGCTAATAGCCGATCCTTTATGCTTATAGCTCTAACAGAATTATGTTTTTCAATCTTCAATGGAGAAATAAAAGAACAAAAAACTCGCTTGATGCAGCAACAAACTTAGGCGGGAAATAAAATAAAACGGCTAACCCTAAAAGCTTTTTAGTAAATATTGTAGTAAAAGAACTCTTGTAGACAGTTAACTCTAGTACAGTTTATTAGCTTAAACATACTGTTTATTGCCTTTCTTAAAACAAAAACAAAACAAAAAAATTACAGTGAATCTTAACATAATGTGCACATAATGTTGTAGATAAAATAGCCAAAGCGAATCTTTCATTTATTCACCACCCTTCCAAAATTATACTTAATTAGTCTTCACCAGCAGTACATAATATCTAGGACACTATTGCATTACTCCACTATACACTATTGTATTATTAGGACACTATTGTATAGACTCTCTCATTGATCGTTCTTACCATAGAGGATACTGACTGCAGCAACTGAAAAAATAATTAGCAGAATATAGTAAATCTTTAGCCGAAGAATGGATTCTCAATTCTATATTAATATAGAAGGGAAGAAAATATGAGAGAGACAGAGAGCAAGACAATGAGAGAGTCATTGATTTTTTTTTTTCCCCATCTTTAATTTGAAAATATAAATCCAAAAGAAAAGGAGAGAAATACACATTTTTTGCCCTAAAATTCTAATCTTTTTGTACAAAGAAACACTATTCAACAAAACAAAAATTAATTCTGAGACATCCCAAAACTCACCTTTACCCTCCAATAATTCATCAAAATCAACACTTCCAAAATTCACATCTTTTAATCAAGGACTTAATCTTTTGGCTTGCAAGACCTTAATCAAGCTATTAGCATGTCTTCTGACCTTCTCGTTATCATCTTCCAATAAGCCAACACATATCTCAAACACCCCTTCTCTTACAGCAACCACACACATCCTTTCACTGTAACTACACAACAAATTTACTGTCAACAGAGCATATTGCACAGTTCTTGAAGATCCATTTTTCAAGAATTTAATCAATACATCAATTAACCCACCAAATTGCATCATTTCGTGACGACCTTCTTTACATTTTGCTAATAATCCCAGTACCTCAACGGCTCTTTCTAGGCCTGAATTAGCATTCTGAATCAGTATCGGCACGGCACGGTTCTCCACGGCCCGAGCCCGATTATCTGGAAATGAACATAACGTATACAGAGCCGTAGCAGCTTCTTTTCTCTCTCTAGCATTTCCACCCCAAAGAAGCGAAATTAATCCGAGAATCGCATCTGGGTACGCCCCAATTGTCGCTTTATTCACTTCCACCACCGCTAAACTCGTCAGAACCGTAGCGGCCACAGCCCTGGAGTCGCCGGCGCCGCTCCGTAACGCTGTCACCACTCTCCCCACCACCCCTTCAGCCACCAACCCCACTTTGTTATCATCATCCAAGCTCAAATTCAACAGTAAATGAAGCGCTTTTTCTTGCAACCCACCGGCCGAGTCATCATCCGAGTTGACACAGTTAAGAACAGCAGAAACGGCGCCTGACTCAGTGAGTTTTCGACGAATAGCGGAGTCACGCTTGGAAAGCTTACTGAGTTGGTCGAGCGTGTTGAGCTTAGAATCTAAAGCGGAAGAAGAGGAAGCTATGAGGGTTTGGATAAGGGATTGTGGGTCAGGGTAAGATAGTGGTTTCGGGAAAGAGACGAGGGTATAATTGGAAATGAGACTGCGGAGGGCGTGATTAGGGATGAGAAAAACCGGGTCCGAAATGGGGAGTTTGGTGATCGGGCAAGTACGGTGACCGGAGTCAATCCAACGTTGGATTGAGGAGCGGTCGAAGGTGTGACCCGACGATAGTATAACCGGGTCGGACATAATCTCGAGCGAAATCGGGCACCGAAAGTCGTCGGGAAACTGGGTTGAAGTTGCCATTTCCTATTTTTGTTTTGTTTTTTTCTCTCTGGGGACTGGGGTTTCTGTTTTATCTCTCTAGATTCTCTCTTTCTCTTTCTATATATGTGTATCTATAATTCTATTATCTATAGATATAGAAGGTGTGCGCGTGTTTGGGGCGGGGGGGGGGGGGGGGGGGGGTTTATGAGGTTTAGGTCTAGGAAAGGGGTTACACTTGTGAGGTGCAAATATGATGTGGAGGAGCTCAGCTTGTGACACTGTGCATCTGTGCGTGAAATGACTTTTTCCCCCTTTTTGGAAATGAATTTTCTCATTTGTTGCTCCTTTTTGCTTTTCTAACTAATAATAATGTGTTATAAATAGAATTTTATTTAAGGTGAATGTCTATATTTAGAGAGATTCTAGGGTTTACTATTTGGTGGGTAAGTCACCACCTCCCTATAAATAAAGGGATTCTCTCCCATTGTAAATCATCTCAAAGTATCAATAAGAATACTCCTCTCTCTACTTTTCTCTCTATTGTTCTTGTTCTTATATTATTTCATAACACGTTATCAGCACGAGTCTCTAACCAATTGAATTTAATATTCAGCAATTATCGCTCTCAGAATCTCGAGTTGCAATCAGATTCACCCACTCTAATTCGTGTTACGTCGTTTGGGTTTTCTATTCGAGTGAAACGAGATTTGTGATATTTTGGTTTCTGAAATTCTTCAATTTTTTTCTTTCTCGTTGTTTACTTTTATTTTCTTTTTGAAGGTGAATTTACAAGTAAAAGAGTGTAATAAGGATTGCTACTGCTCCATATGAGAATTTCTATATGGAAAAATAGGAGAGATGGTATCATCATAAAATAATGCAACGGGATGGAAACTCAAGAGGTATATTTGATATCACAACATTTATTAGTATACCTTAAAGGTAAGTAATTTACTTTTCCCTTTCAAATTTTTGAAATTCTACGATTTGATTTCATATACAAACATAGACAACAAAGTTTGATTATAACTCTAATGGAGTTTGTAAGAAATTATAAACACGTCAAGTGGTAAAATTTCTATGTCTTGCCATGATTAAATTCATGTATGATTGTGGGCAACGAATTGAAAATCTGTCCCATTGAATTTGCTTCATTCTCATTCCCTTTAGAGAATGTGATAGCAGTATGTGATAAGTCTGAAAGAAGACAAAATTATTACCGTGAAGGTATCAATGGATATGGACGTGGCAATAGACGGAGTTATATTCGTCATCATTGTGATAATGAGAATAATAAAGATTCTCAAAATAATCTTTCACTTTATGAAAGTAATATTTGACATGAGATTGTATATGGCACATACAGATGATTATGATCCATTCCCTGAAGTGAATGTGACAATTGTAATAAAGCCCGTAAGTATGGACACGCTCTTGATGTAATTTTGTTTTATGTCTGACATTATGAAAAGAAAGTTCGTTGCCCTTGAAATTTCGGGCAAGAACTATATGACATGGGTGTTGGATGCTAAAATCCATTTGGATGCAATGGATCTTGGAGACGCCATTAAAGACAGAAATAATGCATCCACCCAAGACTATGCTAAGGCCTTGATTTTCTTATGCCATCACCTTGATGAAGGTTTGAAACTGTGCTAAGGCCTTGATTTTCTTGCGTCATCACCTTGATAAAGGTTTGAAAATTGAATATATCACAGTCAAAGATCCACCTATCTTGTGGAATGGCTTAAAGGAGAGATATGACAATCTGAAGTTGGTCACTCTGCCACAAGCACGATGCGATGAGAATCCAAAAGCAACTAGTTCATAAACTATATATTATCGTTGCGGTGGAAAAGGGCACTGGGCGAAAATTTGCCGTGTACCAAGACATTTGGTTGAGCTTTATCAAGCATCTCTAAAAGGTAAATGCCCTGAAACCAATTCTGTCTCTGACGACAATTTTGACATCACCCACTTGGATGTGGCAGACTTCTTTGAGCACCCTGAGGGGAAAATAGACCACTTAATTGGTGATGGATCTGTGATGAAGGAAGATGGAATTGTTTGATTTTATTTTACTTATTTGTATTAGTTAGTGAATAAACTAATAGTCATTAGTATCAGCTCGTATTAGTTAACTTATGATATAATGTTAGTATTAGTTCTTTAGAATATTTCAATATGCTTAAATTTCAAAGATATTTTTATTTTCCAGTAGAGTTAATCGACTAACCTAACAGTTAGTCGATTATTTAATATTTCGCATTAAAACTAAATTTTTCCGTAAGGCAAGATAGTCGACTATCTGATTTAGATAGTCGACTAACCTGATGACTGTTTACTAAGTTAGTCGACTATCAACTTAGTTAGTCGACTAACTAATATTTCGCATTAAAACTGGACTTTTCCGCAAGGCAAGATAGTCGACTATCTGATTTAGATAGTCAACTAACCTGATGACTGCTTCCCAAGTTAGTCGACTATCAACTAAGTTAGTCGAATAACCTCAGCAGATTTTGAAAATATTGTTTAATTATGAAGCAAGGATTAAATTTGTTTATTCTCATGTTCGTATATCTCTTTTGATTAATTGATTCATGTACCACACATACGATATTCAAAGAGAAGAAATATTACTCTCATTTAAGTATGTGTAAGGCAGATGTTACTACAATTTCTGGTAGTAGTAAATTGAAAAGGCTCCGGAAGAGCAACTATAACTCTGTCTAAAGGAACAACATTTTAGAGAATGCAATGTTCTCCTCCAAGTCTAAAAGGAACTTGTTGAGTTTTAAAGATATCATTCAAAATGGATATCATATTGAGACAATAGATGAGAATAATCTTGAATTCCTCATTTACTCATGAAAACGAGGCTGCCCACTTCGGTTTGGGGTCACGCCATTTTGCATGCAGCAATGCTAGTTCGTCTCAGAACGACGAATTATCACAAATATTCCCCGTTGCAATGAGTTTTGGGTAATGAACTTAATATATCCCACTTAAGAATTTTTGGATGTGCAGTATATGTGCCTGTAGCACCGCCATATTGCACCAAAATGGGTCTGCAAAGAAGGTTAGGAATATATGTTGAGTTTGAATCCCCCTCCATTATTCGCTACCTCGAAACATTGACAGGGGATTTGTTCACTGCACGATTTGCAGACTATCAATTCGATGAGACACTTTTCCCAAAATTAGGGGGAGAAGTTGGTGAAACCAAACGGGAAATTTTGTGGAAAAATGCATCATTATCTCATCTTGATCCATATACCTCTATTTGTGAAAAAGAGGTGCAAAATATTATCCATTTGCAAAGAATAGCAAATCGAATGCCAGACGCATTTACAGATTTGAAAAGGATAACAAAATCACATATCCCCGCAGTGAATGTGACAACATCTGATTCACGAATACATATTCATTATTGGAAGAATATGAACATGAAATTGGTATTGAATATACCACACACAACGATAATGCAAGAAACATATCTTGCATATGATTTTGACCATGACCATAATGGTATAACTTTCTCTTTAAAAGAGATATTCACCACATGGATGTTGATGAATCTGTGGTAGTACAAAATTAATTGAGAGCTCTAGAAGAGCCAATTATTACTATGTTGGAGAAGCACAATTGATTACCAATAAGGTATTGTGTTGTAGTAAGTCTCAAAGAAACTTATTCAGTTTCCAAAGTATATGCGAAAGCGATTGATTATATTGAGACTATAAATAAAGGAAAGATTTGATATCTTCTATTACTACAACTTGTAGCGGGATAATCTGTATGTGAAAAACTACCCGCTTTATTCTCCAGTTTGTACTACACAAGAATACCACAATAAAGTGGACATTTATTGATATAAAAACCCATATCATAATAAACTTGAAGTTAATATATAATTGCACATGTCATGGTGTAAATTTGAAGTTTATCAATATTGATAATTTATTCAGTTGGCATTCGGGTTAGCCATATCATTTTAAGTATGATGTGCAGTAATAGAGAATTGACATGGGTAAATATTAAAGAACTAGAAAGTTCTTTACGAATTCTCTTGTATTACTTGTTCTCATTAATTAATTGACCAACTAAAGAGTTCGGGTTGAATCCCATAAATTCTGGAAATATCAAAGGTGAATATGGGCCCATTCACCTGCCATGTATACCACATATGATGCATCTATGATATGGTTACATGTGCGATTGTTATTAACCCGCAGCCTGGCCGGTGCTTGCGAGGTAAATTGCTCAGTAATATAACTTCGAGCATAATTTCGAGATTTTCTATTCAAGATAGTTCATCTTGATAAGTTGGTTTATATCATAGTTGGTTTAGCAAGATAATTATTGAGTGCCTCCACTTAATAGCTAAACTGTTTCTTATGAGAACAAAATTATATATATAAGTTTGATATACGTTGTATACGAGAGTATATTATATTCTCCCCTCACAAGTGGTTCAGGGTCAGGAACCAAATAATTTCATCTTATTATTATTGATGTGGGGTGTATATTTTCATTAATACCATAATGCACAAAGATGGACTCTCAAAGTTGAGGAAACAAGTTAGCTTTTCTAACATGAGGGGGAGACATAATAAACACTTGAGAAAAGGTTACATGGGATGAATTATCATTTGTATATATAGATCCTCGAATATCATAATATGAACCTGAAGTTCATAAAAGGATAATTCAATTGCAACATATTGCAAAGCATGATATACGCATTTGCTGACCCAAAGAAAGTAACTATATTCTCACTGCAAATGCTCATATTAAGTCCTAGAAGGACAAAGTCTTTGATATGCTTGAAGCGTATAGACAAATCGATTTCAAAATAACTTCTTAATAAAGAAGATGAGCAAATGATCAAAGTGATCATAATGGGGAGGCAAGTGATCTAGAAGATCACATGACATAACACTTCATAAAATCTCATGAGAGATTCAGGTACCTGAATATATGAATAAAGAGATCTCCATGTTATGTCTTTATGAAAATTTACTGGAACCGAATGTTCGTCGACGACATCTATGATAGCGCTAAATATCGATGAGGATCTTATGTTTGTCGAATATAAACAAACAAAAATATTGGCTAAATGGAAGAGATACAATCCAAGCAGAATTGATTCCATATGAAAGACATGTAGTTTTGGACATGTAGTTCAAATACTTGAAAGTATAAAGTCAATGGTATGTGTAATCAGTTTTCGATATCTTATTTGTTTAGCATGACATGAAAACTTGATATGCATCTAAAGTCTATTATATGGCTTATATGACTTAACTTATATGTCAATCCATGAAAGATTGAAGTTGCTTGAAGCATATACAATTCTTGGTCCTGAAGTACCACATCCTAAGTGCAACTTGTGTACATATGTATCTTGCTATAACTATAAGCATGATGGCATCGAGAATGCCTCTATGGAGATATTGAAGAGTCATTCCACGACATTATATGAAGATGTTCATATCTATCAAGAATGATAATTTCAAGGTGCGGAATATTTATTCAAATCAATATGGCTGATTTATTTATCAAATCTCTACCGAAGATCGTTTTGAAGATGGTGCACAAGATTGGAATGCAAATGCTAAAGGATGTGAATTGATGCTCTTTTCAGGGGAGTTAATGGCGTTGCACTCTTTTTCCCTTACAAGGTTTTGTCCCACTGGGTTTTCCTTGCAAGGTTTTTAACGAGGCAACCAATAGGCGCATATTCAAACATGTGTACTCTTTTTCCTTTTCTTTAATTTTTTCCCATTGGGTTTTGTTTTAGTTAAGGTTTTAACGAGGCACATTATTGAATAGACATTCAAGGGGGAGTGTTATAAATAGAATCCTATTTAAGGTGAATGTCTATATTTAGAGAGATTCTAGGGTTTACTACTTGGTGGCTAAGTCACCACCTCCCTATAAATAAAGGGGTTCTCTCCCAAATCATCCCAAAGTATCAATAAGAATACTCCTCTCTCTACTTTTCTCTCTATTATTCTTGTTCTTATATTATTTCATAATATAATGTTTGTTTTTTTCAAAATTTGCACTGAGTTTTGGTCAAACTGTTCGGTTATTTTATAAAATGAACACCCTTTTTTATATATAAATTGGCGTTAGTAATATGCCGATCCATTAATATCTTAAATGATTCTTTTCCAATTTTGTTTACATAACTAGGAGAAGGAACTTAACCAAAAGAACATAACATTGTTTTACATTAAAGCAAATTAGATCGTAATGTGTTACTAAAGTTGCTCGGTTAGTGTTGCTCGCTTCACTTTTAACTTCAAGTCTTCATCGTTTATTTTCTTAATTAAAAATCTCTTTTTCTAAATGAAATAAGGTTTGAGGATATAATTCGATGAATTTTACATCATCAGTCCACAAGATTCTTCATGTAAAAATTAAGTTAACTCCTTTTGAAGTTTTTAAATTAGAAGTTCAAATAATAAATTATAAGAGTCGTGCTTTTATACAGCCTGTTTGATCAAACTTTTTTGGACTAAAAGTGTAGTTTTTTGGCTAAAAATATAGTTTAAAAAATACTTCTGAAAAAAATACTTTTCAAAATAATCTGATTTTAGAATTCTGGCCAACCTATGAATATGTCAAGTAAACATTTTAGTCAAATACAAAAACTTAGAATGGGAAGGTGTGAAATGTAATTAGTGTCGAGGTAGTGGCAAATTCGAAAATAAAGAAGATAAAAAATACCAAATTTAAACGTGGAAAAACCCTTCAAATCGAAGGTAAAAACTATGGGATCACAAAGATCCAAAAAACTCCACTATAACGATAAGAGAGTTATAAAAGTTCTCCAGATTGGCTGCACAATAAGGGCCAAACACGGAGCAACAATAGCAACAAGAACAACAACTAATCAATTGAAGAAAGAGTATAATCCACAAAAACGAAGTTGTTGTTCGAGGCTCTAAATCAGATTCTACGAGTCTCTAAATCCGATCTTCACCGTTCAAATCTAAGATCAGTATGTTATGAACTCTCAGTCAAAACTTTAGCCCGATCCAACGGTTAATGAAACAGAAAACGTAATTTGGATATTGGCTGGTCGAAATAAAAATCTACAACATAACAAATATTTTTCTTCTCTCTTCTCTCTTGACGAAAGCTCTCTCAAAAACCACTCTTATGTTCTTAAGTCTTTTAAAGACTTGTATCAATGAGCATAGAATAATTCTCCAAGGTTGTCCTATTTATAGATCATGAGTGCTATCTCTTAAAGCCAAAACCCACTCAAAATAGGAATAAACCAAATGCAACTTCAAATAGGATTAGAAACCAAAAGAAAATAATATTAGGTCATTGGGTCTTTGGCTGGACAACATGGGCATGTGCCCAACAAACTCCCCCTCCAACCATGGGGCTAAATATATCTTCTAGTAGAGGAACTATTGACAGGCTGTTTTATGCCTGCCAATTTTCTACAAAATTCATATTTATCTGCTACCACCGTCTTTGTCAACATATCCGAAGGATTTTCATCAGTATGTATCTTTTCAACCTCAAATAATTTCTCTTCCACGACCATTCTTATCAAATGATACTTTCTATTTACATGTTTCGTCTTAGAATGAAAAGTGGAGTGCTTGATGAGATGGATAACACTCTGATTATCAAAAAATAAGATGTGCCTTAACTGCTCAAAGCCAAGATCATTAATAAACTCCTTCATCCATAATAGTTCTTTGACACCTTCTATAACAACAATATATTCGGCTTCTATGGTGGATAGAGCTATGCACTTCTGTAGTCTAGATTGTCAAGAAACAGCCCCCCCTACAAAAGTGATCAAATAACCAGAAGTGGATCTTGAATTATCAAGATTGCCTCCTAAATTAGAGTCTGTGTAACAAACAAGTTCAGGCTTGCCATTGCCAAAGCACAACTTCAAATCTGTAGTAACTTTCAAATACCTTAATATCCATTTTACTGCATCCCAATTTTCTTTTCCAGGATTAGAAAGGAATCTACTAACAGTATCAATGGCATGTGCAATATCTAGTCTACTGCAAACCATAGCATACATCAAGCTACCAACGGCAGAAGAGTAGGGAATATAAGACATCTCCTTTTTCTCTTTATCAGTGGATAGACTCTGACTAATACTCAATTTGAAGTGTTTAGCAAGAGGAGTACTAACCACTTTTGCATATGTCATATTGAACCTCTTGAGTACCTTCTCAATGTATTACTTTTGGGAAAGAAATAACTCTATTCTATCTCTGTGTCGGTAGATTTAAATGCCCAAGATTTTCTTTGTTGGCCCCAAGTCCTGCATCGCAAACGATTTGCTCAGCTGCTTCTTAAGGGCTGTAATTCTGGATTTACCCTTTCCAACAATAAGCATGTCATCCATATAAAGTAATAAAATAATAAAATCATCATCAGAGAACTTCTGGAAGAATACATAGTGGTCTAAATAAGTTTTCTTATACTCTTGTTTTTTTATGAAAGATTCAAACTTCAAATATCATTACATTGGAGCTTGTTTCAATCCATACAGGCTCTTTTTCAATTTGCAAACATAATTTTCTTTTCCCTTAGTTACAAAACCCTCAGGTTGCTTTATATAAATCTCATCATCTAATCACCATGAAGAAAAATTAGTCTTGACATCCATCTGCTCAACCTCTAAATCTAGACTTGCAGCTAAGCCTAGAACCAAACGAATAGAAGACATCTTCAAAACAAGGAGAAAATTTCATCAAAGTCAACTCCCTTCTTCTGAACAAATCCTTTAACAACTAACCTCGCCTTGTATCTAGGCGCAGTGGTATGATTATCATACTTTATTTTGAATATCCATTTGTTAGATAAAGCTCTCTTACCTTTCGGAAATTTCACTAACTCATATGTGCCATTCCCATGGAGTGACTTCATCTCATTTTCCATCGCTTTGATCTAGTGATCTTTGTGAGTATCTTGCATAGATTTATCATAATTCTCAGGTTCTCCCATGTCAGTCAAAAGTATATACTCATCAGGAGGACAACGTATAGATTTTTGCTTCTCCCTAGTAGATCTTCCAAGAGAGGTTTCAGGAGCATTCAGAGTAGTTACCTATGCAGGAATTGGTTGCTGGTCAACCACAACTTCATCAACTGGAGCATCCATAACATCTACACCATGATGTTCATTTTGATCTTGATCACTGATGATAGGCTATAATTGCATATTTTAGTCGATTATTACACTCTAATTTACTGCACTTTAGTTGAGTTTGCGCTTTAATCGCTAGTGTTTCGCATTAACAGTGTGTTTTATGCCTTGTAGGTTCCGAGCTATATAGATATTATGGAATGAATTCAAGTGATTTGGAGCTTTGAAGTCTGAGTAAAAGCCTAAGGAATTAAGCGGGGATCGTATTCGAGAGTCAAATTTGATAATTAAGTACGAACGAAGACTCGAGGAGGTATATTGTGTACCATCTAGTAAAATAGACATAACTTTTTGCTCAGAAATCCATTTGGACACCACAATATATGGTTGGAAATCTAACTCAAAGGGATACAACTTTCTTGTTTTACGTTTTTTCAAATTCCAAACAAAATAGGTTGAAAAACTGTAGTTATGGTAGGATTGCGGCAGAACACTGCTGCAAATTCTGAAGGCCACTCTGGCCGGGGTCCTGGCGTAACCACGGTAGGACCGTGGCAGGACACATAAATTTCAGGGATCAAAGTGCAAACCACGGAATTTTAAGCTCTAAACCATATATTAAACGAAGGAGGCCGGCCAAGAAAAGAGAGGAGGGTAGATTTGAGACAGAGATTCGACCTAAGAAGGGAACATATTAGGAGCAAGGCGGAGAATCCTTCTACGAGTTTTTCCTTCCTCTTCCTATTTTTCATTGTTGGTTATGGATTTTTGTATTGTAGTTTTACATACTATTATGAATAGCTAATTTGTTATCTAGAATTTTGATAGAACCTTTTGTAGGATAAGTTCTTGTTATATTTTTATATAATTGAGCCATAGCTTTTCTCTATTTGTTCAACTACGTTTATATTCGATTGATTGAAGAGCACTCAATTAGTTGTGCCTATTTAGTATGTATAACTCGGGAGAGAGTGCATATTTAGGTAATTGTTGAACAACACCACTCACAGAGTATTTGAGGGATCAATAACCGAGGGTTTAAAGGGGGGATTAGGGATAACGAAGTCTTGGGTGCAATCTGAAGTGAGCTGTATTAAAATCCAGATAGCGTAGCTTAGGAGAGTGCATCTACCAAATTGTCGTAATTACTTGGGAGAGATTTACGGTAATAAGAGTGCTCATGATCGGTAGAGAATACTTAGGCGAAATTATAGAAGACATAGCAGGAAGGATTCCGACAATTGGGAAAATCATAACTCTAGACCTCTCTCATCTTTTCTCTAACCCTCAGTATCGTTAGTTATTAATTTACTATTTTAATTTGTTGTTAATTAGTTAAACACAAGAATATTAAATATCTATAAGTTAGGAATTGTTCAAGCTTGTCTTCTTAGCGATCGTGAACAGTTGTAGCTAAACCTTAGTTCTCTGTGGGATTCGACTCCAGACTTGTAAATCGGATTATATTTGCAGTGACCGCTTAGTCCTTTTAATAAGGCGTAGTTGGGCATGATCAATCACTATCTCCATCATTGTCTTGGGTTCCTTCATGTGCAATAGGTGCCTTAGCAATTAAAACTGGATCAATATCAACTAAGCTCACATTACTCTTAGAATCTATCTTCTCAGCTTTTTCAATATCTTCAATAGTTTGGTCTTCAAATAATATTGCATCATGACTCTAATAAATTTATTGTTAACTGGATCATAAATACGATACCCATACTCATCTTAACTATAACCGATAAAGATGCATTGCTTATTTTTGACATCAATTTTCGATCTCTCATCTTTAGGAACATGCACACAAGCTTTACACCATAAACTCTCACGTGATCATAAGAAACATCTTTGGCAAAACCAAACTCTGTTTGGGACATCACAATCCAAAACAACTACAAGAAACAAATTGATAACATTTGCAACAATATTAAGTGCTTCCGCCCAAAAATATATTTGGAAGTTTAGCCTTTGAAAGTAAGCATCTAACTCTCTCAACTCATAGTTCTATTCATCCTCTCTACCAAACCATTCAATTGAGGTATCTTGGGCGGAGTTTTATGATGATGAATTCCTTTTTCCGTGCAATAGTTATCAAAAGGACCGCAATATTCACTACCATTGTCAGTGCGAATACATTTTAATTTCTTCCCCATCTGTCTCTCAGCCAAGGCCTGAAATTCCTTAAACACGCTAAGTACTTGATCTTTAGATTTCAAAGGATATACCCCGAGCTTACGAGAATGATCATCAATGAAGGTCACAAAGTAAAGTGCATCACCTTTTGACTTTGCTTTAAAAGGACCACACAAATCAGAGTGTACTAGCTCCAATAAATCGAGCTTTCTTGAGGAAGGATTGCTATGAAAGAAAACATTTTTCTGTTTGCCAGCTAAATAATGTATGCACCTTTTCAGATTTGCTTGTTTCACTCCAGAAAGCAAATTTTTCTTAGCCAAACACATAATCCTCCTCTCACTCATATGACTCAAGTTTTCGATGCCACAATTCTGACAAAGTATTACTTTTCACCAAATTTGTTGAGTCATTAAGAATAAAGCCATGTTTCACATATAAATAACCATACTTGACTTCTCGAACCACTACTAACGAGCCTCTGGTAAGCTTCCATTGGCCATTAAAGAGGGTATTATGGTAACCTTCATCGTCTAATCTTCCCGCAGAGATCAAATTGAAAGGAAAGCCTGGAGCATTTTCCCCACTTCCAATCGAGTGGTTGTGAGTTCGAGTTTCCCCAAGAGCAAGTTGGTAAGTTCTTGGAGGGAAGGATGCCGGGGGTCTATTTGGAAACAGCCTCTCTACCCAAGATAGGGGTGGGCATATATCGGGTAAAACTGATAACCCGAACCGTTAATTCTTTATTGGATTTATCAGCATTGGGTTATTGGGTTAACGGTTCGGTAACGTGGTAAAAAAAATTATTGGGTTATCGGTTCGGTCTCGGTTTGCATTTTTGTTATTGGGTAAAAACCGAGCCCAATAAGAATGAAGTAATTTACTAATCTACCTTTAAATATACACTAGGGTTTTATTTTACTAATTCCCTTCCCTTTTCAGTTCACTCAGTCTTCAGTCATTAGTCGTCTCTCGTATGTCTCTCTCATTATGTTTCCGCAGCAGCCCCCAACTCCCAACAGTTGATCGCATCGTGTAACGCCAGTGCCTGAGCCTCAACTCTCAAGCTCACCACCAGTTCTCCGCCAGACGCCACGCCAGTGCCCGAGCCTCACCATTTCTTCGCCAGTCACCACGACTCACTCCCTCACTCGTCAATCGCTTCGTGTAAGTTTTGTCTCAAGATTTTTTTGTTTGCGCCTTGTTAATTGTTCTGTTTTGCTCAAGATTTTTGCCTTTGTTTGCTTCTGATTTTTGTCTTTGCTTCTGATTTTTGCCTCTGTTTTCTTTTAAATCAAACTCACAGTGACACAAAAACATGGCTGAAACTCAGTATTTAACTATGTTGTTTAGCGAGTTAAGTTCATCAGTATGATATGGAAAAGTTATGTAAATTGATTTTTCTGTCTCTAATTTATAATGACAGTAAGAAACACATTAGCATCATAGTTCTGCCTCTAATTTACTCACGTGAAGGTGCTTTTAATTTTCAAAGCACTTTTAATTTTCAGCATTCTAACACTTTTAATATTTAGCGTTCATCACTTCTAATTTTAGTTTTATCTTATCGGGTAAACCGATAACCGAACCGATAATGATCAATAACCGATAAGCCGATAACCGATAACTAATATCTTATCGGTTTGGTTATCGGGTTATGATATTTGTAAACCGATAATCGATAGGCAAAACCCATAATTTCCAAAACCGAACCGAACCGAACCGAACCGACTGATGCCCACCCCTAACACAAGGGTAGGGATAAGGTCTGCGTACACACTACCTTCCCTAGATCCCACTAAATAGAATTATACGGGGTTGTTGTTGTTATTGTTTTCCAATAATTAACAATACGAAAACCACAGTTTAATCAAAAGGGGTACTTTTGGAAGTAAAATATAGTAGAGTACCTTATCGGTCCCCTAATTAATCGCTGTCTGTCGTCACGAGAAAGTCTAACCGTTATGAAAACCACGTGCATTTACTGATTTACCCTAGTGGTGGAACTGTTATAAGTCAACTCACATAAAAGTATATGCAAAATAAAAAAGAAGAAAAAAAACGTACAATTATTAAAGTCCAATATCACAAAAACACGTCAATAGCAGTTGATGTTTCTTGACCACGTGAATTTCGTGATCCTACGGTGAGAAAAATACTTTTGGTCCTTCCGAATTTAACACTAAATTCTTTGGACGAAACACAGGAAATTATGATAATATACCTGGACATTAATAAGCAATTAATTGTTATAAGAAAAATCTACGGAATTTATACATAAAATTAGATTGATATGGAGAGTGTTTGGCTAAACATATAAATTGATTAAAATAACTAAAATATATTTTGATTTATTTAAGTGTTTAATCAATATTCAACATGCTTATAAGCAAAAATTATATGTAAATCATAATTTGGGCAGTCCCAGACCCCAACTTTATCTCATGTTTTTGTTCTTTTGACTATTTCGCCAGAAGGTTGTTGGGACTGGCTTAAAGATGGCGGTGCAGCTAATGAACAAGATTGTCAATGGCCTCTTTAGCCAAACTTTTTCCTACCCTAAAAGTATTTTCTTTTTTAAAATACACATCTTCTTTTTTAACTTAATATATTTGGCCAAGTTTTTTTGGAAAAAAAAAATTATTTTAGAAAGAAGTAGAAGTAATTTTATAGTTTCTTTGATCAAGTTTCTAAAATTGCTTATTTTAAAAGTATTTTTTAAAAAAGTACTTTTGTTAAAAATTAGTTTATGTTTGGCTAATCAATTTAAAAAGTAATTTTGAGCAGTAATTAGTGTTTGCCCAAGCTTTTAAAATTATTTCTAAATGTATTTTTTTCAAAAAAGTATTTATGGGGGAGAAGCTACTTTTTTCTGTTTTTCAGGAATTGCTTCTACTTCTACTCAAAACACTTCTTTTTCTTAAAAAAACTTGGCCAAACACCTTAACTTTGGGAAAAAAACACTTTTGGCAAAAAAACTTGGCCAAGCAAGCTATTAGAGAAATTAAAAAAAAGTAACTTCTCAACAGAAGCAGAAACAGTTTTGACTTTTTTTCTTAAAAAAAAAGTACCTTTAGCAAAATATGATATATATCAAAATAAATTTATTTATTTTAAACCTAATACTTAGAGATTATATTATTGAACTCTCTTAATGAATAAATATTTCTTTTATTTTTAGGATAACATTCTAATATGATGACTTTTGAGATGAATGTTTTTATATTTATTAAATAATTTTTTTATATATTTAAATCATCTTGAAAGAATTAAAATACTTTTAGCTTTTATTGTCATTTTTGACTTAAATAAAATGAAAAAAAAGTAAATTATTATCTTTAGTAATAAATATTTGAGATTATTTCTTTATTCATATAATATTAGTTATTAAACAAATCTCTTTACGTCCTTATTTGTAATTTAATATTTAAAAATGTTTTTTGAAAAACTTGGTCAAATATAAATTATTGCTCAAAAATATTTTTAAAATTGATTAACCAAAAACAAACAACTTTTCTCCAAAAATATTTTTTAGAAAAAGCACTTTTAAAATAAGTAGATTTTTTTAACTTGATCAAACAGGCTGTAAAGCAAATTATGTGGGTTAAGATGAATTCATTATTTTTACTAGAATTATGTATAAATGTATATTAACAAATAATATCATATTTAATAAGATACACCTAAATTATATCAACTGATTCTAAATAATAAATTTACATATACAATATTATTTTTATGATAGTTTTGTCACATAAATATTATTTTAATTTTACTTTGTTAGAATTATAAATAAAGATTTGATAAGTCAATAGTATTATAACAAATTGACAAATATATGATCAATTAAAATATTCTTTATGGAATTTTCTTTTGTAACACGTGATACTTACTTTATTCTAACATTAATATTTACAAATGTACACTTTAAACTTAATCAAATTTTAATACATACAGGAGTCAATTTAAAATTTAAGCAATGCTGTTCTTTATATAATTTTAGCATACCGGTAAAGCTGCATTTCAAATTGAAATAAGTTATTAGAGTTTAATAGATCTTAAAATAGAATAAAGAGATTAATACATTTCAATAACAAATTGGTAGAAAGTGAGGATACATGTTAGGATCAAACATTATTTAAAATAAATAAAAATAAATGTAATTTATAGTTCTATTAAATACTTAAAACTCAATCGATCATGAGAGGATCACAAATATTTATTGATTTTTTCAAAGAATTTTTTTAGATAGAGTAATATAAGTACGTATAAAGTTATATATATTCATATGCCAGTATGGTTTAAATTTTTTTTATTTAATAACAAATCAAACCAAACTTAATTTCTTTTTCTAATCTATTTATTTGATTTTCTGATTTGATACGAATTTTCTATTTGGTTTGAACATCTCTAAATAACATGAATGGATGTCTTGGTAGTGACTCCTTCACTGTTTGTGATCTTGAGCTTGGGTAGATTATTAAATCGGCAATAAATTCATGGTCATTCGACAGTGGTCCTTCTTCTTTTTTTTGTTGCTTAAAAGAAAAATATAAATGCAGTACATGCAAAAGCCATATGAGGCCTGTTTTATTGCACATTATTAGAAAAACAATGAAAATAGAAATGTGACTCAGTCGTGACTAAAAAATTGTGATGATTTAATTGAGGGAAATATTATCTCCTTTTTATTGATGGTTAACATAATTGCAAATAGTAGCTCATGTTATGTTTCTAGACATAGTCTTTATCAAGTTAGGAAACTGATGTTGGAATTATGCGCATATGTGACATCCATTTCTTTTACTTCTAAAAAATGCTTTTATTAGAACAACACTTGGGAGCAGTAATGGTCAATTGAATTTCTAAATAGAGACTAATTTCTTTCTGACTTCATTATGTTGATGCGACTTTTCCAAATATATAAAAAGGGTAATGGACGCCTTTTACGATGGCTATGGCATCATAAAAGAAAAAGGACAAAAATGAATGAATGGATGTTGGAAGAAAATTGAAAATGACATAGGTTGGAAAATGAGGCCCTTATTAAGTGTAGTAATTGTTCTGTTATGACGAAATTAAACCTTCGTGACAACCTCTCATAGTTGCCAAGCCCTGGATTGTTGTGCAGTATATTCCTATGATCCCAAATTGATAAATGTTGAAAAATTATTGTTCAATCGCGTCTTCTTTGTCCATCATATAATATGTTCTTTGCAAGCTTGCGTATTATCTCATTAGTACTTGCTATCTCATTGAGTAGTTGCTGTCTTCAATCAACACAAATATCGAGTAACTTCATGCGCTAAAAGACTTCACCCGCCAAGAGAGATGAAAAGAAATAATCTAATGTATTTCTGTTTCTATTAGGATTTGAACCCTAATATCACATAATTTTTACTAATTTTATTGACCGGTAGACTACACTATGGGTGCAAGAATAGCGTTACACTTTTGGAACTCAAATCCTCTCTTTATAAAATGATATTCACCTGTGAGGCGCTGACATCCAATATTTTACACTACTTTGGTTCTGGTTACCTCACTCCTAAGAAAGTAATAAAAAAGTTTAAGTGGTTATTTAGGTGAAAGTTTGTTAGTTGAGGCTATTCAACGATCAGGTTTTGTTAACTGTATTACCTGCAAATGCTCCTAGTTAGGTTTGATGTTGAGTGATATAACATTTCTTAATCAAGGCATATTCCACCCAAACTTTTTAAAAGAAAGCACTCCAGTATTTCTTCTAACCTAACAGATAAAAGCAGACATAGTTAACCCACCCAAGGAACATACTGTCTTCTTTATCTGATCTGCACTTTCTATGTTACGATGGAATAAAGCAAGGTACCAATATATACTATCCATTCATATTTCTCTGGGTTACTATTAAAGGAATGGTTCCAAAACCTAATTTACTTGTAGCTAGCAGAGTAAAAAAAGAGTAGATATAAGTAGCAGAAGATGACATGAACTTTTGTAATTCATATAAAGTATTTTATAGACATCTTAGGCTAGTATGACATGTAAACAAGCAAATAAAACTAAAGTAAGATCATGGCAACTGAGACTTCTCTTTCCAACTATACTCTTCTATATTGTATGGAGCATAGGCTACTTTAAGCTCTACATAGAATACAACCTTTTTCTTCAACCTTCCACTTGCAAGTTACATCAGCAGCTGGAGGCATCAGGCAGATAATACCATCACGACGTTTCGACAGTCATCCTCCAAGGTTCTGTCTGCAATTGTACACTCAGATTTTCGAATGAACAAAACGACCAATTGGTCCCAGTTACACGGGGATCCATGCTCCATTGCTCTTAGACTATCCTTCTGCCAACTTAATCTGAGCTGAACATAGAAGTTTAGATCTTTTGATAGCAATGATTTATGAGCTTCTAATGAAAGTCTAAGCAAGTCAGCATCAGTACCTCTGTTGACTAAGACCGTGGAGATAAAGCTTCATCTTTAATGCATGAAGGTTTTTTTGCATTGTAGTAAAAGTATGCTATCATTTGAACTAAGTCTTCAGCTGTTCGAATGTCTGCATAGATTTATTCAAAGTTGCAAAGTAAACAACCATCCGACGGTACAATGATATATGGTGAAGTATTAGCTGAAGACTCAACTCAACTCAACTCAACAACCTAGTGAGATCCCACTTGTGGGATCTAGGGAGGGTAGTGTGTACGCAGACCTTACCCCTACTCCGGAGGAGTAGAGAGGCTGTTTCCAGTTGACCCTCAGCTCAAGAAAGAAAGAGACAATGTATCAGTAGCAGCAAAGGAATCTTAACATATAAGACCAGCAACGCAATAACCAGAAAATAAAGCAATATATCAAAGTAGTGAGAGAATATGTGAGAAGTACCTTTTTCTCTGTACAGTATTAGCTGAAGAGATTACAATATATCAAAGTAGTGAGAGAATATGTGAGAAGTACCTTTTTCTCTGTACAGTATCCTATTTCCTCGTAAAAACAATATTTGTGGACATTCTTTAACTTTAAGAGCATAGGCTAGATCCCTCTCAATATTTATGTCAATCTTCACAGTCTACACCAAATAATTAGGGGGAAGGTAAGTTAAGAGTGTTCACTATTGGACAATGTAAGGACAAGTGATTATGTTTCACAAACCCGAGGAGGCAAGCGCTCTTTGTTACTCCAGTACACCTTGGCTGCTTTCTCTAGCTCCTTAAGAGCTTTCCAATTGTCACTAGCCCTGCGTCGTTATGAAAATGTTTCAGAAATCACAGAAGATTTGCATATTGCCTATTGCATCTCTAAGAACTACAACTAGTAAATAAAACAAGATTCACTTGCCGATTGTATCTCTCGAAAACAAGAACAATGAGGGGGCTGGGATGAAAAGCAAAGCTCTCCCACTCTAGGCAATTGATTTCCTTCACCCAACAATCATCAATCTCCCCCTCCCAATCGATCTCAACTCCATCTTCTCCTACTACGTTTTTTATTGGATGCTTGTCAAAATACTCTGATGCTCTAATTCCCCATCCAACATCTGCATCTAGAGGCCAATCTGGATCATCCTCCTCAACGATCATTTTCTTTTCTTTCATATCCCTGCTGTTGTCATCTTCATCTTCACTACTTAGATCAGAATCAGTGTCATCATCAACCCTATCTTTGAGGATATTCTCAGTATCTTCCATTATTTCGGAGTTCTGCTCCCGGATAGAAGCAAATGTCTTTTCGAGTGAATCACGAACAAAATCCTCAACTGCAGCTGCTTCGCTCCTGCGGCCACGTCTTGGCTTTTTAGGGATTGTTGCAGGGAAGATCTTGACGGGATCTTTGTCTTCATTAAGAGAAACTTTGCTTTCGCTGGACCTTGTAACTTTCCTAGGCCTTGAACCAGAGTTATGCTTAGGATCAGGCACATGTTCCCCTTCGGACTTTCTTGAATTGGCAAAGCAAGTCAGACGTTTCAAAGGAGACGGTAATAGGTAGTTAGCAAAAGAGCAAGAACTACCCTGTTGCTCTGCTTTGGGAGCAGAGAGTGGTGAAATTGCACAAAAGTTGAGACTCAATGCAGAATGGATGACCATTTTCTCTTGCTTAAATACTCTGCTGGGAGGATTAAAAACTCTATGATGGATAACTCCTGAACAAGAAACCTATTGACCCACCAAAATTACGAGCACATATCAAACTCTTTGCGCACAAAACGCAAGATTGAAAACATAAAAGACTATAGACTCGATCATTCACAAGATAGTATTATGCACATATTAATTAAAAGATAAATGGAAAAAGGAGAAAGTAGACTAGCATTACATTCAAAGTTAACAATAGCAACTTTTGTGCTATAGCTACGTTCCAGGAAGCTAGTAACAGAAGGTGTAGCAGCCATAGTATTGATGTTGAGCATACTACTAACTGTCTTGAAGTTTCAATCTCTTTATTAACAGAAGAAATTAAGAGCATGATCATCAAAACGCTATAAACAGAAAAGGTAAAGGAACTACTGACGGGGAGCAGGGCGGACCGAACCTTTAAAAACATCTAATACCCAGAATCAGTGATATACATATACTTATACATGTACTAGATGCACATGTACATGTAATCCTGCACATTCTACACACACACACATATCTGCCTTTGGCTACAGTTAAAGGCTATGTTTTTGACGCACTAGAGGTTGAAAGTCTAACGAGCAAAGAATCAAACAAGTGGTGTGCACAAGTCATCAGACTATTCTAGCATTTCTATTGCAATCGAGGGTACTTTAATTATGTATATAACTTCATGAAGATACGAATGGCAAGAAACAACAGCAATTAGTGCTTAATAAATCTGAGAATCGAAGTTTGTAATAAAACATACCAAGCACATTGTTACGATGTTACCTACCAAAATACTACTAAAAGGCTAGAAAGATAAAGGGACTACCTGAGAAAGAATAAGCTTAATCTGAGTATTCTATTGTCCAGTTCCTGCTTTAATCCTATAAGAAATAAGTTTAGTCACTTCTTATCGAAATTGCACCGTATGAGTTCGAGAAGAGGGGAGAGCAAAGGAGGAAGAAGAACCACTATGGATTTGCTCTCTTTGAAAGAAAAGGAGGAGCTACCCAGAAGAGAATATAACAAAATGGCCCCTTATCTTTGGGTAGTTTCAAAATGGTCATCTAAATTAGATAAAAGTGATCACTTTTGGTTCCAATTAAATATTCTATCATTTTACCGCTAGCATTCCATGATAAGAGGGGATTGCTACGATGGTAAGCAACCCCCACTTCCAAAGGTTGTGAGTTCGAGTCTCTCCAAGAGCAAGGTAGTAAGTTCTTGGAGGGAAGGATGCCGGGGGTCTATTTGGAAACAGCCTCTCTACCCCAGGGTAGAGATAAGGTCTGCGTACATACTACCCTCCCCAAACCTCACTATGTGGGATTATACTGGGTTGTTATTGTTGTTTACCGCTAGCATACCCATAACAGAAATACAAACTCCTAAAAGAAAAGATTCCTTCACTAAATTATCCTTAATTAATTGTTACCTTGACACATTGAAATATGTAAATAAGAACAAATTTTATCAAAATAAAATTAATTCATTCTTAATTACGTAAATAAACACTTATTATGGACGATATGCAATAGCTTCACATTATTCGAAATTTGGAGTCGAATTGATTCCTTATGAGCTATGAGACAAAGGGACTTGTTCGAGTTCAAGTTGCAGATCAAGTGAAAACATTACATGTGAATCAGCATTTCAAGATCAGTAAATAAGAAGAAAAAAAAGAGGATACAGAATGCAACATCATTTATGCTTTTGAGGAGTAACAATTGTTGAGCACTTTTTAATCTAAACATCAAAATACAAAATTCAATCTGATTAAGAGCTCCATCACCATCCATATCTCCTTCTGTAATCATATTGTTTAACTCCTCTTCACTGAAATCTTGCAACCCCAGTAACGCAGAGTTCTTCTTTAGGCTATCAAGTGTGATCACTCCCTTGTCACCATCCATTAAAATTCTGTACCCTTTGCATAGCTCGTTCATCAGTCCATCTCCTTCTAGTTTTTTGGCCATAATTGGCAACAAATCTTGAAATTCTAAATGCACCATCTTTGCTTTTCCTGCTTCCATTTTAGCCCAATGACAAAAGCCAAACGTGGTGCTTGTTGCAGATTTAATGAGTGGATATGTATAGCATGGATGCAATATCTTCTTAAGGAAGTTTTCTGGTGAATATTTTATTTTCTTGGAAAGCCATATCCCAATCCAAGACTAAGTCAGGCGAGGAATTTCTCTACTATTTCTTACAACTTGCGTTCAAAGGATCTTTGCTTGTTTGCAAGTTCTATTTCAGACTTGGTCAGTCTTTCCATTCGTCAAAATGCCTTACAAAAGGAATTTTCAATGACGTCTGGACGGCAGTCATTTTTCATGAAATTTATTCTATTAGAAAATGTTTAAAGTGTAGTTAGGTAAGTGAAAAATTCGAAAAATATATATATCAAAGATCATTATTATTACCAAATTGGAGAGTGTTCTCATGAAATTTGTAAGTTCTAAAGATTATAATAATGTCCAAATGTTCGACGAAGCAAATATTATGAAGTTAAATATTATATTTAGGGGTGTACAAATCGAATCGAAAAATCGTATTAAATTGATTAAAAAACTTGACTAAGTTTGATTTGACTTGGTTTGATATTAAGTAAACAAAAACCGAATCAAACTAACATATTAATATATAATTTTTATATATACTTTTAAGATTTTATATAGATTTTTTTTAAAAATAACTAGTATATTTGGGATTTCCTTGTAAGATATAATACATACGAAGTGCTCCATATTTATTAACCTCAATGATAGGTTGTATGATCACTTTCTTATCAAGTGTTACTGAAATATGTCAATCTCTTTATTTTTTTATATTCATATCATATGTTAAGATCTATTAAATTCTTATATATTTTTCGTATGTGAAATGATTAATATTATTTAGGTATCATATTGATTTTTATGTTTAATTACTAAATTCGGTAAGTAACCTCCACTTCCAATAAAGAGTTTGTGAGTTCGAGTCTGCGAAAGAGCAATGCAGGAAGTTCTTGGAGGGAAGGATGCCGATGGTCTATTTGGAAACAACCTTTCTATTCCAGGGTAAGAGTAAAGTCTGTGCATATTATCCTCTCCAGACACCACTAAGTGAGATTATACTGGGTTGTTGTTATTATTGTTACTAAATTCGATTTAACCTTGAAAGTGTACAACAAGAAAAACTGATATACAAAATGTAACTATTATGTGTTACTAAAAAAATTCTCCCATAAAAACATTTTAATAAATAATATGTTTGTCAACTTTTTATATTTTTACTAAACATATATTTTTTTTTTAAAAATCCGATAAAACCAAATCAATCCAAATCGATTTAGTTCGTTTGATTTGATTTTGATATTAAAACTAATTCGGTCCACGTATACCTCTAGTTACAGTGCTAAGGAAAATAACTTATTTCTCATTTTTGATGAAAAATATTTTCCTTGGGAAACATCTTCTACGAAAATAACTTTTTCAATAGGAAATAGTGACTTCCATTATATATTTTTAGCATATCTTATTAATAATAATAATAATAATAATAATAATAATAATAATAATAATAATAATAATATTATTTTTTAGAGTCAATATGATAGCCAAGAAGGACCGTCGTCTCCTTTTCCCAGCGTCCATTTAATCGATGAATTGGAAAGTCAGCTCTAATAATCTTCTATTCCCACAAAGTCACTTACCCAGATAGGACCATTGGAGGAACTGGTCAGTCAAAGTTGTACTAGTGTCCCGCTATCTTTCGTTTTTGGATTCTTCTTTTTTCTCCA
Source organism: Nicotiana benthamiana (assembly GCA_034376525.1). Classification (NCBI taxonomy): domain Eukaryota; kingdom Viridiplantae; phylum Streptophyta; class Magnoliopsida; order Solanales; family Solanaceae; genus Nicotiana; species Nicotiana benthamiana. The sequence continues at coordinate 126,921,262 of CM067324.1, read as the reverse complement.
TTTTCCTTTACTTTTTTATTCTATTAATTTCCAAAGCATAATTGGCTTGATGTTCGTGGAAAGGATGATTGCAGTAGATTGATAGTAGGGGTGGCAAACGGTCGGGTCGGGTTGGGTCATGTCGTGTCGGATATGAGCAGGTCAAAAATAGGGAATTCAAAAAATGAATAGATTATCTGACCCTATCTATATTCGGGAGGGGATAAAAGATGAGTTATCTAGCAGACAATATGGCTTCTTGAATATGATCTCACAAACTTGAGGAACCACCAGATTTTATAAATGTATAAGTTAAACACCTAGTTATCTATTGATTATTCATTTGATTAACTATTTTCTAAGTGGATAATATGGTTCTTATACATATTGGATCTGTTTTGAAAAAATTTATTATTCAATCCATTTTTAATGGATATTATGGCTATTTTCTTTTAACCAGTTTGCCACCTCTAATTGGTAGTCAAGTAAAATTTATCTAACCGTGATGATTCTTTTGAATATTACAGAGAATTGATATAACCAATACCAACTAATTTGAGATTAAAATACTTGATTAAATTGATTGATCACATTGAAAATAATCAGGGGAATCGAATTTGAGATCCAACATTTTCTTGTCAGGTATTCCACCATTAAAATACTTGATTAAATTAATCTAAGAATTGTGTTATTCCACCATCTAACTTAATTGGCTAGTAGTAGCACATAGCATTCACCCTTTTTAGCTGTGTGGTTTTAGATATTTCCTATTCATTTTTACTCAATCTCCAACGAAAACGTTGAAGTGGAGATTTTTCAATTTAAGAATTAGTAGAACATGTAAAATTAATAGAACATTTTTACATTTTGTGTCTTTGTTTTTGTTGTTGTTGTTGTTGTTGTTGTTATTGTTGGTTGCTTCCTTTTTTCCTTGAACCCAGGATCTACCGGAAACATGTTCTCTGCCTTCACAAGGTAGGGGTAAGGTATGCATACATATTACCTTCCTAGGTCCTACTTGTCAAATTACACTAGGTTTGTTGTTATTGCTGTTTTTATCATATATGAATTTCATTCGAGGGGGGAATTGCTGTTTTGACGATTAGCAGTTGCTTGAAAAAGCAATCGACAAGATTTATAAACAGGAACTCCTTTGGGATCATATGAAATAGAATAAAGCAGAAGTAGTTTAACAAATTACTCTGTGCAGGAGATTCATTACCAAGATCTCCAGCAGTTTTTGGATTTTTCTGAAGCAGTGTCAGGAAGGGTATTTGGTGGAGTGACTGGAATTATTAGTTTGTCAAAATTATTATATTCAAGTGGAAGGATACCAGTTTGATGACTTTTATCAATTGCATATTTTCGTTTGTGGAATTTTCAAATATTTGGACTTTGGTGGTTCATCAGATGGGAAAGTTTGGTTGTATTACTGGTTTGGTGGAATATTCAAAGACTCTTTTTTTATTTTGTTTTCTTCTTCTTCTTTTATGAGATGATCAGATAAGCACATTGATACCAATTTATAAACATTTGAATGTTCGTTTGAGTGTCCATCTCTTCCCCTGACTTGTCAATATTCTTTCAAAACAGGTACTAGGGAATGAAGATATTGTTGGTTGATTTAGTTCTCTTGTTTTTGTACTTTTATGTAGTTAGCTGCAATAGTAGTCGTTCACAAGCGTTGTTGCCTGGCCATTTCCTTTCCTTTTCTGCAGGAGATACATTAGTATCCAAACTAGGGAAGTTTGAACTTGGTTTCTTCAGTTCAGGTAATTGCGATAAGCTCTTTATTGGTATATGGTATTCAAATATAAAAACCAAAACTGTGGCTTGGATAGCAAATAGGGACAACCCCATTCGTCCTCCATTCAATAATTCTCATCTAGAGCTGACTGATGGAAACCTACAACTATTGGATACACTTAAACAAAGAGTTTGGAGTACTAATGTATCCATAGCTTCAAAAGAAGATGTCAATAGGGCAGTACTTGTTGACTCTGGAAATTTAGTTTTGACAAATGCCATCGAGATAAAGTGGCAGAATTTTGATTATCCAACAGATACAAGGCTTCCTGGTGCAACAACAACAACAACCCAGTATAATCCACTTAGTGGGGTCTGGGGAGGGTAGTGTGTACGCAGACCTTACCCCTATCCTTGGGTAGAGAGGCTGTTTCCAAATAGACCCCTGCATCCTTCCCTCCAAGAACTTCCCACCTTGCTCTTGGGGAGACTCGAACTCACAACCTCTCAGTTGGAAGTGGGAGTTGCTTACCATCAGAGCAACCCCTCTTGTCTTATATTGCTTGTTCATTCTGCCCTTCCTAAACACAGGTTTACAATCTGGTTAGCAGCTCACCAAAGGCTACCTACAATAGAGAGGCTTCAACATATGGGAATTCACATTCCAACCTCATGTGTATTTTGCCAACTCTTTGAAGAAGAATTCAATCATCTATTCTTTGAATGTGCTAATACTAACAGAATATGGTGTAGAATTCTAAAGTGGCTGGGGTACATAAGGACCATTAGATGCTGGGAAGATGAGTTGAAATGGATATGTAGTCAAGTCAAGAGTAAAAACTGTCGAAAGGCCATTACTGCCACAGCATTTGTGACCACAGTTGCAATCCTATGGAGAAGTCGAAATGCAATCAGATTTGAAGCCAAGAGATTTGATGAAGATCATTGTTGCAAGGAGATATCAGTTTTAATTCATGCAAAAAATAGGAATAGGTGGAAGAATGAGCTTCAGCTGCTCAATTCTTACCCTTAGATTAGTCTGCTCAATCATTGTAAATGAATAGAAGAAATTAGAGTGAGATAGGGGGCAATACTGTATAGATATGTAGTAGAAGTCCATACTACTACCATTGAACTACATTGTATATTTGTTTTTGATATTAATACAAAGTCAGTTAAGCTAAAAAAAAAAAAATATTACCAAAAACCAAGATAGCCGCGAAAGCTCAAAGTACTACAAAGAACCAGAGGGGAAATTAAGTTAATAGGATAAACGAGGCCTATGCCGATGGTTGTTTATGCCCATGAAGGTCGGCTCTCAGTTGCAATATCATTCTTGATCCACTTCTGGATCCTTTTCACAACAAAGAAATACTGGAATGCTAAGAGCAAGAACACACTCCAGAAACTTACTTCTTGGAGGAATCTGAATGATCCGGCTACAGGAAAGTACTCTTTGCAATTAGACCAGAATCAAAATGGTGAGTTAGTACTACTAGATATCCGCGGGGAAAACTGGAGGAGTGGGCCTTGGGACGAAAGAGGGTTTGCTTCTCTAGCTGAAAGAAAGGGTGTATTCAACTTCAGCTATGATCCAACTAAAGATAGTAAATATATTACTTACAATGTCTTGGTGAATCTGACATTTCTTGAATTGTCCTAGACTCTCAAGGGTTGATGGGTGGATGGTTCTGGTCCAAAGATCATCAGAAGTGGCAGTTAGTGTTTTCTGGACCTGCTGATTTTTGTGACCGAATATATCTGTGGTTCTTTTGGGCCTTGGGACGAAAGAGGGTTTGCTTCTCTAACTGAAAGAAAGGGTGTATTCAACTTCAGCTATGATCCAACTAAAGATAGTAAATATATTACTTACAATGTCTTGGTGAATCTGACATTTCTTGAATTGTCCTAGACTCTCAAGGGTTGATGGGTGGATGGTTCTGGTCCAAAGATCATCAGAAGTGGCAGTTAGTGTTTTCTGGACCTGCTGATTTTTGTGACCGAATAAATATCTGTGGTTCTTTTGGAATTTGTGACATAACTTCTGCTCCACCCTGTGAATGTTTACAAGGTTATGAGCCAAAGTATAAATTAGACTGGGATATTAATGACTATTCTGGTGGGTGTGTGAGAAACACTCCAATGCAGTGTGGCAGCAAAAACGTAGGTTTTGACCGTATACAAAATGTATAACTTCCTGCGTCATCTGAATCAATCCTACTGGGGAATAATCAGATCTGTGAATATATATGTTCGTCTAATTGCTCGTGTAATGCTTATGCTAACAGTAGCGGTGGACAGTGCTTATTATGGAATGGCCATCTGTTCGATCTGAAAAGATTACCTAACAATTCAAGTCAAGTAGAGTTCAACCTTAAGCTTTTTGAGAGCTCCAACAGAGGTTAGCTGCTTCCAAGCTGTATCTTCAAGCTGTATCTCGTTCTAATGTTGTGCTTCCCTTTAACTGAAAAAAATGGTATTTTCCTCCTTTCTTGATCTGCCTTATTGTTAGGAAAGAAGAAACCACTGTTGGTAGCACTAGCAGCATCTATCACTTCAGCAATATTTGTCTGTGGTACATGCTGTTACTTTCTATGGAGAAGAAATCTCAGGGAAAAAGGTACATCTCTTTCTTTTAGCATCTATCTCTGTGCTTTATGAGCATACTCCGTGTTCGTTGGCAAATCCAAATCTTTATACGTGTAGTCTACTCTCATTAACAGATTCTAATCTTTTTTGGATGTCGTTAATTTTCGTGTGACATTCTAGTTCTTTATGATTGCAGGTTGAATGGCTTAAGTCAATTCTACCTGACATAACTGCAGGGGGTCTATCAAAATTTAGCTTTGGTTTAGTTGATCATGGAAAGGAAACTGTATTCTCATTTTCAATGACAATAATGGACTAAATAAAAAGTTAAAACTGCGTATTTTCGGCTTCTTCTAAACTAATCTATACCCTTACCTTATTTCAGGGATTTTGAGAAAGAAAAAGTTCAGGGAAATGTTACTTTCTGAGTCAGCAACTAACTTGGCAAAACCTGGACATTCCAGTAATAAGGAACAAGAAAAGAAAAGTGACATGGAACTGAAGTTCTTTGAATTACATGACCTGAATGTTGCGACTGACAATTTTTCGCTCGACATTAAGCTCGGAGAAGGAGGTTTTGGGGCTGTTTTTAAGGTATTGCTACTACATGAGAGAATATATTAACAACCTGAATATCTGCAACATCAAAATCTCCTCACGCTTAAGGAACATGGAAAAAGCCCCTCTTGAAATGACCAGATGTCGTACTGGTTTAAATTTACTGTCTTTTTCATATTGAGTTTTCAAGGTGTGATAAATTAGTAGTTTGCTATTTCTAGGGTCAATTACCAGAGTGAAAAGGCTATCAACTCAATCAAGGCAAGGTATAAGTGAATTCAAAACTGAGGCCCTTCTCATTGCAAAACTCCAACACAGAAATCTTGGTAGGTTCTTTGGCTGCTGTGTAGAAGACGAGGAGAAAATGTTTGATATATGAATACATGCCAAACAAAAGTCTAGACTATTTCATATTTGGTATGATTACTTATCACCTGATTTTGTGTTAACTCTTTCCTCCTGTCAAATAGTGCTTACTGGATAAATTTGATACGAACCACTTAGACGAGAGCAGGAAGTCGTTGCTTGATTGAAAAAAGCGGCATGAAATCATTATTGGAATAGCTAGAGGGATACTCTATCTTCATCAGGACTCAAGACTGAAAATAATACACCGTGATCTGAAAGCCAGCAACATTCTTTTGGATGAAGATATGAACCCCAAGATATCTGATTTTGGTACTGCTAGAATATTTAGTGGAAACCAAAATGAAGCTAAGACTCTTCGAGTTGTTGGAACATAGTAAGCAAACAAATACTAGGAAGGCTTTTCCATCACATCCTTACCATTTACCAATACGTTGCATACTCATTATAACCCCTTTTCTGTGTAGTGCCTATATGTCACCTGAATATGCTCTAGCTGGTCTTTTCTCAGTAAAATCTGATGTCTTTAGCTTTGGTGTTATGGTATTGGAGGTCATTAGTGGAAAAAAGAACAGGATATCTTATAACAGTGATTCCCCTCCAAATTTGATACGGCAGGTAAATTTTAAAGATGCAAGCATTTGAATCTTTATCTAATGACTAAAAATCAATATTCATTTCAATGAACTGCTGCTTCCCAACCGAGAGGTTGTGAGTTCGAGTCTCCCCAAGAGCAATGTGGGAAATTGTTGGAGGGAAGGATGCCGGGGGTCTATTTGGAAATAGCCTCTCTACCCCAGGGTAGGGGTAAGGTCTGCGTACATACTACCCTCCCCAGACCCCACTAAGTGGGATTATACTGGGTTGTTGTTGTTGTTGTTGTTGTTGAACTGCTGCTTCAGGCCTGGGAACTGTGGAATGATGGTATGGGCTTTGAGCTGATAGAGCCAACAATAGTTGATTCTTGTACCAATGAGGAAGCAATACGCTGTATTCAAATAGGACTATTGTGTTTGCAAATCGATGCAGCAGACAGACCAACCATGTCATCAATTCTGTTCATGCTAAGTAATGAGGGCACGGTTCCATCGCCGAAGCAGCCCTTGATTACCCTTACCTCAGACTCGATTCCTATGGAAATAACATCATCTTCGATTTATGAGGTGACAATTACTGCACCTGATGTTCGTTGGTTGTCTCATTTGTTTATGTATTTCATGTTATCTGTTGATCAAATGTTTCAAGCTGTCACTACTTCCTAAAGCATGAGGTAATCTTTCATGACTCGATGCAGTAAATTAGAATAGAATTTGATATTATAAATGATTGTACTTTGACAACTGCTCATCAAAGCAAAGAATGACATATTACTTTGATTTCAGGCACAAAGAGAGATTGAAACTACAACGTTCTTATATCATGAATTTACCTTTATTGTTATACTTGATTTATATAGCTATCTCATAATCCTTTTTCAAATAAATAAGGTAAAATATATAAGTTACCACCTGACCTATGACCCAAATCTCCCTTACACACTTTCTGTGAACGGTAATAACATTACACATGCAACCTTTCGAAAGTGTATCTAGTACACACCACATTTGACAGATGGTGCGGCGTGCTTTACACCTAAAAGAGGCTGGTGAATGTAGAACTTTTGGGTCTTAATTATTACTTAAATGCCATGTGTCCAGCCTTTTTTACTTTTGAACTTTTTTTGAGTTAATTATTATTTTGTCTACTTTTAATTATTTCATCTCCAAATAATTTGGTCCCTTTTCCACCCCTACCACCCCACCCGTTTTCCTCTTCCCCTGGCCACCCATTTTGTCTTCTCCATAAATTAAACTCTAAAAACACAACAATAATTGAAGAGCTAGATCCAAGTTCTAAATTATTTGTCATCTCCTCCTAGATTTAACCTTTTCATATCTGCTAATGAATCAATGATTGGTTTCTCTATTTGTTTCCATAATTTTGTTTCCAGATCTGTTGATTCTTTCTTTGACTTCAAAAATCTATTTTTTAATTACATTTTGTGTGAAAAAGGGGACTATAGTGTTTGCGGGTTTCGCCCTAAAATTAATAACGGTAGTGGTGCTGTTATGAAAGTGGTGATTTTAATAAAGAAAAACACTTTTTTTAGAAGAAGATGGATATCTTTAGCTCTTATTCATCTCTAAGAGTCAAGCTCCATTGGCAATAGTGAGAAAATAGGACACGATGCTGCTAACTATGGAGTTAATGGTGGAAAGTCAATGATAGGGTTGTGATTTGCGGAGAAGATGACTAAGTGGGGTGCGGATGGGGGGTGGGGGGTGGGAGGGAGTTAAAAGCGGGAAAGGGGGATTTTTTAAATTTTTTTCTTGTTTTAAATAATAAATTTTAATTATGGTGTGAATTAGGTATTTTATTGTATTTTGGCACATGTAACAATATTATTGGTACGTGATAGTACACATATTTTAAAAAGATGGTCAACAAAAAAATGGTGTGTACTAGATACACTTTAAAAAGGTTGCGTGTGTAATGTTATTATCGTTCACAGAAAATGTGTAAGGGGGATTTGGGCCATAGGTCGGGTGACAACTTATGTATTCGCCAATAAATAAATAAATATATATCTATCTCATAATCTTACTACAAAACAAAAGTCAAAATCTTAAAGCAACGCTTCAAAATATTACTTACCTATTGTATAAGTTGCTCGGGCATGGGTGCAGATGTTCGATATGGGTGCGGATCTAGAGGTCGGAACCCTCGAGATGTAAATTTTAAGATTTGGGGATACAATCCTAATACGGATACTGGTGAGGGAATCCGACTAAAAATAATTCAAATAAATAAAAATATCTCTAAATTATGAGAAATTTTGTGGAACACTTACGTATAGCTTGTAAAATGTGGATTTCTTTTTTATTCTCAAGTTGTAGATAAGTAAATGATTGATTTCCTAGGCAAGGTATACTATTTTCTTCAAATATACCCTAATTTTGGTTCTGATTTCGGGAATAAAATCGTATCTTGTCTCACATTTTTTCGTCCGTCGGGGTCAAAGTACTAATAGGGCCCTTTAATTCACAGATAGTGGGGTTAAACCATTAAACTTGCTGTTTCCCCTACTATTAGACCATTAATGAGCTGTTTTCAGAATGGTCTCCCTATTTCCAAATATGAATCTCAAAAAGAGAACATAGTACAGAAAAAAAAAAAAGAACACTGTATTTTTTCCAAAATAGGTGTCAAATACAATATTGAATCCAGCAATTCATTCATGATTCTGTAGAACCAAATGTTTCGGGGTTAAACCTTATCTGATATGCATGAAACAATTATAAGTACAGTTTAATATGTATTTCAGAATCCACTCTCTAATTGAGAATCCACAATGTTATATCTGGATCCATCACTGGTAAATGCTAAACATAAACTCTAGCGACCATGAATTTTAGTAATAGACATGTCATTAACAGATGTTCCTATACTTGCTGATGTAGACGGTGTAACTGAACCATAATTCTGTGATCTGAATATAAAGCTAGGTTCTTTAGGGAAAGGAAGTTTGGTTTCATTGCACAACATGAAGACCACTTCCGACATGGTTGGTCTGTCATCTACAAATGATTGTACACACAAAAGGCCGATGTGGATGCATCTCAAAACTTCACAAGCTTCATATGAGTCCCCTAACAATGGATCAACAACATCTAAAGCTTTGTCATTCTTCCAACAATCCCAAACCTAAAACAGAAACGCCAAAATGCACCAAAGTCAACATTTCGATCAATTCCTGCCCTATAAGAGAAACTATAACACCCTAACGAAGCAACTCAAGCTAAAAGTGGAAATTCCGAAGTATAGTTTATGTCTAAGGCCATTGTGAAGTAATATAGGTGATCTCTTGATTTTTGTAGCATATATATGTTGTAGAATGAACTTACATATCCAGCTAAATGTTGAGATTTCTCCTGATCATACTGAGAGTTGTTCTTTCTGCCAGTAATAATCTCCAAACACAGAACCCCGAAACTGAAGACATCAGATTTCGCTGAAAATTGCCCTACCATTGCATATTCAGGTGACATATAGCCACTGCGACCAATCAAGCAATGTCAAGATTTATATTTTAAAACTCAAATGAACACATCTAACAGAACTCTCATATGTGTATGCACAAAACTTGAAACACTCACTACGTTCCAACAACTCGATTTGTGTTTGCTTCAACTTGGTCAACTCCAAAAATTCTGGCCATTCCAAAGTCTGATATTTTTGGTTGCATGGAGGCATCTAGTAAAACATTGCTTGCTTTTAGATCTCTGTGTATAATTCTCAATCTAGAATCTTGGTGGAGATATAACATTCCTCGTGCAATCCCATGGATGATTTCACACCGTTTCCCCCAATCCAACAAAGACCCTTTTGTTTTATCTAGAACACAGTTTGAAAGTTTATGCATGAGCAATCCATTAGGATTTAGGAAAACACAAGCATTCAAGCAGTACTCGTTAATTAACAGTAAACATGTAAAGTTTGGTGGTCAAATTAAGAATTTCAAGTCCTGGAAATGTTCTTACCAAAAATAAAACTATCCAAGGATTTGTTTGGCAAGTATTCATAAACCAACATCTTCTCTCCTAGTTGACTACAACATCCTAAAAGCCTCACAAGATTTCTATGCTGGAGTCTTGCAATTAGTGTGACTTCGTTTCTGAACTCCTTTGCTCCTTGCCCTGAAGTTACTGAAAGTCTTTTGACAGCTATTACCTGTCCATCTTTCAGGTGACCCTGAAATATTGAATCCAAGATTATTATTTGGTAAACTTGGCTTACTACAACAATTTAGTAATCCTAAACTGTAGCCTCCTATAAAGATCATGTTGGTTGAAAGGCATTCAAACATATTTGGGAGTCGTTACCTTGTATACGCTACCAAACCCTCCTTCACCAAGTTTGTTAGCAACAGAGAAGTTATCAGTTGCATTACTTATTGTGCTTAGGTCAAAGATTGAGATTTCTGTTTGTTCACTTCCATCCATGGATTCACAGGATGCTAAACTTTTGTTCAATGTATTCGAATGGCTCTTCTTATCTGTACATCAGCAAACACAGATTAGGATCTAATGCAATTTGCAATTACACCACAGTTTTCATGTACTTCTAAGGTAATAACATAAAGTGAGGAGAATTAAACACAATGTGGTATAGCGGCTGCTCAGATGCTGAAAATATTTGACCAAGCGTGGTATTGAATACTATCCTTACCTTTTCTTCTTTTACTAATCACCAAAAAATATGCCAATAAGAGTCCAACAATTATTGCTGCAGCAGACCCTACTATAATTGCTGTCATTAGTTTCCTGTGATTGTTATCTGGGTTCTTGGAGAATTGTGCTGAAAGGAATGAAAAATGAAAACTTTATATGAACACCACGGCTAGATACTATGTATAATATGGATTTAATTACACATATTTAAGTTAAATCCTTACCTAGATCAGATGCAGAGGCTCTGCTATAGAAATCTTGGCCCCCATCTGTAAATTGCTTTATGTCTCTCAACTCACCATACCAAGTGATACACCCACTTCCCCCTTCACTAATATTAGCACTTGCATAGGCTGTGCAGGAACAATTTTTCAGACAGAAATGTTCACATTCCTTCAACCCCATGCTTTTGTTCATCAGAGCTGTATCTATATCCGGGATTTTCACGTGACTCAACTTAACAAACCCTTCACCACTATTGCACACATTTTCATCTTTCTTCCTCGAGCATCCATGGGAGCCATCTCTCAAGTACCATTGTCGGCTTAGCCTTGGCTCGTATCCTGGAAGACAACTACATTCAAATTCACCCAAATTGAACAAATTGCAATTGCTAAATGCTCCACAATGTTCATAATTGTCACATGAGTCCTTCGGTGCAAACCAAAATTGCACCCATTTCTGCTCACTCTCTTGCCAAGTTACCCGGTTCACCATCCCAGATTCATTCAGGACCATTCTTGAGATAATTGAAGTGTCTTTTATGTGATATGTCATGGAAACCTCGTTATCATTGTCCACATAACTGAGACTGAAGATGAATCTTGGGCTCATTTCCGGTACACCACTCCAACCATGACCAGTCCAGGATCCTGTCCGCCATATCCTGCTAATGTTCCTATACAAGAATACTTGAGGTGTCCCATTGAACTCCATTATGTAACGATACTCTCCGGTGCCTGGGTCGGACAACGATTTCCATGATGTTAGAAACCGGTTTAAACCTGTTTTCTTGTCTATCCCATATTTCATTGAAGGAAGTAGAGTATTGGTAGGATAATCAAAGCTTTGCCATGCAACAATATCCATTTTCGGGTCCTGAAACAACATGAAATTCCCTGAATCCCAAAGCTTAGCACTGTACAAGTCAGCTCCATTCTTAGCGGAAGAAATATTTGTTTTCCAGGCTGAAACTTCGGTTTTTGTGTCGAGTATAACAAGATTTCCGTTAGAGTCAATGGTAAGAATCCCAGATGTACCATTGATGGGGTTGTCTCTATTGGCAACCCAAACAACAGTTTGTTCTGGAACATTGTTGTACCAAACTCCAACGTAACGTTTTCCAGGGAAATTCCCAGCAGGGCTAAAGAAACCCAAAGCAAAGGATTTTCCAGAAGAGATTAATAATTCTCCATCTTTGAGAGAGTTGTTAAAGGAGATGGTGTCTATAGAACAGCAAAATGGGACAAGAAATGCAAGAACTATTGACAACTCTTTCTTCTGACACATGGTTTCTAAAGTGAAATAAACTTCTCTCTGTCTAGGTTGTTCACAGTTTAAAGTCTAGACCAAAGTAGAGGACATTAAATTTTGCCACACAGAAGTTAGATGGAGGGGGACCCCATATTCTTAATTAAGCAACTATTTGATGTACAAAATTAATACTTTCTCTTGAATTTTAGAAAATATCTGGAAATGAACAAAAGTGGGGACTTTACGTGAAGTTTATGATTACAATCTTTTGGGATAGCATGGTAGAAGGACTCAGTTATGTAAACCGCATAGTGATTAATGAAAGAAACCTATCGAGTAAATTTAGCGAATAGAACTTCAATCCATATACACTGTTTCGATAAAGACTAGGTTATTGTCATGAGTTCACTTTCATAATTAACTTCTCGGATTTTGTTTGTGTATAATTAATTGCTAACGTGAGAGACTCGGAATCCTAGTTTTAAAAAAAAAAACGAAACTACAAGTATGGGTTTGTAGAAAATTTGAAGAATAATCAAGGATATATAATGTTCTTGATCCATGTGTTATTGCATTATTCTAGTTTTAATCTCTGTATTATTTAATTGAGCACAATGAACCTTCAATTAATACAGATTTGCAGCTTTGATCCCTTGGACTAACTGTCTAACTTAACAGAATCATTATGTCAAAAACCTCATTGTAAAATTCCCAGAAGGACCAACCAACTAGAACCCCAAAATAATGGCTTCTCTAGCTGTGTACGCTAAAAACAGACACCAATTAAATTTATAATTTTAAAGATATGTGAATTAATTCAGTACAAGTAATTAATGACGTTAGATAATCAAATAAAAAATACAGTAAGTAGCCAAACCAATGATGATAGTGAGTCCAAATTCGGTTAAAGGCCTAACGAGGAACCTGCTTTTAATTCCGAGCTAGCACTTATCAAGAATTTATGAACAAAAACAAAAACTTTGAATAACTTTCAAAAATAGAGAGAACATAAGTATATTGCCTTGGTATAATGTTACAGGGTCTCTAATGAATAATTATCTTTCCTTTTATATAGTAGGGGAATTTTTCCCTAGGTACACTTCTAAGAAACATAAAAATCTTTCTTTTTGCTAGTAACTGATTTTTACCGATACGGACCGATTCACGCCGTGATATCCCGTTAAGTACGGATATCACAACCCTTTGTTAGTCGTGTGATGTCGTGTGGTAATGTTCTCCGAAGGCTTGAGACTCGGACCAGACCTGGGGGACGTGGTCCCGATGGCTCCGAGGGTAGTTGTTTTGCTCGGGCCCTGATACGAGAGGCTCCTGTCTCTGATTTTGATTCCTTACCGTCACTTCCCTGCTCCGTATGCCTCACCGAAAAATCGGGGTGCTCATTGGGCTTGGTTTCACCCGTATACAGTAGCTACGGAAGATTCATCCTGCACTGGTTTTGCAGACTACTCAATCTCCTTCCCCTTACTTCTTACCAACATGGATTGTGACGTTGTAAGTACTCCTTTATCGTTAATCAGAATTCAGAGGTCTCGGGTTCGAGTCATGATTATGAAGTCGCCTTTGTTAGGAACAATGTTTTAAAAGGCTTTTTCGGGACACGCCTCGGGACTCGCCCAGGGGGCATAACACTGTCAAAACGCCTTGAGACTCACGCGTAAGGCTTAGTTCTATGAGACTTAGGCTTCAATTGCCCGATTATGTGCCTTTAACGCGCCCAACGTCCAACACTTGGGGCTCGCCCAACAGTTGTTTCAAATCATGGGTCAAATATCCTAATTAGCACTATTAACCCTCAAAACTCTTTAACAAATGAATGATTAAAGTTTTATTCGTCTATTGGAATATGAAGATTGAGAGTAACTTAAAGAGTCATAATATTGCAAATTTACTAATTGAAAACAACATAAGAGTGAATATCACACTTGCTATTGGAGGAAATGAGCCTTCATGTCCATTTACAATGCCGAAATTAAGAAACTATCCTTTTTAAATCTCTTATGTGTAAAAGATAGATCGATCTTATGTGCAAAAGTTGAAAATAGCAAAAAGAGTAATATTCTAAATTACAATATTGATGAAGTTTATTAATTGTTACTTTTAGGAATGTAAAATATTTTGTTTAATACTATTTATTAAAAAAGTTAAGATGTTATAATTGATTTATCATAGTAACATTATTATTATTATTGATTGTTTATGCCGATAGAAACATTCTAGAAATTTTATCTTTTATGAGCTTTTTTAGTTATTTGTAATTTTCTTAAACTTGTACTGTACTTTTTATGTTTTTATATTATTATGCTATTTTATTACTTTGTAAATTAACAAATTCAAAGATATGCATGGGACTTGCTCCTCTCCTCATAATAGGTAAAATGTTCTACCTTATGTTTCTGCCTTTTAAAACAATAGTTAGGAAAAGCTTTACCCTCTAACACAGGCCTTTTTAATGCGAATCGGAATGTAGTGAGGCCTCGTGTGGGTACCGACATAAGTGAGAAACCAAAAAAAAAAAAATCTGGCTTTCTTATAAATTAAACTGAAAATAAGAATAAAATTAGAGCCTTGAAAGTTGAAGAATCAAGAATACCTTCGAAGTCAATAACTCATAGACTAAAATTATCTTTTGCCAATAATCAATAGTATGATATTAGAGAGTAGGAGAGAGCGTGTACATAGCATATATGATCCAGGGTGGAGCTAGCTTTGTGGTTGTGGGTTCGGTCGAAATTAGTAGTTGATGTTCAAACTCTGTATTTATCTTGAGAAATTTATTGAATATATATAAATTAGTAATTTAAAATTCAGTAGCTTAAACTGGTTGAAAATCCGAACAACTTTAAATCCTGGTTCTGCCTCTACATATATCATGATATAATACTATTGAAGAAATATATTTAAAAATCGAACATAATTTGTTATTGTACATTAAATAGTAAAATTAATTTAATATTACTACTTTAATTATATACGTTTAATTCTATACTGAAAAATTGATATAATTGAGAAGGGCTAAGCTAGAAGATGATTTGTCAACCTCATAGATAGATGTATGATGTACTATTTATTAATTAGTACCATCTTTTTTGCTAGAAAGTGATGCTTATTTTTTGTTCTGATCAACTTCAGTATTTTCTTCCTTCCATATATTTTCGAAAACTTCTTGTAATATTATAAGGATACGCTAACTTTGTTGTTTGAATTGTTATAAATACACTTCTATTTAAGGTGAATGTCTTTAATTAGAGAGATTCTAGAGTTCTATTCTTGGTAGATAAATCATCCTCCTCCCTATAAATAGAGGTGCTCTCTACCATTGTAAATCACTCCTAACATTCTCTAAGTATCAATAAGAAGAACTCTCTCTACTCTTCTCTCTATTTGCTCTTGTTCTTGAGTTATTGTTCTTGTCTTTTATATTATTTCATAACACGTTATCAGCACGAGACTCTACCATCTCAAGAACCATTCTCGAGAAATCTAAGGTATTTCCCTCTTCCTAATTTAATTTTCGATTATGTCTGACATTACGAAAAGAAAGTTCGTTGCCCTTGAAATTTCGGGCAAGAACTATATGACATGGGTGTTGGATGCTGAAATCCACTTAGATGCTATGGGTCTCGGAGACACCATCAAAGATAGAGAAAAAGCATCCACCCAAGAATGTGCGAAGGCCTTGATTTTCTTGCGCCACCACCTTGATGAAGGTTTGAAGATTGAATATCTCACCGTCAAGGATCCACTCGTCTTGTGGAACGGCTTAAAGGAGAGATATGACAACCTGAAGTTGGTCACTCTGCCACAAGCACGATATGATTGGGCTCATCTGAGGCTCCAGGACTTTAAGTCCGTTTCTGAATATAATTCTGCTATGTTCAGAATTACTTCTAAATTGAAGCTATGCGGGGATAATATCTCCGATTATGATATGCTTGAGAAAACGTTTACAACGTTTCATGCCTCCAATATAGTACTGCAACAACAGTACAGAGAGAAAGGCTTTACAAAGTACTCTGAACTGATTTCTCTTCTACTAGTGGCTGAGCGAAATAATGACCTGCTCATGAGAAATCATGAAAATCGACCCACTGGGTCTACACCACTGCCTGAAGCAGATAAGGTGCACTCTCATTATGCCAAACATGAAAAGAACCATGGTCATGGTCGTAAACGGGGTCATAGCCAGGGACGTAGACAAGGAAGAAATTCCAATGAAGTTCGTCACCCCCCGAAGAGAGATAACCACCGAAAGCAGAAATGGGGTCATGAAGATCCTAAGGAAAATGGTTCAGAAACGATATGTTATCGTTGCGGTGGGAAAGGGCACTGGTCAAAGACTTGCCGTATACCAAGTCACTTGGTTGACCTTTATCAAGCATCTCGAAAGAGAAAAGGCCCTGAAACAAATTTTGTCTATGACGACAATGAGGACATCACCCACTTGGATGTGGCAGACTTCTTTGAGCAACCCGATGGGAAAATAGACCACCTAATCGGCGATGGATCCGTGATGAAAGAAGATGGAGTTATTTGATTTTGTTCTACTTATTTGTATTAGTTAGTGAATAAACTAATAGTCATTAGCATTAGCTCGTATTAGTTAGTTCATAAAGCAATGTTAGCAGTAGTTCTTTAGAATATCTTCAATATGTTCAAATATCAATAAAACTTTTATTTTTCAGTGGGGGTAATCGACTAGCCTAAAAAACTAGTCGATTATCAACTATTTTCGCATTAAAGTTGAAAAACAATTGATCAACAATCGATTGTCGTTGACTAACAATCGATTGTCATTAAGACTGTAATTTGGAATTTTTCAAAAATCATCCACAATCGATTGTCTTTGTCTAACAATCGATTGTCTTGAAACAGTGAGGTCTGGAATTTTTCAAAAATAGCCAACAATCGATTGTCTATCCATAACAATCGATTGTCTTAAGACAGTGTGATCTGAAGTTTTTCAAAAATAGCAAATAATCGATTGTGTGTGTTTAACAATCGATTGTCAATGTTCAACAATCGATTGTTTGTAAGTAACAATCGATTGTTTGAAGAAAACGTTTAAACTGAAATTTTCAAACTGCAAAGTAATGGATAACATATCTGATTTTGTTAGTCAACTGTTAGCAGCAGATTTTGAAAATATTATGTGACACAAAAGAATTGAACTTGTTTATTCTTATGTTCTTGTATCTCTTTTGTATGTCAAACTATGGGATAGCAAATATGGATATCTCACAAAGCGAACTTGGATCAACATCCAACTGTAAAAGTATTTGCCTAATTGATTCATGTACTACACATACAATACTCAAAGAAAGGAAGTATTTCTCTCAACTAAATATGTGTAAGGCAAATGTTACTACAATCTCTGGAAGTAGTAAATTGATTGAAGGCTCCGGAAGAGCAATTGTAACTCTGCCCAAGGGCACGACGTTAATCATAGAGAATGCAATGTTTTCCTCCAAGTCTAAAAGAAACTTGTTGAGTGATGTACGCCGGAATGGCTATCATATTGAGACAATGGATGAAGATAATCTTGAATATCTCGTCATCACAAAGAATGTCTCCGGCCAAAAGAGGGTTATTGAGAAATTCTCGTCTTTTACTTGTGGCCTGTATTGGACAAGAATTAGTGCAATTGAGGCACATTCAACAGTAAACCAAAGGGTTACTGATTCCAATACCTTTGTACTTTGGCATGATCGATTGGGACACCCAGGATCGGTCATGATGAGACGGATTATAGAAAGCTCATATGGGCATCCGTTAAAGAATTTCAAAATTCTTTCGAATAATGAATATCCTTGCACTTCGTGTTATCAAGGCAAGCTGATTATCAGGCCATCACCAACAAAGGTTGGGACTGAGTCACCCACGTTTCTGGAACGTATACAAGGGGACATTTGTGGACCTATTCACCCACCTAGTGGGTCGTTTAGGTATTTCATGGTCTTGATAGACGCATCCTGTAGATGGTCTCATGTGTGCCTGTTGTCATCACGCAACCTTGCGTTTGCGAAATTAATGGCACAAATAATTCGACAACGAGCACAATTTCCAGATAATCCAATCAAGTCCATTAGACTGGATAATGCTGCTGAGTTTACATCCCAAGCATTTAATGATTATTGCTTATCAATCGGGATAAAAGTTGAACATTCTGTAGCTCATGTTCACACTCAAAACGGTCTTGCAGAATCGTTAATCAAACGCCTGCAGTTGATTGCAAGGCCATTACTTATGAGAACGAGGCTTCCCACTTCGGTATGGGGTCACGCCATCTTACATGCAGCAATGCTAATTCGTCTCAGACCGACGAATTACCACAAGTATTCCCCGTTGCAATTGATTTTGGGTCATGAACCCAATATATCCCATTTAAGGATTTTTGGATGCGCAGTATATGTGTCTATTGCACCGCCATCTCGCACCAAAATGGGTCCGCAAAGAAGGTTAGGAATATATGTTGGGTTTGAATCGCCCTCCATCATTCGCTACCTCGAAACATTGACAGGCGACTTGTTTACTGCACGATTTGCAGACTGTCGATTTGATGAGACACTTTTCCCAAAATTAGGGGGAGAAGTTGGTGAAACCAAACGGGAAATTTTGTGGAAAAATGCATCATTATCTCATCTTGATCCACATACCTCTATTTGTGAAAGAGAGGTACAAAAGATTATCCATTTGCAAAGAATAGCAAATCAAATGCCTGACGCATTTACGGACTTGAAAAGGATAACGAAATCCCACATTCCCGCGGAAAATGTTCCAATCCGTATTGATGTCCCTATTGGACAATCATCTAGTGTCATATCCAATGAGTCGAATGCACGCCTGAAGCGTGGCAGACCATTAGGTTCCAAAGATCGAAATCCTAGAAAGAGGAAAAAGAACGATCAAAATGACACCACGAAAGAATCTCATGATTTAACAAATTCTGAGATTCATGAAAAATCCATTGAGCCCGAGACTCTGGAAAATACGGAACTATCCCTAAATCCAATTAATATTGAGGCAAATATTAATCGAGTGGATATTGTGGTGGATAATGCCTTTGCTTATAATGTAGCATCTAGCATTATGCAAGAATGTGAGGATCTCGAACCTCAATCTGTTGAAGAATGTCGAAAAAGACAGGATTGGCCAAAGTGGCAAGAAGCAATTCAATCAGAATTGAATTCGCTGGCAAAACGTGAAGTTTTTGGCCCTATAGTTGAAACACCTAATGGTGTTAAACCTGTCGGCTATAAATGGGTCTTTGTACGCAAAAGAAATGAGAAAAACGAGGTACAAAGATATAAGGCACGCCTTGTTGCACAAGTTTTTTCTCAAAGGCCTGGTGTCGATTATGAAGAGACATATTCGCCTGTAATGGATGCGATAACCTTTCGTTATCTCATAAGTTTTGCTGTCCATGAAAAGCTTGACATGCACTTAATGGATGTAGTTACTGCCTATCTTTATGGCTCACTTGATAATGAGATATACATGAAAATTCCCGATGGACTCAAGGTGCCAAACGCGCACAATTCAAAATCTCGGGAAATGTTCTCAATTAAATTGCAAAGATCATTGTATGGTCTAAAGCAATCTGGACGAATGTGGTATAATCGTCTTAGTGAGTACTTGTTAAAAGAAGGCTATATAAATGACGCCATTTGCCCGTGTGTTTTTATAAAGAAAACAACATCGGAATTTGCTGTACTTGCCGTATATGTTGATGACATAAACCTTATTGGAACCCCTAAAGAACTCCAAAAGGCAATTGATTATCTAAAGGATGAATTCGAGATGAAAGATCTCGGAAAGACTAAACTATGTCTTGGTTTGCAAATTGAATATTTGGCAAACGGAATTTTTGTTCATCAATCTACCTATACAGAAAAGGTACTGAAACGGTTTTACATGGATGAAGCACATCCTTTAAGTACACCGATGGTTGTTCGATCACTTGATGTGAACAAAGATCCATTCCGACCACAAGAAAGGAATGAAGAGCTACTTGGTCCTGAAGTACCATATCTTAGCGCAATTGGCGCACTAATGTATCTTGCAAATACTACAAGGCCTGACATATCCTTTTCAGTTAATGTCTTAGCAAGATTTAGCTCGGCTCCTACGAGGAGACATTGGAATGGGATCAAACACATATGCGGTACCTAAAGGGAACTACCGATATGGGCTTATTTTATGGCAAGAATTGCAGCCCGGATCTTGTTTGTTATGCTGATGCTGGATATTTGTCCGACCCACACAAGGCTCGATCTCAAACGGGTTATGTCTTTACCTGTGGAGAAACCGCCATATCTTGGCGATCGACTAAGCAATCAATTGTGGCTACTTCATCTAATCATGCCGAGATAATTGCTATTCATGAAGCAAGTCGAGAGTGTGTGTGGTTAAGGTCGATAATACATCATATCCAAGACAAATGTGGTTTGAAGTGTGATAAACTACCCACAACTTTGTATGAAGACAATGCAGCATGTATAGCTCAATTGAAGGGAGGATTCATAAAAGGAGATAGAACGAAGCATATTTCACCAAAGTTATTCTTCACACATGATCTTCAAAAGAATGGTGATATCAATGTTCAACAGATTCGTTCAAGCGACAATATGGCTGATTTGTTCACAAAATCTCTACCAAAGTCAACCTTCAAGAAGCTAGTTCACAAGATCGGGATGCGAAGACTTAAGGACATAAATTGATGTTCTTATCAGGGGGAGTTTAAGGCGCGTTGCATTCTTTTTCCCTTACAAGGTTTTGTCCCACCGGGTTTTCCTTGTGAGGTTTTTAACGAGGCAACCAATAGGCGCATATTCAAACATGTGTACTCTTTTTCCTTACTTTAATTTTTCCCATTGGGTTTTGTTTTAAGGTTTTAACGAGGCACATCATTGAATAGACATTCAAGGGGGAGTGTTATAAATACACTTCTATTTAAGGTGAATGTCTTTAATTAGAGAGATTCTAGAGTTCTATTCTTGGTAGATAAATCATCCTCCTCCCTATAAATAGAGGTGCTCTCTACCATTGTAAATCACTCCTAACATTCTCTAAGTATCAATAAGAAGAACTCTCTCTACTCTTCTCTCTATTTGCTCTTGTTCTTGAGTTATTGTTCTTGTCTTTTATATTATTTCATAACATGAATATATTTTTACTTGAATTATTAAAGAAATAGTAACCGCTACTTCCAAAAATACAAAATATTTTAGAACTGATTCGGAAATTGTAGCTGACGAAAATGTAATTTGACACTCCAAACAGCAATAACGCCATACACTAGACATATGGAGTCTGTAGAATGCATCAAATTGTATTGTTTGCTTTAATCCACACCTTTGTAAAAGCACAATATATATTTGGCATATATATTTCTTCCTTCTCATACGAAAATATAGAAAATGATAACCATATGATGTTTACTCATACCAATTTATGTGGTTTTTTTGGTAACTAACTATAAATCACCGGTAAACTTTACAAATCTACACTTCCTATATTTTTAAAATCTATATCTTTGAACCATATCAACTAATCTAGAAGGAGCTCATACACAACAAACGCAAGCTACCTCTTTAGCTATCCTCTCCCATTCTATACTTATTTTCTCAAAGATCCTTCTATTTCTCTTTATCCATATACTATGTACCACTTCAGAATATATCATCGTGAATAGTTGAACTTCCTTTGATTTGCCTTTAGCCCTCTTGATCACCTCATACACATGTTGGTCGCAGGTAGGTGTTACTATATTTTTGTTATGTGTCCAGTGCATCAGCTTTTGCATCACTGTTTTTGTATAGTCACACTCTACAAAGAGATGATCTCTTGTTTCCTTTCCTCTGTGACATAAGATGCATTTGCTTTCTACCTGCATTCCCTATTTGTTCAATCTGTCAGCAGTAAGTAGCTTATTCTGCATTTGTAACCATACCGTGAACTTAGATTTTGGCCTTGCAGCATTACCAAACATCAAACACTTTCATGGCATTCTTGGTTAATCACCTAGTAGCTGAAGATATATATGTTTAATGTCTCATTTTTCCCTGTAGATATGTACATTATTCTCTTCTAATAGATGTTTAGTTTTTATTATTTTCCTCACCATCCAACTTGCTTGTTGTGGAACTTTTACTTGCTCCATATGTTTACATTTTATATAGTATGCATGAATCCACCTTATCCACATTCTATCCTATTTCTTTGCTAAATTCCAATACAGGTTGATTATAGCTGCCTTATTCCAGATTCTCATGTTAATGAGGTTCCATCCTTCACTGCTCTTAGGATAGCAAACTTTTTCCTAGCTGATTAGTGCTTTCTTTGTAATGACATTATTTCCTATCCAAAGATAGCTTCTACAAAAACTCTCCACATATTTCATCACATTTATTGGCAGTATAAACAATTGGGCCCAATAGGACTGTACTCCAAACAAAACACTACTTATCAGTTGACTTCTTCCTGCATATGACAGTTTTTTGGCTGTCCATGAAGTGGTTCTTGCTATAATCTTCTCAATGAGGGGTTGCCATTGTATCATTGTTAGTTTCCTTATTGACAGAGGAACTCCCAGATATTTGAAAGGTAGCATTCCTCTAGTAAATCCAAATTTTTGCAGCATCTGCTCTTGGACGTATTGCCCTATCCCTCCAAAATAAATGGAGTTTTTCCCTATGTTTGCTTGCAATCCCGAGGCATCTGAGAATTGATTAAAACTTTGTAGAATCTCAGTTACTGATTCAATATCTCATCTAGAAAATATTAAACGATCATCTGCAAAATATAAATGTGTTAGTTTTAATTTGCACACCTAGGATGGTAATGATACTGCTTCCTCTCTGCCATTTCTTTTAAGATTCGACTTAAATACTCCATTGCAATTGCAAATAGAAATGGAGACATATGATCCCCTTGTCTAAGTCCCTTCTCAGCATTGAAAGGATCACTTGGTTCTCCATTCACTAGGATAGTATAGTTCACTATTTTAACACATTCCATCACCCAAGCTATAAATCTTTCTGGGAATTCTATCAACCTCATATTCTGTTTTAAATAGCTCCATTCTACTGACTCATAAGCCTTCTGTATGTCTATTTTTATCATGCACCTTGGTGATATATGTTTCCTTGTGTATCCCTTTATTAGTTCATGAGCCAAAATAATATTATCTCCTATTTTCCTACCTGAGACAAAACCAGCTTATGCTTCACATATAATCCCCCCAATTACATTCCGCATTCTTGTAGCCAAGATCTTTGAAATCAGTTTCTATATCATTGTGCAGCATACTATTGATCTATACTCTCTGATTGTTGTTGGATTATCTACCTTGGGTATTAAGGTGATGGTTGTACAATTAATGGTTCTATATAATCTTCCTGTTGAGAAGAAGTCTTATATTATTATAGTCACTTCACTACCAATAATGTGCCATGCTCTTTTGGAAATACAACATTATATCCATTCATCCATGGAGCCTTATCATCACCTATTCCTTTTAACCCCTCGAACACTTCCTGTTTAGCAACTTCTTTATATAATATCAGCCTTTGCTATTGAGTCAGCATTGATCATTTGTTCATCACTGTCTATTTACTGCTGTAAGTCTTTTTGCTATTGTGCCAATTAGACTCTTATAGAATCTAATTGTCTCATCTTTAACCTTAGGTGGTTTATTGATTTTCTTTCCATACTTAGCTGTCAGTTCTTTTATTTGCTTTCTGTACTTCCTTTCTTTCATTACTACTGAGAAATACTTAGTGTTTGCATCTCCTAGCTATATCCATTTAGCCCTTGCCTTCTGCTTCATAATACTCTCTTCAATCATTGACCACTTTTTCGGTTTTTGTAATGCATTTCTCTCTTATTGTTGCATAGTATCAGTATAATTCAGTTGCATTTGACTCTGCACTTTTCTGATTTCATTCCTTGCTTCTTCCATTTTCTGTTCATCATTTCTGAAATCCCTATTGTTCAATATCTTCAGTCTGGTTCTTAGTGCTTTAAGTTTTCTCCATATTCCCCTCATGAGCTAAGAGTCTTTATGTTATTTCCAAGTTTCTTCTACTATTTGGTTAAATTATATGAGATATGCCCATACATTGAAGAACCTAAATTGATATTTAGTATTATTCTACTCCTCTTCCATGGTCAACAACATTGGTGCATGATCTGATACCCCTTGTAGTTCATATTCCACTATTATATTACCCCATTTCATCATCCATTCATAGTTCCCAAATGCTCTATAAATTCTGCTTTGAATTCTATCTTTCACTCTTTGTTTGTTGGTCCATGTATAGTAATCCTCTTTCCATATCACTTCATTTAGGTTAGTTATCTGAATTCAATCAACAAAGTCTTGAATATCAACTTGTTATACTGGATTACCTTGATGTCTGTATACTGAACTCAATATTGCATTAAAATTCCCTATCACTAGCCAAGATTTGGTAATACCTTGGGCTGCTGTCTTGAGATCCTCCCATAACCCTCTCCTTTATTAAATTGTATTGAAACCATATATGAGAGTCACCAAGCAGTCTATTTAATATGCACTTCCTGTTATTCACATTGCATCATCTGAGTATTCTCCCTCAACTTAACTACCTAATAGTTATTTGTGTCCCATAGTGCCCACATCCCCCCATTTCTAGAAGGTGAATAATTATACAAAATTTTCCATCCCATGGATATATTTTTAGTAATTATTCCAGGTTTATTTTCCTTGACCCTTGTTTCAACAATAGCAACTATTCCTATTTTTTAAGGATTTTCTTCAATTCTTTTAGATTATACCTTTTATTCAATCCCCTTATATTCCACACTAACTAATTCATAATGATCTCTTTGCTTTATCTCCTATATCAAGAGGTACAGTGTGAGCACCATTCCCCTCTCTACTTAGTATTTGAAACCCATTCCTCAGTGGAGCTGACCCAAGCATTGGAAATTGATATCATTAAACTCTGGGCTTGTCCTCTCCACCTGATTTTTGTTCATAACCTTAGGTGTTTGATCTTCTTGCAATACTGGCATATTCATTTTGATTACCCCTGAACTTTTCCCTGCTTCCATTACCCTTGTAGTCACATGTTGTTGCTTGCTTAGTTCTTGTTCTGGCATAGGTTCTTCTTCTGCTTGTTGTGTCTTTCCTTTTTCTTTAGTCACCCATTGTTGTGTTATCTTCTTAGGCTTTCTTTTTTTTTATTCATAGTTTCACCATACCCTTCAGTCCTCTCCCTTTTTGCTTGCAGTTATTTCCAATGACCTGGCATGTTTCACAGAATTAAGGTTTCCAATCATAGTTAATTGGCTACAGGAAGGTCTTCCCATTTGAATCTTCAACAATTACTTTATCCTTCAGAGGTTTTGTCACATCCACCTCTATTATCATCCTAGCATAGGATACTCTCAATTGCTTAGCGGTACACTCATCAGCATACATAGGCTTGCCAATTGAACTGGCTATTCTACTTAGTGAGTTCATACCCCATCAATTTAGTGGAAGTTTTGGAAATCAGTAGGAAATTCCTTCTTAAAATCAAAATCAGTTGTCCATTGTTTAAGAATAATAAGCCTACTACTGATTGTGTATGGTCTAGCTAACACAATTTCCTACATATCCTCCATCATCTTAAACTTGATAATGTAATAACCATCCTCATGCATATATAGATTTGGATCTGGAATTGTGTTCCAATTAACTTCTATATACATTTTCATTACGTTGTATCCTGGTAAATCTCCTAGTACATACACAATTAGAGTCCCTTTCCATTTTTTCGTTTCTCTATCAACCTCTTCCTTATCTATTTGAACAATAACTTGTCCATCCCTAACTTGTGGTGGAATATATGTAGCGCCCCAACCTCGGGAGGCGCGATCGACGCTCGATCGACTGAATCCAACCGAGCAAGTCTTATAATAAACTTCCTACCCCACCCTTTATTATAAGATAACCATATTTCCTTTTTATTTAGGCAATTTAGTATATTCAACAATGATAGTTCGTCCCATATTACAAGATTAAACCATGGATGAAGTTAGTTTTCGTAATTCCCATAAAGTTACAATTCATAAATAGCGGGATTTTAAGATTACAACGTCATCTATGAGCCCCCAAAACACCTATACATGACCCACACACATGTCTACAGAGCCTCTAAGGATACAGAAGATGAGTACCACAATGCTGGCAACAAGGCCCCCGACTATACCTCAAAATAGAAATACACAACAATAGAAGATATACAATACAACCCCTTGAAGGAGGAAGGGGCTCACACAGGCCTTGAGAAAAAGATAACCTGCTACACGCGATCAGCATTATCCGCAATGGAGCCATCTACATTCATTTAAAAATGTCGCGCCCCCGGCAAAAGGGGCGTTAGTACCATGGAATAGTACTAGTATGTATAACTAAATACCATTTTACTAGAAAGAACTATCAAGCAAGAACAAGAAAATCACAAGAGAAATTCAAAGATCTTAACCGAATATCACATCATCAAATAAAATACCATATAATCTTTCACATAATTTTCACACTTAGGTTGTGCATTCATTTCATATGTTCATCATTGTCCTCAATACCACCGCTAACTTGAGCGGAGTCCGCTCACGACCCGAACGTCTAGGTCGCCTCATCCGAGACAAAAAACTCCGTCATCATTTCCTTTCCTTTTTTCGGGACTCAATATTAGCACATCACCACCATGTGTGCGGCATGGTGTCCGATCACGGCCCAATCGGCTAGGCTGCCTTACCCAGGCATTTTTCCTTCCTCATTGATCATCTCACTCGAATCTTTATTTCACGTATATCATATCCATTCACTGGCACTTAGGGCCACAATTGTCATATCTTTTCCATTTTCAATGTCCACCTTGCCATTTGTGATCATAGGTACATACAAAAGCAATTCAAGTTGCAAACATAAGTAGGATTTCACATAGTTATCATGAAAACCTCAGTTTTAATCTTGGCTTATAGCCTAGGGAGGTCAACACATGATTTGCATTCTTCACGTATTTTTAAATATCAAGGATAATTTATTACACGCGTCGAGACACATTCTTCATGTTGGTATATATATAATTGCAAACCAATTCATATAAAATAACAATCGGTACATCAACAAGTTTTAGTCTTACCATATTTGCGTAGACGCCAACGGAGCTCAATTTCTAATAACAGTGGGTTGTAGCCATACGTACCTCTATATAGCTTTCCTTAATCCTTACAAAATTCCACAACTCTTAGCACTTCGATCTATTGTTTAAGAATTACAAATTGAACCGAGAATTAGAGACGAGATTGAGATTCTAGCTTGTTTTGAGCATATTATCAAACACTAAAGGTGCATTGTGATTTTAGGCCTTTTTTAGAGAAATTTTCTATCATTATATGCCCCATTTGCTTTATTTTTAGTTTACTTCCTCCCAATACCCTAAGGTTTGACATACTTGTAAAGAATCCATTTTTATACCCACGAATTTCCACACTAATTACCCCTTATAGCTGAGTTGTAGAAATAAGAGCTGAGGGGATGAAGTCTTATCTCTTGGGGTGAAGATTTATGTGTCTTCACTTGGTTATCTTCAATGTTTTAGCAAGATTTTATGGAGAATTATTGATGGGAGACACTTTCCCTCTCTAAGACCTCTCTCTCTCTCTCTCTCTCTCTCTCTCTCTCTCTCTCTCTCTCTCTCTCTCTCTATAAAAGCAT
Organism: Nicotiana benthamiana; assembly: GCA_034376525.1. NCBI lineage: Eukaryota > Viridiplantae > Streptophyta > Magnoliopsida > Solanales > Solanaceae > Nicotiana > Nicotiana benthamiana. The sequence goes on along the minus strand of CM067324.1, from coordinate 126,893,512 downwards.
CAGGAAATATGCTCAAAATGAGCCATAGCCCCGAATATATCGATAGGGGGTCGGGTTTAAAAATTAGAAAATTGAAGCTCCGAGTTAGGTTTACGATTGCAAAGCGAAAATGTGGCCCGCAAAATGGACCACAAAAGTGCTCCCAAATCTGATCCTTTTGACTGGATTTGCGACAGAAATACGGTCCGCATAATGCACCACAGAACTGCCCTTTGCAAACTTCCAAGATAATTATGTGACAACTATGCGGTCCGTATATCAGTTATACGGTCGCATAATGGACCATATTTTTATCTCAAATTTGACTAACACATTAACCCATTTTGCGATAGAAATGCGGTTCGCATACTTGATGATTTGTGACTGTATTTTGGATCGCATGATAGCACTTTTCTGGAAAATTTTGATTCTTGATTTTTAAATGCTTATTTCAGTACAAAGGGTCCGAACCGCGACGAGCAAGCTCGCTGCAAAGAATTTTACACATTCCTAATGCATATTCTTAACTTGGCACTACGAACTACTAGGTTTTGAGTACACGTTTGCATGGGGACTTACATCCCCCCCCCCACTTAAAATCATTCGTCCTCGAATAAGGATCAAGGTCACTTATTAGGAGTTCTTTATGCAATCTTCTGCCTTTTACAACCTAAAACCTGTTAATAGTTTCCAAATTTGGCTAATTTCCTAAATTTCCAAAAATTTCGCCAGAGTTTCCTTTGTATCTAGGCCTAAACACCTGTCAGAGAGCCCCAGAATCATATCCTAACAGTATATACATGTTTCTTAACATAACATGACTTGTATTGTACAACATCAACCATGGACACATAGGCAACATATATAACCAAAATGGGACTGGTTTTCATGGATTAAATCACAAGATAAGAGTTCATAGGAATCAAAATGCATAAAAAGATATTACATGACTATTCGAACAAATGCGGGTACTTCTTTTTCATTTCATCCTCGGCTTCCCAAGTGGCTTCCTCAACTCTATGATTCAATCATAATACTTTCACGGATGCAATTTCCTTATTTCACAATTTCCGAACTTGCCTATCAAGAATGGCAGCTGGAACTTCTTCATACGACGGTTATTCATTAACTTCAATAGTCTCTGGCACAATAGCGGATGGGTCCCCCACTACCTTTCTCAACATGGACACATGAAAGATCGGGTGTACTAATGATAATTCGGGTGGCAGCTTGAGTTTGTATGCCACCTGACCAATCCTATAACTGATTCTGTATGGTCCGACATACCTTGGATTCAATTTTCCTTTCTTTCCAAATCGCATGATACCCTTCATAGGGGAAACCTTCAAAAATATACCAGTCATCTTCTTAGAACTCTAAATCTTTGCGACAAACATCTGAGTACAACTTTTGGCAACTCTGAGCAGTTTTCAACCTCTCATTAATAATATTGACTTTATCCATGTCCTGATGCACGAGGTTCGGCTCTATTAATTCCGCTTCTCCAAACTCGAACCACCAATGGGAGATCTATATCTCTTTCTATATAGTGCCTCAATAGTTCCATATGGATACTAGCATGGAAGCTGTTGTTGCAAGAAAATTCTATGAGTGGAAAGTGGTCATTCCAACTACCCTTGAAATCAAAAGTACAAGCACGCAACATGTCCTCAAGCGTTTGAATAGTTCGCTTTGCTTGCCCATGGGTGTGCGGATAAAAATTTGTGCTAAGATTTACCTCTGTACCCAAACCTTGCTGAAACTTCCTCCAAAAGTTGGTTGTGAACTGAGCCCGTCGATCCCAAATGATTGAGACTGGAGTGCCATGCAACCAACTATTTCTTTGATATACAACTGAGCATATTGTTCTGTTGTGTCGGTAGCTTTAACTAGCAAGAAGTGCGCTGATTTCATGAGTCGTTCAACAATCACCCAAATTGAGTCAAACTTGCACCGAGTGCACGACAATCCCACCACAAAATCCATGTTAATCATCTCTCATTTCTATATTGAAATTCTATGCGTTGAGCCAATCCACCGGGCCTTTGATGTTCGGCCTTTACATGTTGACAAATCGGACACTTCGCCATAAAATCTGCCCTCTTTATGTTGTTCCACCATCAAACTTCCTTGAGATTGTGATACATTTTCGTAGAGCCTGGGTGCACGGAGTACCTGGATATGTGAGCTTCTGCCATGATCCTTTCCCGAAGACTGTCAATATCAGGAACCCATAGGTGGTCTTGGTACCGTAGGGTACCATCATTCATGCCAAGGGAAAAAGCTGAGATCTTGTATTTGTGAATCCCTTCTTTCAGTTGTGCTAACAATGGATCATTGAATTGCTTTTCCTTCACCTCCTCCACAAGTGATGATCCAGCCCTATCATGTATAATTACCCCTCCTTCATTGGAGTCTGCAAGGCAAACTCCCAAACTGGCCAACTGGTAAACCTCCCTGGCTAACAGGGTCAAGCTTCTCATAGATTTTTGACTGAGTGCGGCTGCCACGATGTTATACTTTCCCGGGTGATAGAGAATGCCAATATCATAGTCCTTGAATAACTCTAGCCATCTTCTTTGCCTCAGATTCAACTCTTTCTGCTTGAAAATATATTGTAGGCTCTTATGATCCGTAAATACATCCACATGGACCACATACAATTAATATCGCCAAATCTTTAGTGCAAACACGTCTGCTGCCAGCTCTGAGTCATGGGTCGGATAGTTCTTCTCATGATTCTTGAGTTGCCTAGAAGCATAGGCTATGACTTTACCGTGTTGCATTAACACACACCCAAGCCCGATTCTCGAAGCATCATAATACGCTAAAACTCCCTTTGTACCCTCTGGCAGGGCTAATACCGGTGTTGTTGCCAACCTTGATTTCAATCTTGGAAACTCCTCTCACAAGTATTGGACCATTGAAATTCAACTGCTTTCTGTGTCAATTTAGTCAATGGAGATGCAAGAGTAGAAAACCCCTCCACAAACCTCTTGTAGTACCCAGCCAAACCCAGGACACCGTGAATCTCCGTTTGAGTGGTAGGTCTGGGCCAATTCTTCACTACTGCAACATAATCCCTTCCTTGGAAACGACATGACCTAAGAATGCGACAAATTCAAGCCAAAATTCATATTTTTAATTCGCATACAATTGATGTTGCTGAAGAGCCCGCAGAACTACCCTGAGATGGTCTGCATAATCTTCCCGACTTTGGGAATATACCAGAATGTCGTCAATAAATACTATCACAAAGGAGTCTAGAAAGGGCTTGAAGAACCAATTCATAAGATCCATAAAAGCTGTCGAGACTTTTGTTAACCCAAAAGATATCACCATAAATTCAAAGTGCCCATACCGAGTTCTGAAAGTTATTTTTGGAATATCCTGCTCCCTTATTTTCAATTGATGACACTCGGACCGCAAATTAATCTGTGAGAACATGCAACACCTTGCAATTGATCCAATAATTCATCTATTCTTGGCAAAAGATATTTGTTTTTGATTGTGACTTGTTGAGTTGCCGATAGTCAACACACATTCGCAAAGACCCATATTTCTTCCTTACGAACAAGACCGGTGAGCCCCAAGGTGACACACTCGGCCGGATGAAATCATTCTCTAACAAATCCTTTAATTGCACCTTTAGCTCTTTCAATTCTGCAGGTGCCATTCTGTAAGGTGGAAATGATATAGGCTGCGTGCCTGCAACATATCGATCCCGAAATCAATCTCCTTATCCGGTGGAATCCCAGGGAGCTCATCTGGAAATTCACTAACAATTGGTACAGATTCAAGTCAAGGTGCCTCGACATTGGTGTCAGCAACCCAAAGTAGATGATAGATACACCTCTTCTTGATCATCTTTGCGGCCTTAAGGTAGGAAATAAACCGACCTCTAGGCACTACATTATCTCCTTCTCACTTAACAATGGGCTCATTGGGAAATTTAAGCCTCATAGTTCAGGTCCGACAATCAATCTTGGCAAAACACGAATAGAGCCAATCCATTCCCATTATTACATCAAATTCGACCATTCCTAATTCAACAAGATCGGCCGTTGTATCCCTATCCCATACCATGAAAATACATCCTCTATAGACCCGAGCAGCCAAAATTGACTCACCAATCGGGGTAGACACCAAAATGTCTCATGAAGCTGATCCAGTTCTATCCTAAATTTTATGGCAACAATAGGGGTAACATAGGACAAGGTGGAACCAGAGTCAATAAGCGCATACACATCATGAGATTGGACAGTCAGAATACCTGTAACAACATCTGGAGTAGCTTCTACAGTCTGGCAACCACTGATAGCATAATACCGGCTGGGTCCTCCTGAACTCTGTGCACCACCCATAGTTGTGCCATACCTTACGGGTGCTGGGGGTACCTCGAGCTAGAGAAGGGACTGAAGATGTATTAGCCGCTGGAATGGATGGTTGAGCTATGCCCCTACCCGCTCCCTGGCGGGATACACGACAATGTCTCTGAATATGACCCCTCATCCAACATCTATAGCAGATAGGCAACTCCATATAGCAAATCTCCAATGTATCTTCCTGCACCTGGGGCATGGGGACCTCTGCTACTGTTGTAATCTCTCTCCTGACGTACCCCGTTGATAGGATCCTTTGTTGCCCTGAATGGGTCGGAAATGACTCCACTGCTGCTGGATGGGCTCTGATAGTGGTGCACTGGCTAAACACTATGCAATAGACTAGGAAGGCCCTGATGATCCTCCTGAAAGATGATCTTCCCCCACCTAATGACTCTCCCATGTTGCCTGTAGACTAGGCCTTGCTGTTACATTCTCTCTCTATTCTGTTCTTCAATTTGCAATTCTTTGTGGCTTTAGCAAATGCTACCATCTCCTATAATTCATGTTGTAATTCACTGCAGATGTAGAAGCCTCATTAATGCTCAAATAATTAAGGCTTTGAATAAACTGGTGCACCCTGGCCTCCATTGTAGGCAACATATGAATGGCATATTTAGACAAAGGAGCTAACTTCATATGGTACTCCCATAGGCTTCTGTTACCTTGCCTCAAATTTTCAAACTTGCAGCACGGGCTGCCCTTGTCTTAGCAGGCAGAAAGTGATCTATGAAGGTATCTGCAAACTCACTCCACCTGGCCGGAGGGCTCCCCTCCTCAGGAGAATCCTCCTATAACTCAAACCACGCATAGGCCACCCCTTTCAAACAGTAGACAGGAAAATCTACTCCCTACTATCAGTCGCATGCATGACCCTGAGGGTCTTGCGCATCTCATCAATAAAATTCTGAGGGTCCTCTTCCGGGTTGGCACCCGAAAATACTGGAGGGTCTAATTGAAGAAATTTGTTCTCCCTGGAACTGGTGGAATCCCCTTGCTAGCTAGATGATGAACTGGGTGCAGTACCTGACCTCTAGGCCTGAGAGGCCACTAGCTGGGTCAACATCTGAATAGCTCCCCTAAGATCCCCATTAGAAATACCAGAACCGGAAGCTGGGGCTGGAGGCGGGACATGAATATCAACAGGAGAGATAGTGGTACCCTCCACGGTTGTGGGAACTGGTGTAATAATTTCTGGAATAGAAGGATCAGGCAGAGTGATGCAGAGTGACTACCCTTACCCACAGCCTCAAGTAGTGAATCATCAATCACTCCTGGGATGGCATTAGCTTCTTGGCCAATTCTTGCTTTCTTCTTAGGTGTAATATACTGAAAGATAGAACAATGAACTCGATTAGAGAGGGAACAGTTTCACAGCACGATCCAGAATATCAAAGAAGGGTGTTATTCCTAAATATCCGAATAGCCTCCAACTTATAGATGTGGTCGACTACATTACCGATAAGAAGGACTCTATTAGACACGGCTCTGAGACATCCTAGGATACTTTAAAACCTTAGGCTCTAATACCAAGTTTGTCACGCCCCAACCTAGGGATGCGTGACCGGCGCTTGATCGAGTGAACCCAACTGAGCAAGCCTTATCACACACTTCCTACCCCACTCTTTTTTATAAGATAATCTTGGTCCCTTTTTATTTAGGAAAGGTAGTATATTCAACAATGATAGTTCATCCTATGTTACAAGCTTAAACCATGGATGAAGTTAGTTTCCGGAATTCCCATAAAGTTACAATTCATAAATAGCGGGAGTTTATAATTACAACATCGTTTATGAGCCCCCACAACACCCATACATGATCCACACACATGCCTATGGAGCCTCTAAGGATACAAAAAATGAGTACCACAACGTCGTCAACAAAGCCCTCGGCTATACCTCAAAATAGAAAACCACAACAATAGAAGATATACAATACAACCCCTTGAAGGAGGAAGGGGCTCACCAAGACCTTGAGAAGAAGATAACCTGCTACGCGGGATCGACACTATCCGCGTGGAGCCACCTACATTCATTTAAAAATATAGCGCCCACGGCAAAAGGGACGTTAGTACCATGGAATAGTACTAGTATGTATAACTAAATACCATTTTAATAGAAATAACTATCAAGAAATAACAAGGAAATCACAAGAGCAAGAACAAGGAAATCACAAGAGCAATTCAAAGATTTTAACCGGATATCACATCATCAAATAAACAGACCATATAATCTTTCACATAATTTTCACACTTAGTTTAGGCATTCCTTTCATATGTTCATCACTGTCCTCAATACCACTGCTAGCTTGAGCGGAGTCCGATCAAGACCTGATCGGCTAGGTCACCTCATCCGAGGCATATAACCCAGTCATCATTTCCTTTTCCTTTTTTCGGGACTCAATATTATCACATCACTACCATTTGTGTAGCATGGTGTCCGTTCATGGCCCGAGGCCGCCTTACCTAGGCATTTTTCCTTCCTCATAAATCATCTTATTGAATCTTTATTTTAGCTATATCATATTCATTCAGTGGCACTTAGGGCCACAATTATCAAATCTTTTCCATCATCAATGTCCATCTTACTATTTGTGATCATACGCACATATAAAAGCAATTCAAGTTGCAAACATAAGCAGGATTTCACATAGTTAGCGTGACAACCTCAGTTTTAATCTTGGCTTACAGCCCAGGCAGGTCAACATATGATTTGTATTCTTCACGCATCTTTAAATATAAAGGATAATTTATTGCATGCGTTGAGGCACATTATGTTGGTATATATATAATTGCAAACCAGTTCATATGAAATAACAATCTGTACAACAGCAAGTTCTAGTCTTACCACATTTGCGTCAATGCCAACGGAGTTCAATTTCTAATAAAAGGGGATTGTAGCCATACATATCTCAATATAGCTTTTCCTTAATCCTTACAAATTTCCGGAACTCTTAGCACTTCGATCTATAGTGTAAGAATTACAAATTGAACCGAGAATTAGAGACGAGATTGAGATTCTAGCTTATTTCGAGCAAATTATCAAACATTAAAGGTGCATTGTGATTTTAATCCCTTTTTGAAATTTTTTTTTTATCATTATATGCCCCATTTTCTTTCTTTTTAGTTTACCTCCTAATACCCTAAGGTTTGACATGCATGCAAATAATCCATTCTTATACCCATGAATTACCATACTAATTGCCCCTTATAGCTGAGTTGTAGAAATAAGAGCTGAGGGGATGAAGCCTTACCTCTTGGGGTGAAGATTTAGGTGCCTTCTCTTGGTTATCTTCAATGTTTTAGCAAGATTTTATGGAGAATTGTTGATGGGAGACACTTTTCCTCTCTAATCCCTCTCTCTCTCTCTCTCTCTCTCTCTCTCTCTCTCTCTCTCTCTCTCTCTCTCTCTCTCTCTCTCTCGCTCTCTCTAAAAGGATCAAAAAATATGCTCAAAATGAGCCATAGCACCGAATATATCGATAGGGGGTCAGGTTTAAAAATTGGAGCTCCGAGTCAAGTTTGCGATCGCAAATCCGAAAATGCGGCCCGCAGAATGGACTGCAAAAGTGCTCCCAAAATCTTATCCTTTTGACTGGATTTGCGACAGAAATACAATTCGCATACCCGTTTTGTGGTCGCATAATGCACCGGAGAACTACCTTTACAAACTTCCAAGATCATTATGCGACGACTATGCGGTCCGCATATCAGTTATGCGATTGCATAATAGACCGTATTTTTTACCTCAACTTTGACTATCACACTGGCTCACTTTGGATAGAAATGCGATCCGCATACTTATTTGCGACTGCATTTTAGACCGCATAATAGCACTTTTGTGAAAAACTTTGATTCTTAATCTTTAAATGCTTAGTTCAGTACAAAGGGTCTTGCTCGCCGCGAAGAATTTTACACATTCCTAACGCATATTCGTAGCTTGGCACTACGAGCTACTAGATTTTGAGTACAAGTTTTCACGGGGCCTTACAATATAGGTTAGTTTCATACCATTTGCTGCTGCTCTATTCTTCGCAAATAAACTCGTCCATGCTGATTTCTCCTCTACCTTTGGCCTTTCCTGGCTCTCTTCAGCTAGTGTTATTGTTCTATTGGCTTGCAGCTATGTGTTGATCTCAATTATTTTAGTTGATTTCCCACCTAGATCTCGTTCCTTCAAAGCTGCATCTGCGCTCCATTGGGACTCATGGTTACCAGCCGAAGCTTCTATTTATGACTTAGCTGCAGATCCTTTGTTTGCATGTGCTGTTCTTATCACATCTTCCTCATTTTTTTTGAATCTCATTGTTTCCAGCTGTAATTTCAAAATTATCTATCAGTATCTTTCGTGGTCAGCCTCGTCCTCTTCTTTGGCCACCACCCTTTCCTCTGGCCCCTGCCATTGACACACTGACGTAGGCTAAACTAACTTGCGCCGAGAGAGAAAGTGTGTGTTTTTTATCCTAGTTTTCAATCTATATATATGTGGTTTTCATTTCTACAAGCACTCTTACTCTAAACCTCACAAAACTTTGACATAATGTATTGGACAAAGACATGAATTGAATCAGTGGTTGTGTATTGAAGCTTATAAAGTTGAAAGTTCAAATATTTTTGACCAATTCAACCCTTCCATTGAAAGTTCGAGTTGCCAAACACGAAGGTAAGTTATAAAGCTGCATATATCCCTCTCAGTATATGTTAGTCTTTAATTTCTTGCAATAATGCCATAATTTGTACACGTACGACATATTATGCAAGTGTAGGATCATTGATCGATCTACATTACTATAAGTCTTTATCACTATTGCATTTAGGAGTGTACATAAATCGAAATAGTTCGGATTTAAATTTATCAAATCAAATTAGTAGTGCCTTATGACAAAATCTATAAACCAAATCAAATTAACAATATCGAGTTTTTTAATTTCGGTTTTTTTATTAGCTTTTCTATTGGGGTTTTTCATATTTTCGCTTTTTTTCCCGATAAAGTTTTCATAGCTCAAAATATATAACTTGTGCCCCAAGTATTTCTTTAGTCCTATTAAGATACAAATATATAATATATTTTTCAAAAAATAACACAATAATATGAGATAAGTCGTAGCATTATACTAATATATTCAATAACAAAGATAATAAAATTGACAAAGCAAATTTTACTAATTAATAAGCTATAATAAAAATTTACATAATCTAAATTATTACATAGGTCATGCTAAAATAAATATAGCTAATAAGTATTGTTAGTTGCATAACTAAGCACTAAAGAAAAAATAAACTAAGTTATGCATTTTTATTTTAATCCAATGTAAAACTAAAAAATAGAATCAACACTATCATCATTCCTAGTGTTGAATAAAAAAAATTTTGTTAGCATACTATCATCAATCCAATCCCCGTTCACATTTTTTCTTTTTCTTATCAATGAATAGATCTCTTACTTAGGGGAGAGAGGCGGGGAAAAGAAGTTATTCTGGTTAGCTAAAGCAAGGGAAAGGAAGGCGCGTGATCTTGACCAAGTTAGGTGCATCAAGGACGAGGATGGTAGAGTTTTGATGGGGGAGTCTTAAGTCAAGCAGATGTGGCAGGCGTACTTTCGAGACTTACTTAACGAGGAGGGGGATCGTAACATAGAACTAGGGGAGTTGGGGCATTCAGAGCAACATAGAGACCTTAGGTACTGCAGGCGTATTAGGGCGGAGGAGGTCATGGGTGCTTTGCGTAGGATGAGTAGGGGTCGAGCAACCGGGCCTGACGAGATCCCGGTGGAGTTCTGGAAAAGCATGGGTAGGTCAGGAGTGGAGTGGCTCTCCAGTTTGTTCAATGCGTCTTCAGGACTAAAAAGATGCCGGAGGAGTGGAGGTGGAGTACAGTGGTGCCCTTGTACAAGAACAAAGGGGACATCCAGTGCTGCAACAACTATAGGGGTATCAAATTAATAAGTCACACCATGAATGTTTGGGAGCGGGTGATTGAAGCGAGGGTGAGGGAGATGGCATTTATATCTTAGAACCAGTTCGGTTTCATGCCGGATCGCTCCACTATGGAAGCTATCCACCTTGTCAGGAGGTTGGTGGAGCAGTTCAGAGATAAGAAGAACGACCTGCACATGATGCTTATCGACTTGGAGAAGGCGTATGACAAGGTCCCAAGGGAGGTGCTGTGGAGGTGCTTGGAGGCGAAGAGCGTGCCGGAAGACTATATCAGAGTAATCAAAGACATGTACGATGGAGCTAAGACTAGGGTTAGGACGGTGGGTGGCGACTCAGACTATTTTTCAGTGGTTATGGGGTTCCATCAAGGATCAGCGCTTAGCCCTCTCTTGTTTTCCTTGGTAATGGATGCTCTAACCCGACATATTCAAGGGTATGTGCCTTGGTGTATGCTATTTACTGATGACATAGTCTTGATAGACGAGACGAGGGTCGGTGTTATTGAGAGATTAGAGGTATGGAGACAGACTCTCGAGTCTAAGGGTTTCAAAATAAGCAGATCTAAGACAGAATACTTGGAGTGCAAGTTTAGCGTCGAGCCGAGCGAAGTAGGCAGGGACGTGATGATTGGATCTGAGGTCATCGCCAAGAGGGACAGTGTCAGATATCTTGGGTCGGTGATTCAGGGGACGGAGAGATTGACGGGGACGTCACTCATCGTATAGGAGCGGGATGGTCAAAGTGGAGGCTTGCATCAGGAGTCCGGTGTGATAAGAAAGTTCCACAGAAACTCAAGGGGAAATTTTATAGAGCTGTGGTTAGACCTGCCATGTTGTATGGGGCGGAGTGCTGGCCAGTGAAGAATTCTCATGTTCAGAGAATGAAGGTTGCGGAGATGAGGAAGCTCAGGTGGATGTGCGGGCTCACCAGGTTAGATAAGATTAAGAATGAAGTTATTCGAGAGATGGTGGGGGTAGCCCCGGTGGATGAGAAGATGCGAGAAGCGAGGCTGAGGTGGTTCGGGCATGTGCGGAGGAGAAGTCCTGATGCCCCTGTGAAGAGTTGTGAGCGGCTGGCGATGGTCTGCGTACGGCGAGGCAGAGGGAGGCCTAAGAGGTATTGGGGAGAGGTGATTAGGCATGACATGGCTAGAATGCGGGTTTTCGAGGACATGGCCCTTAATAGGAAAGTCTGGAGGTCTAGTATCAGGGTTGTAGGATAGGGGCTCCTAGAGTTTTTCGTACTCCTCACCCGGGGTTGGGTAAGGCTTGGCAGGGCTATCCATAGTTAATTTGTGTTTTGGACTGTGTCTCCCTTATGGTAGTTATTTATGGTAGTTACTGTTTGATATTATTCCATGCTATTTTATTTATGGTTCTTATGTTTAGATAATTATTTCCGCTACTTCTGTTGGAGTTACTAATGCTCTTTTGTTTTTGTTTTTGCTTTTCCTTTCCTTCACTGAGCCGAGGGTCGATTGGAAACAGTCTCTCTGCCCTCTCGGGTAGGGGTAAGGCCCGTCTACATATTACCCTTCCCAGACCCCATTTTGTGGGACTATACTGGGTAGTTGTTGTTGTTGTTGTTGAATAGATCTCTTACTTGCATGACTTAAATGTCTCATATTTCTCGAAAAAGTGATTCGATTAATGGAATTTGGTATCAGATCGATGATCTCAATGAGATTGATATTCCAATCTTTCTTCTTAGAACGTATTAATTTGACCCCATAAGTGAGACCGAACATGTTTCCACCAGAAGTAGAACCCCATATTTTTTCTAGAGAATCTCATAATTGTTCCAAAGCAACTAAAAAGAGATTCCTTAACCAGAAAGAATTCGGTTCAGATGTAGAATACCTATCTAGGAGTTTTCGCAACTCGATAATTTGATGTTTGAGTTATTACATTTGTAGGCTATAAAGTTTATTTACATTCAAGAATGATAAAGCCAGACTTAAAATAATACGTTCAAAGATAAAATTATTAAAAAAATTAAGAAATATTTATAAATTATGTTACAATATATATTATTAAGGTGGTTTGCTTTCTGTTGACTTTTTAAATTAAAAATAAACCATCAGTTATGGCCATTTTTTTGTCAATACTAAAAACTCGGATTATCGATTTTATGCGGTTATTAATTTTCTTTATATATCCCTAGTTGCAATCACAATCTTCAGTTTAACTATATTTATAAATAAGAAAAAATTTAAAAAGATAATATATTTAATTGAGATCTATTGACTTCAAAATTTTATATTTGTCTTTATACCAACAACTTTTGTTTTCTTCCATTTAATGTGTGATAATTCAGTTCTTCACTCTAGCACCGTGCAATTACGCCACGTAGTTTAAATACGAATCTGTAAAAGGAAAACTAGAAAAGGAGACAACCAGTATTCTACCTTGTTATTATGTATTTTATGTACATTTTTATTGAAACTGAAAGGTGGTTTTTACGTTGAGGAAGCTTGAAATTTCTGTATCAAAAAATTATCTTTTCCAGTAACTATGGTTTGTTCAAACATTTTGCTTACATATAACTAACTACAAAACATTGTTGTTTATAATAATTTGTGTAGTTTCTAAATATGTAAATAGAAAATTAAGAAACTGGTGTCTAAATTCATATTGATAACCAAGATATACTGACCTTCTGAACCAGCCATTCTTGTTGGCATAAAGGGTTAGTTACATACATTCTAATCCGCAAGTGTAAAAATATTATATGATATACGCCATTTTGGTAGAAGTGAATCCAATATCTCTCCAGGCACCATAAATATCAAATTCAATGATGTTATAGATTATGTTAATATCAACCGCGTTAATAACCAAATAATCAAGATCCTGTTTGATGGGGCTGCTTGTAACTCATTAAGCATACTGTATCATTTCAAGCAAAAGAAAAAGCAGAACTATTAGAGACACTGTATCATTAAGCTTCTTTTGTTGTTTGCCAGCAGGAATGCCATTTTCATAGTTTCAAATTTTACTAGTAAACAGAATAAGAAACAAGACTTTAGACCTACTTACATTAACTGAGTTTGTTCTCCGTGCATTTGTTTCTTGAAATTAGGTCATCATGATCTTGCGGTGAGTTCAGTAATAGTTACCCCATTCACACTGTTGCGGCTCCTGGAACTGTTACTCCACTCTCTGGGAATGTAAGGTTCCACGGGCACACAATTTAACCTTGATGTTTCATTCTGTTCTAATATGGAAACCACCTGAACCATTGAAGGTCTGTCTTGGACACGTCGTTGACAACACAAGAGCCCAACAAGGATGCATTGTAAAACTTCATTCCTATCACCTGATTGTTCTATCATTGGATCCAGTAGTTCTACCGCCTTCCCTTCGTTCCAAATTTTCCAAGCCTGATCATCGAAAGATCATACATGTACAATGTTTTAGCACAAGCTGAAACTTCTATATAACCAATTTAAGAAAGTGAAATAGAAGATGATATACTTACATAGCCTACTAGACCAATATCATGGACTGGGTGCTGATAACCCCAATTCTTTTGGCCACTGACAATCTCCAATGCCAAAATTCCAAAGCTAAACACATCTGATTTTGTTGAATAATGTCCGTCTTGTAAGTATTCAGGTGGCATATAACCACTGCAGCCACAACAAAAAATCATCCCGAAAAAATTCTAAAACGTACATTCATGCGTACTCTTAATAATAATGAGTGATATCTACTTACCGTGTTCCAACTACATACTGAGTCTTTTCTTCAACATCATCTTCAAAAGCCCTTGACAACCCAAAGTCAGATATTTTGGGTGTCATCTCTCTATCTAGCAAGACATTGCTAGCTTTTAAGTCTCGGTGGATTATTGTCAACCTTGAATCATGATGCAAGTAAACTAATCCTTTTGCAATTCCTTTGATAATGTTAAAGCGCATTGGCCAAGTTACTGTACCCCTTCTTGCAGAATCTAGACATGATACAAGCAAACAGTTATTCAATTTCACTCGGACTGTCCCGAATTTCTGTCCATTGTGTTTTTTTACAATTCAAAATAATACAGAACATATGTGCAACAGAACTGTTATTTTAGCTGTCATACCAAATATGACCTTGTCGAGGCTATTATTGGCCATGAACTCATACACCAGGAACTTTTCGTTTCCATGAATGCAGTATCCCATTAACTTGGTTAGGTTACGATGCTGAAGCTTTGCTATTAATTTGACTTCATTCTCAAACTCCTTATCTCCTCGTGCTTGACGCGAAGTCACTTCCTGCTTCTTCACTGCTATTTCTTCTCCAGTATCTAATACACCCTACAGATTAAGTATGTGTATCATCTGAGTATTAAATTTCTGCCATAGTTTGTCTTAGTTACTGTAAATATGCATGTCCATGCTTGTTGAAAGAAATAATAACCTTATAAACATTGCCAAAGCCACCATGCCCTATCTTATTAGACAGCGAGAAATCGTTAGTGGCTGCTGATAGAGCACTGTAATCATATGCAATGACATCTGCACCCTGCAGCAAAGCTTCTACAGAGTTTCCAGGCTGATTAATTTCTGGTTCATCTGTTCAGGAAAAGATATTCTTTTGAGAAAATAAATTAATTAGGAAATTATGGAAGTGAATCATACCTTACTAGAGGTTGCACACTAGCTAGCTTACAGGGTCATGTGTTTGCTAATGAGACAAAAAAAAAACTACTCTAGTAGCGGCCTGGGGGATATAAGGAACTTCTTTTCATTGCTAATGTCTCTATTAACTCTTTCCCGTGTCAAGAATTAAACATCAAGAGTTAAAGGAATTTTTCTTTAAGAATAGTTGAATGAAACTAAGCTTGGGCTGTAATGAAGAACTACGAAAATCATATAAAAGCAGCAAAAGGTGAATCTTCTTACCTAGCACATCTGTCTTTGCTGCATGACGCCGGACCTGATTATGTAGAGACAAGATAAGAAGTGCCAGCATTGAGGTTAAAGAAACACATATTATCCATTTCGTTTTCATTTTCCTTTTCCTTTTCCTTTTCTTTTTCCCAGGGGCAACAGCTGCTTCTGTTCATACGAAAGAAGTGTTAGTTGTTTAATTTTCATGAAATCAGACTTCAGCACTAGCAACTTAAGCAGCAAACTTGAAACTTGAAGGGCTTTGTTCAGGTATTTGCGTATTCTGTGAGTACAAAAGTTAAAATATTTTGTAATGAGAAGGACTAGCTGCATTCAGGTTGGTTTCATCTTTTGCTAGATTGTGTAGCAGTTAAGTCGACAACATTCAGTAAAATGCTTCAAACATACCTAGTGTTTCAAGATAACATGGAGATGTATATCCATCTTCAAAACTTAGATTGAAAATAGCTAAAATAACACCTTTCCTTCTGAGATATGGGAAGAGTGATTCATTTAAAAAGCAAGTTACAGACAAAAAGTACAACAAATAATAACAAATCTGCATGAACCAGTTAATCTAGTACTTATTAATATGGGAATTTTATTAATGAATGTGTGCGCGCCAATAACTAACTTACACAACAATTAACTATTTCACCCTTCAAATGTCATTCATGCATGCGTAAGTTTGCACCATACTAATAATAATTAATGCATTGACACAGCTATCATATCACAAGTAAGTAATCATAGAACTTGTCAATAATTTTTACCTAGTTTTCCATGTGCCATCCGTATATAGATGTCATTCCCAGCTTTTTCTGAACGTTTCATATCGAGTAAATCTCCCCACCAAACGAAACATTTGTTGCCATTTCCGTTGACATTGATGCTAGTATAAGCCATGCACGATCTTTCATTCAAGCATTTCTCTCCACACTCCTCGGGGGAAAACATTCCCCAGTATGTTGCATTATCAGGCAACTTCAGTCCAGTATTCATCACAAACACATCTTTGTCAGTATAACTAAGAGGAGTCATTCTCCTACATCCGTTGGTATAATCCATCTTGTCCCAGGCATCTGGTGATGCAGCCGTGAAACCATCAGGACACCGGCAGGATGGATTCTCAACAAAACAAACTCCATAAGGCCCACAAGTCCTATACTTGTCACATATGTCCTTATTCAGGACCTTCACTTGAATCCAGCCAGTGGCATTTGTCCATTTCAGGAACTGTATCTTGCCCTCTGGATTCAGTGACAGTTTCAGTCTGCTGTCGTTCTTTGCTTCGAATGTGACATAAAATGCACCAGTATTGGAGTTAAATACTGGTCTGAGTACCAGGTCATCCATGAGGGCATCACCGCCACTGAATATTTGTCCATCCCAAGGACCCCACCTTGAAACTCTTTGCTGTTTTTTCTCAAGAACTAGTTGGAGTGACTGACCTGAGTCACCTGACTCTAACCTGAACAAATACTCACCAGGAGCTGGATCATCACTTGTCCTCCAGGAATTCATGGCTCGGTTAAGATCAGTTTTCGGGTCCCAACCAAGCTTCATTCCTGGTAACAATGTATCGACAGGATAATCAAAGCTTTGCCACAGGTATTCTCCTGCTAAAAGATTGCTAGAATCTCGAAACACAAGATTACCTGCATCAAGGAGCTTTAAAACTGGCAAGAGAACAATCTGTTTTGGCATATAAATCGGTACCTTCTTTCCTGTATCATCTTGGAGAAAAATGAATCCTTGTATATCGAATACAAGCCTTGCACCATGTCCAAGTGGATTCAATCTATTGCCAACCCATACTATACCAGATTCTATACCCTTGTACCACAATCCCAGGTACCTTGTGTGCCGAAATGGTGTAGTAGAACCAAAAAATCCCATTTCAAATCTTTGGTTGGACGAAACTAAAGTCTCGCCATCCCTGAGGACTTGATATGGAATCAAAGTATCACTTGCAGCAACACAATTTGCATATAAGGTTATGGAGATATGCAGAAGACAGAGAGTGAATACCCAAGAAAGTATGGCAGCCATTGCTTTCTAGCCTAGACAGGAGAGAGCTAAGGAAATCAAAGGTTTTGAATTCAAGTTAAGCTTTTAGGTTAGGCTTTTACATGGAGAAGTACTAAGAGTTCAATGGTTAAATAGGCTTCTTCAAGAGAAAGTGATTTAAGTTTTTAGCTATGTGGCATGTGTTTCATCTTTGTGATAGCCAGGTGCAGAATAAAAGCATTTAGGAGACAAAGTGATTTAAGTTTTTAGCTATGTGGCATGTGTTTCATCTTTGTGATAGCCAGGTGCAGAATAAAAGCATTTAGGAGACAATGGTAGAAAGTTTAGACCTTAGCCTAGAAATAGGAAAAATTTAAAAGGGACTACATTAGCAGATATATCGGAATGGCTTACACATGGTTTTCATTTCTTTTCTTTTTTCAAGGAAGAGAATCAACATGCATCCTGAAATCTTCAAGAGCACAAATTGGTGTTAAGGTAAAGGATCAGCTGATGTTCGATAAAAAGCTGTGTTGTTAATTAAAATGAAGATGTAACAAAGAGCTAGAGCAAAAGATAAAAGGTTAGTTCTTGGGCGCAAGTTGAAATGTATATGAGCCTTGTTGTTTTCTCAATCTTTTTACTTAAGAGGAAGGACAAAAAAAGAAGACTAGGATTTGTGTCAGCATTAACTGAAAGATCAGTCACAATTTAATTTATGCAAATCTACTCTTCTATTTCAAATATAACATTTAGACGACTATGTATTGCTTGGTTATATTTTCACGGAATATGCTTCTGCAGTCTTGTTTAGAGAAAACCGGAATACAATTCATGGTTTAAACTATTGTTAGCTAACATAAATAAAATTTTCCACTTAAAAAAAATGAGTTCAATATCATCTGGTTCAGTTTTTGAGAAAACACAGTTTCATCCAAGGTTCCTGAACTCTTCATTAAAACCTTGGATTGATAATTTATTTGAGAGATAAATCTGTCATTAATGCATACTTCAGAGGCCAAAGTCATATCCTGCCCCTCTAGGAAAAGTTAAAACTTCCTAGTTAATTTGTGCAAATCCAGACGACTGTCTATTGCTTGACTATATTTTCACGGAATATGCTTTTTAAGTCTTGGTGAGAGAACACCGGAATATCCGTCATGGTTCAAGCTTTTCTTAGCTCTAACATAAATAAAATTTTCCACTAAATGAATAGAGTTCGTTTTCATCTGGTTGAGTTTTCTCCAGACACATCTGCAAATGGAACCTCTTCTGACAAAACATAGTTACATCCAAGGCTCTTTAACTCTTTAGTGAAATCTGCTTTGAAGATTTGTTTTGAGAGATAATCCTGTTATTAATGCATAGTTCAGAGTCCAAAGACATTTCCTGCCCCTTTAGGAAAAGTTCACTATAAGTCGCATAAGAAACGTAACTGACACAACTGGTTTTGACCTATGTAAGTTATGAGTGTTTGCCTTGCAAAAGAACGTAGTCTATTACGTATCTGTTTACGCAGACCATGCATAAACTTAAAACAACTCCAAAAAGGTAAAAGACATTAACGAGATATGTCGCAATAATTGCGACTAAACCAGTTCTCAACCAATGTTTGCTGTTTCACTCGACGAATTTCTAAGTTTTAACAAAGATGAGGCAGCTCATTTCCTTCTTTATTTATTCCTCCATCCTCTTCCATGTTATCACTAAGTGTTGTAAAAATCAATCTAATCCACAACTAATTTAAACTTGAGGTATGTCATAATTTAAGTTGCTCCGACATGGCAGTTTAGATGTCGTACCCGTGTCGACATGACACTAGGGTGGGTATGGGATCCGTACCGGATCTAGTCAAACTATTTTGGGTACTTTGACCACGATGGACAGAAAAATTCGAGATGAAGTACAATTTGATTCTCGAAATCAGAACCAAAACTAGGGTAAATTTGAAGAAAATAGCATAGCTTATCTAGTAAATTAATCCTTTACTTATCTACAACTTGAAAATAAAAAAGAAATTCACTCTTTACAAGCTATACACAAGTATTCCACAAAATTCTTATAATTTAGAGATATATTTATATTTTTATTTTGTTGAATTACTTTTAGCCGGATTCCCGCACCCGTATCCACACTAGAAACCGTATCCCCTAATCTTAGAATTGCATCTCGAAGGATCCGATCTCTAGATCCACACCCGTTTCAGAGCAACTTAGGTTATAATGTTCTTCCGGTTACATAGTACAACTCCCTTATAATTGACAGCACTTCTTCACCAAGGAAAGTACTTTCATTAGTTGATGTTTTGGAAGTATTTGATAATCATATTTGCTCAACTTTGAAATCCTGAACAAGATTAGACTACCTAAGCATGCATCAGAGAATGGAAGTAATTGTTAGCATGATATAGGATCCACAGGAAGGGCAACCTTTTAACTAAAATGAAATCTTTCCTTACTGAGCTAGTCTATTTAGGAAATCTGTTCAATCCATGTTTACTATAAACTATACTAGGATCCAGCCATCTTAGCCTCCATATACGGTTGTAATTATTTCATTGGCTTTATAGGATTCCTGATCAGCGGATTCTGAATATCTTCAAGGTTGAATCCTCAGCAGAAAACACAGTTCTTTAGGTTGCGGCAGCTGTGCATTTTCATTACTTATCATTGAAACTGCAGAACTTATGGCTTGTCTATCATCTACTTATATACATATTATAACTTCACCCACTAGGAAAGACTCATGCAAAAGAATTATTTAGGAATTCAGGAGTATTCTCGTCCTCAAGCTTATTTGCTTGAAAGAAATGCAATTTAGATAAAATAAGTAAAATCAGAAAGGGAGTTAACTGCACCATATTGTCTTCTTACATGTCCTATAAGGTTGTAGAATGCTTAGTTGATGAAAACTCGCATTCATCTGCCCAGCTATTACCTCCAATTCTAGGACACCGAAGCTAAACTTAGACGGAAAAAATGATCACGTTTGAATTTCAAGGGGACATATAACCTCTGCATTTCAACAAAACATGATCATGTAGTGATATTGAATGAAAAAGCAGAAGAAAATAAAAGGAGTAACTATAACACAATGACTCCATTGTCAAAAACTCTTTCTGTTTGTTCCCAAAAATTCTAGATATGTCAAAGTCTTAAATTTTGAGCTTCACCTCACTATTTAGTACAATATTGCTAGTCTTAAAATCCTCGTCATAATTTTCAACCTCGAGTGTTGGTGAAGTTAAGAAGCCCTCATGCAATTCCCAGAACGATTCAGAAACGTCTAATCCAGTAAAGAGAACCAAGAAAAACAGTATAGACATGCCAATGGTGAGCAAAGTATAATAAGCTTCTCTCTCTGGCCTTTACATTTAAATCTAGCTTTCCAACAGGCCAAGCAAATATAGAAATGAGATCTCATGCAAAAAAATCGGAAGTTCAATAATTTTGTTCTTAAGTTTAAACTTTAACAGTTATTAATATGGTATTCATTACATACAAGGAAATTACATTTCATGATTAGCCCCAGTAAAGAGATCAGAAGACAGAAATAGTGGTTGAATTACATAAAATAGTCCAACTTCATCAGTCAATAGGACATGTATGTTATTCCTCAAGTGATTAAAACTATTTTCCAAGGCACACTACATACTGACTGGTGGCTGCCATTAAAAATCCAAACATTTTCTCAAACATGCTGATTTAAAATCCAAAATACTACATCATCTGGTAATTTCAGCCCAGTAAGCTTCAAAAGGCCATCTCTATCACAACAATACAATGATATCTCCTCATTAAACCTCCCGATGAATCAAACAATAGCCAGTCATGAGTCGTGTGTGTGGAGCTTGGAAAAATCTGGATCATCAGATTTCAATGAGGTCCACTACATACCATATCAGATAATAATAATCTTTTGAGTTTTACCATTATGGCCCAATCTGTACTCCAATTGTAGTACTGAATTTGCTACCACTACATAACTAAGAATGTGGTTTTATACTTTAGTTGAGTAAACACAAAAGTTAATAAGTGGTATGAGTGAGTGTTGGACCTGAATCCAACAAGAAGATCAGGTTTGCTTCATCAAATCATTATGCCGTCCTTTTAGCTGAGCACTTGAAGTCAACTGGCCTTTTGTATTTTGAGGGTGTTTGGCTAAGCTTATAAGCCGGTCAAACTGGCTTATAAGCACTTTTTGGCTTATCTACGCGTTTGGTAAAATTAAAAGTGCTTATAAGCCAAAAATAAGCCAAAAGTCATAAGCTAGTCTCCCCCAACTTATCAATTTTCAGCTTATAAGCACATTAGGTTTGACCAAGATATGTATTATTCTATCCCTAAAATATTTTTTTTAAAACAAAACTCTTCATATAACCAGTTCTTCAGCTGCTTATTATTAATTTCAGCACTTTTATCCAAACACGTAACTGCTTATTTTTTAAATCAGCTTCAGCACTTAAAAGTGTTTTTCAGCACATAATGCTTATGAGCTACTCTACATAAGCTAAGCCAAACGGGCTCAAATTGTTACTTCTTGAGATAATTTTTTTTATTGGAGGTTTGCATGTTTCAGAACAAATCATCACAATGTTACTGTGCAATAGGTCTTGATATAGATGCTGCTATCTTCATCACAACCGTGTGGAAAGAAGAACCGTGTTGTTAAGAGGGATGTAATAGCAGGGAGATAAAACTTACGGTGAAGATGAATCACAAAATATTCCTTCTGAATCACATCAATGATGGCACAGTAATTTACAGTGAACTTGAGAGATATGGAATAGGAATGATTGCAGTTTTACATAGATGATGGAAAAGCACAGCTAGCTTTCTGAGCTCACAATTGTATGTAATGAGAAAGAATACCTAATACTCTTAGCTTCCACAAAATTTACCCAAAAACAAAAAAGGAAGTGTACAAGAGAAAATTGTGAACCTCTTGTAGTAATATACACTTTGGAGGATGACACCATCAACTATCGGCCATCTATCATGGTAACTGTAACTTGATTGACAGTGCAAGTTTCTTCATAATTAGTTGAATGTGAATCAGAATCAACAGGTCTTCTGCCAAGGCAAAATCCTGGGGTTTTAGGCTGAGGCAGTGATGCGCTTTCGCTGCCTAACATCAAAACCGCAGTAGCCATGTTTGGTCTGTCTTCTGCTTGCTCCTGGACACACAACAGGCCAACTTGTATGCATCTCATTACTTCACATGGAGAAAACATTTCTCCTACAGCTGGGTCCAGTAGCTCTGAGCCTCTCCCTTCTTTCCATAGTCTCCACGCCTACAGAATCAATTACCTTTTTCATAAGAAATGATGAACGCGTTGCCAGGAATGAAGCTAACATATGATTGGTGAACTTACATGTCCAAGAAGGTTGAGTTGGTTATTTTGATAATAGAACCCCCTATTCTTCTTCCCGGTTACTATTTCTAGCACCAAAACCCCAAAGCTGAAAACATCGGATTTAACAGAGAAGAGTCCATCCATTGCATATTCTGGAGACATGTAACCACTGCATTAAAAGAGAAATGGATTAGAAGCAGTTCTCAACGATTATACTAATGGTGTGAAGAAATTAAACGTTTTGTGCTTACTAGGTTCCAACTACTCTTTTTGTATTTCCTTCAGTCTCATCCCCGCCAAAAATCCTTGCCATGCCAAAATCTGATATTTTGGGGGTCAAATCCTTATCAAGGAGAATATTGCTTGCTTTAAGGTCTCTATGGATGATCCTAAATCTTGAATCTTGGTGAAGATATAGAAGCCCCCGAGCAATTCCACAAATAATGTTGTACCGCCTCTGCCAGTCCAGCAGCGAGCATTTCTGTTTATCTGAATGAGCATAGTTGAAATGTGAGTCACAAATTACATAAGCCAAAGAATTATGTGAATCACTACTCTCATGAAGACAATATAACAAAAAATACTTTTTTTATCGGATGTCCCTGAAGGGACATTTATAACAAAAAATACTTACTGAACAAAATTGAATCTAAACTTTTATTTTCCAGGTATTCATAGATCAGCATCTTTTCTTCCATATCAACACAGCAGCCAAGAAGCCGGACTAGATTTCTGTGCTGTAGCCTAGCAATCAATCTTAGCTCATTCTTAAATTCCTCTACTCCTTGGCCCGAATTCTTTGAGAGCCTTTTGACTGCTATTTCTTGACCTTCAACCAGAATTCCCTGATCAAAAAAAGTATCTGGTTGAGTTCCTTGATCATTTTTTTTCTTTATTATACCAGTATGGTTTACATATAACTCAGCATTTACCTTATAAACACAACCAAAACCACCTTGACCTAATTTAGTTGCATCGGAAAAATTTTCTGTAGCCATATCAAGGGTGCTGAAATCAAATAATGGTAAGTCAAACTCTTCTGTTGCTGAAGTTTCACCAGAAAATTCTCTTTTACTTGGAATTATAGCTGCATTCATTAGAAGTTCTTGACTTCTTTCACTAATGCCTGGTTTGAATCATAAGAAATATTCATTAGCATTTCATATTAGACAATCTTATTAATTATGATAGATGTCTCCAGTACCTTTGTTTTCAGACTTAGTTCGCATTGAACCTTGATATTTTCTTCTCTTTGATAAGTAGTAGAGGATTACTCCAAATAGCACAATAGCTACACCAACTGTAATCCCAGCAGCTATTACAACTCTCTTTGTCTTGCTCAATCCCACACCTCCACTTTGAGCTGAATTTAAAAACTTTCCAAGTTAAATACAACAACCCAGTATTATAGTGGGGTCCGGGGAAGGTAGTATATACACAGTCTTACCCCTACCCTGGAAGGGCAGAGAGACTGTTTCCGATTGACCCTTGGCAAAAACTTTCCAAGTTAAATGCAGCTTGATTTTCCAAGAAATTTGTGGTAAAATCAAAGAATCATTTTTGTTCTGTTTGAAAACCTATAGCTTCACAGAAATCACATTTCCTTCAGTAAGTTACAGTACAATGTTATACTTCATTTAAGAAATAAACAAAAATCAAACAATTGCAACTGTTTGAGTTGCAAAGACTACTGTCCAAATGATGTTAACAAATATTTTAGACGTATTGATAGCAACAAAGAAGGTTTACGCAAGCTTAAAAACTTGACATAATTTCTCAAAACTACATCACACAGGTGCATGTGTGCAAAACACATCTCAATGGATTTTTGTTCAGATTAAAACAATGGAAACCGAAAACGAAATTGAACATCAACTTTTACATGAAACTGAAAATCTGCATATCTTTCAAAGCCATGTGTAAAGCGTGTTTCATTGATAAGAGGGAAAGTAACACGTGGTTATGTCACCCAGGGTGGGTCCCCGAAAACTCTGAGCCCCACTTAGAAATCTCAATTCTCCCCTCTTATTTCTCTTGTTTAAAGGAACAAATTATTGATCGTATTTTTCCAGCATTAAGTCTAGTGGTATTGTACTGGGTCGTACTTTTTTAAGTCTAGTGGTACAGTAAAAAGTGATCAGAGTATTATTGTTTGAGTTCATTTTCATTGTGTCATTTCTTCTTTCCATTTTTCCATCCTCGGTTAGATATGTATAGTTTTATAATGTATCTTTATGGTGTTGAATTGTATTGTGTTATTTTTATGTATACAATATTTGAATATATATTATTATTTTCTGTCGTTTCTTGATGTCATGCACCAACAATATATAAAATAAACTAATAATATTACAAAGAAAAAGAAAGATACAAGGTAAAATTATTATATAAAAAGGTTGGGTAAAAGATAAAATAGAATTACTATTTAATAATAAGAAGGCAAGATAAAGGAAAAAAATAAGGTAACAGTAGTACCACATCAAATTGGTGGTTCCATAAAAATCAATACGATACAATAAAATTTAATTATTCAAAATAAGCATTGTATTTAAAATAACAATACAATACAACACAACATGTAGCAACCATCTAAACAAGCGGTAAAGAACTCAATTAGCCGAGCCCACCACTCGTTTTAAATTCTCTTTATCCTTTTAACAAAAAATATGATTAAATTATCTACTAGGACAGAAAAATATTAACATCCACGACATTTTCTCGGTCAATTTAACTACTCTTTTTTTTTTTTTTTTGGTAATTAACTTTCTTTTATTAATCACCAATGATAAGTCATTACAAATCCATAATCAGCTAGCACAGCTAATTATCAATAAGAAGCTCCTCTCCTACTCCTATACTATACCTCCATTTCTAATTACATTGAACCTGTTGAAATTGTAGGCTAAACTCAATATGACTTCTAACATGACAAATGTAGGCAGTATTTCTAAGCAATTGGCTAACACACTTTGACATATTTGTGAATATTCTGGAGTTTCTTTCAAGCCAAACACAGTAGCAAACTTCTGCAAATATCAGCTTCATAGCATGAGCTCGTGCAGTCCTTCCCTTAGCCTTGGCTACAACCCATTGTATGAATCGATCCCAAGATTGAAATGTAGGCTGAGTAACTCCTATCCAACCCATTGCTTGATGCATCATCATGGTAGTGAAAGGACAATGATAGAAGAGATGATTTCTTGATTCTTCCCATTGTTGACACAGAATGCACATGCTGTCAATGTTTGAATTCCATTGTTTCACTCGAACTTTGGTAGGCAGCCTATCCTGCAGTATTAACCATAAGTTAAACACTGCCTTTGGCCTTGCTGGATTTTTGATAGTTAAGTTCCTCCACATAACTCGTGGCAGCTGTCCAATTTGGTGAAGATACAGTTTCCTTACAGAACAGTCAATGTGAGAGAGTTGCTGCTGTTGGCTCAATGTAACAGTGGCCTCAAGTATTTTCCTAACCATCCAGCTTGCCTGGTTAGGAATTTTGATGTTGTGAATCTGCTGTTGCTTGATGTACATAGAGTGAATCCACTTAATCCATAGAGTGTCCTTCTTGTTGGCTAAGTCCCACCCCAGCTTGAGAATAGCAGCTCTATTCCATAGTTGTAAATTCATGAGACCTAGACCTCCAGCAGATTTTGGTATACACATCTTATCCCAAGCTACATAGGCCTTCTTTGTAATGCTGGCATTACCAGTCCATATATAGGATCGACATGTTGCATCTAACATCTTCAATATCTTGGCAGGAATGAGAAAAATTTGTGCCCAATAAGCTTGAATACCAAATGTGATAGTTTGAACAAGCTGTACTCTTCCTGCATAAGATAACTTCCTGGCTGTCCAAGAGGTTATCTTAGCAGTGATTTTATCCACCAAAGGCTGCCATTGAATGAGAGACATCTTTCTAGTTGATAAAGGAATACCCAGGTACTTGAAAGGTAGCTCACCAGGAGCAAACCCCAGTTGATCAAGAATAAGCTGTTTGATCTCATTAGGTACTCCTCCAAAGTACACAGAGCTCTTATTTAGATTTGCCTTTAAACCAGAAGCCTCTGTGAATTGGGTAATAAGCTTGAACATAGAGCATACAGATAAGAAATCACCTTTTGCAAACAATAATAGATCATCTGCAAAGCTAAGATGTGTGATACCCAATCTTTTGCATCCAGGATGAAAGGAGAAGTTTGAGTCCTTCCTAAGTTCATACAAAGCTCTGCTGAGATACTCCATAACAATAGTAAACAGAAATGGGGACATTGGGTCTCCTTGCCTCAGGCCTTTGGCTGCTTGAAATGGTTCTGTGGTTTGCCCATTCACCATGACTGTATAGCTCACTGTTTGAACACATTCCATGATCCATCTGATGAACTTCCAAGGAAAATTTAGAGCTTCCATCACCTGTTGTAGGAAAATCCACTCCACAGAGTCATAAGCTTTTTGCAAGTCAATCTTTATCATACATCTGGGGGATATATGATTCCTTGTGTAGTGTTTGATCAGTTCATGAGCAAGGATAACATTGTCAGCTATCCTTCTTCCAGGTATGAAGCCAGCCTGTGTCTCACATATGATGCTTGCAATGCACTGCTGTAACCTATTAGCCAAGATCTTGAGATGATTTTATAGACAACTGAACAGCATGCTATAGGTCTATATTCTCTGACTGAAGTAGGGTTAGCAACTTTAGGAAGTAGAGTAAGGGAAGCACAGTTGGCAGGTTTATACATACTGCAAGTTTGAAAGAAATCCTGGACAGCTAATATGATCTGCTCACCTGTAATACTCCATGTTTGCTTGAAAAACACAGCATTATAGCCATCAATGCCTGGAGCTTTATGATCACCTATGGCTTTTAAGCTTTCAACAATTTCTTCCTTAGAAACATCAGCTAAAAGTTGCAATTGTTGCCTGTGATTGAGCTTGGGACCATTATCCATGTAGGACCTGTTAATTGCTGGTAGTGACTTAGCAGCTGTGCCCATCAATGCTTTGAAAAATTGCTTCACTTCTTCCCTGATGGCATCTGGATTAGTGATTCTAGTACCTTCAGCTGTAATGAGTTCTGTGATATTCTTCTGTTGGTTCCTCTCTTTCATTAAAGCAGAGAAGTACTTATTATTTGAGTCACCCAATTGAATCCATTTAGCCCTTGATTTCTGTTGAAGTATGCTCTCCTCTATCATTGACCATTTCTCCAATTGTAGTATGAGCTCCTTTTCTTTCAGCTGTAGTTCATCAGAGTAATGTGACTCCATCTGATCTTGAATGCTAATCAGTTCCCTCCTGTTATCTTCAATCTTTTGAGTTATGTTCTTAAATTCTCTAGTATTTAGAGATTTAAGGACAGGCTTGAGTGCTTTGAGATTATTCCATACTCCCCTGATAGTTGCTTGGTCATTAGCCTTCCAGTTGTCTTTGACAATGCAATGAAAATCCTTATGAGTAGCCCATACATTGTAGAATCTAAAGGGAGCTTTCCTGATCCTGCAGTCTTCATACATAGTAAGGACCATGGGATTATGATCAGATATTAAGGGAGGGCCATATACAGTTTGTAAATGACTCCACTTAATCATCCATTCATAATTACCAAAAATCCTATCCAATCGACTATTTACTCTTTCAGAACCAGATTGTTTATTAGACCATGTGAAGAATGACCCTTTCCAAGGAAGTTCTGATAAACCTGTATTTAGAATACATTGAGTGAAGTCTTGAGTTTCAGATTGTGTAACCTGATTGCAAGATTGTCTATCTGAGATGGCCATCACAGCATTGAAGTCTCCTGCCACTAACCAAGGCACACTTATGCCAAGAGCCAGTTGCTGTATCTGCTGCCATAGTATTCTTCTTTGATCCAAGGCATTGCTTCCATAGACTATAGTAAGTACACAGATCAGCTCCCCTTGAGGAGTATGTACTTTGCAGTGAATGAATTGGTCTCCTTCTTGACTGTCATTGATAATAATCTTCTGTTCATCCCAAAGAATCCATATCCTGCCTCTTGTAGAATCCCTGTAGTTAGCTAACAATTTCCAGCCAGGTAATAATGCATTAGCTATTCTCCCTGCATTATGAGCTTTAACCTTTGTCTCTACTATGCTAACTATACTAAATTTATTTTGTTTAAAATACTCCTTAGCCTCCTTTTGTTTGTATCTCTTATTTACACCTCTAATATTCCATACTAACAACTTCATTTAGTAAAACTAGGTCCCCCTTTATCAGGATGGTTTCTAGGTTTACCCTCTGACATACTTTGGAATCTGTTGCTCAGCACCATAGGTGTCAAAGGGGGGAAGTTGTCTATATTGAATTCTGGTAGTACCTGCTTCCCATTGTCTGCTTTCACCACTGCATTGCTATCAGTTGCCTTATTTGGGGCCTTCATCTGCTTATGATGAATTTGTTTGCTTGGGGCCATAGTCTGCTCTTGGGAATTAGAAGCTTGAACTTGTATAGTATTCTCAGTCACTACTTTTGGTCTCCATTGCTGTGTAACTTTGTGCTTGTTGGTTGGTTGAGGCTTGGGCATAGCTAGACAGTTGTGACCAACTTGCAGGCATTTCTCACAATATGTAGGTTTCCAATCATAAGTTACATCCTGTATGAATCTGTTACCAGTTGGATCCATAAGTTCAATCTCATTTGGTAATGGTTTGGAAACATTGACTTCTATGAGTATACGAGCAAAGGAAATCCTGGACTGATTGGTAGTACATTCATCTGCAAACAAAGGCTTCCCTAAGACACTCGCAATCCTACTAAGTGATTTAATCCCCCAACATGACATGGGCAAGTTAGGGAATTTAACCCACAGAGGAATTTCATTTGGGAATTCAGCTTTAAAATCAAAATCAACTGACCAATGTTTCAGAATCATAGGTCTATTAGCTATTGTATATGGTCCAGCATACATTACTTCTTTGGCATCCTCTATGGTCAGAAATTTGGCCACATAATAACCCTCCTCGTGATAGTAAAGCTCTGGCTTAGGAACATGTGACCACTGTTGGTTTATAAATCTTTTCATAGCATTAAAGCCTGGTCCATTACCAAATACATAGATTACTAAAGCACTCTTCCATTTCTTCTCTTCCTCCTCCATTTCCTCCTTCATCAATTGCCCTACAGGTTTACCATCTAGAATAACAGGTGGGATGTATTCCAATGCCATACCATTCGAAGAGAATCTGTTCTTCTGGAACAAATTTGCCCAAACCTTGGGTGGATCCTTGGCCTCCTTTGTTGTATCTGATTCTAGTGTCTGGTGGGGACTCTGCATGGTAACATCTGGTACTATTGGTGGCACCAGATGTTCATCTAGGTTGATGTTCTTCTCCGATTGTGCCACTACATCAGCAGTTGATGGTACAGTACTCAATGTAACAGTACCCTCCTCCATTTCTGGCAATGAAACAGTGTTGCATGTAACAGTTACAGATGTAGTATTATCAGATGGACCAACACCATAATCTGAGCTATTAGCACCTCGTCCAGTTGATTCAATTACTGAATCTTCAGCTACCTTCAGATCTACATTATTTTTAGCTGGGGATTTCTCTGAGTTTGGGGGAGTAGTGTTCGTATAAATTGGAACTAGAATTTTCCTTGGTCTGCCTCTTCCTCGTCCTCTTCCTCTTCCTTTTGCCATCAATCTCAGTGTATGTGAACTTACATGCACAGAGAAGGCATAGAAGAAGGCGATCCTTAGCTTTCAAACTTCAAAACGTTATTCGAATCTCTAAAGACTACTCTTTAGCTAAGAGAATCTCTAAAGACTTGGTATTCAGTAGGGTTCGCGAAGGGAGAAATTTAAAAATAGCCAGATTTATAAGTGGTCATTCAAGAATAGTCACAATTTTAAAAGTAATCGAAATTTATCTACTTTTTATGTAAAAATAAATCTGAACGAAAACACTGTTCAAAATTCAAAAAAATATTCCAGCATAATATACTGAATTTCCAGTATAATATATCAATCCAGCAGAATATACTGGAGCTTGGAGTACTGATGCTCAATTCTCCAATATATTATACTGGAGCCAGCAAAGTATACCAGTACAACATAATATGCTGGAAGATCATACACATATTAACTCCAGTATATTATGCTAGACTGGTATCTGTTGCAGCAAAATAATGGATATTTTTCAATAACTTGGCAGACGCTGACTATTTTTGAATGACCAATCCGAAAATTGGCTAGACTGTGCTATTTGCGAAGTATTGTTAGTAAAATCAAATTTTGTATATTACACTAGGAAAAATATGATCTTTCTTTAAAGGAAAAAAAAAAAAAGAAAAAAAGAAAAGGGAAAGCAACTGGGCTGACCCAAAGGGAACTAAACCAAGTCAACTTCGTCGGCCATGTAACATTGGAGAATGGAGCCGAAACTATGGTAAATGTAAAGGGCCCATCACACCGTCCAGGAATTTGCTGCTTCACCGTTTTTAACTTTTAATAGGTAGGAGTAGGACATATGAGTATCGTTTTTGTGGGGCCCACTTATGTGGGACCAATTAATGAAAAATAATTAGAGCTAAATAAACGCTATTTGGAAACTCTATTTCCCACAAAAATTAAAAAGTTAATCATGCCAATTTTGTCATGCAGCCATTTAAGGAGAAGGTTAAAAAGAAAAAGCAAAATGCCAATTTTGGTCACTTTGTTACTCCCTTTTTTCCTTAAACCTACCTTTTTCACCCTATTTTCTGAACTTTTTTCAGAACCACACATTATTGAATTAATCTTCTTTTGATATTTACACCAAAGTGCAGGCATAATAACATATAATAGTGTGATTTAGACATACAAACTTTTCCAAAAAATTTAAGAAAACTTCTAGAAATGAGAACTTATTTCTAAATGAATTGGATGGCAATTACTTTTAGAGCCTTGAGATGCATGACTGTCTAACATATTTTTCAAATATTAACCATCCCTATCTAATCAAACGAGAAAAAGAAAGTCCAAATAGTAGATTAATATAAGTATGTCCCTATTGAAAGCAATTTAAAGATAGGGTTGTTAAATATGGTTGGGTTTTTATTCTTTTCGTTTTCAAAGTAGAACACGCAAAGAGGGAACAAAAGAAAATTATTAGATGTAAAACGTGCACACCACTAAGAATATACAGCCAGAATAGAATAGCTTTGAAAGTTGGCTGTTTATGAGTCTTTTTCAGGAGTTAATGTACTCAAAAATCAATATATTACCTTCTTGGTTTTTCAAAGGTTGTATTGATACCAAGCAATATTGAATTAGAAATGAATTTCAAACAGGCTACTATTTATTTATTTATTTGAATCTAGTTGATAATATAAATTTTAAATCTCCTAAAGTAGTAGGTAACAAGAAAGGGAACCAAGGGCAGACAACTATACCTATTGTTTAAAAGAAGCAAAGTATGCTTAGAATAAAATCCTTAATTTACTTTCTGCGTGAAGTTCTTGGTTTTTTTTTTTTTTTTTTTGGGGATACCTCCCAAATGAACAAACAATAAGGTAATGCATATTTTTACAAATTTCATCTAATTATTGTTTTCTAATTAAATTGACAAAAGACACATTTAACTTTTATTCACGGATTATTTGGATTGATTTTTAACGAGCAAACAATTCCGGACAAATAAACTTGATCAAACTTGGTAAACAACAACAACCCAGTATAATCTCATTTAGTGGGGTCTGGGGAGAGTAGTGTGTACGCAGACCTTACCCCTACCCTGGGGTAGAGAGCTTGTTTCCAAAGAGACTTTAAATTGAAAGTTTGTTAGCTTAAGATATAAAAAGTACAGTCAAACTTCTCTATAACATCGTCGTTTGTTTTTAAAAAAATTGTTATACCAAAATGCTGTTATAAAAAATATATATTACAACCTAATAGAAATTAATTCTAAAAAAAAAGACTTAGCTTTTTTAGTTAATGATTATTATATAATGGTATTTGTTATAGAGAAGTATGCGTGTAGATTGAAAAGATAAAAGGATATGTATAGTGGGAATGATGTATAGTGCCAAATGAATAAATAAACAATCTTTTGCGTGAAATTGAAAATTTTCCCACAAAAATATGCAAAAGATACCTAGTAGTAAAGTGGTAATAGTAAATTAACAGTTGCATATTTCCAATCATAGAAATACTTTCCAAACTTTTACAAAAGTTTCTTTCCTAAAGTTTCAAACTTTCACAAAAGTTTTCCTAAATTCCATTACCCTTTATATGTTACTTTCGCTTTTGAATTATTAATTTTTCTAATTATTATTTTACAAAAACAAATAAATGAAAATTTTCAAATTTCCACCAGATCAACTATTCACTAACCCATCCGTGCTCGACTCACTCGTCCTAATCACCAAAATTTGATCCTCCCACAGAGAGGATCATAGATTAGCTAACAATCAATTATTAATCCTAAATTACTTAAAATTGATTGTATAAATTCTTTATAACACGAGAAAATCTGCTGTACTATGATTTTCTAACGCTGATTGTCACTCTATCGTAATATTCCACTTTATCTTAGTTTAATATTATTGCAGACGAAATAGAAACATCCAAATTAGAAGAGTTCGCAGAAAAATGGGATCATACCTGCGTCAGAAGAAGCCACCCTAATGTACAGAAGTTGGCCACCTTCCGCCGCCGCATACTGCCGCATGTCAATAAGTTCGGTGCTCCAAATCACACAACCCGACCCAGTTCCACTAATATTCGAGTTAGTATACGCCGTGCAAGAACAATTTTTCCGACACATAGCTTCACATTCATCCAAATTCATGTTTTTATCCACAAAAGAGCTCGTTGTATCCGGCAATTTCATGTTCCTCAATATATTAAAACTATCAGTTTCACAATCCAATTTATGAAATCTCACACATCCATCAGACCCATCTCTCAAATCCCATGCCACTTGATTCTTCGGCTTAAATCCCACCATACATTTACAAACCGGCGAAAGATTTGTATCGCAAATTCCAGAGATCCCACACTCTGTATAATCATCACATTGATCTTTTGGAGCATACCAGAATCTACTCCATATATTGTTTGTCGGAATCCACGTGTATCTTTCAAGCCGACCGTTATGATTCACCAATAACCTAGAATACAATCTCTTGTTATGTAACTCAAACATGTAATATATTTCATCTGATTTGAACTGAAATTCGAAGGTAATAATCTCAGTAGGTTTCATTTCCGGCACCCCACTGAATCTAAGTCCATTCCAAGCACCACTCCTGTAGACAATTTCTTGTTTATTCGTTAAGAAAATTTCTGGTAATCCATTTGTGTTGATCTTGAAAGTGAAATCTCCAGGAGCTGGATCAGTTGCTGTTTTCCATGATGTTATGTTTCTGTTTAACCCGCTTTTTGAGTCCCACCCAAGTTTCATCCCAGGTAATAAAGTGTCTGTTGGATAATCAAAGCTCTGCCACGTGTAACTCTGTTCTGTTTCATCGTTTTGTGGTCGAACGACAAAGTTCCCGGAGTCTAGGAGTTGAGCTACTACGTTGGTTGCCGGAGTTTGATCGGAAGACCAGACGGAGTTCCTAGTTTGACCGTCGACGAGAAGAAGGGTGCCATTCTCGGTGAGTTTTAGGACAGAGTTGGGTGAGTTTGAAAGAGGGTTCGCTCTGTTTGCAACCCAGACAAAAGTCCTGTCTTGTGGTTCTTTGTACCAAATTCCGACATACCATTTGTCTGAATTGACACCGCCTGGACTGAAAAAGCCTAATTCAAAGAGTTGATCGGAAGAAATTAAGGTTTGGTCTTTGGTTAGAGGCTGTGTTGGGGTGATTGTGTCAGTGGGTATGGCAAGAATTGGAAGAAGAAATTGAGAAATCAAAAGGAAGAGAGAAAATTGGTGAAAGTAGGATCCGTTGGTGTTAATGTTTCTCATTGTAGAATCAAAAAATGGGTTATTCTTTTGTTTTGGTGGGTAATTGAAGACATTAAGATAAGTGGGAGATGTTGGGCAATCTTGGCATTTGAAACATTTGTTGGTGTACTTGTTCGTGTTTGATAGGAAGAGAGAAGGAAGACGGTATTTAGGTACCCATCCCCCTCATCTGTACCCGCAAACTCCAGCTCTCCCCCCTCGCCCCGCACCCCAACCCCAAAACTTATAGTACTATGATTCTTCCTGGGTCTTACTAAAGTCTTTCCTTGAAATTGAGTCACAAAAACTGTTCCATGTTTTATCGAAAGAATTACACAAAAAACATATGATTTCACACCATAATAAAAAATAGTTCATGTTTTTAAGTTTTATTCTATTTAGTTTATATTGTACATATTTTAAAATATTAGTTCTGCCAAATTGAAAATATATATTTTTACAACTATTATTTCTAAAAGTTACGAAGTTAAATCTGTGTTCTCACAATTATTATTTTCACTCTCTCTTCTTCTTGCAATGTCAAAAAAGGTAGATGTCCACCATTAAAGGGCATTCAAAGCATTGTTTTAGAAAATATAATTTCTTGTAATTCTTAGTTATTTGGATCGGGTGTTGTTCCAATTTATTGAAAATATCGAAAGAAGTTCAAAGTTTAAATTTGAAGTGATTTGGAGTAGATTTGAGCAAGATTTGAGTTAAATTTAAGAAAAAATGCAAGGAAGAAGACGAATTTGTATAATTATGTATAATCTTGTATAATAATGTATACACTATTCTACACTTTTATACAAACTTCTGTAGACGAACTTTTTTCACAATTTTCAGTCGCAATTCCTGTTCAAAACCAATCCAAATCTCCATTAAATGACTTTATATTTTATATACAACCTCCTTATACTATTTCTAACAAGTCTAAATAACACCCATTCCAAATTTCTCACAAAAATCAAATTCGGAATTTAAATCTACATATTTAAACTTGTTAAAAATCTAATTTTTACCGCCCAAATGGATTTGGTTTGTTGAACTAATATTTGAGTCAAAATTATTTATTCGAAAATTAATTTAAAAGCTTGAGCAATTCTTTTTAAAAATTAAATAGTAATTTTGAGAACCTATTGGAGTTGGATGTTGAACCTTAGCCTATTATTCTTAGGCTGGTTGATTGTAAATTAAAATATGGACTATAAAATTAAAAAATAGAGAGCCCAATTATTCTTATATAAAATTATCCCCATTTCATTATGTAAAGTTGAAAATTGTAAAAAATAATTGGGATAGTTATCGCTATAGGAAAGTTAAAAAAACAATCAACCAAATGCTACTGTACATGTTATTTCCAAAAAGATTCATTGAGAAAATAATTATATCTTAAATTTTAAACAATAAAATGCTATGAATTGTAATTTTATATTCTTTATTTGATAATATATACAATGTTTATAGTAAAACTTCTCTATCTTTCCAAAAATAAAAGTGTTATTCTTTTTTGGCGTAACACCAGCAATATCTTTGATATAGAATTTCTACCTCAATTAAATAGATGGTTAAGCAATTAACATTCGAAAATTCCTTAATGTATGAAAAACACATCTAACACCATGATGGAAATAATTCAAATCTATTAATTTTTAATTATCCCTCGTCATTTAATTCTTTTGACTGTTTCAGCTAAAACAACTTATCTACTCAAGAGATTTTTCTTATAATGTGTAGGTGATTAATTTATAACTAAAGAAACTATCAAGGAGTAAAATAAATTAGCGATCAACTAAAATACAGATAAAAATCAGTAAGAGTGAATATTCCATGGTCATAAGCTAGCAAACAATTTTGTTGCGTTCTTGACTTAAACTAACTAATTAATTTATCTGGTTTGTTGATTGACATGATCAATGTTACTCGTAAGAATCCATCGAGTTCTTACTCACATATTCAAGCTAACTTAATGCATTTATATGTCTACGGAATTATGCTGACATACACAGATCTACACAGCCCAAGCGACAGCAGGCCCAACCCAATAGCTAATGTGCTAACATGTTTAATATTTTCAGTCTTAGTATTTTCAATTTTTTGTACCACTTGGTAAGATAGCCTCTTTTACACTCAATTATATAACCACTTCATATAACTATATAAATACTACGGACTATTCTAGAAAGACAGATTATTCATTTAATAAAGAGATCAGATATTTCCCATTAATTTCTCTCTCTCATTCTCTTAAGATTAGGGAATTTCCACCATGAAAATTCCTCTTAGCTTCCGCAAAATTCTACTTATAACATGATATCAGAGCAAGATATGATTTCCTATCATCGATTTTCTCCATCTCGACATGCCCGTAAAGCTCGTTGATTACAAATTTAGGTTTTATCGAAACCCTAGTTCTGATTTAGGGTTTTCTTCTCATCTATGCTTTTCTAAAGGTCTAATGATAGTTCGTTGGTGGTGTTCCTCTAATTTCAACCGGTATTCCTTCTTCTTATCCGCAGTTTGGTCGACTTTGAAGGCATTGTCTTTTTTGGGTAGCAAAAAGGACGGTACTCTCTTATCTAATCCTTAATTGCATGTTTCAATCTCTGGTAAATTTCTACTATAACTGAGAATTTTGGATACATAATAGTTGATGAGCATGTGAATCCCTCTAATCAATCTAATGGTTTCACTATATTTACTTTAGATCCCTCACATCCTCTTTATATCCATCCCTCAGACAGTCGTGGCACTCACCTTGTATCTCCTCATTTCGATGGTAGTGGTTTTGTTGTCTGACGTAAAAGTATGCGAGTTCCCTTTCTGCCAAAAATAAATTGGCACTAATTGATGGTCGTCAACTTCTTGTGATTCACATTATTATCCCTACTTGGAAAGGTGGAACAATATAGTGGTTGCCTGGATCACTAATTCCCTACCTAGAGATATTGCTATCAGTGTTCTAGGATATGAAACTGCAAAAGAAATTTGGTTGGACATAAATGAGAGATTTTGTCAGTCTAATGGTTCCAAATTTATTCAGATACAGCGAAATTGGAATGATTTCCTAGGGTACCTTAGACATAGCCTCTTATTTCACCAAATTTTGTAGTCTTTGGGATAAACTTCAGACTGCTTATGTAGGTCCTACATATTCATATGGTGTTCTACCATAATTCATTAATGAGATGAATTTTTTTTTGATTCTTGGCTATACTGAATGAGTTGTATAACACTATCAAGAGCAACATCCTCTTGATTCCACCAATTCTATCGATCAAAAAAACTTATTCCATGTTACAACATGATGAGAGACAAAGGGAAACCTCACCAGCCCAAAATATATTGTTATTTTATTTTATTTTTGTAACCTTGATTAACTAATTATCCTAAAATATAAAATAAGATCCTAAATGCAAATGCAACATATTTTTATATTTTTTATGGTATTATTTTTTATGAATTAAACAAAAGATTAAATATGCACACAAAAAATGCAAACAAACACGAAAAATTATGCAGTAATTCCTAATAAATAAATAATTAAAAGAAAATTCTTAATTTTAGGAATTCTATAAGAGTAATTCATGCGAGACAAAAATCACGTGTTCATAATGCCTTCCTCCATGTGATTTCCATTAGGAAGTCTATATGAAGGTTCCACATGGAATGCAGATTTGCCCTACTGATTCCTCTCCATTCCCTTTGGTTTGCAAGCTCAAGAAGCCTCTATATGGCCTCAAGCAAGCCTCCTGACAATGGTTTTCTGAATTGTCTGAGGCTTTGTCTACAAGAGGATACATTTCTAGCATGAATGATTATTCACTGTTCACAAAATCTACCTCTACTTCTCTTATAGTCCTAGCAGTGTATATCAATGATATTTTACTAGTTTAAGATGATGTTATTGAATTAGACAATGTTAAGATATTCCTTGATCAACAATTCAAGATTAAGAATTTGAGTACAATCCACTATTTTCTTGGTTTGGAGGTCACTAAATGTCCTCAAGGCTACATCATCAGTCAACAAAAATTTACAAATGACTTGCTGTCAGAGTTTAATTGATAAAACTTTCCCCCTATTGTGACTCCTCTTGATGTTTCTGTCAAGTTGTATGTTGACATGGATTCCCTGATGACTGATCCCCGCACATATAAGAAAATTATTGGCAAACTCAACTTTACTTAACATATAAGGCCTGATATATCTTTTTGTGTCCAACATCTTAGTCAGTTTCTTCAAGCTCCTCAAGTTCCCCATATGTTTGTTGCTCTTCATGTGTTGAGGTATCTATCCAATGCCCCTGATTTAGGGATCTTCTGTATTCTTCTTTTGATGTTCCTATCAAGACCTGCTCAGATTCTGACTGGGATGCTTGTGCTGAGTCAAGAAGGTCTATTTCTGGTTTTTATATTACACTTGGTGGTTCCCAAATCTCCTAGAAAAGCAAAAAGCAACACACTGCTTCACTATCTTCCGTTGAATCTGAATATAGGGCTCTTCAAAAAATGGTTGTAGAGGTCTCTTGGTTGGTCCAAGTATTGGGTGATCTTGGTTTACATATTTTTGCTCCTGTCCCCCATATATTGTGATAGCCTTGCTGCTTTAAACATTGCCAAGAATATAGACTTTCATGAAAGGACAAAGAATATCAAGATTGATTGTCACTATATGTGTGTGAGAGTCTCAATTCTGGGTGATTTCTCTTCATTTTGTGCCTAGTTCAGCCCAGCTTGTTGATATTATAATAAAGGCTCTTCATGGCCCTCTCCATCACTCTTCACTTGGCAAGCTTGGTGTGTTATCATCCCCAATCTTGAGGGTGAGGGGGTGTTGACATACACAAATCTACACAGCCCAAGCGATACTAGGCCCAGCCGAATATCTAATGTGCTAACTGTTTAGTATTTTTTGTTTTAGTACTTTCAATTTTTTTATCACTTAGTAAGATTGCCTCTTTTACATTTGATTGCATAGCAATTTCATGTAAGTATATAAATACTACCGACTATTCTGGAAAGACAAATTATTCATTTTAATAAAGAGATTAGATATTTTCCATCAATTTCTCTTTCTCGTTATCTGAAGATTAGGGCATTTCCAGCATGGAAATTCCTCTTAGCTTCCGCAAAACTCTAGTTATAACAAATTAAGACTACATGAACGCATTTACACTTCTTATATTTCAACAAAGCAAGATAATTAGGTATATTTCTATCCTAATTGCGAATATGTTTTCTGATACACGGGTACAAGAACTTTCTCTATTTAAGCTTATAAGCAATCTAGAATTCCATGCATTTTTGAGTTTAACTCGAGATTCGTAGGTAGTATTTCACTGCTAGATACGCAACAAATTAATTAAGAATATAATTAAATACAACCCAATATGATAAACTCAAACTCGTCAATTTAAACTTAAAATGACAATCATTTATCTATCACCCATGACCTAGAATAATAAGGTTCTTAGCTACTCATGTTCATAAAAATCATCAAAATATTACTTTCAAACATAAAATCTATGAATACTAGAAAAAGAATGAAAGAATTGATGAAAATCCGTGCTCCCAAGTGTTTTATACTTTTGTTCTTCTCTCAAAATTACATCCCCTCTGCCAAAATAGGTTTAGATTTGCTTTTATAGGAGTTGTGATATCTTGGAGTGAAAATAACCGAGTTTCGAACAAACTAGGACAAATTCACGTTACCAACGCCTAGGGTAGTGGGGCCCTTCTAGGAGTTTTTGTTGTGTGCACCACAGGTAGCACCCTACGCTGCCTGTGGCGTTACACTGGGTTTTTTCCCCTTTTCTCTTCAATTTGCGCGCCTTTATTTCAAATTGCCTACGGATGATTTCTGCACATAAAATATGACAAATTAGCACAACTCATTACATTGCATATCCGAAATCTACAAGACATAAGTAAAAAATAAGGCAATATAATACATACTTTAAGCCGAATATCACTTTTACTACTAGAAATCGGGGCAAAACCATCCAAAAGAACCTACCGAAGTTGGCCGGTAATGGCCAATAACCGTCGAAAGCGCAGCCATTTACGTGTGAACAGTATTTTGAAGGTCGGAAGGGTATACCGACAAAAGTTGGTCGGAATTTACTAGTCAACTTTGGTCGATCAATTAAATTCAAATAAAAAATTATTGCCGAAAAAAATGACCAAAGTTGTTCGGTATTTTAATTATTTAATTAAAAAATATACCATCTGGGAGCCGAACCGGGTTTTGTATTGTGTCACGATGCTATTCTACCACTAGACTGTTGGTGCATTTTGTTTTAGATTGTCTTTTATTTGATTTATACTCTTTAATTGTATTTTTGTACGAAAATAACCGACCAAAGTTGGTCGATTTTTTTATATTAATTTTAATTTATTTTAAATAAAAAACGGACCAAAGTTTTTTAGTTTCTTGAAAAATAAATTTTTCGGACTCAAAAATAGTTTCACGTATTTTTACGCTTAGGAAAACCGACCAAAATTGGTCGGTTTCGTAAAAAAAAATTAAAAGATAAAATATTTTGAAATTACGATAAATTCTGGTTGGTTTGTTTGCTGTTTTTTTTATTGATTCAAAGTGACTTTAATTAATTTTTCCGAATTTTTAGTAGTGTTTGTAACGTCCCTTTACAACTCTCTTATCACTCCTGTCTCCTCTATTAGTCAAATGTTACGTCTACTTTCCTTGTATAAAGCTTTCGTGATCAGGACTCATATAGTCAAGATGCTTTGTTGAGTACACTAGGGATTCTAGTGAGGAGCAGCAGATTAATTAAAGTCTCCCCCATACTAATATTCTGATTATAGTTAATAATAATAGTGCGGAAATGAAAAGGTTGTGCTACTTCTAATTAAGTCTGGTCCAATTCTCTAAGCTGCAAGAATTTCTCTAAAAGAATTACGTATGTTCACACACTCATTTTCATTATCCTGCTGGCTGCTACATCTACCCATATAGCATCTCTGAAATATAGATCTAGGCTAGAATCAACAAACGTTAGCCATACATCAACAACGTTTTAGTAGTTAGAGGTCTTAAAAGGTCTTAATAATTGACTCATCGAGAACAAAGAGAAGAATTTTATTACTTTCTTCGGTTCACAATGAGTTTTTAATTTGCTTTTAGCATGTTAATTAAGAAAATATTATATTCTATACAAAAATAGATTATATGGCTAAACTACCCTCACTTAAATATTTAATGTTAGGAGTAAGAAACCTATTTAGTGATATGTACATAAAGATTATTTTGTAAAAATAAATTAAATTTTTTTTTATTATAGAACTGGACACTTATTTTGAACCAAGATGAAAAAATAAATTAAACACTTATTGTGAATACGAGAAAGAAATACTAATTGGTAGTTGACTGGCTCTCAATGTTGTATCCCATTGATAAATTTATGGCAAGTTTCCGATTCTGACTCCATATTTTTCTAACGGAGCAAGATATATTAATGCTTGATTGGCGGATTTTATGCAAAACTGAAGGGACCCCCACTTTTCAAAGTTTGATTAGCTCTTACTGAAACAAATCACTGGTTGGTAGTAAGCTAGTTCCAGTTACGAAGCGTTAATATATGATTAAGCGTTAATTAGATTCTTATCCACAGCTTTAATTTAATATATATTGTGATCATCTCTGTGGAAGGCACCTCATGTATTGATGGAAAACAAACTGACAAGGCATGATGCGTGAAACGCTGATATAGTGACAAGTGACATTCTCAATTAATTGAATTTAAAGAGCATAAAAAGTACGGAATAAACACTCACAGAATAACAAGCAAAGAACCAGACCTGATAATTATCAAAAAATGAATAAAAACTACAAAAAGTGAAGATGCACGAACCAAAAATAAATAAGGAAGAAAAACTAAAGTAATTATAAGGAATCTTTAATTATAAATGTGCCAGTTTTATTTTATATATATATATATA
This sequence comes from Nicotiana benthamiana, assembly GCA_034376525.1. Classification (NCBI taxonomy): domain Eukaryota; kingdom Viridiplantae; phylum Streptophyta; class Magnoliopsida; order Solanales; family Solanaceae; genus Nicotiana; species Nicotiana benthamiana. The sequence continues at coordinate 126,851,105 of CM067324.1, read as the reverse complement.
TATATATATATATATATATATATATATATATATATATATATATATATATATATATATATATATATATGATAAAGGGCAATCAATATATTTAATAGCATTAATAAAACCAAATTAAATGTGAAACGGTTATGATTGTAAGTTTCTATATAGGGACAAAAATTTCATTTGTAGGATTATTACTGAAATACATACTATATTCTTTACTTACTCTACAAGTTCTAAATCTTGATTTCGAATATTGATTGACAGTTCACTCTTTAACTTTTCTTTGTTGGTCATTTCCATTTTATAATATATTCTTTCTAAAATTGTTGGGAAAATAAAATAAATTTTTATTATCAGTAATTCATCTATATTATATTAAATTAAGAGTAGTTTATAATGTAGTTAAGCCAAATGGCAAGCTAAAATGAAGCCACTTGATAATTTTAAAATAACATAAAATGGATTATAAATAAAAAAATATTTAATGAAAGTAGTAGTCCAAGATTTTCTATAGGTAACTTTAATTAAATTTGTTTATAAATCAATTATGGTAGGTATTCTTTTTTGAGCAAGAATCAGTTAAAATTTCGTTGAAAATCTTATACACTATTTTAAGTTGAAATAATAATTCTTTATTTTGTATAAGTTTTATATCTAACCTTATATGTGATCAATATACATTATTATAGGTATATTTAATATTTTGTATCTTACAAAATTAATAGTTCATATCTAACAATCCCTCGCTATTGAAAAATATTTATTATAAATTTTACGATAGAGCTAAAAATATTTTTTCCAAAACATGTGATGTAATTAAATTATTAAATTTCAAATATTTGTTAATGCAGACTTTATATGATGAGATTTAAATTTATTGAAATAAATATTGCAAATATTTTGAAAAATTATTTTTAAGAAAAAAAGACTCCTAAATTGCCATATCTCTTACATATGTTTTGGGCTACTATCCTTAACGAAAAATAGAGTTAAATAAATTACTGAAATAGTTAATTAAGAATAACAAGATAATCAACCATATCAAGTGTGTTAAGAAAAAGTAAAAGTAAAAGTTAATAAACGTTATAATAAAAATATTGAATTTAGATTAAAATATATTTAAATTAAGATAAAGAAAATTTAAATTGAAAGATAAAAGTTTTTGAATTGAAATCTTAAATTTTGAATTCAAAAATGATCTTTTTTTGAATTGAGATTCAAAAATCAAGTTTGATTTAAAGAAGCATTATGATACTAATAAAAACAATTACATATCTTATTGATTTTCTTCGTGTTTCATTGTTGTTAGATTTTCTTTTATGAATCAAGATATGTAAATGTGTAAAATATAGTATTTATATATTATGTATCCATATTTGTTAGAGATATGATGCTATGTGATATATTATAGGAATATAATATTATTAGAATATTCTTATGAGAGATTTTAGGGAGTATGAGCTTAAACTCATGTATGTGTACTCTTCTTTTTTGGAATGAGAAAGCAAGTCTGATCCATCTAAAAGGTGTGCAATCTTTAATGTATTATTTTTTCTACTGAAGCACTAGTGATACGGTGAATTCTCCTTTTATTTCTTATTTACGAAGCTTTGAAAAAAATTCTATAACCATAATATGATATTGTTCTTAATATTTAATTCATTCATTTTCCATAAGTATATCATAATTTCTTAAAAGTAATTAGTATGATTTTCTGGTGAATTTGAATATTACAAAGTTCATCAAGTTGATATAAAATGAAGGCATTTTGTGTTGTCTTAAATTTTGAATTCAAAATGATCTTTTTTTGAATTGAAAAAATCAAGTTTGATTTAAAGAAGCATTATGATACTAATAAAAAAAATTACAGATCTTAATGATTTTCTTCGTGCTTCATTGTTGTTAGATTTTCTTTTATGAATCAAGATATGTAAATGTGTAAATATAGTATTTATATATTATGTATCTATATTTGTTAGAGATATGTTGCTATGCGATATATTATAGGAATATGATATTATTAGAATATTCTTATGAGAGATTTTAGGGAGTATGAGCTTAAACTCATGTATATGTACTCTTCTTTCTAGTATTGAGAAAGAAAGTCTAATCCATCTAAAAGTTGTGCAATCGTTAATGTATTATTTTTTCTATTGAAGCATTGGTAATACGGTGAGTTCTCCTTTTATTTCTTATTTACGAAGCTTTGAAAAAATTCTATAACCATGATATGATATTGTTCTTAATATTTAATTCATTCATTTTCCATAAGTATATCATAATTTCTTAAAAGCAATTAGTATGATTTTCTGGTGAATTTGAATATTACAAGGTTCATCATGTTGATACAAAATGAAGGCATTATGTGTTGTTCATAATTGGATAATGTGTATGCGCTATATGTAATTACATATAATTATTGTATTCAAACTTTCAGTCAAATATTTTATAATATCATCTATCATTTATTTTAACTATTTTGATTTCAGCAGGCTTCCTGTTTGGTTAAAGAACATAGAAAATACTCTTTAGAATATATATATATATATATAAATGCTACAACCGTTAAATTTTAAAAAATCCGTTCTTAGTATGGTAATTATCTCAATTGATTGGATCCATTCGATGCACTGTTCTTTAAAATAGAGCACCAAGGACCGAGAATAGCTTCTTTGTAATATAAGATGGTACTGATTATCTCCAGAGTTATTTTCTCATTAGTGTATGCATTGAAAGAACATGATTTGAAATGGTATTTATGTCTAGAAATGATGTCGAATTGAATTGTACAGCGTCTTTACTATGCCTTAATTCTCATTTGCTTTTTTTAAAAATCTTTTTATGCACTCTTTTTTTGCTTTTGCAAATAATAGAATATGTTATTTGTATGGTATGCCAGGAATACAATTATTCAGATTTTTTACTACTTTTCTTTATTTAAATAATATTAATTTAACAGTTACAAAATTATTTAAGATTTAGAAAAATGAAGGTCAAATTACTTTTAGCAAAAATTATTTTATGTTCTGTCATAGCTAAACTTAATTTTATTCTTCCTTTTACCATTTTTTGCCTTCTCAACCGATTGAATTTTACTAAATCAATAAATTCCTAGCTATAAAATAAGAGTATGAAAATAAATTAAATTTAAGAGTTAGACTAAGTATTGCAAAATGCAACAATGAACTAACATGGTTTAAAATATTGAAAGAATTATACTTATTTTAGTTTGAGATGTGAAATTATTTTTGATTTGTGAAGAGAAACGATATACAATAAATAATGTTACGTATCTCAAATCTCATTAAGTAAAACCTATAACAAAAATATGTAATAATAAAAGTGTTCTGAGCAACATAGTGAAATGTTAAAAATAAAAAGAAATTTCTTATATAATTTTTTTTAATAATTGAAATAAAATATATAAAATATCGTTAATATACGTAATATAAAATAAAAAATATAGAAAAATTAGACAAAAATGTAAATGTGAAAAATTAATCAAAACATCATAATATAAAAAATATACAAAATAGGGCACAGAAATTTTAAAAATTTATTTATATATATTAAATATTCGAAAAGCTGTTAACAATATAAGAAACAAAAAAATTTTAAAAATTAGGAGAAATAAAAATGTATATTAATATATAAAATGAAGTAACGGACAAGGACACTAATGCATTAATTAAAGCTTTTATATCGATATAATAATACGAAATAGCTGATAATGTAATAAATAAAAATAATAAATAAAAAGTTAATTAAAGCTGTATAATTAATTTTCTTTAATTTTATTATTTTATTTTTGGTTACATTTCGTTAAAGATATAAAATAATAGTTGATAATTTTATTAAAATAATATTGAATTTAGATTAAAGTTTATTTAAATTGAGAGAAAGAAAATTTAAATTAAAGGATAAAAGTTTTTGAATTGAAATCTTAAATCTTGAATTGAAAGATAATCTTTTTTTGAATTGAGATTCAAAAATCAAGTTTGATTTATAGAAGCATTATGATACTATTAAAAAATTATAAATCTTATTGATTTTTCTTCATGCTTCATTGTTGTTGGATTTTCTCTTATGAATCAAGATCTATAAATGTGTAAATATAATATTTATGTTATAAACTAAAGTAAAGACAAGAACAATTATGCAAGAGCAATAGCAATAGAGAGAAGAGTAGAGAGAGTTCTTCTTATTGAGTTGAGAGGGGGTGAATTACAATGGTAGAGAGCACCTCTATTTATAGGGAGGAGGAAGATCTTGCTACCAATAATAGGACTCTAAAATCTCTCTAATTAAATACATTAAAGACATTCACCTTAAATAGAAGTGTAAGAATCTTCTATTTCATAACACTCCCCCTTGAATGTCTATTCAATGATGTGCCTCGTTAAAACCTTAAAACAAAACCCAATGGGAAAAATTAAAGTAAGGAAAGAGTACACATGTTTGAATATGCGCCTATTGGTTGCCTCGTTAAAAACCTTGCAAGGAAAACCCAGTGGGACAAAACCTTGTAAGGGAAAAAGAGTGCAACGCGCCTTAACTCCCCCTGATAAGAACATCAATTTATGTCCTTAAGTCTTCGCATCCCGATCTTGTGAACTAGCTTCTTGAAGGTTGACGTTGGTAGAGATTTTGTGAACAAATCAGCCAAATTGTCACTTGAACGAATCTGTTGAACATTGATATCACCATTCTTTTGAAGATCATGTGTGAAGAATAACTTTGGTGAAATATGCTTCGTTCTATCTCCCTTTATGAATCCTCCCTTCAATTGAGCTATACATGCTGCATTATCTTCATATAAAGTTGTGGGTAGTTTATCACATTTCAAACCACATTTGTCTTGGATATGATGTATTATCGACCTTAGCCACACACACTCCCGACTTGCTTCATGAATAGCAATTATCTCGGCATGATTAGATGAAGTAGCCACAATTGATTGCTTAGTCGATCGCCAAGATATGGCGGTTTCTCCACAGGTAAACACATAACCCGTTTGAGACCGAGCCTTGTGTGGGTCAGACAAATATCCAGCATCAGCATAACCAACAAGATCCGGGCTGCAATTCTTTCCATAAAATAGGCCCAAATCGGTAGTCCCCTTTAGGTACCGCAATATGTGTTTGACCCCATTCCAATGTCTCCTCGTAGGATCTGAGCTAAATCTTGCTAAGACATTAACTGAAAAAGAAATGTCAGGCCTTGTAGTATTTGCAAGATACATCAATGCGCCAATTGCGCTAAGATATGGTACTTCAGGACCAAGTATCTCTTCATTCCGTTCTTTAGGTCGGAATGGATCTTTGTTCACTTCAAGTGAACGAACAACCATCGGTGTACTTAACGGATGTGCGTCATCCATATAAAACCGTTTCAATACCTTTTCTGTATCGGTAGATTGATGAACAAAAATTCCGTTTGCCAAATATTCAATTTGCAAACCAAGACATAGTTTAGTCTTCCCGAGATCTTTCATCTCGAATTCATCCTTTAGATAATCAATTGCCTTTTGGAGTTTTTCAGGGGTTCCAATAAGGTTTATGTCATCAACATATACGGCAAGTACAACAAATCCCGATGTTGTTTTCTTTATAAACACACATGGGCAAATGGCATCATTTATATAGCCTTCTTTCAACAAGTACTCACTTAGACGATTATACCACATTCGTCCTGATTGCTTTAGACCATACAAGGACCTTTGCAATTTGATTGAAAACATTTCCCGAGATTTGGAATTGTGCGCATTTGGCACCTTGAGTCCTTCGGGAACTCTCATGTATATGTCGTTATTAAGTGAGCCATAAAGATAGGCAGTAACGACATCCATTAAGTGCATGTCCAGCTTCTCATGGACAGCAAAACTTATGAGATAACGAAAGGTTATCGCATCCATTACAGGCGAATATGTCTCTTCATAATCGACACCAGGCCTTTGGGAAAAACCTTGTGCAACAAGTCGTGCTTTGTATCTTTGTACTTCATTTTTCTCATTTCGTTTGCGTACAAAGACCCACTTGTAGCCAACGGGCTTAACACCATTAGGTGTTTCAACTATAGGGCCAAAAACTTCACGTTTTGCCAGCGAATTCAATTCAGATTGAATTGCTACTTGCCATTTTGGCCAATCATGTCTTTCTCGACATTCTTTCACAGATTGAGGTTCGAGATCCTCACATTCTTTCATAATGTTAGATGCTACATTATAAGCAAAGACATTATCTACCACAACATCCACTCGATTAATATTTGCCTCAATATTATTTGGATTTGGGAGTAGTTCCGTATTTTCAAGAGCTTCAGGCTCAATAGATTCTTCGTGAATCTCGGAATTAATCAAATCATGAGCGTCCTCATGTGATTCTTTCATAGTGTCATTTAGATCGTTCTTTTTCCTCTTTCTAGGATTTCGATCTTTGGAACCTAATGGTCTGCCACGCTTCTGGCGTGCATTTGACTCATTGGATATGACACTAGATAATTGTCCAACAGGGACATCAATACGGATTGGAACATTTTCCGCGGGAATGTGGGATTTCGTTATCCTCTTCAAGTCCGTAAATGCGTCAGGCATTTGATTTGCTATTCTTTGCAAATGGATAATCTTTTGTACCTCTTTCTCACAAGTAGAGGTATGTGGATCAAGATGAGATAATGATTCATTTTTCCACAAAATTTCCCGTTTGGTTTCACCAACTTCTCCCCCTAATTTTGGGAAAAGTGTTTCATCAAATCGACAGTCTGCAAATCGTGCAGTAAACAGGTCGCCTGTCAATGTTTCAAGGTAGCGAATGATGGAGGGCGAATCAAACCCAACATATATTTCTAACCTTCTTTGCGCACCCATTTTGGTGCGGGATGGCGGTGCTACAGGCACATATACGGCACATCCAAATATCCTTAAATGGGATATATCGGGTTCATGACCCAAAACCAATTGCAACGGAGAATACTTGTGGTAATTCGTCGGCCTGAGACGAATTAGCATTGCTGCATGCAATATGGCATGACCCCACACTGAAGTGGGCAGCCTCGTTCTCATCAGTAATGGCCTTGCAATCATCTGCAAGCGCTTAATTAACGATTCTGCAAGACCGTTCTGAGTGTGAACATGGGCTACAGAATGTTCAACTTTTATCCCGATTGATAAGCAATAATCATTAAATGCTTGGGATGTAAACTCAGCAGCATTATCCAGTCTAATGGACTTGATTGGATTATCTGGAAAGTGTGCTCGTAGCCGAATGATTTGTGCCATTAACTTCGCAAACGCCAGGTTGCGAGATGACAACAGGCACACATGAGACCATCTACAGGATGCGTCTATCAGGACCATGAAATACCTAAACGACCCACTAGGTGGGTGAATAGGTCCACAAATGTCCCCTTGTATACGTTCCAGAAACTGGGGTGACTCAGTCCCAACCTTTGTTGGGGATGGTCTGATAATCAGCTTGCCTTGATAACACGAAGTGCAAGGATATTCATTACTTGGGAGAATTTTGAAATTCTTTAACGGATGCCCATATGAGCTTTCTATAATCCGTCTCATCATGGTTGATCCTGGGTGACCCAGTCGATCATGCCAAAGTACAAATGTATTGGACTCAGTATTCTTTAGATTTACTGTTGAATGTGCCTCAATTGCACTAATTCTTGTCCCATACAGGCCACAAGATAAAGACGGGAATTTCTCAATAACCCTCTTTTGGCCGGAGACATTCTTTGAAGTGAGGACGAGATATTCAAGATTATCTTCATCCATTGTCTCAATATTGTAGCCATTCCGGCGTACATCTTTAAAGCTCAACAAGTTTCTCATAGACTTGGAGGAGAACATTGCATTCTCTATGATTAACATCGTGCCCTTGGGCAGAGTTACAATAGCTCTTCCGGAGCCTTCAATCAATTTACTACTTCCAGAGATTGTTTGCCTTACACATATTCAGTTGAGAGAAATACTTCCTTTCTTTGAGTATTGTATGTGTAGTACATGAATCAACTAGGCAAATACTTTTACAGTTGGATGTTGATCCAAGTTCTCTTTGTGAGATATCCATTTTGCTTTCCCATAGTTTGACAAAAAAAAAGGAGATACACGAACATAAGAATAAACAAGTTCAATCCTTTTGTGTCACATAATATTTTCAAAATCTGCTACTAACAGTTGACTAACAAAATCAGATATGTTGTCCATTATCAAGTACTATGCAGTTTGAAAATTTCAGCGTTTTTCATAAGACAATCGATTATTAAACACACAATCGATTGTTGGAACATAGAAAATCGATTGTTAAACACACACAATCGATTATTTGTTATTTTTGAAAAACTTCAGATCACACTGCCTAACGACAATCGATTGTTAGATATAGACAATCGATTGTGGGTGATTTTTGAAAAATTCCAGACCTCACTGTTTCAAGACAATCGATTGTTAGACAAAGACAATCGATTGTTGGCTATTTTTGAAAAATTCCAGAACACACTGTTTCAAGACAATCGATTGTTTAGCCAAAGACAATCGATTGTTGATCAATTGTTTTTCAACTTTAATGCGAAAATAGTTGATAATCGACTAGTTTTTCAGGCTAGTCGATTACCCCCACTGGAAAATAAAAGTTTTATTGATATTTGAACATATTGAAGATATTCTAAAGAACTACTGCTAACATTGCTTTATGAACTAACTAATACGAGCTAATGCTAATGACTATTAGTTTATTCACTAACTAATACAAATAAGTAGAACAAAATCAAATAACTCCATCTTCTTTCATCACGGTTCCGTCACCGATTAGGTGGTCTATCTTTCCCTCGGGTTGCTCAAAGAAGTCTGCCACATCCAGGTGGGTGATATCCTCATTGTCGTCATAGACAAAATTTGTTTCAGGGCCTTTTCTCTTTCGAGATGCTTGATAAAGGTCAACCAAGTGTCTTGGTATACGGCAAGTCCTAGACCAGTGCCCATTTCCACCGCAACGATAACATATAGTTTCTGAACTATTTACCTTAGGATCTTCTGGACCCCGTTTTTGCTTTCGGTGGTTATCTCTCTTTGGGGGGTGACGGACTTCTTTGGAATTTCTTCCTTGTCCACGTCCTTGGCTTTGACCCCGTTTATGACCATGACCACTGTCCTTTTCATGTTTGGCATAGTGAGAGTGCACCATATCTGCTTCAGTCAGTGGTGTAGACCCAGTTGGTCTATTTTCGTGATTTCTCATGAGCAGTTCATTATTTCGCTCAGCCACTAGTAAGAGAGAAATCAGTTCAGAGTACTTCGTAAAGCCTTTCTCTCGGTACTGTTGCTGCAGTACCATATTGGAGGCATGAAACGTTGTAAACGTTTTCTCAAGCATATCGTAATCGGAGATGTTATCTCCACATAGCTTCAGTTTAGAAGTAATTCTGAACATAGCAGAATTATATTCAGAAACGGACTTAAAGTCCTGTAGCCTCAGATGGGCCCAATCATATCGTGCTTGTGGTAGAGTGACCAACTTCAGGTTGTCATATCTCTCCTTTAAGCCGTTCCACAAAGCGAGTGGATCCTTGACGGTGAGATATTCAATCTTCAAACCTTCGTCAAGGTGGTGGCGCAAGAAAATCAAGGCCTTCGCACAATCTTGGGTGGATGCTTTTTCTTTATCTTTGAGGGTGTCTCCGAGACCCATAGCATCTAGGTGGATTTCAGCATCCAACATCCATGTCATATAGTTCTTGCCCGAAATTTCAAGGGCAACGAACTTTTTTTCATAATGTCAGACATACTCGAAAATTAAATTAGGAAGAGGGAAAATACCTTGGATTTTCGAGAATGGTACTTGAGACGGTAGAGTCTCGTGCTGATAACGTGTTATAAACTAAAGTAAAGACAAGAACAATTATGCAAGAGCAATAGCAATAGAGAGAAGAGTAGAGAGAGTTCTTCTTATTGAGTTGAGAGGGGGTGAATTACAATGGTAGAGAGCACCTCTATTTATAGGGAGGAGGAAGATCTTGCTACCAATAATAGGACTCTAAAATCTCTCTAATTAAATACATTAAAGACATTCACCTTAAATAGAAGTGTAAGAATCTTCTATTTCATAACAATTTATATATTATGTATCTATATTTGTTAGAGATGTGATATTATATGATATATTATAGGAATATGATACTATTAGAATATTCTTAGGAGAAATTTCATGGAGTATGAGTTTAAACTCATGTATATGTACTCTTCTTTCTGGGAATTAGAAAGTAAGTCTGGTCCATCTAAAAGCTGTGCAATCTCTAATGTATTATTCTTCCCATTGAAGCACTGGTAGTACGGTGAACTATCCCTTTTTATCTTATTTATGAAGCTTTAAAAAAAAATTCTATAACATGATATGATATTGTTCTTAATGTTTAATTCATTTATTTTTTATAAGTATATCATAATTTTTTAAAAGTAATTAGTATCATTTTCTGATGAACTTGAATATTATAAGGTTCATCAAGTTGATATTAAATGAAGACATTCTGTGTAGTTCGTAATTGGATAATGTGTATGCGCTATATGTAATTACAGATAATTATTGTATTTAAATTGTGACGATCCGACCCATCGTCTTCCATATTTCAGCCCTGTTATCCTCGTATTCTGCTTCCCCGTGTGTTGATATATGTGTTTGGTGAGTTGGAAGTGTGTTGGGTTGAATTTAATTAGAAATGAGACCAACAGTCTCTTTAAGGAAAGTTTAAGTTGGCAAAGCCAATCGGATGTTGACTTATGAGTTAGAGGGCTCAGAATGGATTTCCGGCTCTTTGACTAGTTTCGGATGGTGATTTTTGACTTGGGAGAGAAGGCGGAATTGAATTTAGAAGCTCGGTGTAGAATTATGATTGAATTGGCTAAGTTGAATTTCGGCGAATTCCGATTAATAGGTGAGATTTTGATCCGGGGGTCGGAATGGAATTCCGGGAGTTGCAGTAGCTTCGTTAGGTGATTCTGTATATGTCTGCAAATTTTAAGGTCATTCGGGCTTCGTTTGGTTGGTTTCGGAATCGAATGAGATTTTGAGAAGTTCATGTTTATCTTAGGCTTTGATTTGATGATTTTGGTGATTTTTGGTGTTTAAGCTAGTGTTTTTATGGCTCGAGTAAGTTCGAATGAGGTATTTGGTTATAATTATATTTTTGGTTTGGACCCCGGAGGCCTCGTGGTGATATCGGATAGTTAAACGAGGAATTTTTTGAGTTAAGCTTGAAAAATAGTAGTTGCTTCTGGTATTATCGCGGAAATGGCCGGGAGACCGCTTAAGCGGTGTCCGCAGAAGCGGTAAATAAGCTGCAGAAGCTGCCAAGGGGGAAGCTTGAGACCGCAGAAGCGGTCAAAGGGACCGCGTACGTGGGAGTCGCGGAAACGGTAGATCGACCGCAGAAGCGACCGCTGAAGAAATGGGCAGACTGGACGCGGAAGCGAGGACTGGTGAAGCGGAAAAATACCGCGGAAGCGAAAATCGTCCAGTTTTAATGATGACAGAGGGTTTAATATTTTGAAAAGGAGAAGACCAATTGAACTTCGAGCTGAGGCAATTGAGAGAGGTTTTGTTAGAATACACGCTTAACGCTAGAGGGGGTGAATAGCGTTATAATAAAAAACAGCGTAAACTTGCGGAATTTAAAAATTGCAGGAATGAAATAAGTGCGATAAGTAAATAATAAGGAACGAACGCACCGATGTATCCTGGTTCACCACAACCCGTGGCTAGTCCAGTCCCCGAGAGACTCTCTCGAGATTTTCACTAACTTCGTTAAGCTTACGGGTGCTTAACAAACCGTTACAAACTGAGAACTTGAGTCACACAAGCCTCAACAACCTTTGCTCGAAGATACAACACTTCAAGACTTCAACCAAAGGAATCACAACGTTCCTTCTTACAATACAAGGGATTAACACTTCCCTTCAAGTGTATAAAAACACTTTGCACTTAAAACAAGATTCTCCTTAAGAGTAGATATGAGTAAAATAAATACGCTCAAGAACGCAACAACTTTCGTCAAGAATTTGGCTCTCAAAAACTTATGTAATGAATAGAAAATGATGAATAAGAGAGTATGCAAGCTTTAGCAATAATATGATCAGTTGTTGTTATTAGAAGACTGATTTGAAGATGTATTTATAGTGTCAAAAGCATGCATAACCTTTGCCTAATTGCCAATTAAGAATTGCTGATTTTGTGCTACGACAATCGATTGTCAAGTTAGCACAATCGATTGTTTTCCAATCGTTCCAAAAATTATTCCCAGATTTTACGCAGCATAATCGATTATCTAAGACGTATAATCGATTACTGGCAACTTTCAAAAAATCATTTCCAGATTTTACGTAAAATAATCGATTATCAGAAATATACAATCGATTACTTGGCAACGTTCAAAAAATCTTTTCCAGATTTTACTTCAAACAATCGATTATTAGAATCCTATAATCGATTATCTGACGGAGTTTGAAAATATTTTGGCAACGGTCAATTACATAATCGATTATGTTATATGGACAATCGATTATATTTCATTCTTGAAAAATCTAATAGACACTGCCTCAACTCAATCGATTGTCATTAGGTTCACAATCGATTATAATGTATCTTTGAAAAATCTGATAGACACTGCCTCAACACAATCGATTGTCATAAGGTACACAATCGATTGTCATGCAGATTTCAAAAATCTGATGGACACTGCCTCAACACAATCGATTGTCATAAGGTATACAATCGATTGTCTTGCAGCTGCCTTCACATAATCGATTATCATAAGTACAAAATCGATTATCTTTGTCCAGATTTTAGAGGCATGTTTAAAAATCATTTTGCTAAAATAAATATGCATGATTTAAAATCATTTTGCTCTAAATTAAATATGCATGATTTGATAAAAATGTTTTTACGAGAGAAGCCAAGTCTTGAGTTAAATTGTCGGATCAATATCACAATTAAAGAACGACTCATGTATAACTTTGTTTAGTCTTGATCTTGTTTGTCTTGTGCTTGAACTTCTTTGCGTGACATTTACGCGCTTGTGCTTGGACCTCGTCATATGTCAATTGCGCATCGTTTGTCATTTATCGAAACCTATAAATATGAACACACGTTTAGTTTAGTGCCTTGAGAACGTGTTTCAACAATTTCCCCCTTTTTGATTATGGCAAACTTAATCGGGATATGCATATTAGATAATTCATAATGACGATCCAAGACAAGTAAAGATATGCACCACGTATATAGATAGGCAATTAGTTCCCCCTCAACATATGAATTCCCCCTCAATTTATGCCAATAAATATTAAGTGCATAGCCCTTATTCTTCCCCCTTTTGACATTAGCAAAAAAAACAAAATTAGTAATAACATGTTTATTGATTAACAAAAATTCCAACTTCATAAAAGGGATAATAAAGCAAATAATGTCAACAAAATCGATTATTGATACTTGATAATCGATTATATACTAAAGTGAAATCTATTATTCTAAAGAGGAATCGATTATTCTGCACCAGTCTTTATAATTCCCCCTGCTTTTAGGGCGATACCTGCAGAAATACGTTAGACGCCTCCGAAGCTCAAGTTAGTAATCATGTGAAAGGGAAAATGCAATGCATGACTTAGATCAATGTGGAGTCAAGAATCCCAAGTTCACTACGAATTTGGAAGAAGGACTCTTTCTCTAAAGGTTTTGTGAAGATGTCGGCCAATTGATCTTTGGTTTCAACAAATTTAATTTCGATATCACCTTTGAGAACGTGATCTCTTATAAAATGATGCCTAATTTTAATGTGTTTTGTTCTTGAATGAAGAACGGGGTTCTTTGTCAAGCATATGACACTAGTATTATCACATCTAAGAGGGATATGATCGATACTTAGGCCATAGTCCAAGAGTTGCTGTTTCATCCAAAGGATTTGAGCGCAACAACTCCCCGCGGCTACATATTCAGCCTCGGTTGTGGATAATGCAACACTTACTTGTTTCTTGCTAAACCAAGAAACTAGAGAACTACCGAGCAAGTGGCAAGTGCCACTAGTGCTCTTGCGGTCCAATTTGCATCCAGCGAAATCGGAATCGGAATAGCCAACAAGTTGGCATGAAGAACCTTTGGGGTACCATAGACCCACATTTACAGTACCAACAAGATACTTCAATATCCGTTTCACCGCAGTTAGGTGAGATTCCTTAGGACATGATTGATAACGAGCGCATAACCACACGCTAAACATGATGTCCGGTCTACTAGCAGTAAGATAAAGGAGAGATCCAATCATACCTCGATACTTCTTGGTGTCGACTTCCTTACCTTTCTCGTCTTTGTCTAGATGGTCGGATGTGCTCATGGGAGTGGCCATTGCTTTTGCGTTGCTCATTTCAAATCGTTTTAGCAATTCTTTGCAATATTTAGCTTGACAAATGAAGGTTCCGTCTTTCATTTGCTTTACTTGCAGCCCCAAAAAGAAGGTTAGCTCACCCATCATAGACATTTCAAATTTGCTTGTCATTAAATCAGAAAATTCCTTGCACAAAGCATTGTTAGTAGCACCAAAAATAATATCGTCCACATAGATTTGAACTAATAAAATATCATTGTGTTTATGCTTAAAAAATAGAGTGGTGTCAACTTTCCCCCTAATGAATTCATTTTCCAAAAGAAATTTGCTCAATCGTTCATACCAAGCTCGGGGAGCTTGTTTGAGACCATAAAGCGCCTTTTTAAGTTTGAAAACATGATTGGGAGATTTAAAATCTTCAAAGCCCGGGGGTTGTTCTACATAAACTTCTTCTTGAATAACACCATTTAGAAAAGCACTTTTTACATCCATTTGATATAAATTAAAATTCATAGAAGAGGCAAAAGCAAGAAATAAATGAATAGCTTCTAACCTTGCTACGGGTGCATATGTTTCTTCATAGTCAATTCCCTCTTCTTGATTATAGCCTTTTGCTACAAGCCTAGCTTTGTTTCTAGTGATTACGCCATTTTCATCTAGTTTGTTTCGAAAAACCCATTTCGTACCAATTATGGTATGATTTTCGGGTCTTGGCACCAAATCCCAAACGTCATTTCGTTTGAATTGGTTAAGCTCCTCTTGCATTGCCAAGGTCCAAAATTCATCCCCAATTGCTTCGGAGATGGTTGAAGGTTCAATTTGAGAAACGAAAGCAGTATGTCCTAAGGTGTTCTTAAGAGTGTTTTGAGTACTTACCTGTTGTTCAATATCGCCAATTACCTGTTCGAGAGGATGGTCTTTGATTGTCCTCCACGCGTTAGGCAGTTTCGTTTCTTTTTCCAGTTGTGGCGCTTCCTCCGATAATTGTTCCAAGATTTCATCTTGAATTTCCTTAGGAGTTTCCTCTTGTACTTTGTCTTGAGGACTCATTGAGTTTAAACTACCTGCAAGTTCAAAAACAGAATCCTTTCTCGCCAAGCGAGCATTATTTTCGGAAAATACAATATGAGGGGATTCCTCCACAGTTTCGGTTCTATTATTGAATACCCTATATGCTTTGCTACGTGAAGAATAACCAATAAAAATTCCTTCATCGGATTTGGCATCAAACTTTTCCAAGTTATCTTTACCATTGTTATGAATAAAACATTTACAACCGAATACTCTAAGATGGGAGATGTTTGGTTTCCTTCCCTTATAGAGTTCATAGGAAGTTTTCATGAGTATTGGCCTTATGACTACTCTGTTTAATACGTAGCATGCGGTACTCACGGCATCCGCCCAAAAATGTTTGGGAATCTTAGCCTCATCGAGCATGGTTCTAGCCATCTCTTCGAGACACCTATTTTTCCTTTCCACCACTCCATTTTTTTGTGGTGTGCGTGGAGCAGAAAAGGTGTGCTCGATACCGAGTTCGTCACAAAAATCTGCGAAGAGATTGTGATCGAACTCTCCCCCATGATCACTTCTTATTGAAGTGACGGTTGTGTCCTTTTCATTTTGAACACGTTTAAGAAAACATTTAAAATTATGAAAAGCTTCACTTTTATGAGCAAGAAATAGTGTCCATGTAAATCTAGAATAATCATCAACAATAACAAAAGCATAACGATTTCTACCAAGACTTTCAATGGTGTAGTAGTTGAAACAATGTTTTTCGATTTAAAAGATGCTTTTGTTTGCTTCCCTTTTTGACAAGAATCGCAAATGGAGTCTTTTTCAAATTTCAAATTTGGAAGACCAATAACTAAATTTTGTGAAACCAATTTGTTTAAAAGATGCATGTTGATGTGAGCTACTCTACGATGCCATAACTGTTAGAAACACGTTCTCAATGCAATATACTAAACGTGTACTCTTTTGTAGGTTTTGATGAATGACAAACGAAGCAAAAATTGATATATGACGGAATTCAAGTACAAGCGCACAATGGTTGCGAATAAGACTGAAGTTCAAGATATAGCTCTTAATTGTTATTGAGTTGTTCTAAAACTGTAATCTCAATCCTATAACTTGACTCATAGTATGACCTCTCTCATAAAACAATTTTCCAAAATCATGCATATTTAATTCTGTGTCAAAAAGATTTTAAATCATGCATATTGACATTAGACAAAATGTTTTCTAAACATGCCTCAAAAATCTGGGCTAAAATAATCGATTATGAACTTATGATAATCGATTGTTTCTGAGCCAAGACTGCATGACAATCGATTATGAATTAATGGTAATCGATTGTGAGTAAGACAGTGAACATCAGGTTTTTTCAAATCTGCATGATAATCGATTGTGATCAAATGCCAATCGATTGTTGTTGAGGTAAAGTTTTTCAATACTCAAAATAATCGATTATGAACTAATGGTGATCGATTATATTGAGACAATGTCTTCCAGTGATTTTAAATTTAATTAAGTAATTGATTATGTCTTTAGATAATCGATTATCACTGAGACAGTAAGTTTTATGATTTTCAGAAAATAACAAGTAATCGATTATGGCTTTAGATAATCGATTATCACTGAGACAGTAAGTTTCATGATTTTCAGAAAATAACAAGTAATCGATTGTTGCAAAGGACAATCGATTGTTGAAGCTGACCGTTGTCAAATGATTTTCAAATACCATAAGGTAATCGATTATAGACTTCATATAATCGATGTTTTGCTTAAAATCTGGAAATGATTTTTAGAACGTTGCTGAAGTAATCGATTATAGATTTTATATAATCGATGTTTTGCTTAAAATCCGGAAATGATTTTTAGAACGTTGCCAATGTAATCGATTATGGATTTGGTGTAATCGATTATCTGTTTTTGAATATTGCCAGTAATCGATTATAGATTATGTATAATCGATTGTGAAGCGTTAAATCTGGGATTGATTTTAAACTGACTGGCAGATAATCGATTATGTGGTCTTAAGTAATTTCAGCAATTCTTAATTGGCAATTAGGCAACGGTAATGCCAAGTTTTTCAACTATAAATATAGCTTCACTTCAGTGTTTTAACAACAACAACATACACAAACTGATCATTATATTGCTATAAGCTTTCATTCAATTATTCTTCATTTTCTACTCATTTCATAAAGCTTTTGAGAGCCATACTATTGCTTAAAGTTGTTGTGATCTTGAACATATTCTTTTACTCATATCTACTCAATAAGGAGTACTTTAGTTAAGTGAGTGTCCAAGTATTTGATATATTTGTAAGAGAATTGCGATTCTCTTGTTTCAAGGAACTTGCGTTTCCTTGGGTGAAGCCTTTGAGATTGCGATCTCCGAGCAACTGTTTGAGGCTTGTGTCCTCAAGTGTGTAACGGTTTGTTGAGCACCCGTAAGCTTAACAAAATAGTGAAAAATCTCGAGAGAGTCTCTCGGGGACTGGACTAACCACGTTGGTGGCCAACCAGTATACATCCTTGTGTAAGTTTATCTTTCTGCATTTATTTTACTTCCTGCAAAGTTTAAATTCCGCAAGAAAACGCTAAATTTTATTAATACGCTATTCACCCCCCCTCTAGCGTAAAGCGTAGTTCCTAACAATTGGTATCAGAGCCCAACTCTCTGAAAACTTAACCGTTTGAGAGAACCATCCATGGCTTCTACTCTTGACTCTTTTGCAGGAATTGAAGAAGGACAATGCTCTACACGACCTCCTCTATTCAACGGCACAAACTACTCATACTGGAAGGAGAGGATGCAAATCTTTGTGCAATCAAATAACTTTCATTTGTGGAAAGTATTCACCAATGGAAACCAAATTCCAACCAAGAAGGTGGAAGACGAATGGGTTCCAAAGACCGAAGAGGAATATACCGCGGAGGATATTCGTAAGGTTCAAAATAATGCCAAAGCTATAAATTTATTATATTGTGCTGTTAATGCTAACGACTACAGGAAGATATCATGTTGCAAAACAGCAAAAGAAATGTGGGATAAGCTTGAAGTGACATACGAAGGAACCGACCAGGTACGAGAAGCTAAAATTGATTTCTTAACTCACTCTTATGAACTATTCCACATGAAGGAAGGAGAGAAAGTAGACGAAATGTTTGAGCGATTCATAATGATCGTAAATGATCTACACGCCCTCAAAAAGACATTTACGGATAGAGAACTTGTCCGGAAGATCCTCAGAAGTCTCACTCCGGCATGGCGATCAAAGGCCGATGCAATCCAAGAATCCATTGGCATCACAGATGTCACAATTGACGCATTAAGAGGTAATCTCAAAACCTATGAATCAACTATACTTAACCCGTTTGTTGATGATCAAAGAAGGCAAAGGATTGCTCTAAAGGCTAGCCAATCACAAATTGATGAGGAAGGTGACAACGAGTTTGGACTCATTATCAAAAGGTTTCAAAAATTCATGCGCAAGGAGTATGAACGCAAGAACAAAAAGCAAGGCGATCAACTAAAATGCTATGAATGCGAAGAAATCGGGCACATAAAATCAAATTGCCCTAACATCAAAAAGGAGAAGAAACCCTTCAAAAAGCAACGTTCATACATCTCTTGGGGAGGAGATTCCGGAGATGAAGCAAGCGAAGAAGAAGACGATGAAGCAGCAAATTTATGTCTCATGGCTCAAGAAGATGGCAAAGACGAGGTAAGTCAAATCGCCTCTCAAAATTTCTTTACTCTTGATGAAATGAGAAATGCTTTTGATGAACTATATGCTGAATTTATCAAAGCTTCAAAAACTGTCAAAAGTGTTAAAGAAAACGCCTCTCTAAAAGAAAAAGATTTTCAAACACAGCTTTCATTAAAAGAAAAAGAATTAGAAAAACTGGTTTTCGAAAATGAGAAGCTAAAAGAGGAAAACAAGTTTTATGGAAAAAGAAGTGCTGATAAACCTGAAGGTTCTACTAGAAACTGTTCTTCTTGTGTGCTTCTTAAGAATGAAGTAGCTAGACTTAAAGGCACATTAGATAAGTTTAATTCTTTGCATAAAAACTTGAATGATGTGCTTGTTAATCTAAAATCAACTAAACATGGAATAGGATTCAAGAATGAAGAAAAGGTTGGTGCTAAACCACAACAACCTAGAGCTCAACCTAGGACTAATAACCAAAATGCTTATCCTAGAAGTAGAAATCCTAAAAATAACTTGCATGTTAGACCAAATAGTGAAAATGCTAGAAGACCTAGAAATGATGCATATTTTAGGCCAAACCTTGAACAATTTAGAAGACCAAGAAATCACCCTCCACCTAGAAATAGAAATTCTAGAAATGATGCATATTTTAGACAAACTTGTGAACCTCCTAGAGCTCATAATAGGAGAAACATTGGTGTTCAAAGTAGAGTAAGCAACCTTCATTCATCTAGTTACTATGTACCTAGAAAAATGCATAATCCCAACGTGACTTGTCATTATTGTAGACGTATTGGTCATATTGCTCCCGCTTGCTTTACTCGTCACAGACATATAAATCAATTGCATCATTATAACATGCCTAACCCTCAAGGACCCAAGATGGCATGGGTACCTAAAGAACATTAATTTGTTTTGTAGGTGTGCTTGAAGGGATCAAGTGTACTATGGTACCTTGATAGTGGATGCTCCAAACACATGACGGGAGATGAATCCAAATTCCTTCAACTAGAGCACAAAGAAGGAGGAAGTGTCATATTTGGTGATAACAATAAAGGAAAAATCATCGGCATTGATTCGGTCGGTAAGGACGAAAACTCCTCCATTAAACATATACTACTTGTGAAAGGTTTGAAGCATAATCTCTTGAGCATAAGCCAATTATGTGACAAGGGAAATCTTGCTCTATTTGATTCGGATGAATGTCTTGTATTTAGACGTAGTGATTTCAAGATCATACTTCGTGGTTTTAGAATTGATAATATCTATATGGTTGATCTTGGAAACTCCTCACCCGAATATGTTGATTGTTTATCAAGCAAAGAGGATAACTCTTGGCTATGGCATCGTAGAGTAGCACACATGAACATGCATCTTTTGAACAAGCTTCTTTCTCAAAACTTAGTAGTTGGTCTTCCCTGTTTAAAGTTTGAAAATGACTCTATTTGCGATTCTTGTCAGAAAGGGAAGCAAACCAAAGCATCTTTTAAATCCAAGAATATTGTTTCAACATCTAGACCTTTGCAATTACTTCACATGGATTTATTTGGTCCCTCGCGTATTGAAAGCCTTGGTAAAAATAAATATGTTTTTGTAATTGTTGATGACTTTTCTAGATTTACTTGGACTCTATTTCTTGCAAATAAAAGTGATGCTTTTCAAAATTTCAAGATTTCCTTAAGCGTGTTCAAAACGAAAAGGAATCAACCGTCACTTCGATTAGAAGTGATCATGGGGGAGAGTTTGATCACAATCTCTTTGCGGATTTTTGTGACGAACTCGGAATCGAACACACCTTTTCCGCTCCACGGACACCACAACAAAATGGGGTGGTGGAAAGGAAAAATAGGTGTCTCGAAGAGATGGCAAGAACAATGCTCGACGAAGCTAAGATTCCCAAATACTTTTGGGCGGACGCCGTGAGTACCGCTTGCTATGTTTTAAATAGAGTAGCAATTCGGCCGATACTCATGAAAACCCCATATGAACTTTATAAGGGTAGAAAACCCAACATTTCTCATTTACGTGTTTTTGGTTGTAAATGTTTTATTCATAATAATGGCAAGGACCAATTGGGTAAATTTGATGCTAAATCGGATGAAGGTATTTTCATTGGTTATTCCTCACGTAGCAAAGCATATAGGGTCTTTAACAAAAGAACCCAAATTGTGGAGGAATCCCCTCATATTGTGTTTTTCGAAGATAATACTCGCTTGGCGAGAAAGGAATCCGGTTTTGATCTTGCAGGTATCTTGGATAGCTTGAAAGATAAAATCCAAGAAGAACCTTCAAAGGAAAACAAAAAAGTGAAATTGGGGAACAACCAACGGAAGAAGCGCCACAATTAGAAAAAGGAATAAATACGCCTAACGAGTGGAGAACGATCAAGGATCATCCTCTAGAACAGGTTATTGGCGATGTTGGAGAAAAGGTAAGTACCCGAAACTCCCTCAAAAACACTTTAGAACTTACTGCTTTTGTTTCTCAAATCGAACCTAAAACCATCTCCGAAGCAATTGGGGATGAATTTTGGACCTTGGAAATGCAAGAGGAGCTTAACCAATTCGAACGCAATAACGTTTGGGATTTGGTGCCAAGACCCGAAGGTCATTCTATAATTGGTACGAAATGGGTTTTTCACAATAAACTAGATGAAAATGGTATAATCACTAGAAACAAAGCTAGGCTTGTGGCAAAAGGCTATAGTCAAGAAGAAGGTATTGATTATGAGGAAACCTATGCTCCCGTAGCTAGATTAGAAGCTATTCGTCTATTACTTGCTTTCGCCTCTTCAATGAATTTTATTCTATATCAAATGGATGTGAAAAGTGCTTTTCTAAATGGGTTTATTGAAGAAGAAGTTTATGTCAAACAACCCCCGGCTTTGAAGATTTTAAATATCCCGATCATGTTTTCAAACTCAAAAAGGCTCTTTATGGTTTAAAACAAGCTCCTCGAGCTTGGTATGAAAGGTTGAGTAAATTTCTTTTGGAAAATGATTTCATTAGGGGAAAAGTTGACACAACCCTCTTTGTGAAGCATAAAAACAATGATATTTTATTAGTTCAAATATATGTAGACGATATTATATTTGGTGCTACTAACAATGTTTTATGCAAGGAATTTTCCGATCTAATGACTAGCGAATTTGAAATGTCTATGATGGGCGAGTTAACATTCTTTTTGGGGTTACAAGTGAAACAAATGAAAGAAGGTACTTTCATATGCCAAGCCAAATATTGCAAAGAACTACTAAAACGCTTTGAGATGAACAATGCAAAAGAAATGGCTACTCCCATGAGCACATCCGATCATCTCGACAAAGATGAAAAAGGTAAGGAAGTCGACACCAAAAAGTATCGAGGTATGATTGGCTCTCTTCTTTATCTTACCGCTAGTCGTCCGGACATCATGTTTAGCGTGTGTTTATGTGCTCGCTATCAGTCATGTCCGAAGGAGTCTCACCTTACTGCGGTGAAACGAATATTAAGGTATCTCATTGGTACTACAAATGTGGATCTATGGTACCCCAAAGGCTCTTCATGCCAACTTATTGGATATTCCGATTCCGATTTTGCTGGATGCAAATTGGACCGCAAGAGCACAAGTGGCACTTGCCATTTGCTCGGTAGCTCTCTTGTCTCTTGGTTTAGTAAGAAACAAGTAAGTGTTGCGTTGTCTACCACCGAGGCTGAATATGTAGCCGCGGGGAGTTGCTGTGCTCAAATCCTATGGATGAAACAACAACTCTTGGACTATGGCCTAAGTCTTGATCACATTCCTCTTAGATGTGATAACACTAGCGCCATATGCTTGACGAAGAACCCCGTTCTTCATTCGCGAACAAAACATGTCGAAATTAGACATCACTTTATTAGAGATCATGTACTCAAAGGCGATGTCGAAATTGAATTTGTTGAAACCAAAGGCCAATTGGCAGACATCTTTACCAAGCCTTTAGAGAAAGAATCTTTCTTCCGAATTCGTAGTGAACTCGGGATCCTTGACTCCACTTTGATCTAAGTCATGCATTGCATTTTCTTTCCTACATGATTTCTAACTTGAGCGTCGGAGGCGTCTAACTTCTTTTTGCAGGTATCACCCTAGAGCTAAAAGCAATTCTCAAAGCAAACCGCGAATCTGCAGCAATATCCCTATAAAAATCGATTATCCCGTATCAATAATCGACTACCCTCTAATTTTCTTTTCAATAAATAAACCGTGTTTATTTCATCTTTCTGCATCTTTCCTTATTTTTTTTGCTAATGGCAAAAGGGGGAAGAAAACGGGATATCGGGTATGCACCACCTCTCTTAATTCATTGATTGAAAATGGGATATCGGGTGTGCACCACCTCTCTTAATTCATTGATTGCTTATAAGCTAAAATTGAGGGGGAACTCTTAAATTGAGGGGGAACAAGAACGGAATTGCATAATTGTTACTTGTCTTGAATTGTCAATATCTTTTGCCTTAAATGCATATCCCGCTTAATGTTTGCCATTATCAAAAAGGGGGAAATTGTTAGAAACACGTTCTCAATGCAATATACTAAACGTGTACTCTTTTGTAGGTTTTGATGAATGACAAACGAAGCAAAAATTGATATATGACGGAATTCAAGTACAAGCGCACAATGGTTGCGAATAAGATTGAAGTTCAAGATATAGCTCTTAATTGTTATTGAGTTGTTCTAAAACTGTAATCTCGATCCTATAACTTGACTCATAGTATGACCTCTCTCATAAAACAATTTTCCAAAATCATGCATATTTAATTCTGTGTCAAAAAGATTTTAAATCATGCATATTGACATTAGACAAAATGTTTTCTAAACATGCCTCAAAAATCTGGGCTAAAATAATCGATTATGAACTTATGATAATCGATTGTTTCTGAGCCAAGACTGTATGACAATCGATTATGAATTAATGGTAATCGATTGTGAGTAAGACAGTGAACATCAGGTTTTTTCAAATCTGCATGATAATCGATTGTGATCAAATGCCAATCGATTGTTGTTGAGGTAAAGTTTTTCAATACTCAAAATAATCGATTATGAACTAATGGTGATCGATTATATTGAGACAATGTCTTCCAGTGATTTTAAATTTAATTAAGTAATCGATTATGTCTTTAGATAATCGATTATCACTGAGACAGTAAGTTTTATGATTTTCAGAAAATAACAAGTAATCGATTATGGCTTTAGATAATCGATTATCACTGAGACAGTAAGTTTCATGATTTTCAGAAAATAACAAGTAATCGATTGTTGCAAAGGACAATCGATTGTTGAACCTGACCGTTGTCAAATGATTTTCAAATACCATAAGGTAATCGATTATAGACTTCATATAATCGATGTTTTGCTTAAAATCTGGAAATGATTTTTAGAACGTTGCTGAAGTAATCGATTATAGATTTTATATAATCGATGTTTTGCTTAAAATCCGGAAATGATTTTTAGAACGTTGCCAATGTAATCGATTATGGATTTGGTGTAATCGATTATCTGTTTTTGAATATTGCCAGTAATCGATTATAGATTATGTATAATCGATTGTGAAGCGTTAAATCTGGGATTGATTTTAAACTGACTGGCAGATAATCGATTATGTGGTCTTAAGTAATTTCAGCAATTCTTAATTGGCAATTAGGCAACGGTAATGCCAAGTTTTTCAACTATAAATATAGCTTCACTTCAGTGTTTTAACAACAACAACATACACAAACTGATCATTATATTGCTATAAGCTTTCATTCAATTATTCTTCATTTTCTACTCATTTCATAAAGCTTTTGAGAGCCATACTATTGCTTAAAGTTGTTGTGATCTTGAACATATTCTTTTACTCATATCTACTCAATAAGGAGTACTTTAGTTAAGTGAGTGTCCAAGTATTTGATATACTTGTAAGAGAATTGCGATTCTCTTGTTTCAAGGAACTTGCGTTTCCTTGGGTGAAGTCTTTGAGATTGCGATCTCCGAGCAACTGTTTGAGGCTTGTGTCCTCAAGTGTGTAACGGTTTGTTGAGCACCCGTAAGCTTAACAAAATAGTGAAAAATCTCGAGAGAGTCTCTCGGGGACTGGACTAACCACGTTGGTGGCCAACCAGTATACATCCTTGTGTAAGTTTATCTTTCTGCATTTATTTTACTTCCTGCAAAGTTTAAATTCCGCAAGAAAACGCTAAATTTTATTAATACACTATTCACCCCCCCTCTAGCGTAAAGCGTAGTTCCTAACAATAACCACATATCATCTTCTTTGCTCATAAGACAATTCACATACTCAGATGAAGAATTTTCGAGATCAACCATATAGATGTTATCCATTCTAAAACCACGAAGGATAATTTTAAAATCGCTACGGCGAAAAACTAAGCATTCATCCGAATCAAATAAAATAAGATTTCCCTTGTCACATAATTGACTTATGCTCAAGAGATTATGTTTTAGACCTTTAACTAGCAATATATGCTTAATGGAAGAAGGTTCATCCTTACCGACCGATCCAATGCCGATAATTTTTCCCTTGTTGTTATCTCCAAAAATAACGCTTCCTCCTTCCTTGTGTTCTAGTTGAAGGAACTTGGATTCGTCTCCGGTCAGGTGTTTGGAGCATCTACTATCAAGGTACCAAAGTACACTTGATCCCTTCAAACATACCTACAGACAAATTAATGAGTCTTTGTCTATTTTGGGTCCTTGAGAGTTAGGTGTAACATGCTGTTGTGCTTGACATGCAGTTAAGTGTCTATGTCTAGTGAAGCAAGAAGGAGCAATATGTCCAATTCGATTGCAATAATGACAAATTACATTAGGATTGTGCATTCGTCTAGGTTGATAGTAGTTGGACGGACGAAAATTGTTTACTCTATTTTCGACAATATGACTATTGCGCATTTCATGAAAATCATTTCTCCTACTATTTGTTCTAGGATATGCAGCATTTCTAGAATAGTTATTTCTAGGTTGAAAGCCATTTCTAGGTGTCCTAAAATGTTCAGCGTTTCTTCTAGTGTTTGGTCTAGGATATGCATCATTTCTAGAATAGTTATTTCTAGGTTGAAGGCCATTTCTAGGTGTCCTAAAATGTTCAAAGTTTCTTCTATTGTTTGGTCTAGCATGCATGTTGATTCTAGGATTGTTATCTCTAGGATGAACATTTATTTTATTTGTCCTAGGTTTAGCCTTAGGTGGTTGGGGTTTGGCTTCAACTTTTTCTTTAGGCTCATTTTTAAAACCTATCCCATGTTTGGTCGATTTCAAATTAACAAGAACTTCATTCATATTTTTATGAGAAGAATTGAACTTATCTAAGGTGCCCTTAAGTCTTTCTACCTCATATTTTAGATGCATGCAAGAAGTACAATTTTTACTAGAACTCTCGGGTTTGTCGGCGCTTCTTTTGCCGAAAAACTTGTTTTCTTCTTTCAACTTCTCATTTTCCAAAATCAGTTTTTCCAAATCCTTTTCTTTCAAAGAGAGTTGTTTTTCAAAATCTTTTTCTTTCAAAGAAGCATTTTCTTAATGATCTTAACAGTTATGGAAGCTTTAATGAATTCACTATACAACTCATCAAAGGCATTTTGCATTCCCTCAAGAGAATAGAAGTTTTTGGAAGAAATTTGACATACCTCTTCTTGATTATTTTCGTGAGCCATGAGACAAAGATTTGCGGTTTCGTCTTCTTCTTCCTCACTCGACTCGTCTCTGGAGTCGCCTCCCCAAGATATGTAAGCTCATTGTTTCTTGAAGGGTTTCTTCTCCTTTTTGACATTTGGGCAATTTGATTTAATGTGCCCGATTTCTCCGCACCCATAGCACTTTACTTGATCTCCTTGTTGTTTGCCTTTTCGTTCATAATCTTTTTGCATGAACTTTTGAAATCTCTTAATAACGAGTCTGAACGCGTTATCTCCGTCCTCATCATTTTGAGGTTGACTTGTGCTTGCCTTGAGGGCGATTCTTTGTTTCCTTTGATCATTAACAAGAGGGTTAAGTATAGTAGATTCATAAGTTTTAAGATTACCTCTTAATCCGTCGATGG
The DNA here is from genome assembly GCA_034376525.1 of Nicotiana benthamiana. NCBI lineage: Eukaryota > Viridiplantae > Streptophyta > Magnoliopsida > Solanales > Solanaceae > Nicotiana > Nicotiana benthamiana. The sequence continues at coordinate 126,823,968 of CM067324.1, read as the reverse complement.
TGACATTTGAAATGCCAATTGACTCTTGAATTGCGTCGGCCTTGGAGCGCCATTTCGGAGTGAGACTTCGGAGAATTTTTCGGACAAGTTCCTTATCCGTGAAGGTCTTCTTAAGAGCATGTAAGTCATTAACGATTTTTGAAAATCGTTCAAACATGTCATCTACCCTTTCGCCTTCCTTCATGTGAAACAGTTCATATGCATGGGTTAGAAAATTAACTTTAGCCTCTCTTACCTAGTCCGTACCTTCGTACGTGATTTTCAGCTTATCCCACATTTGCTTCGCCGTTGTGCAACATGATATTTTTCTGTAATCATCAACGTTTATAGCACAATATAATAAGTTGATAGCTTTGGCGTTGTTCTGCACTTTTCGGATATCATCCACATCGTATTCATCTTCGGATTTTGAAACCCATTCATTTTCAACCTTTTTGGTTGGAATTTGTTCTCCCTTCATTATAACCTTCCACAGATGAAAATTATTCGATTGAATGAATATTCTCATTCTCTCCTTCCAGTACGTATAGTTTGTGCCATCGAATAGTGGTGGTCGGGTGGAGCATTGTCCTTCACCTATTCCTGCAAAAGAATCACGAGTAGAAGCCATGGATTGTTTCTCTCAAACTATTTGTTCTAGGATATGCAGCATTTCTAGAATAGTTATTTCTAGGTTGAAAGCCATTTCTAGGTGTCCTAAAATGTTCAACGTTTCTTCTAGTGTTTGGTCTAGGATATGCATCATTTCTAGAATAGTTATTTCTAGGTTGAAGGCCATTTCTAGGTGTCCTAAAATGTTCAAAGTTTCTTCTATTGTTTGGTCTAGCATGCATGTTGATTCTAGGATTGTTATCTCTAGGATGAACATTTATTTTATTTGTCCTAGGTTTAGCCTTAGGTGGTTGGGGTTTGGCTTCAACTTTTTCTTTAGGCTCATTTTTAAAACCTATCCCATGTTTGGTCGATTTCAAATTAACAAGAACTTCATTCATATTTTTATGAGAAGAATTGAACTTATCTAAGGTGCCCTTAAGTCTTTCTACCTCATATTTTAGATGCATGCAAGAAGTACAATTTTTACTAGAACTCTCGGGTTTGTCGGCGCTTCTTTTGCCGAAAAACTTGTTTTCTTCTTTCAACTTCTCATTTTCCAAAATCAGTTTTTCCAAATCCTTTTCTTTCAAAGAGAGTTGTTTTTCAAAATCTTTTTCTTTCAAAGAAGCATTTTCTTAATGATCTTAACAGTTATGGAAGCTTTAATGAATTCACTATACAACTCATCAAAGGCATTTTGCATTCCCTCAAGAGAATAGAAGTTTTTGGAAGAAATTTGACATACCTCTTCTTGATTATTTTCGTGAGCCATGAGACAAAGATTTGCGGTTTCGTCTTCTTCTTCCTCACTCGACTCGTCTCTGGAGTCGCCTCCCCAAGATATGTAAGCTCATTGTTTCTTGAAGGGTTTCTTCTCCTTTTTGACATTTGGGCAATTTGATTTAATGTGCCCGATTTCTCCGCACCCATAGCACTTTACTTGATATCCTTGTTGTTTGCCTTTTCGTTCATAATCTTTTCGCATGAACTTTTGAAATCTCTTAATAACGAGTCTGAACGCGTTATCTCCGTCCTCATCATTTTGAGGTTGACTTGTGCTTGCCTTGAGGGCGATTCTTTGTTTCCTTTGATCATTAACAAGAGGGTTAAGTATAGTAGATTCATAAGTTTTAAGATTACCTCTTAATCCGCCGATGGTGACATTTGAAATGCCAATTGACTCTTGAATTGCGTCGGCCTTGGAGCGCCATTTCGGAGTGAGACTTCGGAGAATTTTTCGGACAAGTTCCTTATCCGTGAAGGTCTTCTTAACAGCATGTAAGTCATTAACGATTTTTGAAAATCGTTCGAACATGTCATCTACCCTTTCGCCTTCCTTCATGTGAAACAGTTCATATGCATGGGTTAGAAAATTAACTTTAGCCTCTCTTACCTGGTCCGTACCTTCGTACGTGATTTTCAGCTTATCCCACATTTGCTTTGCCGTTGTGCAACATGATATTTTTCTGTAATCATCAACGTTTATAGCACAATATAATAAGTTGATGGCTTTGGCGTTGTTCTGCACTTTTCGGATATCATCCGCATCGTATTCATCTTCGGATTTTGGAACCCATTCATTTTCAACCTTTTTGGTTGGAATTTGTTCTCCCTTCATTATAACCTTCCACAGATGAAAATTATTCGATTGAATGAATATTCTCATTCTCTCCTTCCAGTACGTATAGTTTGTGCCATCGAATAGTGGTGGTCGGGTGGAGCATTGTCCTTCACCTATTCCTGCAAAAGAATCACGAGTAGAAGCCATGGATTGTTTCTCTCAAACAGTTAAGTTTTTCAGAGAGTTGGGCTCTGACACCAATTGTTAGAATATACACTTAACGCTAGAGGGGGGTGAATAGCGTTATTATAAAAAACAACGCAAACTTGCGGAATTTAAAAATTGCAGGAATGAAATAAGTGCGATAAGTAAATAATAAGGAACGAATGCACCGATGTATCCTGGTTCACCACAACCCGTGGCTAGTCCAGTCCCCGAGAGACTCTCTCGAGATTTCCACTAACTTCGTTAAGCTTACGGGTGCTTAACAAACCATTACAAACTAAGAACTTGAGTCACACAAGCCTCAACAACCTTTGCTCGAAGATACAACACTTCAAGACTTCAACCAAAGGAATCACAACGTTCCTTCTTACAATACAATGGATTAACACTTCCCTTCAAGTGTATAAAAACACTTTGCACTCAAAACAAGATTCTCCTTAAGAGTAGATATGAGTAAAATAAATACGCTCAAGAACGCAACAACTTTCGTCAAGAATTTGGCTCTCAAAATCTTATGTAATGAATAGAAAATGATGAATAAGAGAGTATGCAAGCCTTAGCAATAATATGATCAGTTGTTGTTCTTAGAAGACTGATTTGAAGATGTATTTATAGTGTCAAAAGCATGCATAACCGTTGCCTAATTGCCAATTAAGAATTGCTGATTTTGTGCTACGACAATCGATTGTCAAGTTGGCACAATCGATTGTTTTCCAATTGTTCCAAAAATCATTCCCAGATTTTACGCAGCATAATCGATTATCTAAGACGTATAATCGATTACTGGCAACGTTCAAGAAATCATTTCCAGATTTTACGTAAAACAATCGATTACTTGGCAACGTTCAAAAAATCTTTTCCAGATTTTACTTCAAACAATCGACTATTAAAATCCTATAATCGATTATCTGACGGAGTTTGAAAATATTTTGGCAACGGTCATTTACATAATCGATTATGTTATATGGACAATCGATTATATTTCAGTCTGAAAAATCTAATAGACACTGCCTCAACACAATCGATTGTCATTAGGTTCACAATCGATTATTTTGTATCTTTGAAAAATCTGATAGACACTGCCTCAACACAATCGATTGTCATAAGGTACACTATCGATTGTCATGCAGATTTCAAAAATCTGATGGACACTGCCTCAACACAATCGATCGTCATAAGGTACACAATCGATTGTCTTGCAGCTGCCTTCACATAATCGATTATCATAAGTACATAATCGATTATCTTTGTCCAGATTTTAGAGGCATGTTTAAAAATCATTTTGCTAAAATAAATATGCATGATTTAAAATCATTTTGCTCTAAATTAAATATGCATGATTTGATAAAAATGTTTTTACGAGAGAAGCCAAGTCTTGAGTTAAATTGTCGGATCAAGATCACAATTAAAGAACGACTCATGTATAACTTTGTTTAGTCTTGATCTTGTTTGTCTTGTGCTTGAACTTCTTTGCGTGACATTTACGCGCTTGTGCTTGGACCTCGTCATATGTCAATTGCGCATCGTTTGTCATTTATCAAAACCTACAAATATGAACACACGTTTAGTTTAGTGCCTTGAGAACGTGTTTCAACAGGTTTTGGAGAGATGTTTGAGGGAATTCTATTGGTTTTGAGCAGATTTGTCATCCGCGGAGTTTGATTCTCGAAGGAAAGGCATTACGAGCAAGTTTGCGGCCGGCTTGAGGTAAGTAATGGGTGTATATGATGACCTGAGGGTTTGAAACCCCGGTATATCACATTGTGACGCTGTATTGAGGCGAGATATGTACTCTGCTGCGAGTGCTGGGTCGATTATGATTGGGGACTATTGCTTAGTCCGACTGAGTATCATTATACGGTGTTGTTAGCTATAGATGGGCCGGTAAACCTCCTACTTGGATAGTTATTAATATATTTGGGCTGCGTGCCGGTTATTTGGATCCCGTGAGGATCGTTATCACTGTTTCTATGCATTATAGCATGTTTTGATGACATCAGTCCTGCACTAAAACACTTTTTAACATAATTTGGTAAATATTGAGGTTTGGCACCTAATCCTAAGATTTTTAATAAACTGAACTAAAAATGGCAAGATATATGTGTCTGTGAGGCTTCCATGCATGTAGCTGGACTAATAGTGGATCGGGTTGTGCGTCGTAGCGTATGTTACTATGATATTGCGCTTGGGCTATAGGAGCCCCTCCGGAGTCTGAACCCCCACAGTGAGCGCGGGTACCCAAATGGATCGGACTGCACGTTACGCAGTGGTCATACATTGCGTTGCATCTCATGCATTTATTTACTGTTGCTTTATTTGGATATATCCGAGACTTGTACTGTATAGAACTGTTTAACTAGCTTTACTCTGTGTTTTTATGTGGATTTCATGCTTTCGGGTTTTTATACATGCTTATTACTCGCTGAGTTGGTAGACTCACCCCATACTCCCTGCACCTTGTGTGCAGATTCAGGTGCTCCAGAGACTTATTGTTGCTGTTGTTGATTTCTCGAACTATTAAGAGTATTGAGGTAGCTGCGCAACATAAGCAGGACCACTTACTCTGTCTCTATCAGTCATGTTCTTTTTCTATTTTGTCAGACTCTGTATCATTTCCGTTCAGACTTGTATTCTATTTTGTTTGAGGCTCTGGACTTGTGACTCCTCGGTTTTTGGGAGGATTATCATTCAGTTGTGTTTTTCTTGGGTATGAATTACCTCTTGTGTTGGGAGTTTGTTATTGAATTTCGCTGGTTATTCCTAAATTGTTTCTCTTTTGGGATGGGATGACGTTCTTAATTGTGGTTTTGTCGGGCTTGTCTAGCCTCGTGCCCGGGCGCCATCACGACCGGGTTTGGGTCGTGACAAGTTGGTATCAGAGCCTAGGTTACTAGGCCTCACGAGTCATGAGCCGGTTTAATAGAATCTATTTATGGGTGTATCGTGCACCACACTTATAAGAAGGAGGCTATAGAACCTTTAGGAAACACTCCACTTTCTTGAAATCTTATCGTGCGTTCTTGATTCAGTTTGAAGGGGTAACCCTTGAAATTTCTTCCTCATGTTTGTATACGTTCGTGAGCGTCCAGTATTATATGTTCCTTGATGGCTGGTGATTCATATCGAGGGGTGAATTATGATTCCTTTGAGTTGATGTTGGGCCAGTCTAGAGGACTTGATGCCGAATCTCTGTCTATGGCTTGACCACCAAGGTGCTGATTGAGCGAGCTAGTGTTTATGAGCTTATAAGTTCAGTATTATCCCTAATTGTGGTGATTGTGGCTGGATAGCTACTTTGTGTGTATGTTGGTGCCATGTAATGTGTCTATATGACTTGGAAGTGTTGAAGAAGGTCTGCTAGGCGGTAGACTAACTATTAAATGTTATTCTCATTGTGAAACGGAGATGTGGCCCGAGTTATGGGGGCATGAAGAATCTTTTCTAGTCTCCTAGCTGGGAGTGTGTGCGTTGTGGTATGAGTCCAGACTCAGGAAGACCAATTGATTGCGTGAAGAGTATGACAGTGGATGGTGTACCGAAATATTATATTGAAGCAAGCAGGTGGGTATCTCGCGCAGATTATTCTGAAGTGATATGATAATTATGTGTATGTTATAAGTCCGTATGTGTAATTAAGATGTATTTTTCTATATGTTATGATTCGAACAGGTGCAGCGCATGTCCATGTATCAATTTTGATAATATAATACATATAGTATCGAGATTGAGGTTGTTGTTATACATTGTGATGCTACGTCGAGTTGTGGACGTGTTGTTAGGATGATTTTGGCAATTCTCTGACAGGTGGATATGATCAATTACAAAGGAAACTCTGCCAAAATTTTTGGAAATTTGGGACTTAGTAGAAATTTTGACGCCTTAAGGGTGGGATTAACAGTTGTGTGATTGAATGCAAGAATTGGGGAAAAGTTAGAATTTCTGATGATTTGTGTTCCACAAGCTTGTGAAAGAGTGAGATTAATATCACCATAATATTAAGATAACAATAGAGCATATGTGTTGTGATGTAAATTGCTTCGAGCTAAGTTGGGGAGGTTGTTGTGGATGCGCTGTTCGTATTATTATATACTGTGTTAATTCCGATTCGATGTATGTGAGTGAATCTGTTCTGGTTGCAGAAAGGGAGCCGAGGGTGTTGCGAGTGAAGCAAAATTTTGACAAAGGTTATATGGTACTTTGCAGATGTGGAAAAATAAGGGACTGTCTCGAGCTGTTGATAAAGAACACTTGGCGTAAGGAAAAAAAAGTTGTTTGGTTGTACCGGAATAAGATCTCATCCCGTGGTGTCAGAGTGCTGATAAGGCACAAGTGGTTCGACTCATTAAGTCAAGTGAATTGCAGTGTGTATAAGAGTGGTATACTTTTGAGAATAGTTTTTGATGTGATCGAATTCGATAGGTATCACTCTAGTGTTTTGAGGTTGAGTATGTGACCAAGTCAGTGTTTTCATTAGCATAGGTCAAGACTTGTGGTATTTCTACGTTGATTACGGGATTCTAGGTATCACTATTTGGAAAGTAAGGGTAATCAATTCAAAGTTGCAGAAAGTTCTTCGGGTAAAGTATTTTGTAATGTGGTAATTCAAAACACATTTGAGAAAGCCTTCAGTGGCCTATGGGTCTTAGACGGTGTGGTCTGGTGTTGGTTCCCGTATAGCGAGTCTGGGTTTAGACATTGTGGTGCTATAGCAAGACAATATATCTAGTTGAAAAACGAATCAGCTGGGAATCAAGACAAATGGAGTAACTTGTTAGGGGCCCGAATAATTATGGTAAAGATATGATCAATCATGGTATGTGTTGAGGTAATGGGTTCTAACCAGCGTTGGGCAGCGAAGCTCCTGAGTACTGAAAGCCTGCTTAGCTTGGTTCAAGTAGAGTGATTTCGTCCTTGGCAGTTTAACTTGTGCAAATGGAATATGGAGAGAATTCTTATTGAGTTTCATCGTGAATTGGAGATGTATATTAGCTATGGACATGCAGAGCATGGAGCGTATAATAAATTTTTCTTCTAAACGGAATCAATGGAAGTCCTAGACTAGTTGTATGCTAGTTCTCGTGTTATCCCTGGAGAATATTGGATATGCTGTATGCTGTAAAGGATCGAAAGGGGCGTGTGCGAGTTTTCGACTCCGTTCTAAAAGGTATGGTGAATTTGGCTATTTCTTAGGTAATGAGTAACTTCAGGTAATCAAGGAACTGGTACTGTTAAGTGGAAGTGATTTGATGATAGCATAAGTTTCGAAAAGAGGGTAATTCCACAAATGATACATCTGTAGTGTTACGGCAATTACTTATGGGATCGGCTGCGGATATATGACTTGTTTGATCGGGCATGGGAGTTTTAAAATATCCCTCGTGGAATAATTGAGTACTTGAGGTGTAATCTGTATTTCGCATTGTGGAAATTTGGATCAGGCACGTTGATTCGTGTGCTATGATTAGTCAGAGACTGGGAGTTCTCTGATGCAGTTTATGCGGTAATTGAGGATTGTGTTATATTGGTACTGTCAACGACTATTGGGAATTCGGAAGCATAGTGGATCTTTTCTTGCTTTGTATATTAAATTCTGGATATGTTATGGGGATGTAGAATGATTGTCCCAGTGTCGGATTATTCTAAACGATTGTGATATGAGTAATTTTGGGAAATGCCACAGGTTGCATGGCGGGGTGTATCGGACTATGTTCTAGCTGGATGGTTGTGTTCCAGAGACTAGCGGTCATCTGGGAAGAATTGCGTTCCTTAATTGGGCATTCGAGACGGGTTTCAGTATAGAGGTTTCTACCATTGATTTCGGTTCCTGTATTGAGGGAATTTTCAGATGCGTCCTTATAGTCGGGCATGTTGCCGGACGAGACTATGGATTTCAATAATTAACTAGTGTTGGGCACCATGTCGTGCGGATTCGTCATAAGTCATAGTAGTGGGAGTGGAATTTTGTAGCTTACAGCGCTAATAAGATATCTTTATGCACTCAGCTGCTTCGACCGATGTTGGTATTTTGTTATTATGAGCAATTTGGATCGTTGTGCAGCTCCCTATGTGAGATATTGTGTGGACTGGGTGGCACGCGGCCACGAGTATGTTATCTGGATCGGGTTGCACGCCGCAACAGTGGGAGGTTGAGAATAGCTTTCCATGTGTTGCTTTGTATTCCTTGCCTCCCAGCTTCTGAGGAAATTCCGTATTGAGAATTGCTTGGTGGATAGTGTATTGGTTGTGTCCTTTCAGGACTCAATGGGGTATATTACTTGTTTCACCGTAGTGTGAGGTGTAATTTGGTTTCAGGCATGGATCTGTGCATGGCTGTCTACTGTGAGCATGGTAACACGAGGCGCTTCATGTGTAATGGTGTTGATAGGATCGCGTGTTGTGGCGAGGCCACGTGAAGTTATGACCTCTCGAGGAGGATTCAAGTACTCTATTCCTATGATGTGAGACGGGGTCTCAGTTTTATTTTGTGAAGGCATTGATGAGCGTGAGGTATAACTCTTCTGGTTGAGTCATTTGCCTGATTTGGGTATGTATAGATTGTTCCTTATTGGTGCGTATATTATGAAATTGTGGCCTGTATTGAGGCACCATATCACCAGAGGTGTGTGATAGATTCGAGGTGATTGTTGGGTTACTAATAAGTATGAGCAGATTTGATTTCAGCTGGTTAGAGTGGTAACATCGAGGTTTAGCCCGAAAAATCATTTGTGGTAATAGTCAAATTGGAAGTAGCTTCATGAATGGTTGATCTGAAGAACTGCAACAGTTCGTTGCGTGTTTTAGTGATCTTTGGTAATATGCGGAAGTGTTGGAATAAGACTTTAGCTAGATAGGAGGTTCCTATTGGTAATTGAGTACTGTGGGTAACTGCTGTGAATCGAGACTATTGTTCCGAGTGTTGGAATGTGGTGTATATTGTATGAATTCACATGAGGTTATAGGTTTGGGTTATTACAGCTGGTTCAGATTGATTCTGAGTATAGATGCAAGGTTCTGATCTTGTGTGTGATTTCGGGTAGTGCAGTGTGGTTCTACGGATTATGGGCCAGATGGATTGTGAAATTTTAGCTGTGTTGTGTTATCGGTACCTATGTGAGTTAGGTTGATGTGGGATCACCCCGATCATATGAATGGTAATGTCGTGTGGTTATTGGGTTGCTTCTAGTACAACTCTGGGTACGCTCGAGGACGAGTGTTTACTTAAGTAGGGGTGGTTGTGACAACCCGACCCATCGTCTTTCGTATTTCAGCCCCGTTATCCCCGTATTATGCTTTCCCATGTGTTGATATATATGATTGGTGAGTTGGAAGTGTGTTGGGTTGAATTGGTTAGAAATGAGACCAATAGTCTTTTTAAGGAAAACTTAAGTTAGCAAAGCCAACCGAATGTTGACTTATGAGTTAGAGTGCTCGGAATGGATTTCCGGCTATTCGACTAGTTTCGGATGGTGATTTGTGACTTGGGAGAGAAGGCGGAATTGAATTTGGAGGCCCGATGTAGAATTAGGCTTGAATTGGCTAAGTTTAATTTCAGCGAATTCCGGTTGATAGGTGAGATTTTGATCCACGGGTCGGAATGAAATTCCGAGAGTTGCAGTAGCTTAGTTAGGTGATTCTGGATATGTCTGCAAATTTTCAGTTCATTCGGGCTTCGTTTGGTTGGTTTCGGCATCGAATGAGATTTTGAGAAGTTCATGTTTATCTTAGGCTTTGATTGATGATTTTGGTGATTTTTTGTGTTTAAGCTAGTGTTTCTATGGCTCGAGCAAGTTTGAATGAGGTATTTGGTCATAATGGTATTTTTGGTTTGGACCCCGGGGGCCTCGGGGTGACATCGGATGGTTAAACAAGGAATTTTTGGAGTTAAGCTTGAAAAATGGTTGCTGCTTTTGGTATTTTTGCGGAAGCGGCGGGGAGACCGCTTAAGCGTTGTCCGCAGAAGCGGCCAAGGGGGAAGCCAGAGACCGCAGAAGAGGTCAAAGGGACAGCGTATGCGGGAGTCACGGAAGTGGTAAATCGACCGCAGAAACGGCCACTGAAGAAATGGGCAGACCGCGGAAGTGGTCAATTGGACGCGGAAGCGAGGACCACTGAAGCGGAAACATACCGCGGAAGCGGAAATCGTCCAGTTTTAATGGTAACAGAGGGTTTAATATTTTGTAAAGGAGAAAAACAATAGAACTTCGGGCTGAGGCGATTTAGAGAGGTTTTGGAGAGCTTTTCTAGGGGATTCTTCAGGTATGATCTCTTAGACCTCGAATATGTGATTATGGTGCAAAATCATGGATTAAACACTTAAAAATCAAGGTCTTTAATGTCAAAAATTGTGGTTAGGGCTTGAAACGTAAGTGAACCTTAAAGTGTTGATTTGAAGCAAATGACTCCGATACTTGTAAATTTAATTTGTATGGACTCGTGGCGTGACGAGGATTCTCAAAATGTGAATTTTGTAATTTTTCAAGAAGTGGTCCCCGGGCTCGGGATATGCCAACTTCGTGTTTTTGGGTATATTTCGAGATATTTCGATTGGGTTATGTTCCATTAACCTATTTTGACGTATTCCTATTGGTTTTGAGCAGATTTGTCATCCGCGGAGGTTGATTCTCGAAGGAAAGGAATTACGAGCTAGTTTGCGGCCGGCTTGAGGTGAGTAATGGGTGTAGATGATGACCCGAGGGTTTAAAACCCCGGTATATCACATTGTGATGCTGTATTGAGGCGAGACACGTACTCTACTGCGAGTGCAGGGTCGATTATGATTGGGGACTATGGCTTAGTCCGACTGAGTGTCATTATACGGTGTTGTTGGCTATAGATGGGCTGGTAAACCTCCTACTTGGATGGTTATGAATATATTTGGGCTGCGTGCCGGTTATTTGGATCCCGTGAGGATCGCTATCACTGTTTCTATGCATTATAGCATGTTTTCATGACATCAGTCCTGCACTAAAACACAGTTTAACATGATTTGGTAAATATGGAGGTTTGACACCTAACCCTAAGATTTCTAATAAACTGAACTAAAAATGGCAAGATATATGTGCCTTTGAGGCTTGCATGCATGTAGATGGACTGATAGTGGATCGGGATGTGCGTCGCAACATATGTTACTATGATATTGCGCTTGGGCTGTAGGAGCCCCTCCGGAGTCTGAACCCTCACAGTGAGCGCGGGTACCCAAATGGATCGGACTGCACGTTTCGCAGTGGTGATGCATTGCATTGCATCTCATGCATTTATTTACTGTTGCTTTATTTGGATATATCTGAGACTTGTACTATATAGAACTGTTTAACTAGCTTTACTCTGTGCTTTATTGTGGATTTCTTGCTTTTGGTTTTTATACATGCATATTACTCGCTGAGTTGGTATACTCACCCCATACTCCCTGCACCTTGTGTGCAGATTCAGGTGCTCCAGAGACTTAGTTCTGCCGTTGTTGATTTCTCGAGCTATTAAAAGTATTGAGGTAGCTGCCCAGCATCCGCAGGACCACTTACTCTGTCTCTATCAGTCATGTTCTTTTGTCATTTTATCAGACTCTGTATCATTTCCGTTCAGACTTGTATTCTGTTTTGTTAAAGGCTCTGGACTTGTGACTCCTCGGTTTTTGGGAGGATTAGCTTTTCTTGGGTATGAATTACCCCTTGGGTTTGGAGTTTGTTATTGAATTTTGCTGTTATTCCTAAATTGTTTCTCTTTGGGCTGGGATGTCGTTCTTAATTGTGGTTTGGTCGGGCGTGCCTAGCCTCGCGGCCGGACGCCATCACGACCGGGTTTGGGTCGTGACATAAATTTTCAGTCAAATATTTTATAATATCATCTATCATTTATTTTGACTATTTTGATTTAAACAAGCTTCCTGTTTGGTTAAAGAACATAGAAAATACTCTTTAGAATATCTATAAAAAATAGTTAAAACTGTTAAATTTTAAGGAATTCGTTCTTTGTACGGTAATTATCTCAATTGATTGGATCCATTTGATGTATTGTTCTTTAAAATAGAGCACCAAGGATCGAGAATAGCTTTTTGTAATATAAGATGGTACTGATTATCTCCAGAGTTATTTTCTCATTTGTGTATGCATTGAAAGAACATGATTTGAAATGGTATATATGCCTAAAAATGATGTCGAATTGAATTGTACTTCGTCTTTACCATGACTAATCTCATTTGCTTATTTTCAAATCTTTTTATGCATTTTTTTTGCTTTTGCAAATAATAGAAGATGTTATTTGTATGGTCTGCCAGAAATACAATTGTTTAGATTTTTTTACTACTTTTCTTTATTTAAATAGTAGTAATTTAACAGTTACAAAATTATTGAACATTTAGAAGAATAAAGGTCAAATTACTTTTAAACAAAAAATATTTTGTGTTCTGTCATAGCTAAACTTAATTTTGTTCTTCCTTTTACCATTTTTTGCCTTCTCAACCGATTGAATTTTATTGAATCAACGAATTCCTAGCTATAAAATAAGAGTATGAAAATAAATTAAATTTAAGAGTTAGACTAAGTATTGCAAAATGCAACAATGACTAACATGGTTCAAAAGGTTGAAAAAATTATAATTATTTTAGTTTGAAATGAGAAATTAGTTTTGATTTGTGAAGAGCAACGATATACAATAAATAATGTTACATATCTCAAATCTCATTAAGTAAAGTCAATAATAAAAATATGTAATTATAAAAGTCTTACGAGCAACATAGTGAGATGTTAAAAATAGAAAGAAATTTCTTATGTAGAAAGTTTTCAATAATTGAAATAAAATAGAAAAAAAATATCGTTAATATACATAATATAAAATTAAAAAATTAGACAAAAAAGTAAATGAGTAAAACTAATCAAAACGTCATAGTATAAAAAATATACAAAATAGGGCACATAAATTTTAAAAATAAAATAAAGCAGGAAATACAAAATTTATTTATATACTAAATATTCGAAAAGCTGTTAACAATATAAGAAAAAAAATTAAAAAATTAGTAGAAATAAAAATGTATATTGATATATAAAATGAAGTAATGGACAAGGAGACTAATGTATTAATAAAAAATTTTATATCTATATAATAATACGAAATAATTGATAAAGTAATAAATTAAAATAATAAATAAAAAAGTTAATTCAAGCTATATAATAAGTTTCCTTTAATTTTAATGTTTTATTTTTTGTTGCATTGTATTAAAAATATAAAATAACAATTGATAATTTTATTAAAATAATATAATTAATATTTTTTAATGTTCGTGAGTTCTAATACTAATTTTCTCTTAAATATTAACTTTAATCGAAAAATCTATTTTTAGTTAAACAACAGCGGTTAACCTTTTTAAGTAATCACCCAATGCAAATTCGATTTACTTAGGTGAGTAGGTCGGTTGTGTTTTGTTGAGTTGTCCCACATCAGAGGGATTTGAGGTCCTTGGTCTCCTTATATGGCTTGGGCCATCCTCACCTCATAAGTTAGCTTTTGGGGTTGAGTTAGACCCAAGGTCCATTCTTATCATGGTATCAGAGCCAGACTCATCACAATTATTGTTACCGATGTTGGCCCCCCATTTATGTTGCCCACACTCCAAAGGTCTGGGCGTGATGAGGGGTGTTGAGTTGTCCTACATTGGAGGGATTTGAAGTCCTTGATCTCCTTATATGATTTGGGCAATCCTTACCTTATAAATTAGCTTTTGGAGTTGAGTTAGGCCCATGATCTATTCTTATTATGTTTAATGAATGCCTAAAATAAATAGAAAATTTGGACGGAAGAGTAACAAGAAGCCCCACGTCCTTAGCAGATTGCAATCAATTTATCTTTTTGTATTTTGTGCCTTGTGAAGAAGAAGTCACCACTCACCGCCTAATATATTATTTTCTTATTGCTTCTCTTATGGTATTTAGCCCGACATGGACAAAGAAAAAAGAAAATTATGAAAAAGTTTATTTGCTTTATTATTTATTGCTTTCTTTATCAGTGAAAAGAGAATTTCATCGTGGTTGGCATTACAATTTATATTATTCTTTCTCTGATCACACTTTTTTCTTTTATATAAGAAAGAGAATATTATAATACAGATGTTGATTCTTAGTTTACCAACCATGTCCATTTGGCGTTCTTTAGTTTATAGTTTAGAGATGGTTCTTCCAACTCAAGTTTTTTCGATTGGTCAGTTACGACCCAATCCAGTTCTACTGTTTTCACATTCTTCCCTAATTTATAAAAACTCGTACAATTTAATCCTAGTCCTTGCAAAGTTGAAAATGACTTTTACTTTTCTAATGGTAAATCATTATCAGATGTATATTATATTGTATCTTTATTTCGGTAACAAGTGACCTCTTCTTTCTGAACACCATTTTAATCAAGTAAAGCTTAATTTATGGAAATCTGACCTCCTCTAAATCCGTTTTTTATGGATTTTGGATTAGAGAGTAAATTTTGGATTTGGGATTATATATTAGATTTAGCACTTTAATTTTTGAATATTCAAAAATTTAAAATTTTTATACTTTATATCTAGTCTATTATTCATGTTAATAATAATAAGTTTAATATCTTACCCATTAAATATTATTTCATATATTTAATTACTAAGTTACTGTGAGAATACTTTTCATTTGGACATGGTTTTACTATATTATTTTTAAGGTTGATGTCTTATTTATTTTAAATAAATACCATTTTAAGAAATTATATTCCATAGTTACCTTTTGATTTTTATAGCCAAATATTTATTTATGGTCAACCTCCTGCCCATAAGCCATAAAATATGTTTTGTATTATTTTTCTCTCTCATTCTTTCAATTTTTTTTCCACCCTCACTCTCTCTCAACACTTTGTATAATAGCTAATCAGTTCTCTCATACTTCGTGAGGGGAATTCAGTAGCAACTTAGTTTCAGAAATTCCTGCCTAGTGAAGCAGAAATTTCGAGTTTTGAAGAAAATTGAAGACAACCCAAATGGAAAAAGAAAACGCCTGGGTCTAAGGGTCTTTAACATTTGAAGCGGTGAAACTGAGATAATAACAGTGAAAAGAGTTCATTAAGATATTGTGGGATAAGTTAGAAAATGAAGAAGTGTTGTTGTTGAGTTGAGTCATAGGTGAACGTGGTTACGAGGAGACCACAACGGAGATGGTGAAAGAGAAGAGAGAATAAAGAGGGGACGCGTAGGCTAATGACATCAAATTTGAATAGCCAAATGGGCCCCAAATGCTTGCTCCTTAGATGGAGTCTATAAAAAGATTTCTAGGGTTAATTGTATTTAAATGTATCTTGCTGTATTTTTATGTATTTTATTGTATTCATTGTCTTTTTTTATTGTATTTTAATTTATCTCGATGTATTTCATGTATTTCATTGTATTTACTGTCTTGCTTTTACACCATGAATATATATATATATATATATATATATATATATATATATATATATATATATATATATATATATATATATATATATATATATTCCTAGTGATGGATGTCAGTCTCTGGGTGAAGAGGAAGAGAAGGGGTGCTCGGGGACAACCGCGGATTAGATGGGGTGTTTTGACTAAGGAGAAAGCACAGGAGTTGGAGAGGAGGTTAGCTAAGGGCGGAGCTTGGAGAAGTTCTGGCGAAGCGGACGCTATGTGGTCAGAGACCGCGAACTTGGTTAGGGAGGTAGCACGGGGTGTGCTCGGGGTAGCCAAGGGCTATTCAGGCAGACATCAGGGTGACTGGTGGTGGGACGATGTAGTCAAAGGAAAAGTGGAGGTGAAGAAGGCGGCGTTTGCTAAGTTGGCAGGGAACACAAGCGAGGAAGAACGGAGAGCGAACATGGAGATCTACAAGGTGGCGAGGAGAGAAGCAAAGCTGGAGGTTACGGAAGCTAAAAACGCGGCGTTTGGTCGCATGTTCGAGGAAATAGGGGAGAAAGGCGGGGACAGGAAGTTATTCCGGTTAGCTAAAGCAAGGGAAAGGAAGGCGCGTGATCTTGACCAAGTTAGGTGCATCAAGGGCGAGGATGATAGAGTTCAGACGGGGGAGTCTCAAGTCAAGCAGAGGTGGCAGGCGTACTTTCGAGACTTACTTAACGAGGAGGGGGATCGTAACACAGAGCTAGGGGAGTTGGGGCATTCAGAGCAACATAGAGACCTTGGGTACTGCAGGCGTATTAGGGCGGATGAGGTCATGGGGGCTTTGCGTAGGATGAGTAGGGGTCGAGCGACCGGGCCTGACGAGATTCCGGTGGACTTCTGAAAATGCATGGGTAGGTCAGGAGTGGAGTGGCTTTCCAGGTGTTCAATGTGATCTTCATGACCAAAAGGATCCCGGAGGAATGGAGGTGGAATACAGTGGTGCCCTTGTACTAGAACAAATGGGACATCTAGTGTTGCAACAACTATAGTTGATTCTCCCTTGCCGGGACATATATTCTTGTACTATTGAGTTCCCTTGCTGGAATAGTGTAACTTACAGTTAATCCCTTACCAGGACTGTTGTTATGATTACTGTGAACTATATATTTGGAACAGGTTGTGCGCCACAACAGATATAATATTGGATCTGGTTGCACGCTGCAACAGATGCTGCAACAATTATTATATCACATTGAGTTGCACGCCGCAATAATTATTATATTGGATCGGGTTGCACATCATAACAACTATTATATTGGATCGCGTTGCACACTGCAATAATTATTATATTAGATCGGGTTATACGCCGCAACAATTATATACATATATATTGATCGGGTTGCGCGCTGTAACAGTAGTATTATTACGTTGATGTAGATACTGTGCTGATCTTTCATATTTATTTGGTTTCTGCTAGGTTGAGTTGTTTCCCATAAGCATGTACTCTCTCCCTCTTTAACTACTTATTACTTGTTTATTTTTTCACCATATATTATATAACTACACAGATTTATCTGGAGTCTGGATCTAGCCTCGTCACTACCTCGTCGGGGTTAGGCCAGACACTTACTAGCACATGGGGTCGGTTGTGTTGATGCTACACGTTGCACTCTGTGCAAATACCAGAGCAGCATTTGGCGCGCAGCAGTAGTTCGGGAGCCAGCCTTCAGTCCATCGAGACACCGAGGTAGCTTTGCAGACGTTCGTAGGCCCATCGTCTCCTCTATCTTATTTTATATCATGTTATCTCATGCATTCGAGACAAATAGCTTTAATTTTCCTTTAAACTGATGTATGTAGTATTTGTAGTAGTCCCTGGATGTTGTGACTCCAGGTTATGCGTAGAGACTTGTATTGATTTTCTAGACATTTTGGTTTTCTATTTATCTGAGACTTTAACTTAACTAAATTTTATATTTTTCTGTTATTTAACTGTTTGTTTTCTTGTTAACATAATTGGTAAAGAGTTTTAAAATGAACGGATTAATGGTTTCAAAGATTCATGGCTTGCCTAACTTCCACGAGTAGGCGTCATCACGACTCCCGAATGTGAAATTTTCGGGTTGTGACAGTGGTACTTCAAAGATCAATAATTGTATATGCTTCAAGCAACTTAAATCCTTCATGGATTGTCATATAAGTTAAGTAATATAAGCCATATAATAGAAGATATTAAATCTTTCCTTTATTTGTAGTCTCAATATAACCAACCGATTTCGCGAATACTTTAGAAACTAAACAAATTTCTTTTAGACTTACTACAACATAATATCTTATTGGTAATCAATCGTGTTTATCCAAAATAGTAATAATTGGCTCTTCCAGAACTCTTAATTAATTTGGTACTATAACATATTCATCAACATCCATATGGAGAAAATCTCTTTTAAAGAAAAAGGTATACCATTATGGGTATGGTCAAAATTATATGCAAGATCTGTTTCTTGCATTATCATTGTCTTTTAATAATCACGATGCCAAAATATTTTGGCGTACAATAGGTACGTGACCAATGACCATTCATGCAATAATAATGATATTATTTTCTTATGTCATCTCAAACCTCATTCTAGAGGTGAGTACTGTATATTCATTACAACTAGCACGTTCATATTCTTTAGAGAATGAATATGGATTCATAAATCACAAGTTGTCACATTCAAATCATGAATGAACCATAATCATCTATATGTGCTTTACAAAATCTCATGTCAAATCGATGACAAATATTACTTTCACATTGTGAATGATTATCTTGAGTATACTTATTGTTCTCATTACCATAATGATGACGATATAATTTCGTCTATTGCCACGTCCACATCCATTGATCATCATGGTGATAAATTTGTCTTCTTTCACACATATTACATACCACTATCACATTCTCTTAGAGGAATGAGAATGGAGCAATTTCAATGGGACGGGTTTTCATTCTTTGCCCACAATCATAATGAATTTGATCATGATAATGCATAGAAATTTTACCATTTCAGGTATAATTTCTTACAAACTCCACTAGAGTTATAATCAAACTTTGTTGTCTTTGCTTGTTTATAATGTCAAATTATAGAATATCAAGAATTTAAAAGAGAAAAATAAAGTAAAATACTTACCTTAAATCTAAAATTTAATCATGAAGGAAGTTTATGCAACAATTGACAATCATTATGCTCAATCCCAAAGCTTCTACTCAATTGGTTAGAGTCTCGTGCTAATAACATGTTTGAAAATAATAAAAGAACAAGAGAAAAATTGCAGAGAAAGAGAGAGAAGAAATTCTTATTGAATTTGGGATGAATTACAATAATATATCTCTTTATTTATAGGAAAAAAATGACTTAACCACCAAGTAATAATCCCTAAATCTCTCTAAATATAGACGGTCACTATAAATAGAACTCTATTTATAACAATTTTAAACTTAATAAAATTATTTACAGCCATACATTAATCTAAGACTTATTTTAAATCACAACTTTTATTCTTTTTCAAAAAGAAACAGAAGCTTTTATGCTTAATTAAATGATATCACATAAATTCGAATGAAGTGAGTAACATTAAATAAATCGATTCCACATGTCTAAAATAAGGAAATAATGTGATTGACTAACAAAATCGCAAAAGAATAATATTTCTTTAGGTCCATAATAAATAATTTTTTTGTTTCAAACAAAGTATTCTTTTATATAATTAAAAAAATTAGTTTTATTTTTTTAAGATTAGCCTTTATTTATATATCACAATATGTCAAGGTAATAATTAATTTAGTAAATACATCATTTATTTTCTCTAAGAGTTCGTATATTTTAAAAGATACAGTAAAAACTAAAAAGTCACTTATTGTAACTTGGGTAATGCTTAAACATTTGTAAATTTGAATTAATTATACGAATCTTTTAAGGAAAAGCAAAAAGAGACACCGCTAAAAAAGAAGGAACACTGCTAAAAGGAGAATAAAGAACTGTACGTCGTTCATGCATATAATGAATTAGATACAACATTTATATATGTATTAGTCGGTGATAATTAGCTACACGTATTAACCATCATCTTTAATTTTGATTCACATTAGGACTGCAGCTATTACTCTATGAGTCTATATCAAACCTTAAAAACAAAAAGGCACAGCTAGCGAAATTGATTATGGTCAGAGATAATTGAGAAGTTAGGTAGTTTATGTTATGAAATAATATAAGAACAAGAACAATAATACAAGAATATGAATAATAATACAAGAACAAGAATAATAGAGAGAAAAGTAGAGAGAGGATTATTCTTATTGATACTTTGGGATGGTTTATAATGGAATAGAACCCCTTTATTTATAGGGAGGTGGTGACTTAGCCACCAAGAAGTAAACCCTAGAATCTCTCTAAATATGGACATTCACCTAAAATAGAATATTTTATAACACTCCCCTTGAATGTCTATTCAATAATATGCCTCGTTAAAACCTTAACTAAAACAAAACCCAATGGGAAAAAATTAAAGAAAAAGAAAAAGAGTACACATGTTTGAATATGCGCCTATTGGTTGCCTCGTTAAAAACCTTGCACGGAAAACCCATTGGGACAAAACCTTGTAAGGGAAAAAGAGTGCAACGCGCATTAACTCCCCCTGAAAAGAGCAACAATTCATATCCTTGAGTCTTCGCATTCCGATCTTGTGAACCAGCTTTTTGAAGGTTGACGTTGGTAGAGATTTTGTGAACAAATCAGCCATATTATCGCTTGAACGAATCTGTTGCACATTGATATCACCATTCTTTTGAAGATCATGTGTGAAAAATAACTTTGGTGAAATATGCTTTGTTCTATCTCCTTTTATGAATCCTCCCTTCAATTGAGCTATACATGCTGCATTGTCTTCATACAAAGTCGTGGGTAGTTTGTTACACTTCAAACTACATTTGTCTTGAATATGATGTATTATAGACCTCAACCACACACACTCCCGACTTGATTCATGAATAGCGATTATCTCGGCATGATTAGATGAAGTAGCCACAATTGATTGCTTAGTCGATCGCCAAGATATGGCGGTGCCTCCACAGGTAAACACATAACCCGTTTGAGATCGAGCCTTGTGTGGGTCGGATAAATATCCAGAATCAGCATAACCAACAAGATCAGAACTTCAATTATTGCTATAAAATAAGCCCATATCGGTAGTCCCTTTTAGGTACCGCAATATATGTTTGATCCCATTCCAATGTCTCCTTGTGGGAGCTGAGCTATACCTTGCTAAGACATTAACTGAAAAGGTTATGTCAGGCCTTGTAGTATTTGCAAGATACATTAGTGCGCCAATTGCACTAAGATATGGTACTTCAGGACCAAGTAGCTCTTCATTCCTTTCTTGCGGTCGGAATGGATCTTTATTCACATCAAGTGATCGAACAACCATCGGAGTACTTAAAGGATATGCACCATCCATGTAAAACCGTTTCAGTATCTTTTCTATATAGGTAGATTGATGAACAAAAATTTCGTTTGCCAAATATTCAATTTGCAAACCAAGACATAATTTTGTCTTTGCGAGATCTTTCATCTCGAATTCATTTTTTAGATAATCAATTGCCTTTTGGAGTTCTATGGGGGTTCCAATAAGGTTTATGTCATCGACATATACGGCAAGTACAACAAATTCCGATGTTGTTTTCTTTATAAAAACACACGGGCAAATGGCATCATTTATATAGCCTTCTTTTAATAAATACTCACTAAGACGATTATACCACATTCGTCCTGATTGCTTTAGACCATACAAGGATCTTTGAAATTTGATTGAAAATATTTCCCGAGACTTTGAATTATGAGCGTTTGGCATTTTGAGTCCATCGGGAATTTTCATGTATATCTCATTATCCAGTGAGCCATAAAGATAGGCAGTAACCAAATCCATTAAATGCATGTCAAGCTTTTCAAGGACAGCAAAACTAATGAGATAACGAAAAGTTATGGCATCCATTACAGGCGAATATGTCTCTTCATAATCGACACCAGGCCTTTGAGAAAATCCTTGTGCAACAAGGCGTGCCTTATATCTTTGTACCTCGTTTTTCTCATTTCTCTTGCGTACAAAGACACATTTATAGCCAACAGGCTTAACACCATTAGGTGTTTCAACTATAGGGCCAAAAACTTCACGTTTTGCCAGTGAATTCAATTCTGATTGGATTGCTTCTTGCCATTTTGGCCAATCATGTCTTTTTCGACATTCTCCAACAGATTGAGGTTTAAGATCCTCACTTTCTTGCATAATGCTAGATGCGACATTAAAAGCAAAGACATAATCCACCACTATATCCACTCGATTAAAATTTGCCTCAATATCGATTGGATTTATTGATAGTTCCTTATTTTCTTGAGTCTCGGACTCAATGGATTCTTCATGAATCTCAGAATTTATTAAATCATGAATTTCCTCATGAGATTCTTTCGTAGTGTCATTTTGATCGTTTGCTTTCCTCTTTCTAGGATTTCGATCTTTGGAACCTAATGGCCTGCCACGCTTCAGGCGTGCATTCGACTCATTGGATATGACACTAGATGATTGTCCAACAGGGACATCAATACGGATTGGAATATTCTCTGCGGGGGTGTGGGATTTTGTTATCCTTTTCAAGTCCGTAAATGCGTCAGGCATTTGATTTGCTATTCTTTGCAAATGGATAATCTTTTGCACCTCTTTTTCACAAATAGAGGTATGTGGATCAAGATGAGATAATGATGCATTTTTCCACAAAATTTCCAGTTTGGTTTCACCAACTTCTCCCCCTAATTTTGGGAAAAGTGTCTCATCAAATTGACGGTCTGCAAATCGTGCAGTGAACAAATCCCCTGTCAGTGTTTCGAGGTAGCGAATAATGGAGGGCGATTCAAACCCAACATATATTCCTAACCTTCTTTGCGGACCCATTTTGGTGCGGCATGGCGGTGCTATAGGCACATATACTGCGCATCCAAAGATTCTTAAATGGGATATATTGGGTTCATGACCCAAAACCAATTGCAACGGGGAATATTTGTGATAATTCGTCGGTCTGAGACGAATTAGAATTGCTGCATGCAAAATGGCGTGACCCCATACCGAAGTGGGCAGCCTCGTTTTCATGAGTAATGGTCTTGCAATCAACTGCAGGCGTTTAATTAAAGATTCTGCAAGGCCGTTTTGAGTGTGAACATGAGCTACAGAATGTTCCACTTTTATCCCAATTGATAAGCAATAATAATTAAATGCTTGGGATGAAAACTCAGCAGCATTATCCAGTCTAATAGACTTGATTGGATTATCAAGAATTGTGCTCGTAGTCGAATTATTTGTGCCATTAGTTTTGCAAACGCAAGGTTGCGTGATGACAACAGACACACATGAGACTATCTACAGGATGCGTCTATTAAGACCATAAAATATCTAAAGGACCCACTAGGTGGGTGAATAGGTCCACAAATGTCCCCTTGTATACGTTCCAAAAACGTAGGTGACTCATTCCCAACCTTTGTTGGTGATGGTCTAATAATTAACTTGCCTTGATAACAAGAAGTGCAAGAAAATTCATTATTTAAAAGAATCTTGAAATTCTTTAACGGATGCCCATATGAGCTTTCTATAATCCGTCTCATCATGATTGATCCAGGGTGTCCCAATCGATCATGCTAAAGTACAAAAGTATTGAAATCAGTAACCTTTTGATTTACTGTTGAATGTGCCTCAATTGCACTAATTTTTGTCCAATACATGCCACAAGATAAAGACGGGAATTTCTCAATAACCCTCTTTTGGCCAGAGACATTCTTTGTAATGATGAGATATTCAAGATTATTCTCATCTATTGTCTCAATATGATAGCCATTCCGGCGTATATCTTTAAAACTCAACAAGTTTCTCTTAGACTTGGAGGAGAACATTGCATTCTCTATGATAAACATTGTTCCTCTAGGCAGAGTTATAGTTGCTCTTCCGGAGCCTTCAATCAATTTACTACTACCAGAGATTGTAGTAACATCTGCCTTACACATACTTAGTTGAGAGAAATATTTCTTTTCTTTGAGTATCGTATGTGTAGTACATGAATCAACTAAACAAATATTTTTATAGTTGGACGTTGATCCAAGCTTGCTTTGTGAGATATCCATATTTGCTTTCCCATGGTTTGACATACAAAAGAAATACACGAACATGAGAATAAACAAATTCAATACGTTTGTTTCACATTTAAACAATATTTTCAAAATCTGCTGAGGTTAGTCGATTAACTTAGTTGATAGTCGACTATCTTGGGAAGTAGTCATTAGGTTAGTCGACTAACTAAATCAGATAGTCGACTATCTTGCCTTGCGGAAAAGTCCAGTTTTAATGCGAAATATTAGTTAGTCGACTAACTAAGTTGATAGTCGACTAACTTAGTAAACAGTCATCAGGTTAGTCGACTAACTAAATCAGATAGTCGACTAACTTAGCTTGCGGAAAAGTCCAGTTTTAACGCGAAATATTAGATAATCGACTAACTGTTAAGTTAATCGATTAACTCTACTGGAAAATAAAAATATCTTTGAAATTTAAGCATATTGAAACATTCTAAAGAACTAATACTAACATTATATCATAAACTAACTAATACAAGCTGATACTAATGACTATTAGTTTATTCACTAACTAATACAAATAAGTAAAATAAAATCAAACAATTCCATCTTCCTTCATCACAGATCCATCACCGATTAAGTGGTCTATTTTCCCCTCGGGTTGCTCAAAGAAGTCTGCCACATCCAGGTGGGTGATGTCAAAATTGTCGTCAGAGACAAATTTTTTTCAGGGCCTTTATTCTTTAGAGATGCTTGATAAAGATCAACCAAATGTCTTGGTACACGGCAAGCTCTTGACCAGTGCCCTTTTCCACCGCAACGATAACATATAGTTTCTGAACTATTTGCCTTTGGATCCTCATAATCTCGTTTTTGCTTTTGGTGGTTATATCTCTTTGGGGGGTGACGGACATCAGGGAAATTTCTTCCTTGTCTACGTCCACGACCATGACCCCGATTACGACCACGACCATGATTAAAGCCATAGCCTTTTCCATGCTTGGCATAATGAGAATACACCTTATCTGCTTCAGGCAATGGTGTTGACCCAGTGAGTCGATTTTCGTGATTTCTCATGAGCAGGTCATTATTTCGCTCAGCCACAAGGAGAAGAGAAATCAGTTTAGAGTACTTTTTGAAACATTTTTCTCTGTACTGTTGTTGCAGTACCATATTGGAGGCATGAAGCGTTGTAAACGTTTTTTCAAGCATATCATAATCAGAGATATTATCTCCACAGAGTTTCAATTTAGAAGTAATTCTGAACATTGTAGAATTATATTTAGAAATAGACTTAAAGTCTTGGAGCCTCAGATGAGCCCAATCATATCGTGCTTGTGGCAGAGTGACCAACTTCAGGTTGTCATATCTCTCCTTTAAGCCTTTCCACAAGATGAGTGGATCTTTGACTGTGAGATATTCAATTTTCAAACCTTCATCAAGGTGATGGCGCAAGAAAATCAAGGCCTTAGCACAGTCTTGGGTGGATGCTTTATCTCTATCTTTAATGGCGTCTCCAAGACCCATAGCATCTAAGTGGATTTCAGCATCCAACACCCATGTCATATAGTTCTTGCCCGAAATTTCAAAGGCAACGAACTTTCTTTTCATAATATCAGACATAATTAAAACCAAATTCGGAAAAAGGGAAATACCTTAATTTTCTCAAGAGGATTCTTGAGACGGTAGAGTCTCGTGCTGATAACCTGTTATGAAATAATATAAGAACAAGAACAATAATACAAGAACAAGAACAATAATACAAGAACAAGAACAATAGAGAGAAAAGTAGAAAGAGGAGTATTCTTATTGATACTTTGGGATGGTTTACAATGGAATAAAACCCCTTTATTTATAGGGAGGTGGTGACTTAGCCACCAAGAAGTAAACCCTAGGATCTCTCTAAATATGGACATTCACCTAAATAGAATATTTTATAATAGTTTAATATTTATTGCATTTAAATGTATGGACAACCGAGAATGAGCTGAGCTTAGTTTATGCACTAAATATAGTTCACACGTTCTATGGTATTAAATGAAGGGAGAATGTATCTTGGAAAAATCATACGTTCCTATATTTCAATTTATATGATATTTTTTGCTTCTTAAAATCTTTTTACTTTGATTATGCATTTGGATATAGAATTTTTGAATATTTTGAAACAAACTTACATATTTAGAAATGACATATATATACTATAAGTCATAGTATTAATTAATAATTTAAAATATTCAAAAAAATAAAAAAGTTATAGTTAAAGTACAATTTGTTTGATTCTAAATTGGGATGGAGAGAATAGTAAATGAAGTATTTCTGGACCAACCCCCATGTGATCTTCATTTATTTTGGATTTACACTGTATTCTTCACCATTAAGGATCGGAGTTGGTACTCGCAAAAGTTGCAGATCGTTTTTGCATATGCTCGTCCAAAACCGAACATAAAGTCGAAAATCTAATCAAAATTAAAGCTTAATGATTTTTTGATATTGGGTTAACGGTTTAATAGATGAGGAACATATTAAACTTTTTTAATTAACGACTTAACGTTTGGGAGCAAATTATCTAATTTTCTTAACGGATAATCCGTTAATCCGTATATATATATATATATATATATATATATATTAAATAATCAAAAGCCCTTCTTCCACTCCTAGTACTCTATCCCTATTCTCTATCAGAATATGGTTGTGGAATGGTGTTTGGAATGTTTATGGAATATGTCATTTTCTTAACAGGGAGACCAAAATGGTTTGTGTGAATTGTCAACGAAGACGGACATATACAGGATCGTTATGGAGTTTAAGGCAAAGAAAAGACGTTAAAAAATAAGATGAAGTAAAAACAAGTGGCTTCTACTCATTGGCGGATCCATATACACACTTATAGGTGCATAAGCACTAATTACTTTTGATCATATTTAATAATTTATATAGGTAATTATATAAATATTTAAATAAATATTGAGTGAGCATCTTCAATATTTTTTTCTTTTTTTGTTGAACGGCGAGCATCTATGACTTTAAAATTCTGAATCCGTTATTGCTTCTGCTTTTTGAAAATTTCATGCATTTTTGCACAGCACCATTGACAATATTTGCTAATGCTTCTGTTGTTTGTGCTGTCTTTGGTTTCCACGCTGAACAAAAGACAGCTAATAATGAAAAGAGGAAAAGAAAGAACAAAAAGAATATAGTAGGAGTATATTTTCTCTTGGACAATGCTGCAGAAACTTAAAACTTTCTGTGTTCCTCTATTTATCTTATAATGCCAAGTTTCGGAAGAATGTATATGTGGCTCTCATTGATGACAAGACGTAGGAAATAAAGCTTAGATGATTCGGACATATTTATAGGAGAAATCCAAATGCTCCAATAAAGAGGTGAGAACGGTTAGTTGTGGAGGGCATGAGAAGAGGTAGAGGGCGACAAAAAAAGTATTGGGGGAGGTAATTAAGCAGGATATGGCGAGGTTGCAAATTTCCGAGAAAATAACATTCGATAGGAACATGTGGAGGTCGAGTATTAGGTTTGTAGGTTAGGAGGTAGTCGAGTCTTGTCTTATACCATACCTTTATGAGACTAGTTTGGTAATGATACTATTTTGCTTCTGCTGTGCGTTGTATCTTTCTTCTTGATTTCATATCGTTCCTATTTGTCATATTTGTCATGTTTGTCAGATTTGTTTCATATTATTTCGGTGGTGTTACTAATATTGTCTTCTTTGTCTTTTTGTCTTCTTGAGCCGATGGTCTCTCGGAAACAGCCTCTTTACTCCTTAAAAGTAGGAATATGGTCTGCGTACATTTTACCATCCCCAAACCTTACTAATAGAATTTCACTGGATCGTTGTTGTTGTTTCTGTTTTACCATTGCTCTCCAATCCATCAAAATGACATATGCTTCAATATTTTGTTCTTACTAATATAATGAGCTACTGTCTTTCCTTTTCAAGCTTCGAAGTCCTAAGGAAGTGTCTGCGATAAATTCAAAGAGGGTCATGTCCAACATAGATTGAATTAGGCTGATAAATTGTCCGATAACTGTTTGATAAGAACTAAAACAATATTAATTTGCGCGATTTCTTATCAGATAGCTAGCGGACTAATATATTTAAAAGCCAATAACCGATAAGCCAACCCGTTAAAAGTAAATAACGGTCCAATCTGCCTGATAAACAGCCCTTATTTACACCTTACTATCACTCTTCCTTATTCGAAAGTACCTTTCTTTTTTTTGTTATTATGTTAGACTTTACTCCCTCAGTTTATTTTTTCATATCAAATGACATAACTATACTATAAGTAATAGATAATTTATTTATCACCTTTATTTAAATTCCTTAATAATTACTTTATATATTTATATTTACGTATGGATGACAATGAGGCGGGACGGATTTTCTTTAATGCGTGGCGACGTGGATTTGCTCTTATGCAGGTGGCGAGGCGGGTTGAAATCATTTTAATTTTTTAAAATGGGGCGGGTTGCATGTTGAGTGCGGGTTCAACTGATATTTTACATTCTTTTTTCAGCTAGCAATTTTATTTTAGGTTTCTGCCCAAAGAAAGTATACTTATTTTTGCATCTTGCAATTATTATATTGTCATAAATATTTTTTGTATTAAAAACAATATAATGGTTACTATTCAACAGTGTTCATATCGACAAACATTAATGTTACGAACCGTTGGAAAGGATGGCCCGGATGGTTTGTATTTGTAAGATAATCGACTGACTGGTGCTAATGGCTTATTGGTAATGGCTTAACGGCTTAACAGACGGAGAATGGATTGAATTTTTTTTATTAACGGCTTATCGGTTTGGGGGCGGATTATTCAATTTTCTTAACGGATAATCCGTTAACCCGCTAAGAATATATATATATATATATATATATAATTTATTTTTATTTATATATATTAAATATAAAAAAACTAAAACCCTTGAAAATGAATAAGCATAACAAAAACAAACAACTCTGTTTACTATTAATACTTTGTTCTGGATTGGTTACGAAGTTTGTCTCTGTAGTGTTTTTTGAGTTTTATCTAACACTATTTACTATTAATACTTTGTAATGTTGTGGACTTGTTTATTCATTAATACAACTATTTAAAGGGATCAACTATTAATAC
Source organism: Nicotiana benthamiana (assembly GCA_034376525.1). Classification (NCBI taxonomy): domain Eukaryota; kingdom Viridiplantae; phylum Streptophyta; class Magnoliopsida; order Solanales; family Solanaceae; genus Nicotiana; species Nicotiana benthamiana. The sequence continues at coordinate 126,794,934 of CM067324.1, read as the reverse complement.
TTACTGCACACTTAAAAAGATTCGATTCTTCAATACATATCATAATTGCAGAAGCCAGTAGACTCTAAAAAACAATCAAATTAACTAGATATAAGAAATACCTAAATATTGAAGCTTTTAATCAAATGAGCATACAAGAATAAAGAACAACATCCAAATTAATTGATTTCTTACAAAGATTCAATTTTTCAATACATATTATGACTAATGAAGTTAGTAGAATTGAATTCACCAGAAATGACAGACTTGGAATCAAAAGCACCAAAAAAATAAAACTTTCGAACTAATTAGTTTTGCAAAAACAAAGAAAAACAATCCATATAACCGACTTCTAACAAAGATTCAGTTTTTCAATACATACTATAGCTGAAGAAGTGAGTAGAAGGGGAATATCTAATGAATATGTGTGTTAGGCCGATACATCGCCCGATAAGAACTAAATCGATATCAATCCGCCCGATATCTTATCGGATGGCTAACGGATTAATACATTTAAAAGTCGATAACCATTAAGCCAAATCGTTAAAAGTAAAAAGCCGTCCGATAAGAAGCCCTAGACTAGTGGTTATGGGTTCAGAACTAATAGTAGAACTACTCCATTTCCTTTTGATCCTCATGTACCTATTTGCAAGTTTCTTCTCTCTACTAATTAATTGAGGAAGAACGAACTGAAAAACAACATATTATGCGTATAGCAACTCACTAATCAGTTAATAGAATCTGGTCTCTCTTATTTCATGACAATGTTCAATTTCACTGGACTACAAAGAAAAACATAAGTGCCTGAATAATATTAAACTCATCATTAAACAATAATAATAAAATGTCAAACTAATTTATCTTAAAAAAAATAAATAATCAAAAAAAATCATAAGAGAAAATTTAAACGTGGCGGGGGCGGGGTGGAGTCGGGTTGATACAAAAAAAAGTAATTATACGGGCGGATTGAAATTCTTGCGGGCTAAACCAAACTCGCCCTGTACCCGCTCCACTGCCAACTCGCACTCTCATTTGCAATAAACCTCTTACATTTAAGATTGTTTTCCTTTCCAAAAGATTTCAAAAATATTTTCTCTTTTTTTTATTTATAAAAAGTAATCATCCGAAATCTCTCTTTTTTTTTATACCCTCTTCCTTCAAAATTGTCGATTCTTTTCCTTCTTCAATAGTCTTCAAACTCAATTTCTTTCTTTCTTAATGATACAATGCAGACAGAATTTAAAATATTGCTCTAAAATCTTGTGTTCTTTCTTTATTTTGTCTACAATAAGAATCATTATATGACTTTTTTTATAGAAATCTTCCCAAATTGCTATCTCTCCACTAAAATATTACGGGTATAAACTTCGACTTGCAGCTGCTCTCTTCATTGATAGGTAAAATTTTTTTGAATTATATGATAATTGTACCATATTTGTTTTAGAATTATATCACAGCTGTATCAAAATTGTATAACTTGTATATAATACATTAATATCCAATATAATAATTGATACAATACTAATATAATTATAATATGGTTATATTATTTTTTTAGTGTAAAGTTGTGATTGAAAATTGAAGAAGATGAAGATCATAATTATATCATAATTTTTCAGAAATGCATCACGATTGTATTATAATTGTATATGTATCACAATTGTTGTAGGAATTGTATTATAAATGTATAATAAATGTATATTTACATATATTGTTACAAGTAGTCTGTAGTTGTGAGTTCGTGACCAATTTCATATGATAATTATATATTAATTTATTATTTTTGTATCGTGTATTATTTTGGATATTAATGTACCAGCTACAAGTTATATACAATTGTGATACAAGCATGATACAGTTTTGTTTTGGGTATTGATGTATCTGATACAATTCAAATACAATTATGATACAGTTATTGTATAATTTCTGCAACTTCTTCTTTTTCGAGTTTCAATATGAAATTTCATATAAAATGAACTTTATTCTCAACTAATCTCCCTAAAAAATGAGATATAATTTTCTAAATATATTCTCAATGATTTGCAAGAATATCCAATCCAAATAAAACCATAGAATCTAAAAGTATGAATATCGAATTCACAACTTTTTAATGAGAAGGCATTGGGAATATTTTGGCAACAATGTGAATGTTTCTTCATTCTTAGTGTTGTCCAGTCTTTCAACAAAAGAACAATGCAATTAACGATTTTTTAATAATATAAAGTTATCGAAGTGGAATGCGAGAAGATAGAGATTTTGGGCGTATATTAAGGAATTTTGACGTTTAAGAGAGAGAGAAAGAGAGAGAGAGAGAGAGAGAAGGAGGAGGAGAAGGAAAAAAATGATATAATTAAATCCCTTAATTGAAGACACTAAGAATAGAGCGGTAACCTTTAAGGAGCAATGTATATAATTTTAAGAAAAATTTAGATACTTATTAAAAATTACAAAATATAGAGAAAATAGGTAATAAATTTCTAATATTATAGAGTTAGGTAAAAATCCCTTATCAAAGAAGCTTTCATAAGTATCACATCTTAAAGGAATATATACAAAATCCTAGTACCACTAAGTATATCTCAATGGTGGCAATTTATTATTTACATAAATAGTAAAAACATAAAAATAAGTTGGCATCCCTTTAATGTTCATAAATATCCTAATTTCTTATCCCAAAAATCTCTCCAAAAAATCAGGACTTCAATTTTATCTCCTTAACTTTTGCCATCATCTCCTAATCATGTTCATTCCAAACACATCATTCCCCTCACCCCATAAATCATCTTTTTCCAAATCAACCTCTTAATAAATCGTACAATATATATATTTATTGTGTGTGTGTCCGTCTATTATATACTCCGATATCTTTCATTTCACACCAAAAACTCGACATCTAAATAGTATACCTAACCAAGTACATACCATTTTATAACAAAATAAATTAAATAAATAAAAATATACCATATATTTTGAAGATGAAGTACATACCATTTTTATGCCTAGACACAATTAAAATACATGCCATATTCTGTATATTTAATTGTATTTAGGTATAAAGTTTTTTATTTATTTTATCTTCAAAATACATAGTATGTTCTATTTATTTGATTGTGTTTAGGTAAAAATCTGTTATGTAATTTGTCTTCAAATATGTGGTATATTCTATTTATTTAATTGTGCTTGGCACAAAAATGGTATGTACGTTCTCTTCAACTTATTTAACATTTAGTTATGCTAGGTATAAAAATAATAGTAATATACTGATTATTAAATATATATTATTTTGAAATATACATTATATTTTGTTATGTTTGCATAGATATGAAGAAGTCCGAAAAATATTTTATGTCAAATATACACAAAGTATACTCAGGTTTCATCAAAAAATAAATAAATTATACCTTCAAATATACAAAATACATGCATCGAATATATGCACTTTTTATAGGCCATATATACATATTTATATAAATACAAATATAAAATGTACACATGAAGAGAAGAAGCAGAGTGAAGGAGAGAAAAAATTTAAGAATAACGGGTAAAATATTTTGTGGGATTTGAAAAGATCTTGCATAGATTAAGAAACAGCTAAAGTACCACCACCCCCACTCCCACTCCGTACAATATAAAAAAAATCCAACGCGAGAGAAAGAAATTTTAGCTATTCTTTTTTGGTAATTAGAGATTTTCATTGATCACCATTGAAACTTTATATATCCACAGTTGGCTTTCAAACTCAGCCTACTGTCCTTTTCATTCTGTCTCTCCTGCCTATTTTGATTTGTTTGCTCTAACATTACATATGCTTGCTATTTTCCTAGCTAATTCTTCGAGTTTCTTGTTTTGCTTTCCAAATATCCTATGGTTTCTCTCATTCCATATCTCATGAATTGCTTCCGCATATGCCATCTTGAACACACCTGCCTTACTTGATTTTCCCTTAGTATTCTCTGTTGCCTATTTCCAATGTTGGTCCCATGAGGTTGCCCGGATTGGTTGCCTCTGCATCCATTACAGTAGCTTTATCCAAATACTCTTAGCGTACTCACATTTAATAAAGATATGCGGCCTGTTCTTATCATGTTTTTTACATAGACTGCATTCCCTTTCTATCTGCATTCTCCATTTGCTCAATTTGTCACTGGTTAGCATTTTATCTTGGAAGTATAGCCACATTGTGAACTTTACTTTTGCTCTTGCTTCATACCCAAACATGAACATCTTCCATTCTACTCTTGGCAATTGCCCCATCATAGACAGATATAGTTTCCTGATCATGCTGCTATTATTTTTTTTGTTGAATATGAATTGTTGCCACTAAGCTTCTTGCCTCCATCATCTTTCTCACTAACTATGAAGCCTGCTTTGGTATTTGCATATTAGCTATCTGTTGGCCTTTTATGCAGAACGCATGTACCCATCTGATCCACATTTTATCCCCTTTGTTAGCTAGGCCCCAGTGGTTCTTTGTTGTTGCTGTTTTGTTCCATAGCTTTAGGTTGATTAGGTTTAGTCCCCCGACACTTTTAGGAGTGCACATTTTATCCCATGCTACCAGAGATCTTCTTGTAATGATATTAACTCCTGACCACTCGTAGCTTCTATAGTCTTCAGAACCTTGCCAGGAATTAGAAATAGTTGGGACCAATAAGCCTGAATATCAAATAGGACAGATTGCACTAATTGAATTCTTCCAGCATATGAGAGTTTTTTTGTTGTCCATGAAGATATTCTTGCCACCATGTTTTCAATAAGTGGTTGTCATTGAGTTATGGATATCGTCTTAGTGGTTATAGGGACTCCTAGGTACTTAACTGGCAATGTACCTCTAGAGTACCTAAATTTCTGCGCTATCTCTGCACTTTCCACTTGAATAACTCCTCCAAAGAAGATTGCACTCTTTTCCTGGTTGGCTTTCAAGCCTGAAGCTGCATAGAAGTGATTAAGACAGTGGTAACTGAGTGATTGAGACCATGTCATCCCTTACAAAGAGCAACATGTCATCTGCAAAGTTCAGATGTGTTATGCCAAGCTTAGAACACCTTGGATGATATTTGAATTCCTTTTCTTTCTTCAGTCCATTCAAGCTTTAACTCAAGTACTACATAGCAATTGCAAAGAGGAAATGAGACATGGGTTCTCCCTATCTCAATCCTTTTGCAGCTGGAAATGGCTTAGTGGGTTCTCCACTGATGATAATTGAATAGTCACAATCTTCACACAGGTAAGCACCCATTGCTGATACTTAGTAGGGAATCCCATCTCACTCATTACTTGTTCCAAGAATATCCATTCTACCGAATCATAAGATTTTGTTAGGTCAATCTTGATCATACATCATGGGGAAAAGTTCTTTTTGTGTATGACTTCACTAGTTCATGGGATAGAATTATGTCATCTGATATTTTTCTTCCTGGAATAAATTTTGCCTGAGCTTCACTTATCACACTAGAAATTACTCCTTGTAGTCTGATTGCTAGTATTTTAGATATGATCTTATAGAGGACTGTACAACATGCAATAGATCTAAATTCCCTTGTTGTAGTTGGGCTATTCACTTTGGGGGCAAGAGTAATTGTTGTACAGTTAATACCTTTGTATATTTTCCCAGTAGTAAAGAACTCTGGCACTGCTTGCGCAATCTCCTGCTTCAATATTGGCCATGCTTTCTTAAAAAAATATGATTGTATCCATCAATTTCAGGAGCTCTATCCTCTTGTATAGCACATAGTCCCTTGTATATTTCTTCTTCTGTCACTTCTGCAATCAAACTAAGATGTTGCTCATGATTAAGCTTAAAGGTGGCTAATAGGTCAACCGGTCCAGGCCGGGTCGGATTTTGTCCGACCCGTCTGGGTTTCGGTCCGGGTCGAATAGTACCGGGTTCTTAAGGGGCCGGATTGGTTCGGGTTAAAATTGAACCATACGGGTTACGGGTTGAAAGGGGCCGGGCCGGGTTTAGTATATTTTCAACTTTTTTTTAAATTAAGTATAACTATTAAGTTATAATTATGTTAATACTTTGTAATCATTGAATGAAATCATAAATACAAGTAAGATGGAAAAAATTTGCACTTATTGCAAGTGCTACTTTATTTCTCAATTTCAAATTAATAAGTAGAAAATAAAATGTTTACATTTTTTCTAACAAGTAAACTAGTGAAGTAGTAATTTCAAATGTTTTGCATCGCCTTAGCAAGTTCATCATAATCAATATGAACTGATTGACCTTCTTCTGGGGAGTTAAATTCCGATGGGTTTCCATGGGTTGATATATCTCCAATTTCTTCGTCTTCTGGGCTATCAACATCTTCCTTTCCTTGATTTCTTCGTTCCAATCTAATCCAATCTCTTAAACATACTAAAACTTCCAAAGCATTGCTTCCCAATGAGTGGCGGGTGTCTCCAAGTTGTTGTCTTGCTTGGCTAAATGCACTCTCCGATGCAACGGTAGAAATTGGCATATTCAGCACGTCACGAGCCATAGCGAAAAGAACAGGAAATTGCTTTGCATTTTCATGCCACCATCCCAACGGTGAAAAGTGCTTTGTGCGAGGCTCCTTTTGCTTCTGCAAGTAGAATTGAAGCTCATCAATATTCCTGCTACTGGTTTGAGTGTTAGAAAATGTAGAAAAAATATTAAAATGTAACTGTCCCAGTCCCCCCTAAATTACCTCCGGTCAAATGTTTAAAAGTTTCATTACAAAGTTTGCACTTAACTCTATCAGTACCTTCTATTATTTCAAAAAATTTCCAAATCAGACTTCTTTTTTTACGAGTAGAAGTTGGAGCAACTGGTGGTCTTCTACCCCTTGTAGCACTAGCAACTCCAGCTCCAATACTACCAACATTTCCACTACTAGGTGTAGGTGGTATCTCATCTTCTATTCCAATTTCATTATCTTCTATTCCATAATCTTCTTGTAATTGTTCATAATCAATCTCTACATCTTGCAAATTAGGCGATGATTCAGAAACATGTGTTATTGGATCATTACTATTACTACCAGAAGCTACAGGACTACCTCTTTTTTTACTTCCACCCCTACCAGTAACTTTTCTACACGCTCTTTTAGCAGCATTAAACATATTGTAAAAATTAAAATATAATCAAATATGCAATTAAAATATTAAATAAGAGAAAGAGTTGGAGGGAGTGCACCGAATTTGACAATAAATTGAGCACTTGAGTACGTAAATCCGGTGTTACCACGAACAAACTTCAAGCAAGTATTTCAATTTTGAACTTAAAGCTTCAAATTCCGAATGACAAATTGCGATAAATTAAATTCGGGAAAAGAGTAACAAATAAAATATGTAATCTTGCAAATTGAAGGGAAGAGATAGATTGATAATTTGAGAATTGAGATTGAGATAAGATTTTTGACTGAAGAAATGAAGAAGAGATGAGGGGTATTTATAGATTTTAAGAAGGGTTAATATTGTAATTTAATAAATACAAAAAAAAAATGAAAAATGGCCATTTTTGCAAGAAATCCGTTGGCCAACGGATCTGTAGCTGTTGCCAACGGAAATGTAGGCCCCATCAATTCAAAATTTTAAAAAAAATAAAAAAAAAGTTACCGTTGAACCGGGCCGGTCCGGTCCGGGCTGTACCGGTTCACGGTACTGTTCACCGTACCGGGGCGGTCCGGTCCGGTTCCGAATAAAAGAATTGTTAACGGACCAACCCCCTAACCCCTTTGAACCCAGCCCAGCCCGGCCCCCCTACCGGTCCGGTCCGGTCCCGGGTCAACCCGGCTCGATTGACGGGTCTAACCGCTTTAAAATCGTCCGCCCTGCACCCACCCCCCGAGTATATGCTTCAACAGGAATCACACAAGGGTAGATTAGAAACCTCTGGTAAAATGCCCGCCCGTAACCCAGCAGATAAAGTACATTACATAGTCTAGGGATTGGCGACTTACCCATTCAGTGACTTTGGCACTGGACGTTCCCAAAATGGGGACTATCGGGTAAATTCAATTTAAGCTTAGGTCCATTCTTCACTATTTCTTTGTTGATTAACGGTAATGTCTTTGTAGATACTCCCATCAGGTTTTTGTAAAACCTTATAAACTCTTCTTTAATGGTAGCTTGATTATTAACCTTCCTTCCATCTTTGTAGTCAGCTCCAGTATTTGTTTTCTCTGACTTCTCTCTTTTACAATAGAAGAAAAGTACTTGGTATTGCCATCCTCTAGTTTAATCCATCTGACCCTTGATTTCTGCTTCAGAATGCTTTCTTCAATTAGAGACCACATCTCTAGTTGTTGGAGAGAGTGTTTCTCTTGCTTTAGCAGGCTGTCACTATATTGGCTTTGCATCTTTTCTTGGACGGTAACCAGGTCATTTCTTGCATCTTCAATTCTTTTTATGAAAGCCATGTCCCTATTACAGGGCCTAAAACTAGCCATCCAAAAGAGATTGCCAGGAACTAATCAACTTGATAAACAATGATAATTGCCTTTATTAAAATATTATTGATGACTGCATGTTCCTATTATCTGAGGCGGACACGATATCCTTGAAGAATGCATTAAGAGAACTAATGGAGTAGCGGACACCTTAGCCAAGAACGGATGTAGCTTGGACTCTTTTGATAACTTAATGTTGTACTATTATCCGCCTATATTTGCTATCTCAGTTTTTGATAGAGATGGGATAGCACTGCATGGCCTAGACAAATCTCATATTATAATGACTACTAGTCTATATTATTAATAAATATCATTAATTACCCAAAAAAAAAAACTATCGTACCACAGAGAGACATACAGCTCAGCTCATGAACCAAAGTATGTACAAGGAATGTCTATAAATCTGCTGCAGTACCCCTTACCCCAACCCTCTACGTAAAAAGAATATTAGTTGAAGTTTGACAATAGGATTTGTTTTATGATTAAAAAAAAGACGAAAATAAGAATCTGGAACCAAAAATGATATGAAGGGTATCTTAACAAGGATATGAGACTGCTACCTTGATATTAAGCTTGGTACTACTGTTTGGAATTATGTTCAGCGCATTACTAGAAATTTGGCTTCTACCGACCGCGGCCGACCGACCGAGTTCCATCGATAAAAAAATCGATCGAAAAATTCATCAAAGTTGGTCGTTTTTTTTTTACGAAACCGATCAACTTCAGTCGGTTTTTTAGCGCAAAAATGTGGAAAATTATTTTGGCGTCCCACGAAATTTATTTTTTTAAGAAACTGGCCAACTTTGATCGGTTTTTCATGTAAAATAAATTAAAAGTAATATTAAAAAAATCGACCGAAATTAGTCGGTAATTTTAGAAAACTCCAAGTTTGGTCAGTAATTTTAATTTTTTAATAAAAAACGACCGAAATCGGTCGGTTATTTTTACACAAAAATGCTATTAGAAAGTACAAATAAAATAAAAGAAAGTCTTAAACCAAAATGTCTAGTGGTAGAATAGTTGCCTGCCATAGTACAGACCCTGATTTGATACCCAGATGATCCATTTTTTAATTACATAATTAAAAATACCGATCGATTTGGGTCGATTTTTGGGCTCGTTTTTTAAATTTAATTGACCGACCAAAATCAGTCGACTTTGGTCGCTAGTCATTATCGACCAACCTAATTTCGACGTAATAAAGACAGTCGGGAATCAGTCGGATTTTCTAATTTTCCAACTGATTTCGACCGGTATATTTGGACGATTTTTCGCAGTTTTTTGCAATGTTATGAAGAATAAAACAAAGTCATTTTATTAAAAAATAACGTTAATAAAATTGGGTTTTGAAAAGAATTACATCCCCAGGAAAGAATGGTTAATTTACAAGATGGTGAAGGATACTAGGCATCATCATGAGGCTAATGACTGGAGTTTTGTACTTGAGTAACAACATTTAAGAATGTACATTGACATGTTCTATCGTCCTTGAGACAACGATGCACTAAACTCATTAACAGAACATTTGTCATTATCTTTTGCTGAACTGCCAAGATCCAAATATGTTTCAAACTTAAATGTGGGTTGTTTAGGAGTTGAGCATTTCATTTCACTGTTTAACATGAGAATTATGGCTGCCATGGTAGGACGATCTCGAGGACATTCTTGAACACAGAGAAGACCAACACGTAAGCATCGCGTTATCTCTTCTGGAGAAAATGAGTTGATTAACGTCCCATCCATAAAGTCTAATCCCCTTTGTTCACTCCATAATTTCCATGCCTGCAATATTGGTACACTCTGTCATGAGGTTCAATGCATAAAAATGAGTGAAGTTGATCAAATAGTAATACAGCACGAGATAAAGAGTGTACTAACATAATTGAGGAGGTTAAGATTCTCTTCCACGTAATGGAAACTTGAATTCTTCTTGCCACTTATGATTTCTAATAGCAAGACTCCAAAGCTGAAGACGTCAGATTTCTCAGAGAATACCCCCCTCAAAGCATATTCTGGAGACATGTATCCACTGCATTTGTTGGACAAAAACATTAGTACTTTCACAGTAAATCAAAAGAATACATGTTTTTATGAATCAAATTCGGATCATACAGGGTAGTAGGATGATGTTACCAATAATTTGTGCTTCTGCATCTTGATTACATGTTAATTGGCGACTCTAAAATTTTATCAATTGAGAAGTACAACAATAAGGTCACTTACTATGTTCCAGCTACTCGGTGAGTATGCACAAGCTGCTGCTGCTTCTGAAATGTTCTTGCTAAACCAAAGTCCGAAATTTTTGGATTCATCTCTTCATCCAAAAGAATATTGCTTACTTTCAGATCCCGGTGTATAACGTTTAGACAGGAATCTCTATGTAGATATAGTAGCCCTCTAGCAACACCTTGAATGATGTTGAACCGTTTAGGCCAATCTAGCAATTCTTTCTGTGATGTATCTGATCATTAAATGTACAAAGAGTTAAACAAGTATCACCTTAAGAACCCCTTGGACATGTTAAACATGATGGAAACTTATTTTCTAGTTGACTCTACGAGATGGAGAAAAGAACTAGAAGAGAGAATAACAAGAGCAGCCATACCAAAGAGAAATTTATCCAAGCTTCTGTTTGGCATGTACTCATAAATTATAAGTTCTTCCCCTTCAATGCAGCATCCCAGGAGTCGTACAAGATTCCTATGCTGGAGTTTTGATATTAATACGATTTCATTCTTGAACTCCTCTATGCCTTGCCCTGTTCGATTAGAAAGTCTTTTCACTGCTATTTCTTGTCCACCTTTTAGTTTCCCCTATGCAAGGTCCGCCCATTAAAAATCAAATGATCAGAAAACTTACTTTACAAACCCCTCCAGCTCCCCGAAAAGAAAACAATAGTCAATAAAGGGTAAAACGAGGTTGGACAATACATAATTTCAGTAATCAAATCCCTTGTAGTGCAAGTTCCGTGATGGACTTTTGTGTATTTGACCACAATATTAGGTTAAGTGCTTGAGGAAAAGTGTAGTTACCTTGAAAACAGGGCCAAATCCTCCTTCCCCAAGTTTGTTGTCTACTTTGAAATTGTTTGTCGCAGCTGCAATTAGCTCAAATTCAATCAGTGGAAGCTCAATCGGATCTTCTTTCTTTAAATTGCCAACCCAGAAACTTTCCAGTGCGTATTCTTTTGAAATGTTAAATGAATCACCTATACGAAAGCTTATGGTTCCTTTTCTTTTTTGTCCTGTTATAGGACGCAAATAGTTAAAGATCAGGCTAGACGTTCGTTGTATAGATGTGTCAACAAAACCATCAAGGTAGTTTCATTTGTCAAAAGCATTTTTTTTCTTGTTCACTTTAGGATGACATATATCATTACCTGTTTGATAAATCTTATTCTTGAGCAAACAATATAAAGCAATCCCCAATAAGAGACTGGAAAATACTGCAGAACATGCGATTAGTGCTCTTTTAAGCTTCCGCTTACCTGGAAAAACTGGACGACGTTTCAATAAGCTACTGCAGTAGATGGATTACATCATAAAGTTAGTGTAAAACAAAATTAATGTAATAGTTACCTAATTCTGAGTAAGCAAGCCGAAGGAAAAGATCTTCCCCGGAATATGAGTAATCCTGCATATCTAAAAGATCTCCAGACCACAGCATACACCTAATTCCTGCCACATAAGCATAAGCAGTGCAAGAGCAATTGTTCAAACATAACCTTTCACATTCACTAGCACTATCAAGGCGAAAAATAGCAGCTAGATCAGGCAGTTTCAGTCCACTAAACTTCAAAAAACCATCCTTCTGTCCAACCCCTGGAGACGTGTTAATTCCCTTCCGCTGACATAGTAATTTAGTTCGCCTCACACAACCACCTGTCCAGTTCCCTCTGCTCCACTCGTCGCTAGACCGTGGCACAAACCCTCTCAAGCAGCTGCAAGTTGGATATTTGTTCTTGCTGCAGATTGCTGAAGGTCCACAAGTGTTATATATATCACATGGTGGATGTACCATCTTAGCATAGACTTCCCAAGCTGGAGCCCCATCGGTCCACTGAACAACTTGAACAGACCCTGTTGACTGAAGTTCCACGAAAGTTAGAAATGAAGTATTTGGAAGAAAGGTGAAATATGCAGTTCCCTCTTGAAAATCTTGCTGAAAGACAAACTGAACTATGTAGGCTGCTGAATCAATATAGGGAAGACCAGTGAACTTCAGTCCATTCCACTCCCCAGTTCTGTAGTAGGGAGTAGATTTGTTCCATATGAAAAACTGAGGAGGAAGTTGGTCCGAGATTCCAATAGAAAAATTTCCCGGTGAGGGATCATTTTCCTTGTGCCAAGAAGATAAGAGCCATCTCTCCCCAGTTATCCTGTTGAAACCTATTTTCATTCCAGGCAAGAAAGTATCACAAGGATAATCGAAACTCTCAAAGAAGCATTGACCTGAGATATTATCTTTAAGCACCAAATTTCCACTGTCCTGGAGAACAACTTCAACTGTGTTATTAGTGGGGACAAAGACATTGCTTGACCAGATAACATTCAGTACACCATCAAGAATCACCAAGTTTCCATTTTTGCTAATCGATAGACTTGCAGCGGAATCAGAAACATTAAGTGGATTTTCCCTGTTTGCAACCCACACAACTTTATGAGACGGGATATTCTTAAACCATATCCCCATGTACCTTTTACTGGAATTGGCAGGACTAAAGAATCCCAATTCAAAAACCTGACTAGCAGAGGTTAAAGTATTCCCTACTAAGAGCTTTTGGGATTGCAGAATGGTGTCTGAGGCATAGCAATAATATGATTGAATGATACAGTACAAAAGAAGAGAGATCAAAAGTATTTTCCAAGCTTGGCAGAATCCCATTTTCTTAAATGATAGACTTCTGTAATAACAAACACCAAGGGACACTTAAAAGAGAGAGTCACGGGTCAATTAATAAATACCAAAAATAGGGACTTGAAACAAGAACGAACATAGCTGGAATTCGCCAAGTAAATCAAAAATGGTGACTGATATTATTATATAGAAAAAGAAGTATCAAGCCTATCAGGATGTCCAAAAAACTAGTCAGAACATTTTGGAGTGTGATTGGTTTTATATCTCCCTTACATAAAAATGAGTATTTGAGGTCAAATTTAAACTTTTCCCTATATTTAGCCATAAGCATATAGTAAGAGGGTGAGGGACTATAAGGGAAAAAGCTTCGGACAGAAGTTACTATAACTTGTCTTACTTTATCCTGAGCTTATTTTGGACTTAAGACTAAAGTCCATATCTGGGAATAAAGTTGTTATTATTCAAGGGATTTTTATATATCTATACCATATAGCAAATCTTATTACCTCCCATATTTAAGGTATTTATTTATTACATTTAAGCATACCAACTTTAAATTATGTACCATAATGCAATTTAAGTCTTTAATTATAGCCTCATTAATTGTAGGAATGATTTTTGGAACCGTATCTTCTCATATTTTTACATATCTCCACATGCTTCTCTCTCTGTCTATCAAAACCCACGATTTACCTCCCCTGTTTTAATTATCCTCCCCCCACGATTTTTACACAGCTCTGTTTGAAATCAGTTTTTCCACCATTATCGCATATCCCTAAACTTCCAGTTCGAGTGATTCTGTTGAATCACCCACAATTTCAAACCCTATTCCAAAATTGTATTCAAGTCAGAAATGATGACAAAAACAAATACTCCAAAAAAAACAACAATCAAAAGATGTATTATCCGATATTCCGTAATTTGGGTGTTTTAATACCTAAATCACCACCCAAAAACCCACAATCTCTCCATGCAAGTGAAAAAAAATAGAGGTCGTGCATCTCCAAGACAAATCCGTGCTGAAATGCGAAGCAAGCATTTGTACTATGTTGATGCTAGCGGAGTAGAAAAAGAAGTCGACAAACAACTTAAGCGCAAGGGGAAAGACTTGATGGTAGATGATGATGATTTTGTAGAATATTCACCCAAACTTCAAACTCCGAAAAAACAAAAGGTGTCTCCTTCTCCCTCAAAACAAAAAAAGAAGAAACCCTCAAAAAAATCTACAAAATTGGTTCCTCAAAAAATTTCATTAAAGGTAAACAATTTTATTTGTCATCACTATTTTGTAGAATAATTTTTTTTGCCAAAAAATATTCTGCAAGTGTTTTTTTGGTGTTGAAGTGTTTTTTGGCAAAATGTGATATTGTCTCAATTTTGTAGATTATTTGTCGCAATTTTGTATGGTTATTTGGAACTGTTTTTAAAAGACAGGGTATAAATGTAGTTAGATTGTAGTTGATTTGTAATCTGCAAAGTAATTTGTAGCTATGCTTTTTGTATTGCAACTTGTATAGCTGCTACATTTAACTTCATGCTCAATAAAATTATACTACATTTTTTTCAAGGTTACATTAAGTAACTGTTAACTGTTATTTTTTTCTTTTTTGTCTGTTCAAGTGTATTGTTGTAAAATTTGTTTTGGTCCTAATTTTGTAGATTATTTGTCTCAATTTTGTAGTTTAATTGGAGCATGCCTTTTATACAGATTATAAATGTAGTTAGATTGTAGTTTAAATGTAGTCTCTTGATTAAAATTGTGGGAATGATATGTTACATTCTATCTTGTAATGCTGAAATCTATAATGTCATTCTAACCACAGTTAATATACTTTTTTTTGCAGAATGGACCTTACTTTGCTCAATAAAATGTTGGCTATGGTGTGCTCCGATTCCACAACTTGTGTGATCCTATAATACCTAGCCAGATAAAGGCTTTACTATCCCCAAACCAATTACATGTTTTCAAGAAAACGTGTTTTGGTTATTTATTAGATCTGCCCCCAATATGTATGCAAAACCAGTCCATTCATTTTCTAATGAAGTATGAGTTGTCAAAGTCTACTGACACATTTTTCTGTTCTTTTAAATGGTCAAAAATTGATTTTTTTTTGAGAGAATTTTGTTTGATTACTGGTTTTAATTGTGTCAATAGTTTCTCAGACTATGGTTACAATTCGAACTATGTTAGCCATTTAATGACTACATATTTCCCTAACAAAGAAATGATTGAGAAATGGCTTTTGAAAAATGTAGTGACTAAGAAATCATGGACAAACGATGTGGATGTTGTACAGTTGTACGTCCTTTATATGTTGGAATTCTTTGTTTGTCCTTCTGATAAGGACAATGTTACTTTGATAGACAAGTTTATGTTCTTTCTTGTAGAGTCTGGTAATTTTGAGTCGTACCCATGGGGTACAAAATCCTTCAAGCAGGTTATTGAATCTATCCGACATCGTCTTAATCCCAATGTACATTCTTATCCTATACGTGGATGCTCATTAGCCTTACAAGTGTGACTATACAAGTGTTGCTCTTCTGTCAGCACCGAGCTTGCTACACGGTGCTCTAAATCGATTCCTCGTATTTTAAGATGGTCAGCTACAAAGGGACAGATTGGGTTAACTGCAATTGAAGACAAGATCATCAAGCCTGAGCGGCTCAAGGTTTTTTTTAACCTTTGTATAATTCTTCAATTACAGTTATAGTAACTACATTACATGTACATTTTTCTTTTCAATTGAATTAACTGTCACTTCCATCATTCAGTTCTCAAACATGGTTGAATCTGGAGAAGAGCTTGGAGTGCTTAATCTCCCAGAGAAGATTAAATATGAAGATGAAGAGGTTGGTCAACCATCAAATGTTCCAACTGCTACTTCTCCGACAGTTGAACGCGAAGAAGCTAATTCTCAAAATGCCATGAACTCTGTCAGTAGCAAGATCAGGAAGTTGGAAAAGAAGCTTGAGCAGGTATTGTGAGAAAATACAATTTTTTGGTCATAATTTAGCACCACTTGAATTCATTCCTGCTACTTTGTAGTTTCTTTTTATTTAAGTGTAACTAATAGAATATTCTTACCAGCTAATAGACATAATTAATTTTTAGGTTGATGTATAGATCAGTTTAAGAAGGATGTTTTTGATGAACTTTCAAGCCTTCGAGAGT
The DNA here is from genome assembly GCA_034376525.1 of Nicotiana benthamiana. NCBI lineage: Eukaryota > Viridiplantae > Streptophyta > Magnoliopsida > Solanales > Solanaceae > Nicotiana > Nicotiana benthamiana. The sequence continues at coordinate 126,778,503 of CM067324.1, read as the reverse complement.
TCATAGATCAATCTTTGAAAAGTGTAATGAATGCTGTCAACAGGAGGAATGAATTGGATGAGTCAAAGGTAAGAATTAACTAAGACTATATAATACTTATGACAAAAAAGCATTCTCAAATATTCCTCAAAAAATGTAGTGTGCTGGTAGTTCAACAAATATAATGAACAAAATCAAGGAGACAAAAACAATCATTTTCAGTTCAATGTTGGTGATCAACTCCATGCAAGCACAAGTAATACAGGTATCTACATTATTCCTACATACATATCTACAGACTTCAAGAATTGCTAATAACTTTTTCACTCTGTTTTTCAGCTCCCACTTCTCCTCAACATGTTCAACCACAAGTTCACTTGTATGCTGACTTCTAAGAAGCAGCTGAGGTAGCAAAAGAAGGTATTGTTTAATAATGTAGTTTTTAATAGAAAATGATTGATTATACACTGGTATAATGCTGTTAAGTATGTCATTTTTTATGTAACAGATGTTGAAGACAACATTCCACAGTCACCAATTCATAGTGTAACAGTGACTGAAGTTGTCCATGAATGCCTTGATAAAAAAGAGGAGACTGGAGTTGTGCCTGAAGGCATTGAAAACAAAGATTGGAGTTGTGCCTGTTCAAGACAAAGATTGAAAGAATCTATGAGAAGTTCACTAGTTCTCCACTGAATCAAAGGAATTCTGTTGTTAAAGCCGAGGATGATATTGGAGAATATATTATAGAATTCTTGCTAATGTAGCATGGGATCTTGTTGACTATGTGCTAATGCTTGTTAACCTTGTGAAAAACTTTCATTGGTTGTTGCTAGTTTTTGACATAAAGGACCAGCAACTTTATGTTTATGATTCATTGGTGAGAGCAAAGTGTAATCAATTAGTTCAGACATTGGTTGACAAATTTTCAGTCATTATTCCTCTTTATTTGTCATGCACTGGTTTCTACTGTAAACGAAGACATTGACTTCAAAACTACAAAGTCATACATAGAGAAACCAGTTACAGACCCTCTCGACATACAATGGATGGTTGCTGAGATTCGACAACAAAAGGAAGGCTCACTGTAAAAAACTAATCTCCCTTTCTATATGTTTAATTAATTTTTTTTATCGTTTGGTATATAATGAAAAATTCTCATATTCTGCAGGGATTGTGGTGTATTTGTGGCTGCTTTTGCGGAGTATATTAGCAATGGTGATTTGTCTATCCCAAAGGAAGATCTTACTGATATTGACCAACACCGTAGATGCAATGGAGCTCTATTATGGGAATACGTCACAAAGAAGCTAACATATGGTTCAATCAGTGAGAGTGAGGTTACTGGCAGACTTGCAAGGAGGAAGGGTGCACCGACAAAGAATGAGAGGACTAAAGTTCAACGAAAGAAGAAGTAGACTATTCAGTTCATATTTGGTAGTTGAATTGGAAAACAATGTAATCATTAAGTCATTTTGGTTGTAATCAACAATTTTTCTTGAATACATTATACTCGAGTATTCGAGCTATCTAATAGCATTTTTGCCGTAACAGCTTTGTCTTATAATTTCACTTTAATGTTGGAGTTATTTTTATATAATACATTTAATATGTTTATATAACTGTCATTTCTTACACGGCATAAAGATGAAATGTATATAGGTCTCGGATAAATAATTTAGCCATCCCTTATCAACAATTATTCTGGGCAAAAATAATTTATCTACAATGAAACTACATTGAAATACATTATAACTACAAATTCCCATTAGGTAATTCCCAGTACTACATTTAGAACACACTTACACTACATTATAACTACAATCTGGCAACAGTTTACATTCATTGTTTTTTTTTATTAACATCAGACGTTTTCCATATAGCTTTTACAAAAGTTTAACTATTCAATAAAAAATGAAAAGAATTGATGCTTGAGAAATACATAAAAAATGTAAATAGTGCAAACACTCAAATATATGGTTATACTTCTTTATTATCGTCAAAACATAGAACAGTTACACAATAAATTCCGATAATTTGAGCTCACTAACATTTATTTTTGAATAACTATTCTAGCTACATGATATTCATTTCTTTTTCGGCGCATTCTTGCAAGTTCTTTTGTTATGCCCTTCACATCCACAATTGCCACATGATACCTTGTACTTCTTTGAGTTTATTTTATCAAATATTTTATATCTTTCCTTGTGAATTCTACCTGGCTGCCTTTTATCTCCCGCCGGTGGCTTTACTACCTCATCCAAAATATGTTGTGGAACATCCCATTTGGCTTCATCAGGAAGAGGATTTACTGGAATTTCATAGGTAAGAAGAAGGCTCGTCGTTGTGTAATACGGAAAGCAATAGTTGTCAGGCGTTTCATTCCTATGCCTTAATGCTGCCAAAGCATGGGCACATGGAAGTTCATCAAGTTGGAATTGTCCACAGCTACATTTCTTGTTTTCTAGACATACAATGTACCACTTCACACCATCTAATACAGTATGTATATGATCTGTTGAAGCCATCGCCTACAATTCAAGACCAAACAAAAAATAATAATACATCAATTAGTTAACTAGATCAGCAACAATCACTTAACTACAAATCAGCTACAAACAAACTATATATAAACGATAACTACATTTACCCACAATTTGAATACATTTTAACTACAAAATGGAAACACTGCAGCTACTACTATTTTTGTTTTTTCTCCTGCACCAAACAAGAATATATTACCTTTAGTTTCTGGGATAATGTATTGTTATCTTCCAATTCTTTGTTGAATTTGTGACCAAGGAATGTGAAAGTACCCTTTGCCTTCAATAACTTTTTTTTGTCCAACATTCTAGAATAGTCCTCATATACTCAAATAGATCAAATATTGGCAGCTCTCTTGCCTCTTGTATTATAGTGTTCAACGACTCTACAATGTTTGACGTCATAGTAAAAGTTCTATTCACCGTTGCATGTACTCTTGACCATCTATGATAGCCAATATCATATAGGTAAGACGATACACATGGCTCTACCTCTTCAATATTCATCATCCTTTCATTGTATTCATCCAGAGTATATGACCGTGCTGTAGCAAAGTACAATTCATGTAATTGTAGATGTGCCTTCTTGAATTTTGACCTTATATTTGTCCATATATGCCACATGCAAAAGTAGTGTGCCATGCCCGGATAGACAACTGATGTTGCCTTCGATATACTCTCATACCTATCTGAGACAACACACATTGAAGGTCTTTCACCATATGCCTCCTTGAATTGTTCAAAGAACCACTTCCAAGACGCATCGTTTTCAGAATCAACAACAGCATATGCCAAGGGCAAAATAGAACCTACAATTTGTAGTCATAAAATAAGATTAACTATTAAATACAGAACATATTAAGAATTTAGGCAATTTAACTACATTAATTTATGTAAATACTAACTAACTACAATATAACTACAATTTACCTACATTGTGTAAATTGTCTATAAAATAACTACAAAATTATTGCATCTAGTACCTGCTGCATCCATGGTGCTTGCTGTCAGCATAATACCCCTATATGCTGATTTTAAGAATGTCCCATCAACCACTACTACCGGCCTACAATGTTGCCAACCATTTATTGATGTACAAAGAGCAACAAATGCGTACAAGAAGCAATCATCTGCTGCCTTCTTCAATTTAACAACAGAACCGGGATAATTCTTCTCAAGAATATAAAACTATTTTGGTAATCTGTTGTACAAGTCACATGGATTCCCTCTCAAAAACTGTTATGCTTTTTCCTTTGGTCTCCATGCTTGCATGTAGCTTAGGTTCACTCCATGTTCGGATAACATGTCAGTTTGTATGTCCTTTGGCGTGTAAACAGTCTTAGGATCACAATACTTTGGAACGACAATGCTACCAACTACTGTTGCAGTATATTTGCGCTGTATGAATGTTTCGTCCATTCGGCACCATGTGTGTTGTCGGCTAAAACTTCTTATCTTGAACAATGACGAATCATGAATTGACGTTGCCTTGAAATGCCATTTGCAGTTTTCAGCTACACATACAAGCCAGTAGCTACAAAAAAATATAATATTCAGAAATATTTATTAAACACTACAATTAACTACAAATGACTACAATTTAACTACAATTGCATAAACAAACCTATCTTCAATAATACAGTAATTTTTCAAATCCATAAATAAATACATACCTTCTATTACTTGATCTTTTCGCTCTGAACTGGTACTTGTGCATAACTGCATAATTCTTCATTGCAACATCTATTGTTTTCTTGTCTTGGTACACTTGTCCTTCTTCAATACATGTTTGCGTAGATTCAATTATTATTTCACTTTGATATTCCTCTACAGCTGGTGAGGATGGAATTTCTAGTAACCTTAGTGATCCTAAAGAACCTGCAGACAATAAATTCACAAATATAGTAACTATGTAGGTAAATTTGAAAGCAACATCGCTGTGTCATTTCCAGTACTATATCATCATCATAGTTTAATTGTAGATACATGTCGTTGAATCATAGATTAGTAGGTAACACAAAAACACTCAGCATTGTCGAATCAAACATACATGTACTGATGCTTTCATTGGTGATTGCCAATTCCATATTGAAATCTCTTACGCTAATACATAAGGGATACGAACCTAAGTTTTTATTCTCTTTTTTTCATTTCCATATATACACGAACACCCATATCATTCCTAATCTCCAATGGAGGACAATTATCATTCACAATGTATTTTATTTCTAAATTTTATCCGATGTATCAATCGATAATTGTTCTGCAATTGTAGATTGGAGAATTCTGTAGCTTGCATTATCATCTACCAAAATGGCATCAACTTTAAAATTCCGTAATCTGCCATAGTTATCCCAATAACCATTCGATTTCAGCATTATTGGGATTTTTGACATAATTTTGTGTAGTTGATAGAAAAACAGACGAAGAACAGATTTAGATTCGTTAATTTTTGTACTGATGACGACGAACAGCTGTATTCGACAATATGACAATTTTTGTACTGATTTCGACGAAGAGCTGTATTCAACAATTAGAGAATTTTTGTACTGATTTCGACGAAGAACAGATTTAGATTCTACAATTTCTGTACTGATGTAGAAGAACTGTATTCAACAATTTGGAAGTTCTACAATTTGATTGCTGGAGATTCTCGTGTTTTTTGAGTTATAGATGAGAGCTATGTTTCTGTAACAGAATGAGAGAATCACGCTGGTTTATGATTTTGTTCCGTTTTCAAACTCTCATTTAATTGTGACAGAATCATATTAATTCTGATAGCTACAAAAGTGGCGCTATTTTAGGATAGAATTCAGCTATTTTTGGTTTGGTACAATTTTTGTAAACAAAATATGGTATAGACGGATAAATACCAAACCATACACAATTTTGGTAATAAGATTTGCTATATGGTATATATATATATAAAAATCCCATTAAAGAAAGAGGTAGGCATCCAAGCTTCTTTTGGCATGTATTCATAAACCTGCATTTTCTCCCTTCTCCCCATGAATCAGCCAAGGAGACTAACAATGTTGAAGTTTGACCAGAAGACTACCGTGAAAGCCTTTTCACAGCAATTTCTTTTCTATCTGGCAATTTCCCATTCCCTTGGAAACCATATCAAACCAAGAATTATGCTACTTATCAAATTTGAGTATGAACTCTTCCCTTCTTCTTGCTTAGATACGGATTTTGTAATCAAATGATGAAACTTCTTCTTTTTTTCTCCTCTTTTGGAGTCTTTTTTTTTTCGTTGGGCGCTAAGCACGAAAGAAATTTGTATTTTGAACTCCATATTCAGATATGGAATATCCTTCGCCAACAAGGCTAACTTGTCAACATGTCAGAAATTCTCATTGGAAAAAGTTATCTTTTGGATTCTTAATATAACTGAGAAAACTTCGAGTAAAGTATACGATCGAAATAATCAGGTGTTATGCAAAAGTTAGTAAAATAAACCCGACAATAAAAGAAAAATATACAAAAAGAGATACAAATATTTAATGTGGTTCAGTCAATTGACCAACATCCACGTCGGAAATGAGCAATCCACTATATAAAAGAGAATACAAAAATATTGAGAGAACTACCTCACGAAGACGCAAATACAAGCGACACACTAACACTTATTCCCTAAAGTTTTACCCCTAAACATGACTCTCAAACCTCATATGGCTACATTGTGGATGCTATTGAATGAGAAAGGAGGCTCAATTTATAGAAGTCTAAACCTTTTCCTACAAGATAAGAGACTAGCCAAATATGAGAGATTTATAGTTTCCTTTTACAAGAAAGAAAACTCAATTATGATAAATATGTTACTCTTTCCTCAAAAGATAGGAAAACCAAATATGGTAAGAAAATAAAAACCACTACTAACAGCCATTACTTTAAAACATAACATACAAGAATCAATTACAGGAAACCATAAATGTTATCGTCCTTCCATAGTGGTAATGCTAACGGTGTTGACAGAGCCTTGAGTTCTACAGGAATCTTTCTTGGAACAGCTTGGTCCTGTTGTAAATGCAGGTTGTTTAGGACTTGGTAAATCAGCAATTTCCCTGGTGAGCAGAGACAAAACTGTGGAGACATTTGGTCTGTCTTCTGCATATTCTTGTACGCACAATAATCCTACATGTATACATCTTGAGATTTCCTTCTCGAGCTGCAGGTCAATTATCTTGGGGTCCACCAATTCGACAATATTGTTTTCGATCCACAACGTCCATGCCTGAAGAGCAAGCACATTGACAGCAGAGTGGAAACTTGAATTATGAGAAGTTGTCTTTTCATTAAAATTAGGAGCTTAATTTTCGTATGAACTTACATATGCTAGAAGGCTTATTTCACATTCATCTTGGTGAAAGCTAGTGTTCCTCCTTCCACTTATGATTTCCAATAATAAAACTCCGAAGCTGTAAACATCGGATTTTTCTGAGAATCGTCCTCCATTGCATATTCAGGTGCCATATAGCCACTGCATTACATTATGAATTTGAATGGTTGCGTGTTATTTTCATTTTTACCACAGAAAAATAAAGAGTAAGATTCACAAACTTACTAGGTTCCAACAACCCTACTTGTATTGGCCTGATCTTGGTTGCCTGCAAAAATCCTTGCCATGCCAAAATCTGAAATTTTGGGGTTCAGGTATTCATCCAACAAAATGTTGCTTGCCTTCAAATCCCTGTGGATAATCCTTAGTCTTGAATCCCTGTGAAGGTAAAGGAGGCCTCGACCAATTCCCTCAACGATGATTGCACGTTTACTCCAATCAAGGAAGTCTTCTGCTTCCAGGTGTGAACCTGTAAGTATATCGAAAAAAATACAAGTGAAAATATTTCAAATAATTTCCTTTTTAGCTAGACAGTATGTAACATAAAAGAAGTGATGGTAATCAACTAACCAAAGATATAGGCATCCAAGCTTCTTTTTGGCATGAACTCATAAACCAGCATTTTCTCCCCTCTTTCTATGCAGCAGCCAAGGAGCCTAACAAGATTACGGTGTTGAAGTTTGGAAATCACCACAACCTCATTCATAAACTCCTCTAGCCCTTGACCAGAAGACTGTGAAAGCCTTTTCACAGCAATTTCTTGTCCCTCTGGCAATTTTCCCTGTAGTTATATCGTATTCCGTCAATTTCTATTCTGGAAGAAGATAATAAATGACTCAATCACAGAGAACATTACTTTGTAAACTGCACCGAAACCACCCGGCCCAAGCTTGCTAGAGAGGTGAAAGTTGTCAGTTGCATTTGCTAGCATGTCAAAGTTGTATAGCGGTAGCTCTTCAAATTTAACTTGGTTAATGTCATCTCCAACCACGTTTAGCTTGTAATATTTTGGCAATGATTTGCTTGATAAGAGTTCACTCTTGCTCTTCTTTCCTAATTCAAAGTGCACATTGAGAGATCAACTCAACTCATTTTCTTGATTACAGGTAATGTAGATTTTCAAGTGTTATAGATAAGCTTGTTACCTCTATGTTTAGCCAACAGTTTGCAGGAAATGTATCCCAAAATGGCAATGGTTATTGAGCCAACTGGGACTACGATCCAAATGACTGCTTTATTTTCCTTCTTTTGATCTGCACTTCGGAGTAAGTGTCCAATTACTATACATACATTTTGGCATGCAGAGCCAACTAAATTTTTCATTGTTGTTTTGAGACAGTAAGCTAAAGAATGCAAACTTAAGTGAAAAATAGGTATTACCTTGTTCAGTATACGAAAGGCGTACGAATAAATCTGCCCTGCCCATGGAGAACTTCTGAACATCAAGTAAGATTCCTTCCCAATGCATGCATCCTATGCCTATGTAGTATGAATAAGCTATGCAGGAGAAATTCCTCAAGCAACCACTTTCACAATCTTCTTTATCCAAAGATACCCAAATAGCGGAATCCGGAATTTTCATTGACTGCAGCCTCAAAAACCAATCTTGCTTACCTTGCTCAATGTTAGAGTTGTTTCTTTCACTCTCTAATGCAGTCTTTCTGATGCATCCATTGGTCCAGTTTCCTTTCCCCCATTCCTGTTGACTTTTTGGTTTAAAACCATGCAAACAAGTGCAAATTGGTGAACTGTTAGGATCACAGCTTCCATAAGGCCCACACTTTCCATAAAAATCACACTCATTTGCAGGTGTTGCCCATGTTACTGTCCAGTCATTCTTCCTAGCATATAGTTCTTTTTGCTGCAAAAATCCTGTTGAGTTCAAAACTAAGTAGAGCATCCCATCACCTTGATCTGAATATGAGTAGGAGAAGTAGACACTACCCATGTTGTCATTTACTAGCTCAAATCCACTGAAATAGAAAGAAGTCATTTCTGGTACTCCAATGAAAATCTGTTTATTCCATGGACCGCTACGCCAATGAGGTAAGCCATTCTTCCATATGAAAATTTGGGGAATGGTTGCAGATTGAATTCCAGCTGAGAAACTCCCATCAGAAGGATCTGAGGGACTTCTACATGATTTCAGCAGATTCGTTGTGTTAGTACTCTTATCGCTGCCAAGCTTCATGTGCTGCAAGAAGGAATCTGAAAGATCACTAAAACTTTCCCATAGAGTTCTCCCACTGAAGCTGTCTTTCAAAACTAAGTTTCCAGTATCTGAGAGCTGGGCAGTAGTATTTCTCGCAGCTGTTGAAATATTGGATGACCAAATACTCTTCTTCAGTGCATTCAAGATTACAGGATTTCCACCTTCTGATATAGTTATTCTTCCACTAGAGTCCTGTAAAGGACTGTCTCTGTTGGCTACCCATACAACACTTTGTGATTGGGTATTAAACATAATACCAAAATAACGATTCTTCGAATTCTCAGGACTAAAAAATCCCAATATGAATATGTTATTATTGGAAAATAAAGTTTCTGAGCCAATCAGAGATTGATTGATACTAATGGTGTCTAATAAAGCATTTGCTATACGAAAACACAGAACAAGAACAGCGTGCCAACGAAAAATCTTCTTACAACTTAGCTTCATTCTTATCAAGCTTTTCTTCTGCCAATAAGCACGAGAACTGGGGTTGTCATCTGAAATTCATTTTCCTATAGTTGCAGTATTTCACGATAATTCTTCTCTTATTTGTCAACAACAAATGTCTGAATCAGTGCCTTGATTGACCCGCTGTATTGGAATTCCTACAGTTGGTGATTACTAAAATGTTTGATCATTAACTTAGGATGGCTAAGGAGACCACATCAACATAAGGGAAATTTCCATGCTAATTAGAAATGTCAACAATATGATATTTCCTTGTCAATCTTGGGTCAGCGCTTTATTTGAACGTGGTAGTTTAAATGTCTAATTAAATAATATGTTGATCGAACATAGGCAGTGGGCAGAAGGATATTTCACTAGAATAAGATTGTCAAATTAATATCTGCACCACTATATGACATAGGCAGGAAACTTCCTTCCCAGTTATATTTGAATAGAGGAGGCAATAGTTCAAAAATATGTCTACAATAATCGTTTTGTTATGAAATAGAAGATTCTTACACTTCTATTTAAGGTGAATGTCTTTAATGTATTTAATTAGAGAGATTTTAGAGTCCTATTATTGGTAGCAAGATCTTCCTCCTCCCTATAAATAGAGGTGCTCTCTACCATTGTAATTCACCCCTCTCAACTCAATAAGAAGAACTCTCTCTACTCTTCTCTCTATTGCTATTGTTCTTGTTCTATTGTTCTTGTCTTTTGCTTTAGTTTATAACACGTTATCAGCACGAGACTCTACCGTCTCAAGTACCATTCTCGAAAATCCAAGGTATTTTCCCTCTTCCTAATTTAATTTCGAGTATGTCTGACATTATGAAAAGAAAGTTCGTTGCCCTTGAAATTTCGGGCAAGAACTATATGACATGGGTGTTGGATGCTGAAATCCACCTAGATGCTATGGGTCTCGGAGACACCCTCAAAGATAAAGAAAAAGCATCCACCCAAGATTGTGCGAAGGCCTTGATTTTCTTGCGCCACCACCTTGACGAAGGTTTGAAGATTGAATATCTCACCGTCAAGGATCCACTCGTTTTGTGGAACAGCTTAAAGGAGAGATATGACAACCTGAAGTTGGTCACTCTGCCACAAGCACGATATGATTGGGCCCATCTGAGGCTACAGGATTTTAAGTCCGTTTCTGAATATAATTCTGTTATGTTCAGAATTACTTCTAAACTGAAGCTATGTGGAGATAACATCTCCGATTACGATATGCTTGAGAAAACGTTTACAACGTTTCATGCCTCCAATATGGTACTGCAGCAACAGTACCGAGAGAAAGGCTTTACGAAGTACTCTGAATTGATTTCTCTCTTACTAGTGGCTGAGCGTAATAATGATCTGCTCATGAGAAATCACGAAAATAGACCAACTGGGTCTACACCACTGCCTGAAGCAGATATGGTGCACTCGCATTATGCCAAACATAAAAGGGACCATGATCACGGTCATAAACGGGGTCAAAGCCAAGGACGTGGACAAGGAAGAAATTCCAAAGAAGTCCGTCACCCCCCAAAGAGAGATAATCACCGAAAGCAGAAACGGGGTCCAGAAGATCCTAAGGCAAATAGTTCAGAAACTATATGTTATCGTTGCGGTGGAAATGGGCACTGGTCTAGGACTTGCCGTATACCAAGACACTTGGTTGACCTTTATCAAGCATCTCGAAAGAGAAAACGCCCTGAAACAAATTTTGTCTCTGATGACAACTTTGACTTCACCCACCTGGATGTGGCAGACTTCTTTGAGCAACCCGAGGGAAAGATAGACCACCTAATCGGTGACGGAACCGTGATGAAAGAAGATGGAGCTGTTTGATTCTACTTGTATTAGTCAATGAATAGATTAATAGTCATTAGCATTAGCTCGTATTAGTTAGTTCATAAAGCAATGTTAGCAGTAGTTCTTTAGAATATCTTCAATATGTTCAAATATCAATAAAACTTTTATTTTCCAGTGGGGGTAATCGACTAGCCTGAAAAACTAGTCGATTATCAACTATTTTCGCATGAAAGTTGAAAAACAAATAGCCAACAATCGATTGTCTTTGTCTAACAATCGATTGTCTTGAAACAGTGAGGTCTGGAATTTTTCAAAAATCACCCACAATCGATTGTCTATATCTAACAATCGATTGTCGTTAGGCAGTGTAATCTGGAATTTTTCAAAAATCATCCACAATCGATTGTCGATGTTTAACAATCGATTGTCTTAAGACAGTATGCTCAAGTTTTTCAAAAATAACAAATAATCGATTGTGTGTGTTTAACAATCGATTGTCTATGTTCCAACAATCGATTGTGTGTGTTTAATAATCGATTGTCTTATGAAAAACGCTGAAATTTTCAAACTGCATAGTAATTGATTATGGACAACATATCTTATTTTGTTTGTCAACTGTTAGTAGCAGATTTTGAAAATATTATGTGACACAAAAGGAATTGAACTTGCTTATTCTTATGTTCCTGTATTTCTTTTGTATGTCATACCATGGAAAGTAAATTGATCGAAGGCTCCGGAAGAGCCATTGTAACTCTGCCCAAGGGCACGACGTTAATCATAGAGAATGCTATGTTCTCCTCCAAGTCTATGAGAAACTTGTTGAGTTTTAAAGATGTACGCCGGAATGGCTACAATATTGAGACAATGGATGAAGATAATCTTGAATATCTCGTCCTCACTTCAAAGAATGTCTTCGGCCAAAAAGAGGGTTATTGAGAAATTCCCGTCTTTATCTTGTGGCCTATATTGGACAAGAATTAGTGCAATTGAGGCACATTCAACAGTAAATCTAAAGAATACTGAGTCCAATACATTTGTACTTTGGCATGATCGACTGGGTCACCCAGGATCAACCATGATGAGACGGATTATAGAAAGCTCATATGGGCATCCGTTAAAGAATTTCAAAATTCTTTCAAGTAATGAATATCCTTGCACTTCGTGTTATCAAGGCAAGCTGATTATCAGATCATCCCCAACAAAGGTTGGGACTGAGTCACCCCAGTTTCTGGAACGTATACCAGGGGACATTTGTGGACCTATTCACCCACCTAGTGGGTAGTTTAGGTATTTCATGGTCTTGATAGACGCATCCTGTAGATGGTCTAATGTGTGCTTGTTGCCATCACGCAACCTTGCGTTTGCAAAGTTAATGGATAATAGATGAGAATAATCTTGAATTCTTCATGAAAACGAGGCTGCCCATTTGGGTTTGGGTTCACGCCATTTTGCATGAAGCAATGCTAGTTCGTTGGCTGCCCACTTCGGTTTGGGGTCACGCCATGTTGCATGCAGCAATGCTAGTTCGTCTCTGACTGACGAATTGACACAAATATTCCCTATTGCAATTGGTTTTGGGTCATGAACCCAATATATCCCATTTAAGAAGCTTTGGATGCACAGTATAGGTGCCTGTAGCACCGCCATCCCGCACCAAAATGGGTTTGCAAAGAAGGTTAGGAATATATGTTGAGTATGAATCGTCCTCCATTATTCGCTACCTCGAAACATTGACAGGAGATTTGTTCACTGCACTATTTGCAGACTGTCAATTTGATGAGACACTTTTCCCAAAATTAGGGGGAGAAGTTGGTGAAACCAAACGGGAAATTTTGTGGAAAAATGAATCATTATCTCATCTTGATCCACATACCTCTATTTGAAAGAAAGAGGTACAAAAGATTATCCATTTGCAAAGAATAGCAAAATCAAATGCCTGACGCATTTACGGACTTGAAGAGGATAACGAAATCCCACATTCACGCGGAAAAAGTTCCGATCCGTATTGAAGTCCCTATTGGACAAATATCTAGTGTCATATCCAATGAGTCAAATGCACGCCAGAAGCGTGGCAGACCATTAGGTTTCAAAGATCGAAATCCTAGAAAGAGGAAAAAGAACGATCTAAATGACACTATGAAAGAATCACATGAGGACGCTCATGATTTGATTAATTCCGAGATTCACGAAGAATCTATTGAGCCTGAGACTCTTGAAAATACGGAATGCAAGAATGTGAGGATCTCGAACCTCAGTCTGTGGTAGTACAAAAATTAATTGAGAGCTCTCGAAGAGCCAATTATTACTATATTGGAGAAACACAATTGAGTATTGTGCTGTAGTAAGTCTCAAAGAAACTTATCCAGTTTCCAAAAGTACACGCGAAGGCGATTGATGATATTGAGACTATAAATAAAGGAAGGCTTTGATTCTCCTATTACTACAACTTGTAGCGGGGTAATTTGTATATGAAAAGCTACCCGCTTTGTTCTCCAGTTTGTACTACACAAACGAAAGAATGCCACAATAAAGTGGATATCTATTGGTATAAAACCCATGTCATAATAAACCCGAAGTTTATTGATAAGTGCACATGTCATGGTGTAAATTTGAAGTTTACCAATATTGATAATTTATTCAGTTAGCCATCTCATTTGAAGTATGATGTGCAAATTCACATAGGTGAATATTAAAGAACTAGAAAGTTCTTTACGAATACTCTTGTATCACTTGTTCTCATTAATGAACTGACCAACTAAAGAGTTCGGGTTGAAGCCCATAAATTCTGGAAATATGAAAGGTGAGTATGGGCCCATTCACCTGCCATGTATACCACATATGATGCATCTATGATATGGTTACATGCGCCATTGATATTAACCCGCAGCCTGGCAGTGCTTGCGAGGTAAATCGCTCAGTAATCTAACTTCGAGCATAGTTTCCAGATTCTCTACTCAAGACAGTTCATCTTGATAAGTTGGTTTATATTAAAGTTGGTTTAGCAAGATAATTATTGAGTGCTGCCACTTAATAGCTAAACTGTTTCTTATGAGAACTAAGTTATATATATATCAATTTGATATACGTTGTATACGGAGTATATTCTCCCCTCACAAGTGGTTCAGGGTCAGGAACCAAATAATTTCATCTTATTATTAATGTGCTGTGTATATTGACATGATAATGCACAAAGATGATTTTCCAAAGTTGAGGAAACATGTTAGTTTTACTAACATGAGGGGGAGACATGATAAACACTTGAGAAAGTGTTACATGGGATGAATTTTCATTTGTATATGTATATCCCCGAATATCATGATATGAACCTGTAGTTCATAAAAAGGAAATGCAATTGCAACATATTGCAAAGCATGCTATACGCATTTGCTGACTCAAAGAAAGCAACTAAATGGAAGAGATACAATTCAAGAAGAATTGATTCCATATGAAAGACATGTAGCTTTGAACCTATAGTTCATATGCTTGAAAGTATAAAGGAAAAGGTATGTATAGTCAATTTTCGATATCTTATTTGCTTAGCATGACATGAAAACTTGATATGCAGCTAAAGTCTATTATGCGACTTATATGACTTAACTTGAAAGATTTAAGTTGCTTGAAGCATATGCAATTCTTGGTCCTGAAGTACCGCATCCTAAGTACAATTTGTGTACATATGAATCTTGCCATAACTATAAGCATGATGGATTTAAGAATGCATCTATGGAGATATTGAAGAGCTATTCCACGACATTATATGAAGATGTTCATATCTATCAAGAATGATGATTTCAAGGTGCGGAATATTTATTCAAGTCAATATGGTTGATTTATTCATCAAGCATCTACCAAAGATCGTTTTGAAGATGATGCACAAGATTGGAATGCAAATGCTCAAGGATATAAATCGATGTACTCATTAGGGGGAGTCAATGCGCGTTTCACTCTTTTTCCCTTACAAGGTTTTGTCCCACTGGGTTTTCCTTGCAAGGTTTTTAACGAGGCAACCAATAGGCGCATATTCAAACATGTGTACTCTTTCCTTACTTTAATTTTTCCCATTGGGTTTTGTTTTAAGGTTTTAACGAGGCACATCATTGAATAGACATTCAAGGGGGAGTGTTATGAAATAGAAGATTCTTACACTTCTATTTAAGGTGAATGTCTTTAATGTATTTAATTAGAGAGATTTTAGAGTCCTATTATTGGTAGCAAGATCTTCCTCCTCCCTATAAATAGAGGTGCTCTCTACCATTGTAATTCACCCCTCTCAACTCAATAAGAAGAACTCTCTCTACTCTTCTCTCTATTGCTATTGTTCTTGTTCTATTGTTCTTGTCTTTTGCTTTAGTTTATAACACGTTTATTTATTTTCCTTTTTAACATAATTTCTGATTATTGAATGTGAATTGTGTATTTGACCAAATCTTAATTTAAAAAAAAAACAAATTGAACGTTCCAATTTATGGGTAAAAATGGTGGAAAAAGGGTTTTAGTCGGAGTTCTTGAACATGTTCCAAGTCACTTTCTACTTGGGTTCCTGATTTACTTGATTTTTCGTGCGTTAGTTAGCCATTATAAATAGATATCCAAATTGCAAGGAAATGTCGTTTGTGCTATGAAATAGTATAAGAACAAGAACAATAATACAAGAACAATAGAGAGAAAAGTAGAGAGAGAGGAGTATTCTTATTAATACTTTTGGGATGATTTACAATGGGGTAAGACCCCTCTATTTATAGGAAGATAAAAGACTTAGCCTTGAAGTAAGACTCTTCTTATAAGATAGACATTCACCTTAAACAGAGTTCTATTTATAACACTCCCCCTTGAATGTCTATTCAATAATGTGCCTCGTTAAAACCTTAACTAAAACAAAACACAATGGGAAAAATTCTAGAAAAGAAAAGAGTACATATGTTTAGAAATACGCCTATTTGTTGCCTCGTTAAAAACCTTGCACGGAAAACCCAGTGGGGCAAAACCTTGTAAGGGAAAAAGAGTGCAACGCGCATTAACTCCCCCTAAAAAGAACATCAATTCACATCCTTGAACCTTCACATTCCAATCTTGTGCACTAGCTTCAAGAAATCGTTAGTAGATATTTGATAAATAAATCAACCATATTGACTTGAATGAATATTCCGTACCTTGAAATTATCATTCTTGATAGATATGAACATCTTCATGTAATGTCGTGGAATGACTCTTCAATACTTCCATAGGGGTATTCTCGATGCCATCATGTTTATAGTTATAGCAATATACATATGTACACAAATTGCACTTAGGATGTGGTACTTCAGGATCAAGAATTGTATATGCTTCAAGCAACTTAAATCTTTCAAGTTAAGTCAAATAAGCCATATAATAGACTTTAGATGCATATCAAGTTTTCATGTCATGCTAAACAAATAAATATCGAAAACTGATTACACATACCTTTGACTTTACACTTTCAAGTATTTGAACTACATGTCCAAAACTACATGTCTTTCATATGGAATCAATTCTTCTTGAATTGTATCTCTTCCATTTGGCAATAGTTTTGTTTGTATTCGACAAACATAAGATCCTCATCGATATTTAGCGCTATCATAGATGTCATCGACGAACATTTTATATCGGTTTCAGTCAATTTTCATAAAGACATAACATGGAGATCTCTTCATTCATATATTCAGGTACCTGAATCTCTCATGAGATTTTATGAAGTGTTATGTCATGTGATCTTCTGGATCACTTGCCTCCTTATTATGATTACTTTGATCATTTGCTCATCTTCTTTATTAAGAAGTTCCTTTTTGAAACCGATTTGTCTATACGCTTCAGGCGTATCCAGGACTTTGTCCTTCTAGGACTTAATATGAGCATTTGCAGTGAGAATATAGTTACATTCTTTGGGTCAGCAAATGCGCATGGCATGCTTTGCAATATGTTGCAATTGAATTATCCCTTTTATGAACTTCAGGTTCATATTATGATATTCGAGGATCTATATATACAAATGATAATTCATCTCATGTAACCTTTTCTCAAGTGTTTATCATGTCTCCCCCTCATGTTAGAAAAGCTAACTTGTTTCCTCAACTCTGGGAAATCATCTTTGTGCATTATCATGTCAATATACACAGCACATTAATAATAATAAGATGAGATTATTTGGTTCCTGACCCTGAACCATTTGTGAGGGGAGAATATAATATATTCTCGTATACAACGTATATCAAACTGATATATATATATATAACTTTGTTCTCATAAGAAACAGTTTAGCTATTAAGTGGAGGCACTCAATAATTATCTTGCTAAACCAACTTTGATATAAACCAACTTATCAAGATGAACTATCTTGAATAGAAAATCTGGAAATTATGCTCGAAGTTAGATTACTGAGCAATTTACCTCGCAAGCACCGACCAGGCTGCGGGTTAATAACAATCGCGCATGTAACCATTTCATAGATGCATCATATGTGGTATACATGGCAGGTGAATGTGCCCATATTCACCTTTGATATTTCCAGAATTTATGGGCTTCAACCCGAACTCTTTAGTTGGTCATTTCATTAATGAGAACAAGTAATACAAGAGAAATGCGTCAGGCATTTGATTTGCTATTCTTTGCAAATGGATAATATTTTGCGCCTCTTTTTCACAAATAGAGGTATGTGGATCAAGATGAGATAATGATGCATTTTCCCACAAAATTTCCCGTTTGGTTTCACCAACTTCTCCCCCTAATTTTGGGAAAAGTGTCTCATCGAATTGACAGTCTGCAAATCGTGCAGTGTACAAATCCCCTGTCAATATTTCGAGGTAGCGAATAATGGAGGGCGATTCAAACTCAACATATATTGCTAACCTTCTTTGCAGACCCATTTTGGTGCGATATGGCGGTGCTACTGGCACATATACTGCGCATCCAAAAATTCTTAAATGGGATATATTAGGTTCATGACCCAAAACTAATTGCAACGGGGAATATTTGTGATAATTCGTCAGTCAGAGACGAACAAGCATTGCTGCATGCAAAATGGCGTGACCCAAACCGAAGTGGGCAGCCGACGAACTAGCGTTGCTGCATGCAAAATGGCGTGACCCCAAACCGAAGTGGGCAACCTCGTTTTCATGAGTAAATGAGGTATTCAAGATTATACTCATGTATTGTCTCAATCTGATATCCATTTTGAATGATATCTCTAAAATTCAACAAGTTCCTTTTAGACTTGGAGGAGAACATTGATTTCTCTAAAATATTATTCCTTTAGGCAGTGTTATAGTTGCTCGTCAGGAGCCTTCAATTAATTTAATTCCCATGGTTTGACATACAAAAGAAAATATACGAACATGAGAATAAACAAATTCAATCCGTTTGTTTCATATTTAAACAATATTTTTGAAATCTGCTGAGGTTATTCGACTAACTTAGTTGATAGTCGACTATCTTGGGAAGCAGTTATTAGGATAGTCAACTAACTAAATTGGATAGTCGACTATCTTGCTTTGCGGAAAAATCCAGTTTTAATGCGAAATATTAGATAGTCGAATAACTAAGTTGATAGTCGACTATCTTAGTAAACAGTCATCAGGATATTCGACTATCTAAATCAGATAGTCGACTATCTTAGCTTGCGGAAATTCCAGTTTTTAATACGAAATATTAAATTGTCGACTAACTTATTAGTTAATCGATTAACTTATTAGTTAATCGACTAACTTTGCTGGAAAATAAAAATTTCTTCGAAATTTAAGCATATTGAAACATTCTAAAGAACTAATACTAACATTATATCATAAACTAACTAATACGAGCTGATACTAATGACTATTAGTTTATTCACTAACTATTACAAATAAGTGAAATAAAATCAAACAATCCTATCTTCCTTCATCACAGATCCATCACCAATTAGGTGGTCAATTTTCCCCTCAGGGTGCTCAAAGAAGTCTGCCACATCCAAGTGGGTGATGTCAAAATTGTCGTCAGAGACAAAATTTGTTTCAGGGCATTTACTCTTTAGAGATGCTTGACAAGGCTCAACCAAATGTCTTGGTACACGGCAAATTTTCGCGCAATGCCCTTTTTCCACCGCAACGATAACATATAGTTTATGAACTATTTGCTTTTGGGTTCTCATCATATCGTGCTTGTGGCAGAGTGACTAACTTCAGGTTGTCATATCTCTCCTTTAAGCCATTCCACAAGATAGGTGGATCTTTGACTGTGATATTTTCAATTTTCAAACCTTCATCAAGGTGATGGCGCAAGAAAATCAAGGCCTTAGCACAGTTTCAAACCTTCATCAAGGTGATGGCGCAAGAAAATCAAGGCCTTAGCATAGTCTTGGGTGGATGCATTATTTCTGTCTTTAATGGTGTCTCCAAGACCCATTGCATCCAAATGGATTTCAGCATCCAACACCCATGTCATATAGTTCTTGCCCGAAATTTCAAGGGCAACGAACTTTCTTTTCATAATGTCAGACATAAGATACAATTACATCAAGAGCGTGTTCATATTTACAGGCTTTATTACAATTATCACATTCACTTCAGGGAATGGATCATAATGACGATTATAATTCCGTCTGTTGCCACGTCCACATTCATTGATACCATCATGGTAATAATTTTGTCTTCTTTCAGACTTATCACATACTGCTACCACATTCTCTAAAGGGAATGGGGCAAATTCAATGGGACGGATTTTCAATTCTTTGCCCACAATCATTCATGAATTTGATCATGGCAAGGCATAGAAATTTTACCACTTCATGTGAGTATAATTTTTTACAAACTCCATTAGAGTTATAATCAAACTTTGTTGTCTTTGTTTGTATATAAAATCAAATCGTAGAATTTCAAGAATTTGAAAGGGAAAAGTAAATTACTTACCTTTAAGGTATACCAATCAATGTTGTGATATCAAATATACCTCTTGAGTTTCCATCCCGTGGCAACAAATTCTGGCAACTTTGGTCGACTCCCGCGGCCAATTTGATGCCGGAGAACGCGACATATTTTCCGTATAGAAATTCAAGATTGCCATTGGACCTCCAAACTATCAACAAACTTTAAAAATCCAAAAACCCATTGTTTGCATAATTGACCAGAAACATTCCACTATACAACTAAATTAAACTAGTCATCAATTCAATTGTAACAAAGAAAGGAATAGCGGAAGTAAATAGCTAGGATCACTTGTATGTAATATAGACAACACATAATTATAGATTTTAATCGAAGATAAAATCGATACTTATCTCTTGAAGCGTGACCCGGATAATGCCCGAAATTAGCGAAATTCGTGTGGGCGAATTACTCCTTAATCTTCTCAAAGTGCTTCTTGAGACGGTAGAGTCTCGTGCTGATAACGTGTTATGAAATAATATAAGAACAAGAACAAGAACAATAGAGAGAAAAGTAGAGAGAGAAGAGTATTCTTATTAATACTTTTGGGATGATTTACAATGGGGTAAGACCCCTCTATTTATAGGAAGATAAAAGACTTAGCCTTAAAGTAAGACTCTTCTTATAAGATAGACATTCACCTTAAATAAAGTTCTATTTATAACAGTTTGGTGTTAATTGATAAAAATTGTGGATTCAAAATTTTTGGTTTTTTAAGTTATGAAATTCTAAATTAATAATTTATATATAATTAATCAATTTCTTAAAATAATACATAATTTGAACAAATATTACATACTGAACCCACAGCAAATGTGCTAGCTCGGCCCCTGCATATCAGCCAATTATAGTGATAAGGATAAAACTTTGAAACTTTTTTTTTCTTTTGCTAATTTTTTGTTACAAAATTTTGCTTTTGTATTGTTGAACATATGATAATGTCATTTTTGTATGAATTCTGGATTATTCTGTGAACATCTTTCTCCAGGCAACGCTTCATTTTATCAGATTCGGAGCTTTGGTATTGATGGACATCATATGGGCATTTGCCCGTATTATACTATCCATTCGATTGCAAAATTATCTAATACGAACAGTGGCTTAGTTGGTTAAAATAATGAAAGCAGATTTATAATGAACTCTCGAGATGTCAAAATCAAAACTTGAATGAGGAGATTAAAATGCAGAGGTTTCAGATCCTGACCAGCCACGCTATATATATTTCAGTTGGATCCGGCGGTAATTAGTATCGGATATGAGAAAAACCAAAGGTCAGTATTTTTCTCTTACTTTTAATGTGGCCAGTGCCACTTTTGAAGATTAATAGTAGTGATATTAGCAAATAGGATACAGTTTTGATGTAAAAATTATCAGTAGTATAGATTGATTTAAAGTGTTGGTTGGAACAATTGATAGTAAAATTAAACGTTAAGATAGCTGTAATGGAAGTCATTTTCCCCATGAAAGAAAGGTAACTCCAAATCTAGTAGTAGATGAACTTCTCTAATTTTACGAAACACATCTTTTTATGCTACTGCTTAACAACTTTGAGTTTGAAGTCTTTGCTATCTTCTTGCTTGGGTATGGACTCTATTTTCAAACAATAGCATTGCTTTCTCTCTGTGCGTTATGTGTGTGTGTTTGTGGAGGGTGCAGAACTAAAACAATTTATTAATCTTATGTTATTAGTGCTGAACTCATGATTAAACACCTACAGCATAAGTGACTTGCTTAGTTTACTCTTTTCTTTTGGATTCTTAATGTACTGAGATAATATTGAGTGGAATCATTAGCAAATGAATCAGAGGCAGTATTAATTACAGGAAAGAATCAGATACATCAGTAATAACAGGGGAAGGAATAAAACACATGCCCAAATTAAAATGTTAAAATGTCTCATCGTTGTTATTTGTCTGTTTATGTTGTTACGGATCTTTTGTCCTTGAGCCAAGGGTCTTCTGGAAACAGCCTCTCTACCCTCTAGAGTAGGGGTAAGGTCTGCATACACTCTACCCTCCCCATCTTCACTAGTGGGATTTTTACGGGGCTATTGTTGTTGTTGTTGTTTGTTGTTTTATCGTCCTTCCATAATAGTAATGCTAACTGTGTTCACAGAGCCTTGAGTTGTAGAAGATTCCTTCTTGGAACAGCTCGGTCTTGTTGTTAATGCAGGTTGTTTAAGACTTGGCAAATCAGAAATTTCACTAGTGAGCATAGACAAAACCACCGAAACATTTGGTCTATCTTCTACATATTCTTGAACACACAATAGTCCAACATGTGCACACCTCAGAATTTCCCTTTCAAACTGCATGTCTATTATCTTGGGGTCAACCAATTCGACAATGTTACTTTCGCTCCAACACTTCCATGCCTGCAGAGCAAGCACATTTTACAACACAATGGAAACTTGAATTATGAAAAGTTGACATTTCATAAAAAGTAGTAGGAACTTAATTTTCATCTGAACTTACATATGCTAGAAGGCTTTATGCACAATCATCTTGGTGAAAGCTTGTGCTCCTCCTTCCACTAATAGTTTCCAGTAACAAAACTCCGAAACTGTAAACATCTGATTTTTCTGAGAATCTTCCTTCCATTGCGTATTCAGGTGCCATGTAACCACTGCATCATGTTATAATTTTGAATGTTTACTTTGTGTATATCTTTGCAATCATGAAAGATAAAGACAAAGATACAGGAACTTACTAGGTACCAACAACTCTCTCTGTGTTGGCCTGATCTTGGTTGCCTGGAAAAATCCTTGCCATGCCAAAATCTGTCATTTTCGGGTTCAGTTGTTCGTCCAACTAAATGTTGCTTGCTTTCAAATCCCTGTGAATAATTTTTAATCTTGAATCTCTGTGAAGGTAAAGAAGGCCTCGACCAATTCCCTCAATGATGATCACACGTTTACTCCAATCAAGGAACTCTTTCTCTTCAGGGTTTGAACCTGTAAGCACATGGAAAAATATGCAAGTTTGAGAATATTACAAACAATTTCCTTTTTAGCTAGACACTACAAGATATAAAAGATAAGTAATGGTAATCAACTAACTGAAGAGATATGCATCTAAGCTTCTTTTTGGCATGTATTCATAAACCAGCATCTTCTCTCCTCTTGCTGTGCAGCAGCCAAGGAGTTTAACAAGATTACGGTGTTGAAGTTTGGAAATCACCACAACCTCATTCATAAACTCCTCTAGCCCATGACCAGAAGACTGTGAAAGCCTTTTCACAGCAATTTCTTTTCCCTCTGGCAATTTTCCCTGTAGTTATATCATATTCCTGTCAATTTCTATTCTGAAAAAGATAATAAATGACTCAATGACAGAGAACAGTACCTTGTAAACTGGACCGAAACCTCCCTGACCAAGCTTGCTAGACAAGTGAAAATTGTCGGTTGCACTTGCCAAGATGTCAAAGTTGTATTCAAGTAGCTCTTCAGATTTAGCTTGGTTGATGTCATCTGTAACCATGCTTTCCTTGTAGAAGTTTGGCAATGATTCTCGTAATAAGAGCTCACTCTTTTTCCTCATTGCTGATTCAAAAACACATTAGAGATAAATTGATAATGAATGGTTAAAGCTACTAAAAATTTACTGATGTTACAGATTAGATTGTTACCTCTGTGTTTAGCAAAATATTTACAGGAAAAGTATCCAAAAATGGCAAGAACTATTGAGCCTACTGGTACTATGATCCCAATGGCTACTTTCATATCTCTCTTTTGATCTGCATTCCGAAATAAGCTTACATCAGACATATGTTCTAGGCAAGCAGAGTTTTGTACTAGCTTATATTATAATTCTGAAAAGAAAAAGGTATTACCAAGCTCAGTGTACGAAAGGCGAACAAATAAGTCTGCCCCACCCATGGAGAATTTCTGAACATCAAGTAAGATTCCTTCCCTATGCATGCATCCTATGCCTATGTAGTATGAATAAGCTATGCAGGAATTACTCCTTAAGCAACCCTTATAACAATCTTCATCGGCAATAGGCACCGAAATAGCAAGATCCGGTACTTTCATTGACTGCAGCTTCAGAAACCAATCTTGCTTACCTTGCTCAATGTTAGAGTTGTTTCTTTTACTCTCTAACATGGACTTTCTTAGGCATCCACTAGTCCAATTTCCTTTCCTCCATTCCTCTTCACTTTTCGGCTTAAATCCCTCTAAACAAGAGCAGATTGGTGAGCTTCTAGGATCACAGCTTCCAAATTGCCCACATTTTCCATAAAAATCTCACTCGCTTACCTGACTTTCCCATGTCACTTCCCAATCATTCTTTCCAGGATCCAAATATTTCTGATGCAAAAACCCTGTTGAGTTCAAGGTGAAATAGGCAATCGCAGTCTGATTTGCGTATAAAAAGGAGAGGTATGCGGTTCCCTTATTGTCATTTATTAGATCAAATCCATTGAGGTAGAAAGAATTCATGTCTGGTATTCCAATGAAAATCTGTTTATTCCATGGACCGCTACGCCAATGGGGGAGTCTCCCATTTTTCCATATGTAAATCTGGGGAACCGTTTCAGGTTGAATACCAGCTGAGAAACTCCCAGCAGATGGATCCGAAGGACTTTTCCATGATTTTAGCCGATTTGTCGTGTTAATACTCTTATCGTTGCCACTTTTCATATACTGCAAGAAGGAATCTGAAGGATCCCGGAAACTTTCCCAGAGGACGATCCCATTGGAGCTGTCTTTCAAGACTAAGTTCCCAGTATCCAAGAGCTGGGCAGTAGTATTTCTCACAGCTGTTGCAATATTGGATGACCATATACTTTTCTTCTGTGAATTCAAGATGACAAGATTTCCATCTTCTGATATTGTAACACTTCCACTAGAATCTTGTAAAGGCTTGTCTCTGTTGGCTACCCATACAACAGTTCATGATTGGATATTAAACATAATACCAACATACCGATTCGTTGAATTTTCTGGACTAAAGAACCCGAATATGAATCTTTTGTCATTGGAGGCTAAAGTTTCTGAATCTTGCAGGGATTTATTGGTGCTAATGGCGTCTGAAGCATTTGCTATGTATTAAACCAGAACAAGAACAACTCGAAATAGAAGCATCTTTCTAGTGCTTAATTTCATTGCTTATGATGTTTATTCTGTCAATTTGCATTTGAATTAATTGAATATAAGCTGAAATGGATGTTCCTGTAGTTGCATTGTTTTCTTGATATTTTCTCACACTTCTTCTCTACAGTATGTTTGACTATAAATTTCGTCTTTGTCAGCTATTGATCTTGGATCAGATGCATTTGTTGAGCCGTCAAGTTGGATTTCTACACTATGATTATTTAGTAATTGACAATTAGCTCAGGAAGGCTTACCAAACAAAATCAACGGTATGGAAACTTCCATGCTATTATATAGTAAATGTCAACAAGTATAGTCTCTCAATAGACAAGAGGGGTTGCTCTGATGGTAAGCAACCCCACTTTCAACCGAGAGGTTGTGAGTTCGAGTTTTGCTAAGAGCAATGTGAGAAATTTTTGGAGGGAAGGATGCCGCGGGTCTATTTGAAAACAGCCTCTCTACCCAAGGGTAGGGTTAAGGTCTCCGTACATACTAACCCTACTAAATAGGATTATACTAGGTTGTTGTTATTGTTGTCGTATAGTAGCCATCCTAAACTAGAATTAGATTGTCAACATATTCTCGGCACCACAATATAACATGGCTAGGAAACTTCCCGTGTGTCAACTTCACTAGTAATATAACAGCCTTTTCAATTGGACTTCTGCCTTTGTGTCACCTTCATTCATAAATAATACCTATAAAGAATTCATACATTGTACCAATAGCGTTTTTATTAGCATGAAGCGGATCCGTGTAGTTATTCTTATTCTTAACCTCTCAGTGCTTACAACAACAATAAATCTAGTGAAGTTCTACAAGTGGGGTACGGGGAGAATAAAGTATTTGACGACCTTACTCCAGTGGCAAATCTAGAGTGCTGTTAATAGGTTTTTAGGAATTTAGTAACTTTTGCATGGACATTGTATTTCTACGAAGAAACCCACTAAATATTTATTAATATATAATCGTAAATCCAATTATTATTGTATATTAATTTAAAATTACAATATGAATCCATAAAATTCAACTTTTGAATCCATCTAGAAAGGCAAAACAAAGACACCTCAGCCTAAAAAAGGAGAGGAAATATCATGATTTAACCAATCATCATCATCACATATCACTTGCGAAAAAGCCGACTTGAAATTTGCTACTCCAGAGTCGGGATGATCACCTTCGTTAATGGTCCCCAGACTACATCTTTATTCCTCATTACATTCGAAGCTCCAATTAATGTGATGGGGCTAATGCTTCCAAAAGTTCAGACTTAGAAGGAATATTGCTTATTTTTGGGGTATTCATAGATCGGATTAATTTAGATTTTTTAATTACTAAACCAAATTAATAGTGTTAATATTTTAAATTTATAGACTAAATCAAACCAAGAAAGTCATGTTTTCTCGGGTTTTTTGATTTTTTTCTGATAAAGTTTTCATTGTATAAAATATATAACTTGTGCTTCAAATGTTTTATAATCCTAATAAAATACAACTATATAATATATTTTTCAACAAAGTAACACAATAATATGAGATTCATGTAATTGTACTAAAATATTCTATAACAAAGATAATAAAAACACATAACATAAATATTGATAATTTAATAAGCCATAATAAAATGAACATAATCTAAAAGTACTATATAAGTTATGCTAAAATAAGTAAATCTGATAAGTAATATTAATTATATGACTAAGCACTAAAGAAAAAGATAAACTAAGTTATGCATTTTCATTATAAACCAGTGCAAAACTAAAAATAGATATCCAATGTAACACTAGAGTCATTTCTAGTGTTGAATTGAACTTATTTTGTTAGCATTAGTAGTGTTTTGAACTTTACTTGAATTACTACAGTTACGGGCTATAAAACTTTTTGGATCATTTAAGAATATTAAGTCCAAGCTTGAAATAATACATTAAAGGGGTATCATTACTTTTAGCACGCGCCGAAAACTGTTTATGTTTGACCGAAAAAAGTGTACATATATATATATATATATATATATATATATATATTCGACTATTATTTTGAGAGCTGCTATACATTATCACTTTTCCTAATTATTTTCATTCTTTTAAAAGATTAAACTGTGAAAAAGTTTTTAAAATATCTATAAATTACATTACAATAAATATTTATATGTATAAAATATTTTTAAAAATTATATAAATAAAATGTCGAGTTGATTTTGTTTCAATTTATTTTTTTATTGGTTAAAACCAAACCAAACCAGTTATGATCGTTATTTTTTTTCAGTAACAAAACAAATCAAACTATATCACATCAAACTATTCTTTTCGGATTTAACTTGAATTATCGATTTGATCGTAATTAGTTTTCTTTGTACACTCACTACTCATTTAGTAGGATCAAGCCAAGTCATAGCTTTAAAAGTTTTTGTTTTTTGTTTTTTTTGGGATGACATTACCCTGGCGATACGTCTTCTGCTTGTAAGCCTTTTAGTGAAGAAAAAGTGATGGGGAAAAAATTTCAAAATTAAGATGAAAGAAATGGAAATAGCAAGTACTGTCTATTTGTTAACGATACGAAATGTAGTCTGTTTCACTCCCCTTTTTTAACTGTTTCTATGTGGACCTACTAGGAGCCAAGTCACTAGACTGGTTTAAGAAAATATATACTTTCTCCATTTTAAAGCTATTTTTTTTTTGTTCGTTTTAAAAAGGAATAACTCTTTTCTAAATTTAAAAATTAAACTTATAATTTTATCCTAATGAGAAGTTTTATAATCACCATAAATACTCTAGACCCATTTTAAATTTATTTAGGACCAGCAATTCTAAAAATCTTTATTTTTCCTTAAATTCTGAACCTAATCAAATATGTTCACATAAATTGAAACGAATGAAGTATTATAATACTTATTTTCTATGTATCCGTACATAATATTTAGCAACCAAATAATAATAATAATAATTAAAAACCTTGCGAACTATAGCAATTGGAGGATCCCCCACCCTTTATGTAGAAACTGATACTTGCTATCTCTCGCCAATAACTACTTAAGGGTCGTTTGGTATAGTGTATAAGAATAATGTTGAATATGGTGTATTAGTAATGTTGATATTAGTAATATTTGCATTAATTACGCTGAAATATTTCAAATCTATTATTTGGTTTGATGTATTAAAGCATCACACAATTTCTAAAAGAATTGTTTGTTTACAAAAATGCTTTCATAACTAATCAATTACTTTATATTTTAAAAAAAATATATGTTGAGAAATTTTTATATATAAAAAAGGTTTTAAAAAATATTTAATTTGTCTACATATATTATAGTGTAGAATTTAACATTTATTTATAAAATAGAGAAGAAAATATGCTAAGTATTTATTTATTTAGTAGGGATATAATTTTATTTATCACTTTCTTGGGTTATTTCAAGCATAAATTATGTTTATTTACTAAGGATATAATAATATATTTTAATCAAGCATAAATTTTGAAGGACAATTTTGTATTTAACTAAGATAGTCATTACAAGAAAGTGGAAACATGACAACATTTAATAAATGTCGTATTAAGATGTTTAAACATTACAAATTTATTTACTGACATTTAATTTATATTTGCATTAAATGTCGTTGATTTTCAATGTCGGTCAACATTTAGCTAATGTCAGTAAGAAATTATGACACTTACTTTACGACATTTAGGTAAATATCAGTAAGAAATTATGACACTTATTTTATAATATTTAGGTAAATGTCGATAAGAAATTTACGACACTTAGTTTGCAATATTTAAGTAAATGTCAATAAAAATTTATGACATTTAATTTATGATATTGAGGTAAATATCGGTAAGAGTGTTACGACATTTAGTTTACAACATAAAGGAAATGTCATTTAAAATTTTCGACAATTAGAATAACGTTACTAAAAAATACGACATTTACATATGATCTTTACAAAATGTCGTATTTGTTATAAACTAAAGTAAAGACAAGAACAATAATGCAAGAACAATAGCGATAGAGAGAAGAGTAGAGAGAGTTCTTCTTATTGAGTTGAGAGGAGTCTCAAGGGATGATTTACAATGGTAGGGGGCACCTCTATTTATAGGGGAGAGGAAGATTTAGCTACCACTAATAGAACTCTAAAATCTCTCTAATTAAATACATTAAAGACATTCACCTTAAATAGAAGTGTAAGAATCTTCTATTTCATAACACTCCCCCTTGAATGTCTATTCAATGATGTGCCTCATAAAACCTTAAAACCAAAACCCAATGGGAAAAATTAAAGTAAGGAAAAAGAGTACACATGTTTGAATATGCGCCTATTGGTTGCCTCGTTAAAAACCTTGCAAGGAAAACCCAGTGGGACAAAACCTTGTAAGGGAAAAAGAGTGCAACGCGCATTAACTCCCCCTAATGAGTACATCAATTTAAGCCTTGAGCATTTGCATTCCAATCTTTGTGCATCATCTTCAAAACGATCTTTGGTAGATATTTGATAAATAAATCAACCATGTTGACTTGAATAAATATTCCGCACCTTGAAATCATCACTCTTGATAGATATGAACATCTTCATATAATGTCGTGGAATAACTCTTCAATATCTCCATAAATGCATTCTCAATGCCATCATGCTTATAGTTATATCAAGATACATATGTATACAAATTGCACTTAGGATGTGGTACTTCAGGACCAAGAATTGCATATGCTTCAAGCAACTTAAATCTTTCAAGTTAAGTCATGTAAGTCACATAATAGACTTTAGCTGCATATCAAAGTTTCATGTCATGCTAAACAAATAAGGTATCGAAAATTGATTATACATACCTTTGATTTTATAGTTTCAAGCATATGAACTACAGGTTCAAAGCTACATGTCTTTCATATGGAATCAATTCTTCTTGAATTGTATCTCTTCCATTTAGTTACTTTCTTTGAGTCAGCAAATGCGTATAGCATGCTTTGCAATATGTTGCAATTGCATTTCCCTTTTATGAACTACAGGTTCATATCATGATATTCGGGGATATACATATACAAATGGTAATTCATCCCATGTAACACTTTCTCAAGTGTTTATCATGTCTCCCCCTCATGTTAGTAAAGCTAACATGTTTCCTTAACTTTGGGAAATCATCTTTGTGCATTATGTCAATATACATAGCACCTTAATAATAAGATGAAATTATTTGGTTCCTGACCCTGAACCACTTTTGAGGGGAGAATATACTCTCGTATACAACTTATATCAAACTGATATATACAACTTCGTTCTCATAAGGAACAGTTTAGCTATTAAGTGGAAGCACTCAATAATTATCTTGCTAAACCAACTTTGATATAAACCAACTTATCAAGATGAACTGTCTTGAGTAGAGAATCTGGAAACTATGCTCGAAGTTAGATTACTGAGCGATTTACCCCGCAAGCACCGGCCAGGCTGCGGGTCAATAACAATTGCGCATGTAACCATTCCATAGATGCATCATATTTGGTATACATGGCAGGTGAATGGGCCCATATTCACCTTTGATATTTCCAGAATTTATGGGCTTCAACCCGAACTCTTTAGTTGGTCAGTTCATTACTGAGAACAAGAACTTCTAGTTCTTTGATATTCACCTATGTGAATTTGCACATCATACTTCAAATGAGATGGCTAACACGAATGTCAACTGACTAAATTATCAATATTGGTAAACTTCAAATTTACACCATGACATGTGCACTTATCAATAAACTTCGGGTTTATTATGACATGGGCTTTATACCAATAGATATCCACTTTATTGTGGCATTCTTTCTTTTGTGTAGTACAAACTGGAGAACAAAGCGGGTAGCTTTTCATATACAAATTACCCCGCTACAAGTTGTAGTAATAGGAGAATCAAAGCCTTCCTTTATTTATAGTCTCAATATCATCAATCGCCTTCGCGTGTACTTTTGGAAACTGGATAAGTTTCTTTGAGACTTACTACAGCACAATACTCAATTGTGTTTCTCCAACATAGTAATAATTGGCTCTTCGAGAGCTCTCAATTAACTTTGTACTACCACAGGTTCATCAACATCCGTGTGGTGAATATCTTTCTTAAAGAGAAAGTTATACCATTATGGTCATGTCAAACTTATACGCAAGATATGTTTCTTGCATTATCGTTGTCCTTTAATGGTCATATTTCCAAAATACTTTGGCGTACAATAGGTACGCGACCAACGATCATTCATGCCATATATCATCTCAAACCTCCTTCTAGGGGTGAGGGTGGTATCATCTCAAGCCTCCTTCTAGGAGTGAGTGTGGTATATTCAATACCAATTTCATGTTCATATTCTTCCAACATTGAATATGTATTTGTGAATCACATTCACTTCGAGGATATGTGATTTTGTTATCCTTTTCAAATCTATAAATGCTTCAGGCATTTGATTTGCTATTCTTTGCAAATGGATAATCTTTTGTGCCTCTTTCTTTCAAATAGAGGTATGTGGATCAAGATGAGATAATGATGCATTTTTCCACAAAATTTCCCGTTTGGTTTCACCAACTTCTCCCCCTAATTTTGGGAAAAGTGTCTCATCAAATTGACAGTCTGCAAATAGTGCAGTGAACAAATCTCCTGTCAATGTTTCGAGGTAGCGAATAATGGAGGACGCGTCAAACTCAAAATATATTCCTAACCTCCTTTGCAAACCCATTTTGGTGCGGGATGGCGGTGCTACAGGCACATATACTGCGCATCCAAAGCTTCTTAAATGGGATATATTGGGTTCATGACCCAAAACCAATTGCAATGGGGAATATTTGTGTCAATTCGTCAGTCAGAGACGAACTAGCATTGCTGCATGCAACATGGCGTGACCCCAAACCGAAGTGGGCAGCCGACGAACTAGCATTGCTTCATGCAAAATGGCGTGACCCCAAACCGAAGTGGGCAGCCGACAAACTAGTATTGTTGCATGCAAAATGGCGTGAACCCAAGTCGAAGCGGGCAGCCTCGTTTTCATGAAGAATTCAAGATTATTCTCATCTATTGTCTCAATATGATATCCATTTTGAATGATATCTTTAAAATTCAACAAGTCCTTCTTAGACTTGGGGGAGAACATTGCATTCTCTATGATTAACGTCATGCCTTTGGGCAGAGTTACAATTGCTCTTCCGGAGCCTTCAATCAATTTACTACTTCCATAGATTGTAGTAATGTTTGCCTTACACAATTACTCTTCTTTTCTTTGAGTATTGTATGTGTAGTACATGAATCAACTAGGCAAATACTTTTACAATTGGACGTTGGTCCAAGTTCGCTTTGTGAGATATCCATATTTGCTATCCCATAGTTTAACATACAAAAGAAATACACGAACATAAGAATAAACAAGTTCAATTCTTTTGTGTCACATAATATTTTCAAAATCTGCTACTAACAGTTGGCTAACAAAATCAGATATGTTATCCATTATCAATTCCTTTGCAGTTTGAAAATTTCAGCGTTTTTCATAAGACAATCGATTATTAAATACACACAATCGATTGTTTGAACATAGAGAATCGATTGTTAGACATACACAATCGATTATTTGTTATTTTTGAAAAACTTCAGATCACACTGTTTAAGACAATCGATTGTTATTCATAGACAATCGATTGTTGGCTATTTTTGAAAAATTTCAGACCTCACTGTTTCAAGACAATCGATTGTTAGACAAAGACAATCGATTGTTGGCTATTTTTGAAAAATTCCAGATCACACTGCCTAACGACAATCGATTGTTAGACATAGACAATCGATTGTGGATGATTTTTGAAAAATTCCAGATTACACTGTCTAACGACAATCGATTGTTAGATATAGACAATCGATTGTGGGTGATTTTTGAAAAATTCCAGACCTCACTGTTTCAAGACAATCGATTGTTAGACAAAGACAATCGATTGTTGGCTATTTTTGAAATTCCAGAACACTGTTTCAAGACAATCGATTGTTAGCCAAAGACAATCGATTGTTGATCAATTGTTTTTCAACTTTAATGCGAAAATAGTTGATAATCGACTGGTTTTTCAGGCTAGTCGATTACCCCCACTGGAAAATAAAAGTTTTATTGATATTTGATCATATTGAAGATATTCTAAAGAACTAATACAAATATCATATCATGAACTAGCTAATACGAGCTAATACTAATGACTATTGATTTATTCATTGACTAATACAAATAAGTGGAATAAAATCAAATAGCTCCATCTTCTTTCATCGCGGACCCATCACCGATTAGGTGGTCTATCTTTCCCTCGGGTTGCTCAAAGAAGTCTGCCACATCCAGGTGGGTGAAGTCAAGGTTGTCGTCAGAGACAAAATTTGTTTCAGGGCGTTTTCTCTTTCGAGATGCTTGATAAAGGTCAACCAAATTTTATGGTATACGGCAAGACTTAGACCAGTGCCCGTTTTCACCGCAACGATAATATATAGTTTATAAACTATTTGCTTTTGGATTCTTATCGTATCGTGCTTGTGGCAGAGTGACCAACTTCATGTTGTCATCTCTCTTCTTTAAGCCTTTCCACAAGATGGATGAATCCTTGATGTTAAGATATTCAATCTTAAAACTTTCATCAAGGTGATGGCGCAAGTAAGTCAAGGCCTTCGTACAGTTTCAAATCTTCATTAAGGTGATGGCGCAAGAAAATCAAGGCCTTAGCATAGTTTTGGGTGGATGCACTATTTCTATCTTTAATGGCGTCTCCGAGACCCATAGCATCCAAGTGGATTTCAACATCCAACACCCATGTCATATAGTTCTTGCCCGAAATTTCAAGGGCAACGAACTTTCTTTTCATATTGTCATACATATGACACAATTGCATCAAGAGCGTGTTCATGCTTACGGGCTCTATTACAATTATCACATTCACTTCAGGGAATGGATCAAAATCATGTGCTTTACACAAGCTGCTACCACATTCTCTAAATGGAATGGAGCGAATTCAATTGGACGGAATTCTTTGTCACGTCCACATTCATTGATACCTTCATGGTAATTAGTCTTCTTTCAGACTTATCATATACTGCTTCCACATTCTCTAAAGGGAATGGAGCAAATTCAATGGGACGGAATTCTTTGTCACGTCCACAATCATACATGAATTTAATCATGGAAGGACATAGAGATTTTACCACTTCGTGTGGTTATAATTTCTCACAAACTCCATTAGAGTTATAATCAAACTTTGTATATAAAATTTATAGAATTCCAAGAATTTGAAAGGGAAAAGTAAATTACTTACCTTTAAAGTATACCAAATATATTTTCAATATTTTCTTCCTTTCTTCCTTT
Organism: Nicotiana benthamiana; assembly: GCA_034376525.1. Classification (NCBI taxonomy): domain Eukaryota; kingdom Viridiplantae; phylum Streptophyta; class Magnoliopsida; order Solanales; family Solanaceae; genus Nicotiana; species Nicotiana benthamiana. The sequence continues at coordinate 126,743,843 of CM067324.1, read as the reverse complement.
CCTTTCTTTCTTTCCTTTTTTTCTTCACGTTTTTTCTTTCTTTTCTCTTTTTGCTTTCAAGAGAAATTTTGTTTTCTACTTCTTTTGTTTTTCTGCTTTTGCTTTCCAGAGGCACGTTTTTCCTCCTTTTTTTTTTCTTTTTCTTTCTTCATTCTTTCTTTGAAGCAAAACCCTACACAAACAAAAGTTAAGACAATCGAAAATTTCAATTGGTTAGAGACTCGTGCTGATAACGTGTTATAAACTAAAGTAAAGACAAGAACAATAATGCAAGAACAATAGCAATAGAGAGAAGAGTAGAGAGAGTTCTTCTTATTGAGTTGAGAGGAGTCTCAAGGGATGATTTACAATGGTAGGGGGCACCTCTATTTATAGGGGAGAGGAAGATTTAGCTACCACTAATAGAACTCTAAAATCTCTCTAATTAAATACATTAAAGACATTCACCTTAAATAGAAGTGTAAGAATCTTCTATTTCATAACAGTATTGAAATTTTCGACATTTTGGTAAATGCCACTAAGAAAATTCACAACATATACAAAATGTCGTTTCCACTTTATGTGAATGTCATTAAAAAAGTTTTGTGACATATATTTTACAACATAGTAAAATGTCGCATTAAATGTTTGACACTTAAACTAATATCGATATCATATTTTTTAGAATATAAATAATAATGCTCTGTTTAGTTTCATCATGAACACATCTACATTTACAAATATCAACTTATATAACAAACATGAAATAAATGTATATCAAATATCTTTTAGCACAGTAACCAAAGAACTGTCACGACTCCTAAACCGGCCCGGTCGTGATGGTGCCTCTCGTGAAGACAAGGCCAGCCGACATAATACTCACATTAACCCTTTAATCATTAAGAGTGATTTTTAAACCTTTAATTAGGGAAATATTTCATAATATAAATCTAAAAGAAACAGTGCAGAATTACTATACAAGCCCGACATCGGATGTCACTAGTCATGAGCATCTATCATGGTCTGAATACAACAAGAAGTCTAAAATAATGTACTAAATACAATAACAACAATGTGAGGAAGGGAACGGTGCTGTGAACGTCATGCAGCCGCCTGCTAACTCTGATGACTCCGCTTCTGAGCAAACCAACACCCGCCATAGAGTTCCGATATACCTGCATCTACACACGAGCTACAGAGAGTAATGTGAGTACTCCAACCCAGTAAGTAATAAAAGTAAATAAAGACTGAGCAGTAGGAAACAATGAATCAACATTCACGTTACGATCAATAACACAACAAGCTTTCAAATTATAATACGAGTCAACCTTCCCTTTTAAAGTCCTGCTTTTAGTAAAAATCATTTTGAATTACTTTCCAGCAATTTCTGTAGGGGTTCAATACCATTTAAAATGATAATAGAGATTAAATCCATAATTAGCCCCTTGGAAAAAATATAGTTCGTAAACAGCCCCTCGGGAAAAACAATAATCATAAACACTTCATAACTTGAAATCTCGGTGGAAACAGCCAAATACCAAATCAGTGATTAATTTCTGAACATTTCGTAAACCCCAATTTAAATAAAAGTTGTTTTAATATATTTGTTCAACTTTTCGACAGAGGCTCAATATAAAAATGAGTGAAAACAATCTATAAATTAACATCTTCAATAGAAATTCGCTTTAAAGAGGAGTGAAATCAATAAATTAATCAACATGCCTTTTAAGGAAAATGTCACTAATGTGCATGTATATATCTATCACCCTTCGGGCTAACCTCTCTGTCACTTGTGACTCATCTCTTACCAAACAATACTCACACTCAATATTTACGTTCAATAGGTACCATATAGTAACTGCTGCAGTTTGTAGCCCGATCCATATATCGCTGCGGCGTGCATAGTGATCCATATATTTTGTTGACGACGCTCACTGGGGGTGTTCAGACTCCGGGAGGGGCCCCTTACGGCCCAAGCAGAATATTGTTACGACCTGCAGCCCGATCCAACATATTGCTATGGCGTGCAACTCGATCCATATAAGTATCGTTGCGGCGTGCAACCTGATCCGTATGTGTGTGTGTATATATATATATATACATGAGCCAGATCCATAGATATATAATCCTCACAACTTGGCCCTCGACCTCTCTCAATCATTAACCTCACCCTTAGACTCAGTCTATCTCAATCGTCAATCTCACCATCAGACCATCGGTCTATCTCAATAAAACATGGAACTCAACCCAAAACAGTTTTCACGCTTTTAAGAATATTGTGATAAAGCTAAATTTGAGTAATAACAGGTACATGCATGACTGTGGATATTCTTTCAAACAAATAGAGTGAGGAAGGATAGTAAAAATACCCCTAAGGGTCTCAACAAGTCGGCAGAAGGCCTCAAACATGGCATACGGTCCAAAATATAGTAACATCAAATAATTAATTATCAATTATGCATGAAAATAATCGTTCCGGATGGACTAGGTCACAATCCCGGTGGTGCTCTACCCCATGTTCGTCATCTAGCGTGTAAGTCTCCTCAAAGTAACACAACAATATGTAATCCGGGGTTTTCAACTCTCAAGACAATATTTATAATCATTACTTACCTCGAACTGGCGAAATCTCTAGCTCGCGATACCTTTTCCCCTCAAATAGGCCTCCACGCGCGTCGAATCTATCCAAAACCAGAGCGGATATATCACAATATGCTAAGGGAAAAAACCCAAGCAAAAATAATCAATAACGAGCACAAATCCGGAAATTATCAAAACTCGAGCTCCGGGCCCACTTCTCGAAACTCAAAAATTTTACATCAACGGGTTCCTTATCTTGCCATGAGTCTATGCATATAAAGAATATCAAAACCCATCCACAAACAACCCTTCAAATCCCAATTGTTTGGTTTCGAAATTCAAGCCCTAGTTCTTGATTTTTAGGCTTATATTTCACAAATGTTTGGGTGGAATTTGCATGATAATCGAGTTTTAAGCTCAAGAAACATACCTCCAAACACTTCCCCTTGAATCTCTCTTCAATAACCTTCAAAAACCCTTCAAAACGAGCATCTATGGTGGAAAACTACCCCCACCTTCGCGAACAAAATGTCTTTAAAACATTCTGTCCATGCCTGACATTCCTTCTTTGCGAATGCGCAGCACAAAATTACTTTGACCAATGTTTACCTTGCCCGAATGCGGCATGCCAATCGCGAACGCAATGCTTCCACAGCCTTGAACTTCGCGAACGTGTTTGCTTCCACGCGAACATAATGAATAACTTACTATCAGCCCCAAATCCTCTTCCGCGATCGCGTACACATACTCGCGAACACGATGAAGTCCCGTCACAAGCCTTCACAAATGCAGCATGGACCCTCATAAACTCGAAGCTCACAAAACTCATCCCTTTGCGGATGCGAGCTCTCCTTCGCGAACGCGAAGGCAAAAATACCTGCAACACCAAAATTGAAAATCTACAACCTCTCAAACACAAAAATGGCCCGATTAACCATCCGAAACTCACCCGAGGCCCCCGGGACCTCAACCAAAGACACCAACATATCCAATAATATTATTCAAACTTGTTCCAATCATCAAAATACCTCAAACAACATCGAATTACCCAAGGCTCATCGAATTCAAGCCTAAGTTTTCTAAAAACTTCCGAAATACTCTTTCGATTAAAAACCCAACCAAACCACGTCCAAATAACCTGAAATTTTGCACACACATCCCAAATCACATAACGAAGCTACAACAACACTCAAAATTCCATTCTGACCCTCGGATCAAAATCGCACATATCAACGGAATTCGCCAGAATACTAACATAGCCAATTCAAGCCTAATTTTGCACCGGACCTTCAAAACCAATTCAGATCACGCTTCTAAGTCATAAATCACCCAACGAAGCTAACCAAATCATAAAAATTCCAATCCGAGCTCATATCCAAATAAGTCAACTCTTGGTCAAATCTTTCAAATTCAAAAATTTTCAACTGAAACTGTTCTTTCAAATTCATTCCAGATTTTCCTGAAAATCAAAACCAACGATCTACATCAGTCGTAGTACATCATATCGGGCAGTTCATACCCGAGACTAGTGATCAAAGTGCAAAAGCTCATAAAATTCGATCGGATCGTTACAAGAACAAAGTAGCAATTTAAAACGTACTTAGTACACGATAAATAATGTCAATCAAATGATTTGTTCTCATTCAAAACTCAAATCTAACTAAATCATAAAAGATAGTAATTTCAATGTGCAAGTATTTTAAGATCACTTCTAATTCAAATTAATTTTCCTCAACTTCTAGGCTAAATCTAATAAAACCAACTGTCCACAGTCAAGCTTTTTACTACCAGTAATTGACATCACTTCCTTCAAGAATGCTGCTCAAGAGGTCACAAAGAAAAAAAAAGAATTATCCTTTTATAATAAAGTGTATTCTTTCCTCCTCAAAATAATTGGAATACCAAAAATAATATCATATTCATGTTTTAACAGAGAAATAAATTGATAATGAATGTAATACTAGTAACTGAAGAGAGAAAGAAACAGACATCATAAATAAAAAAATCCAATAAATTGAACACATCCACACAAACCGAAAAAAAACTGAGATATTGTAGTAATATCATAATGCAGTTGATGATATTTTTTGGGTTGTGGGGGGAGGGGGGGGGGGGTTAAGAGAGGAAGAGAGAAAATATAACTCCATCCAACAGAGGCTCTGCAAGATTTAAATAAATATAAACATGATCAGGCCTAAAAAGCTAAATACAAATAAACACACATAAAACTACTTGCCCAAGAGAGGTTGAAACAAAATCTAAATGAGATAGCTTACTTAGGAGAATCTATTTACCTCTATTATAATAATGATTTTTTTGCACAAAATGCTATATCAATAGTCAATAATGTACATTCATATCAGAGTTCAGCATCGATTTTGTACTAGAAAAATGGTGTTCAATAAAAACCACAATTTCACACTTTACCAAGGAAAAGAAAATGCTCAGCTATTCTCGATTCATCTTGCACTTAAGAAAATCATTCCATACTCTTTTAGTTTTTCTTTTTCTTTGAGACTGAGGCAGAAACAGGTTGGGAAATGAGAGGGTTAAATTCTGAAATATTAGTCTCTGTAAATTTTGTATTGAGATGAAAACTAATGAATGTTATATAAGTTTTGCAAACTATAACATGAAGAGGTTCTCCCTATGAAAAGAAGGAACTAGAACCTTGTAATTTTTTTAAACTTACCTGCTTCTTTTTCTTTGTGCCAACTTCACTAACTCCAGTCTTCTTGATTATGTTAACCTAAGAAAGAAATATTATATTAGCTACTCTGTAGTTTACAAAATTTACAACTTAAAAAATTGTGAATACAAGATATATACAAACAAGACAAAAGTCATATAACAATTTTTATTTCCTAATATGATGGCGTTTCAATCATAGATCTTTATTTCCCTCATCTAGGTAAGAGTTTTCAACTTACTCTTTCTTCCAGGTTCTACAAAAGGCTAAATATCTTATGTAAGAGGGTAAAATCATGCTTGATGAGAATTTTATCAACTAACAAAAAGAAAAATATAAGCTAACTTCTTCACAGCTATAACAAGAATGCCACTATCATTGTCAAACACAAATTTAAAAAATGGAACTCCATCCTTAAGTGTAAGCTGTGAAGATGGCTTCATCATTTGTAGTATAAAAGTTTGTATTAGCTGCCATAGTTGTAGTGTCACGACCCAGATTTTCTACTCTCGAGAGTCGTGATGGCGCCTGCTAGTGGGAGCTAGGCAAGCTAAACCTTAATTACCTGCTACACTTTCTTATTGTTCCTTTTTAACAAATACAAGGCGATGATATGATAACAAAATAATTTTAAATAAATAAGCGAAAGTATACAATTATATGTTTTAAGGCTACGTCTATTACAATTCTCAAAACCTCAAATACCCAAAAACTGGTGTCACAGAGTCACAAACTTTCTAAGATTACTACATACAAGGCCTAAAGAAGTAACAATACACTATTTGTTAATAAAAGAAAATGAAATAGTAAATAGAGATAGAGGGAGATGCCAGGGCCTGTGGATGCCTGCAGGTCTACCTTGGGTCTCCAGGAGGACTGAAGGAAGCACTCCAACAGCTGCTCCTGGATCTGCACACAGTATAGAGTATAGTATCAGCGCAACCGACCTCATGGGCTGGTAAACATACTGCGGCAGAGATAGCCGTTCCGAATAGAAAGGCCTCAAGTAAGGAAAGAAAACAACATATCTCGAATATTAACAAAGAAGTAGAAAGAAACAATTGCACGACACCACCCTTCATGCTTTTGTTCTCAGCCTCACCAAAGCAGTTATATAATGAAAATGTGCACGACATCACCCTTCATGCTTTTACTCTCGTCCTCACCAAAACAATTATATAATCAAATGTGCACGACATCACCCTTCATGCTTTTACTCTCTTTCCTCACCATATAATTAATATAACCGGCATAGAATGGTATATCGTGCGGCACGACATCACCTTTTGGTGCTTAATACTCTTTCCTCACAATAACAAACAATGCACAGCATCATCCTTCGTTCTTTAACACTCTTCCCCATCCAAAAAACAACCACAAACAAAGGGGCAAGGGAGTAAATAAAATAATAATAGAAATCTCGACAAGGTAACAAAAATTAACAAATAAATCCCAGCAAGGAAACGAACATCAATAATCTCAACATCCCGGCAAGGGAGATAATAAACAAAGCAACAATATCCCGGTAAGGGAATAATTTAACAACTCCTTCTCTTTCTTTCACTTATCTCATAACTCACTTTGGCACTTGAGCCAATGCTCCAGAGGGTTCAATTGACTTATTTACTTTCACAATTCGTGATATAACTTGAGTCAATGTTCCTCGTTGTTCAAAGGTCACAATTCCTTACACAAACTTTTCACAACGAATGGAAATCATCACCAAGGCATGGAAAATACAACAAGTCATAATATTCACAATATAAAGACTCACGGTCATGCTAGACACCAACGTTTAGATACTCGTCACCATGCCTATACATCGTACTCAACAATTACCACATAGCAAATAAGACTCAACTCCTAATCCCTCAAGCTAAGGTTAGACCAAACACTTACCTCGATGCCTTGAACACAACCTTAAGTTTCAACTACGGCTTTAACCCTTGATTCCACCACCAATCCGCTCGTATTTAGCCACAAGTTACTTTATTACATCAGTAGATGCTAAATGAATCAATTTGAATGCATGAAAATAAGTTTTCCAAAATTTTACCCAAAACGTTAAATTTCCCCGGGCCCACGTGGTCAAAACCCGAGGTTCTAACCAAAACTCGATTATCCATTCCTCCCCGAACTCAAATATATATATTTTTTGAAATCGGGCCTCAAATCGAGGTCCAAATTTCTAATTTTAAAAAAACCTAGGTTCTATCCAAAACACCCAATTTCCCCATGAAATTCGTTGATTTTAAATTGAAATCATGTTAAAAGATATTAATGATTGAAGAAAACTAGATAAAAGTGACTTACAATTGATTTGTAGAAGAAAGGTTGTTTGAAAAATCGCCTCTTATGTATTAGAATTTTGAAAAATGAAAAATAGCTGAGAATCCCATCTATTTATACCTCGTAGGACCCGCTGTGTGAATCACATAAAATCGACTGCCGCCGCACGGCCCAGGGAACCTGAGGACCTGTGACACTGTGCAGACTGCAAAAAATAATGTACAACCACACAACACCCACTGCGTACTGTGCAAAGGAGATCGCGGACCACGTTGCCCTCCTCCGCGCACCGCACAAAGCGGACCGCGGTGGCCTCCTCCACGGTCGCACCTGATTTCTCGCGGACCGCAATAGCGGGTTTAGAGAGATAAAATATCTTTGAATCTGCAATATCTGTGTTTTTACACTTTCTATTTGAAAAGTAAATTAAATGAGTTTTCAAAAATCTAAGGCTACCATGAACAAGAGGAAGCTACAACGGGGACGCAGGTACATCTTCCAATCAAGCTCCCATCGAACACAAAAACATTGGAATCCGAAATATGCACGCAATATGGAAGAAGTGTAGTATGAATACAACCAACCACATGTACTCAATAAGTAACAAACCTACCTTTAGGTTGAAAGCAATGACGAGCTAGAACATAGGTCGGGTCCAACACCAATAACTAAAAAGCGATTCATAACAACGTAGAGCATAAAGATACGGAAGTAAATCATAGATAAGAATGCTCAACATTTTCACAGTGCTTTCAAAAGTAGTTCTGCTTTTCAAGAATATCAGTGAAAACTCAAGTCCTTTACCGAAATCAGTGCAAAATATGAGATAGTTTGAAAATTGTAATTTGTCAACAAATCCTTTTTCACAGAAAATAAGATGCTTTATTTTCTTTCCAGATAGCAACTATGAAATACCTTTTTTTTTTAAATTTAATTTAATTTCATCAACAGATCAGAATTACAAAGTTTCCAGTAGCCGCTGACTAGCTACTGTTACAATCACTCTAGAAGGAAAACTTCCTTATGATCTATACACATTAAAACATGAGAACCGTACAAAGTTTTCCTTTCAGATTTCTACGGAAAGTGATTCAATCTTCGCAGCACTCCCTTCCAGTGTTTGAGAGAGGTTCCTGAATGTGCACATGAATCGCTATCTCTTTACCTATATCCTTCACAGCCGAGGTTCCTCCTTGGAATCTAATTCTATTTCTTTCCCGCCACAGACAGTAAACTAACATTCCAAACACACTGGTTGTTATTTCAGCATGCCCTTTTTTTCTTTTTGCAATGTTGCTAATCCATTCGACTTCGCTGTTCCAATCACCAATGGTTCTCTTATAATCTAACCATACGAGCAGTCTATTCCATAGCCCCCAAGATATCGGGCAAGCAAAAAATAGATGGTCAAATGATTCATCTACTTGTTTGCAGAAAGCACATTGTTGAGGAATCTGTATCCAGAAGATCATGAGCCTCTCCGCCGTTGCCAGTCTTCTGCGCAGCGCTAGCCAAACGATAAATTTGAATCTCGGGTGTAGTTTTGGCTGCAGTACTATGCTTTTCCATTATACTTTTGGGGTTTGGGTGAATTGGAGTCTGTAGAGTTTGTTAATGTTGAACTGTTCTCCCTTCTATAGTTGGATGAGTCTGCTTTCCAACTATGAAATACCTCTCTATGACCACATATCAAAGTGTGTAAAAATTCATAAATCACGTGATACCATATAGCATGAGGAAATTTCGTCTCTATGTATGTCATATATGCATGCTAATGCCATGTATCCCAGAGATGAATCGTGTACTCATACTCTCAGAGTATCAATCTCACTATCTCACACTTTCCACTCATCAAGATCAACCCTTAGGTACTGTATATGGCCCATGCGGCCAAGGGAAATCCATCCCAATAAATATACAGCACTGACTATAAGTCATCCAGTACCAAGGGAAAAGGCAATCCAACCTTGTGGAGAAATTCATCTCTACGTATCAAGTACTTCAGACAAATCCAAGTCCAGGAAAATATATTCCTTAATAATATCATCCACACTCACTGGGGGTGTGCAGACTTCGGAGGGGTTCCTTAAGCCCAAGCACTATAATTCATATGCTACATGAAAAACTCATGTGCCATAGTATCAATATCAGAATCCGCATGGACAACTCACGTGCTGCGCAGACAACTCACGTGCTACAGTATCAATCACCTCACAATTTGGCCCTCGACCTTACTCATTCATCATTCTCTCCAGTCTCACTCACAGGCTCACAATATCATGAAACTAGTCTGACAACAATGATATGATATATCAATAAACAACTGTTAACGGAAATGTAAAAGAAAGAACACAAGATTTAACGTGGTTCGGATCAAAATAATCCTACGTCCACCAGAGAACAATTGTATTTTTATTCTTAACAAAGGAAGGGGAAATTTCCCAATTACACTTAAGAGAATTCTCTCTTAACTCTCTACTCACTATAATGTATTGTATTATTTTTGGGAATGGTTTCTACAATTGAAGGAGTGCATCTAATTATAGAGGTAAATGCCTTCTTTTGATGTCATTTGTGACATCAAACTACCTCCTCTTGATCTCATGGGTGACATCAAAGGAGGAAGATTCCTCCTAGAATCCACACCAACCCTTTCCACTAACTCTTCCAATTGGCATGCCATTATTGACTAAACATAAACCAACATTTTCAATCTCCACCTTGGTTTGCATTTTGAGCGTACGTGTGAACAACTCTAGCCAAAACTTCTAAGCTTACTAGGCAACGCCATTGTAAGAAACAAGAAGTATCAAATTATTGTTGAACATACCACCTCCACCTAGCAATTGTTCTCTATGGAGTTGCATCAGTTGATGCACACCCCTGCCAATTCCATACAGTGTGCAAACTTAGCGAGCGGGACTATCTTGGTCAACATATCTACAACATTATCATTTGTGATAACATTCACGACCTTGATAGTTCCCTCTTCAATAACATATCGAACAAAATGAAATCTAATATCAATTTTTTTGGTGCGCTCAAGAAATCTCTGATTTTTCATTAGATGAATAGCACTCTAACCATCACATCTAAGAGTTGATTACAACTTAACTAAACTCAATTCCACTGCTAAACCTTTCAACCAGATAGGTTCTTTCATCACCTCCGCTGCTGCCATGTATTTTACTTAGGTCATAGACAAAGCGATAATTGACTACAAAGTCGACTTCCAACTAACGACACTGCCAAAGAGGGTAAAGATGTATCTAGTTGTGGAACTTCTTCTATCAAGATCTCCTGCATAGTTAGAATCCACATAACCAAGAATTGAAATACATTCTCCACTTTTTTGAAAGGTCAGACCAACACCAGAAGCTCCTTTGAGATATCTCAATATCCACTTGCTAGCTTCCCATTGCCTCTTTCCTGGGTTGGACATGTATCTACTTACCACACTTATAGATCGAGCAATATCTGGACGTGTGCATACCATAGAATATATAATGCTACTAACTGCATTAGCATAAGAAATCTTTGACATATGCTTCACCTCATCCTCGGACCGAGGCATTTGTAAGTCTGAGAGTTTAAAATGAGAAGCTAATGGTGTATTTACAGGCTTGCATGTATGCATATTGAATCTCTTGAGAAACCTTTCAATATACCTCTTCTGAGAAAGATGTACACCATCGTCTTCTCTTGAAATCTCCAAACCAAGGATTTTCTTTGCAGCTCCTAAATCCTTCATGTCAAATTCCTTACTCAATAGTTTCTTGAAAGCATTTATCTTTGTAATGTTGTTAGCATGAATAAGCATATCATTAACATACAACAGTAAATAAGTTGTTGAGTTACCATACACCTTCTTGTGATACACACAGCTATCAAATGCGCTCCTTGAGAATTCATGCGTAATCATGAATGGATCAAACCTCTTGTACCACTGTCTAGGGGGTTACTTCAAAACATATAATGACTTTTTTAGTTGGCGTACGTGATCTTCTTTTTCCTCAGCTAGGAAACCTTCAGGATGATCCATATAGATTGTCTCTTCTATATCACCGTGTAAGAAAGCAGATTTGACATCAAGCTATTGAAGCTCTAGGTTAAATTGTGCAAGCAATGTTAGTAGCACGCGAATTGAGTTATGCTTCACGACTGGTGAGGAAATTCATTGTAGTCAATTCTCTCCTTCTGACTGAAACCTTTTACAACGAATCTCGCATTAAACCTAGTATCTTCCACTTCAAGAATTCCCTCTTTCTTTCGGTAGACCTACTTGCATCCAAGTGTCCTCTTCCCCCTTTGTCTTTTCAATAAGACCTATGTCTGATTCTTGTGAAGAGACTCCATCTCTTCAGTCATTGCTAACCACCATTGTACAACATCCTTGCAAGAAGTTTCTTCAATATACGAGGAGGTATCCAGATCCTTAATCTCTTCTTGTGCAGCTACGAATGCATATGCAATCAAGTTATCTTAATCTATAAGGCATTTTGGTTCTTGTGCCTGTCTCTTCTCTCTCCTCTTCACAATTGTGTATGGTTCATTGATAGCAAGTTCTTCAAGATCTATATCTTCTAACTCACCTTTAACCCGAGTTTCTTGATTCTTTTCCTTGGAAAGCTCCACCTACTCGTCGTTCTTCTTTCCTGAAAACTCCACAGAAACTTTAGGGTGATCAAATATAGATGATTCATGACATCTCTACTAACTATAAATTTGAGTAAAGACAAACACCAAATTTTGTACTCTTTTACTCCATACCACATACCCTGGCCTTCTTAGCCCTTGGTTCAAGCTTTCCTTCATTAACATGATAATAAGTTGGACACTCAAATACTTGAAAGTATGAATAGTTAGAGGGTTCACCTGACCATACCTCATTCAAAGTCTTAAAGTCAGTTGATGATGCTGGATATCGATTGACAATATGGGCGATAGTGTGAACTGCTTCAGCCCAAAGAACTTTGGACATTTTCACTTGTAGGAGCATACAACGAGCCTTTTCAAGAAGAGTTTTGTTCATTTTCTCCGCAACTCCATTCTGTTGTGGGGTATGCCTGACAGTCGTATGTCTTAAGATCCCATAAACCTTGTAGAATACATTAAACACTTCATTGCAAAACCCCAAGCCATTGTCAGTGCGAAGATACTTGATTTTCCGCTCCATATGATTTTCAACCAAAATCTTCCACTCTTTATATACTTCAATGACATCACTTTTTCCTTCAAAAAATGCACCCAAACCTTTCGTGAGAAATCATCAATAACAGTGAGAAGATACCTATTTCTGCCATTCGATGGAAGTTTAGAGTGACCCCATACATCTGAATTGATGTAGTCTAGCATTCCTCTTGTCTTGTGTTGCCAGTGTTGAAGCTGACTTTCTTCTGCTTCCCTAGAATACAGTGCTCACAGAATTCAAGTGTGTTGATCTTCTCACCTTCCAAAAGGCTATGATTGCTCAACATCTTCAGTCCATGTGCGCTCATATGACCTAGTGTCATATGCCATAGTCTTTCCTAGTCATCATTGGATGACTGCACTGTAGATGCATTTGCAGAGCCAATAATGGTGCTTCCGGCCAATATGTAAAGGCTTTTCTCCATCTTGCCTTTCAGCATGACTAAAGAACCTTTAATTACCTTTGTAGTTCCTACTTCACTTATGTACTTATAGCCTTGTTCATCCATAGTACCTAGGGAGATCAAATTCTTCTTCCGATCCGAAACATGAAGGACTTGTGTAATAGTCCTCACGAATCCATCATGGCAGTGAACCCGAACTAAGATAATGCCTACTATTGCAAAAGTTGCATTATTGTCCATTACTACGGTTCCTCCACTTTTCTCAAAGCTGCTAAACCAGTCTTTTCGGAACGTCATATGCATAAGTACAAGCATAATCTAACACCTATTTGTTTGTGAAACTACTATTATTACATGATGTTGTTAGTACATAATCATTTATCAAAATCATGTACCTGTCCAACAGTAGATGCATACTCCTTTTCCTTGGACTTTGACATTGGGTAATCTCGTTCTTGACACAACCCCGACACTCTTTATTCTTCTTGTTCATATGAGACTTTTATCTGTGCTTTGATTTGCTCTTTCCCTGTTAGCTAGTCTGGCCTCTTACAAAAAGCCTACTTGCCTGGTCATCTCTATCTCCTTCAATGTGCCTCCGCACATCACTAGAGTTAAGTGCCTGGCACACTTTCTCAAGCTTGATAGGATCCTTGCTATACATCATTGAATTATCAATATTACGATATCCTAAGTTCAATGAGAATAGCACAACACATGCAAGCGTTTCCTCTTCCTTTTTAATTCCTGCAATTTGTAAGTCCATGACAAGTTTATTGAACGTATCTAAATGATCTTGTAACGACGTACCTAACCCAATCTTAAATGTATGAACATGCCATAGTAACAACATTCTTGTTGTCACTAATCGGTCTTGGTATAGCCCTTCTAGCTTTTCCCATAACTGTTTGGCTGTCTCTTCTATACCCGTACTCACTTCACAAGGCACGTTAGGTGCAAGGTATAGTAGGATTTCACTCAATGTGTCCCCTTCAATCTTCTCCTTGTCGGGAGCTGATATATCCGTAGGATACTTTCCATCAATAGCATGGATTCAACCTTCCCTCTGCAGTAACGCCATCTTTTGGATCTTCCAGATATTGAAGTTGTTGCGTCCATTAAATCTATAAACTTCAAACTTCATGGAACTCATCTTTGTTTGTTCTTCTTCCTTGGATCGTTAAAGAATCTTGTCGCTCTGATACCAATTGTTAGCGGAAACGTAAAAGAAAGAACACAAGATATAATGTGGTTCAAATCAAAATAATCCTTACGTCTACTAGAGAACAATGCCTTTTTATTCTTCACAAAGGAAAGGGAGATTTCCCAATTACACTTAAGAGAATTTCTCTCTTAACTCTCTACTCACTACAATGTATTATATTATTTTTAGGATGGCTTCTACAAATAAAGGAGTACATCTATTTATAGAGGTAAATACCTCCTCTTGATTTCATTGGTGACATCAAACTACCTCCTCTTGATGTCATGGGTGACATCAAAGGAGGAACATTCCTCCTAGCATCCACAACAACTCTTTCCACCAACTCTTCCAATTGGCATGTTATTGTTGATTAAACATAAACCATCATTTTCAATAACAACTTAGTCTGAGATATGATATGAATGCATGTATATGACTGAGTAAAAAATATCAATGAAATCCGTAAGATGACAGCAAGAAACGACCACTATGGATCCTAACAGTATCAGCATAAAGCCTAAACAGGATATCTAGCATGATTGGCATCTCGGTTACTTAATCACATGATGGCAACACAAATATCAACAAAATAAGGCCACTAAACAGTGCCATGGAAACATCGGAGTCATAAATCACAGGGTGCACGGCCACTCGCCCGTCACCTAGTACGTTCTTCACCTCAGTACCAATAACACAACACGTAATTTGGAGTTTCATACTCTCAACAATAAGTTTAAAAGAGTTACTTATCTTGAACAAGCTGATACCAATACTGAGCAAGCCAAGCATTGCTCCAAAAATACCATCACGCACGTAGTAACCTCGGAACGACTCACAACTAGGAAAAATTAACCTAAATACATCAGATAAAGCCCAAGGAAACAATTACAATGATAAAGATCGAATCCTACATCAAATCCCAAATCTAGCCAAAAATCACATTCTGGCTCGCACCTTCGAACCCGAAAAAACTCACAAAATCTGATATCCCATTCAATTACGAGCCCAAACATTTAGTTTCACTCAATTCCGACTCCAAATCGATGTTCAAAACTTAAAAATTCACTTTATGAAACTTTAGGCAAAAAAATCCCTATATTTCACTTTGAAATCATCAATCAAATCCAAAAACTAAACATGGATACATGAAATATAACCAAAAACGAGTAGAGAACACTTATCTCAATCCATGCTGAAGATCGCCTCCAAATTCTCCCAAAATCCGAGCTCCCCAACTCAAAATATGGCTAAATGAACAAACCCTTATTTTGTATATTTTCTGTTAGCTATTTTACCTCATTTCTCATGCCAAACAATCTAGAAACTCGCTTTTTATGCCTCTAATGGATTCCTTTTGAAATTTTAGTCAAGTTAGGTTTTTGAATCACTCCATTTGACCTTATAATGAAGAAGATATGTTGTTTCAATATTTGCAAATAGTGCAAATTTTTAAATATGAATTCAGTGGCAATTTTGTAACTAATCTTGAAAAATCTCGCAACCCAATTCTTAGTAAAATGACTATAAATTCCTCATAATATATCAAAATTCGATGATTCGTTTTTGCTATGGATCTGTAATTACGATACAGATCTAATGCTTCAATCAAAACAGAAATCGGATCTCATTTGCCTAATGTGGTATCATTTATGCTTGAAAAACGATGTCGAAGCATAAGAAAAACGAGCGCAATACAACCTAAACCTATCCGAAACTCACCCGAACCCCTTTGACCCCGTAGAAACATAACAAAAAGTCTCATAACATAACATGGAACAAGTAGAGACAACATTGAAATGATGAAACGTGCCTCAAATCAAACTAAATGAACTTTCGAATTTTTGACTTCCAAAAATACGTGCCAAAACATATCAAATCAACTCAGAATGAACTAAATTTGTTCACACAAGACCTAATACATCAGATGGAGCTACTCCTGCCCCCAAACTTTCGTACGAAATGCAAATGCTCAAAACAACCGATCGGGTCGTTATAATGCAAGACTTAAGAATCAATTTAAACTATAGGGGTGCTACCATGTTAGGGGGGTTACTATCTATCCAATAATTCTTTAATTAATTTGGTAATATGACATTACCCAATAATTAACCAAGTACCCACATAATTAAGAATTATTTTAAATTACTTAAAATAATACTCATTTATAATATACTTTATGTGCCCTACTATCGTGGTCAAGTGGTACCTTGTATGGAACTAGTCCATAAATATTGGGTATAATAGCTCGGACCATATTTTATCATAAATTGAACTTAAACGAAACTCCTTTTCTTCGATTCGTTTACCCTTTAACATTCACGACGCTTGCATATCGCATATTATAACTT
Source organism: Nicotiana benthamiana (assembly GCA_034376525.1). Lineage (NCBI taxonomy): Eukaryota > Viridiplantae > Streptophyta > Magnoliopsida > Solanales > Solanaceae > Nicotiana > Nicotiana benthamiana. The sequence continues at coordinate 126,727,160 of CM067324.1, read as the reverse complement.
AACCTCACAATAATCTCATCCCCAAGCCTATGTTGATTAACTTATGATGAAACTTCAACGTATAAAAATGCGAAGTGTAACACTTAAAGTCTCCGGTCCAAGCACAACTGACTCATGTCTAGGCTGATCTGATGTGCATAAGCTTAGTATTAGTATACCATAATGGTACCTAGTAAATATCAAGCCTAACTTCGGTAGAGTAGTGACAATGCCGGGTCAAAAAAACCTACTGGAATAAATAAAGAAACCGAACAAGTATAGCATAGTATGATAATCCAAATAAGAAAAATGATACAAGGAAGAAATGTAACAAGAATAGCTACACTAAGACCAGAGGCAGATTCAAGATTTAAACTTTATGAGTTCAACTCTAAAAATTGTTAACATTGAACCCATTATCTTTTTAAAGTTATATGTTCATATCTATTATTTTTTCAATTTGAATAAATTATTACGCATAAATTTTTATTTTGTATCGAAAGTTATAGGTTCAATTAAACTCGTAACTGCCACATTGCAACCGCCCCTAACTGAGACTAAGGCAATTAATAGATCACGAAAGAAACACAGAATAAGAATGCCAAGGAAATAATGCAAAACAAAATATATGTGATGTAAATGAAAGTATCAACAAGAATCACTACCATGGTATCGCTTTGTAGTTTCATTTAAAAAATAGAATCACAATCTTTCATTATATCACTGTGGGAGCCTTATATTTAGTTTTAAAAATCATTTTTTCCAAAATAACTACCCGCGTTTTAGCGCCGTTTCCCTATTTAGTGCCTCATCTATGTTATATTGTGGTTATGTGACTTGCCAGGGTGGTTGGTTTTGATTTCGGGTAAGTTTCAGAGTGAAGTGGAACACTTAGTCTCCAAGTTGGAAGCTTAAGTTGAAAGAATTGCTCGGAGTTTGACTGTTGTGTAGACGACTCCGGAATAGATTTTTGATGGTTACGATAACTCCATATGGTGATTTTGGACTTAGGAGCATATCCGAATAGTAAATTAAAGGTCTGTTGGTCGTTTCTGCTTGAATTGGTGAAATCATACGGACATCTAGGTTGAGCTGCGCATCAACAAGTGCGACATTTCCTCCACAAAAGTTGACTTGGGAGGGATTTGTCAAGGACCGCAGGTTCGGTTGAATCGTTGCAAAAGCTGGCTCGCAGAAGCGAGTAGCCATACGCAGAAACAAAGGGAGTTGGGCCTAAGTGAGGACCGCATCTGCGGCCCTGACCTAGGCTAGCCCTCTCCGCTTTTTGATGAGCCATCTCACACCTGCGTGTCAAGCCCACCGAGGGTGCAATGACACCAGAACAACAACAACTTTAGCAATCACTAGGTCCAAAATTAACTCGATTTCAATTCGATTCACAATCGGGACCCTATTTGAATAAACCAACAAGTTTAAAAATACATAACGGATCTACTCAAGGCAAAAAAAACTCCCATCAAACAACATTGATTCTACGGATCAAAATCCAATTCAAGCCAATTGAAACTATGAACATTCGACTTTCAAAACTAATGTTGATTCATCCCAAAACATCTCTGTTTGACCTCAAATTTTGCACACAAGTCATAAATGGCACATCGAACCTAGGGGTGTTCATGGTTCGGTTTGGATCAATTTTTCACTAAAAATAAACCAAACCAAGTAAATTGATTTTTTAAATATTAGAACCAAATCAAACCAATTAAGTCGGGCTTTTCTCGATTCGGTTTATGTTGGTTTTTCAATTTTTCTGTTATTTATCAGTGTTTTCTTAAATATAAGATATACACTACCAAACACATATTCCGGAAACCACATTTTCAACGTAACGCTATCTAATCAATTGCCCGTTGAGAAATCTATTATTTACCAAGATATATTGATGATAATTGAATCAAATAGTGATGAATAGTTTAAAGACTCAATTAAAAATATATTATTTTTAACATGAAATGGATTCTTACACTTAGTAAAAGAAAACTATCAATCAAATTAGAATTTAAAGGTAAAGAACTATACTAAAAGTGTAAACTATTAACATTTAAAATAAATTTTTTGAATCTTTATATTAAAAATATACATATATATATATAGGTGCAATAATAAATTTGACATAGCTACTATTACAGTCGGTTTGGTTTGGTTTTTTTTTCTTATTAAAACCAAAATCAAATGAAATTTGATCGGGTTTTAAAATTCAAAACCAAAACCAAACCAAACAAAAAAGTATCGATCTTTTGGTCGGTTTGTTTTGATTTTCGGTTTGGTTCGATTTTTCGGATTTTTATGAATGCCCCTAATCAAACCTATTCCAACTTCCTGAATTAGAATTAGACCCTGATATCAATAAATTCAACTTTCAGTCAAACTTCTCAACCTTCCATACTTTTAACTTTCTAACTTTCCCCAATTCAAGCCGAAACGACATACGAATTTTCAAATCAATATCCGCACATGCTCCCAAGTCATAAACCATCATACATAGCTGTCAGAACCGTCAAAACTCCATTCCGGAGTAGTTCACATAAAAGTTAAACTCTTGACAACTCTTTCAACTTCAGCTTCCAACTTAAGGACTAAGTGTTTCATTTCACTCCAAAACTCACCTGAAACCAAAACCAACTATCCCGACATGTCACAAAACTACAATATAACATAGAGGATGCAATAAATATTATAACAAGACTAAAATACTCAAAATAAATGGTCGGATCAATACCGAAAAGAATAAGAAGAAGCAAATGGAGAAAAAGAAGAAGAAAAACAAATAAAGGGAGGGGGGAGGGGGGGAATAAGTATTGCCAAAATAGTAACTACATGAGAGTACGATAACCGAAATCAATTAAACAATATGGTGTAATATAAATGTGAAAAATAGAAAAATACAGGCGTACTACATGCAAGAGTAAGGGAATCTCTAAACTGCCTACAACCTTTCTAACCTAATCCTTGAATTGAGAAAAAGTATTCCTTATTCCTTCCTTCCAAAAGGAATAACACTCTTTGTTAGAACGTTGTACAGTTTTTATGTTTTAAATATTATTAACGGTAAATAATTTTGATCTAATAACAATTTTTAAATTTCTACAAATAAATCTAAAAGTTATACACGTAATTCAAAATCAAAATTAGTACGTCAATCAATTCGTCGTTCTTGCTGGAATAGAATATTATTGGGCACAAACAAAGTTTGAATTTTCTCTTTTTAGAAAATGACGAAAATGGTCCCTTATGCTTAGGGTACGTCTCGATTAGTATCACAATTTTGATATCCGTCAAGTATTTAATAAATTCTATTTTTTTAAACTGAAGCTGCAAACTAACAAAAATTAATGGGAACTCATATTTGGAGGTTCAATTTCTGTTACACTTTTTTCATGGTATCTAATTCTCCTCCCGTTCATAGTAAATAACTTTTTAATTTTTTTTATTTTGATCTAAAATAAGTGACTTCTTACTTAATCAAAAAAAAAAAATTCTTTATTTTTCCAAACCTTGCACCTGTTTACAAATTCAATATGTCAAGTTAACAATATGTTAATTTTAATTAAAGGTAATTTAGTTAAAATATCTATTTTTATTCAAGAGTTAATATTTTCTTAAGGGGGTTTTCAAAAGCCTAAAAAATCATTGACCGGAGAGAGTACAATACTTTAAGTTGTGGTTTCTGAAGGTAGTTCATGTTGGGTGTTTGGAATCTGAAGGGACATTCATGGTTTTTCTTGAATATATTTTTTCAGAATTTCCGTTAAATTTAATAGCCAAAATTTATCAAATATTTGACAGAGATCAAAAGTGTTATTTTTAACAAACTTAAAGAACCAAAATTATTCAAAAAGAGTATAATAGATTAAGAGACTATATCTTAGAGCTACTCAAACATAAGGGATTTTTTTGGGGGTCAAATTCTCATACAATCATCGTGGTTATCAGACTGTCGCAATATAAATACAAGAAATTTGAAAAGAAGAACTCCAAAAGAATATGAATCTGGTGTGATTGAGACAAAGAATAAAGGGACGAGCATACCAAATGGAGTAAATAAGGTGCATACAGTACATGTATGTTGTCTGTTGCGGCAGCGATAGGAAATTGCCCTTCAAATCTAAAAATGTTTCTTTCTGCAAAAATAAAAGGCGCTCCATCACATATGAACAGAGAGTATTAATTTCCATGCAATTTCCACGAAACTAGTCTACTGTCTCCCCCACCATGAAAACTCCCCCACCGATGCTTTCCCCCAACTGCTTTTTGCCACCATCCCTTTTTATCCTCTTTCTGTTCGTTTCCGTCTCGAAAATTTCCTCTTCTTCATATCCATTATTATTCCAGGTCATCACCACCTTTTACATATACACTATATATATGCATATTGAGTCCTTAGATCCTCTCATTAAAATTCATCCCTATTAAAACAAGACATCTGAATCTGGTAATTAATATATATCGCACTAGTCGAAGCTTCAACTGATTAATGGCTGCATTGGGACGTGACGTGGTGTTCGAGGATTTCTTCCCGTCAATGGTGGAGAAGCTCGGGTCAGAAGGGTTCTTGAAGGAGCTTCGAAACGGGTTTCGGGTGCTCATGGATGAGGAGAGGGAAGTAATCACGTTCGAGAGCTTGAAGAAGAATTCTGCATTGCTAGGATTGCGGGGAATGAGTGATGATGAGCTCATGTGCATGTTGAGAGAAGGGGATCTGGATGGAGATGGTTGCTTGAATGAGAGGGAGTTTTGTGTGCTCATGGTTCGGTTGAGCCCTGATTTAATGGACAAATCAAGATTGTGGTTTGCTGAGACCGTTGCCAATGCGTTTTAATTTGATTTTGAATAGGATTATTAGTGTATGCTAGGCTCTATTAGCTAGTACCATGTTATCGTATTCCCTATGTATCTGTCTAGCTTATTGTAGTTCATAGCTATGGTTCTTTTTGTTTTTGCCATCTTTAATTAATGCGGTTTCATCGGAACTCATGATTTGTTGGTTATGTGTCTCTGTTTAACTTACTTTAAGAAACAATATTTTTGGTACATATAAAAACTAAATGTATACAAAATATCAACTACTAACAACAAAAACGAGATGCTGTGAGAGTTTCACGCATCCTTCATATACTTTTTACGCATAAAAAGGTTATCAACTGTTGGACGGTATGAGCATGTCCTAAAATTTTCGGGTAACATTAAACGTAAAGGTAATACTTCTGCTATATATGCTTCGATAAACATTGTCGAAACCGGAATTTACGTTGTCACACCCCCGAACTTATGTCTGGACGTAACAGGATATTCAGTGCCTGATTACATGTAATCGATCGAATCAACTAGCTGACTGAATTAACATGTGATATCATAATATACTGAATGCGAAAAATAAACTAACATATTGATATACACCAATGAAAAGAGTGCGACTTTGTCTAATTGTTTCTCTAGTTTACGAAGCCTCTAATGAAGTACTAAAAATACCGAAAGACTATAAAGTAATAATAATGTCCTGAAAGAATTAGGGATCACCAAAAAGTTAGTTAGTAGTAGAATCCTAACGCTCTGAATCATCAACACATAAATTATTACCTGCACCGTGAGATCCAAGTCCCGAGCAAAAGGGACATCAGTATATTTGAATTATACTCGTATTTAAAGTAAGTGTGTTAAACGGGCGGGGTTGACCCGGTTCCAGACCGGTTAAACCCGGAATGGCCGGGCCAGTTAGAGGGGGCTGGACTGGGCTGGGTAGGGGGTTGGTCCGTTTAAGTTTTTGAAAACGGGTAACTGGCCTGGTTGAACCCGGAAAAGTGAACAATAACTCTTACTGGTTAACCGTCCCGGACCGGCCCAGTTCAAACGGCTAGTTTTTTTTGTTTTTTTTTTAATTTTCGAAATTTGTGGCCCCACTGTCCGTCGGCAACAGTCAGACCTTGATTTGGTCCATTGGCCAACGGAATATTGCATAATTATCCTTTTTTTAATTTTTAACCCTTTTTCAATTTACAAAATTAACCTTCTCTGAAACTATAAATACCCCCCTCCCCCTTCATTTCTTCATTCGGTACTCATTTCTCAATCTCAATTTCTCTCATTCTCCAATTTGCAAGACTTCAAGTCTTCAATTTAGTATTTCATCTTATAATTTTATTTGGCTCTCTTTTCTTGAATTTAATTTATCGTGTTTTATCATTCAAAATTTGAAGTTTGAACAATTGAAGTTCAAATTTGAAATTCTTGCTTGACGTTTGTTCGTGGTAACATTGAAATTGTGTAATCAAGTTCTCAATTCATTGTCGAATTTGGTGCATCCACTCCAACTCATTCTCTTATTTACTATTTTAATTGCATATTTAATTTTAGCTTATACTTTAATTTTTACAATATGTTTGGTGCTGCTAAAAGAGCGCGTAAAAGAGTTACTGGTAGGAAAAGTAAAAAAAGAGGTAGTCCTTCAGCATCTGGTAGTAATAGTAATAACCTATTATCACTTACACATGTTTCCGAAACATCGCCTAATGATAATATAGATATAGATTATGAACAATTACAAGAATATTTTGGAATAAAAGATAATGAAATAGGAATGGAAGATGAGATACCAACTACACCTACTAGTGCTGGAGCTGGTAGTGTTGGAGCTGCTATAAAGGGTAGTGGTCGTGGCACTAGGAGTAGACCACATGTGGCTCCGACTACTAACCGTAGAAAAAGAAGTAAGGTTTGGACTTTTATTGAAATAATAGAAGGTACTGATAGAGTTAAATACAAAATTTGTACCGGTGATTTTAAATATTTGACTGGAGGAAATTTAGGGGGGGGGGGATGGGGCACTTAGTAGATATATGAGAACTGAGCATCCTATAGAATGAGGCGTTGATGGTGATGGAAATCAAACAACTATTAACCCTACTACTAGAGGTCTAGTGAAAATATAATAAAATGAAGGATCGTGAGGAGTTAGCAAAAATGATTGCTTTGGGTTGTCTACCTTTTTCTTTTGCTTCTTCATCATATCTTATTTTGTATATTCAAAGGATTAACAATCCTTTATTTAAAAGTATCCTTAGAAGTACATTTAGAGCCGATATCTTTAGAATTCATGGACAATATCAAACATACGTACGTTATTTCCACCTTCCTTGTAGAGTTTCTCTAACTTCTGATATAGGCCGTGCTATTAATGGAAATGATTATTTGACAATTACATTTCATTGGATAGATGATACTACTTGTACGCAAAAAACGTATTATTGCTTTTAGATATGGTGAAGATCAGAGTCATACTGCTGCATTTATAAGTAGCACTATTTGTGAAATTGTTGAATTTTATAATCTAAAGCAAAAGGTATGTGTATGTATTGATAATGCTTCTAACAATAATGCCGCAATTTCAATATTAAAACTGCATTTGCAACCACCTCTAGATGACATTTTTCATGTTAGGTATCCATGTCATGTTTATAATTTAATTGTTAAAAGTGGTCTTGATTTATTTTCAACTGAGATTACACTTGTTAGAAGAGCAGTTGATTTTATTCAAGGAAATAATAGACAATCAAGAATAAAGGAATTTAAGAATAAGTGTGTCCAGTATAAACTTAAACCCAGATTCATGTCAGGCGAAATTGTTACTAAATGGAATTATACATATATATTTTTAAAAATTTTGCTACAAATATATATTCCCAATAACTGAAGTTGCTAATGCGCATTTTACTGATTCAAATCCTATGTTAACAACTAGTACTTGGGAGGTCATTAATGTTTATTGTTAAATTTTTACATAAATTTTATACAGCTACTGTTGAGTTTTCTGGAGCATATTACCCTACTGTTACTATGTGCTTTAGTACATATAGCTGAAATTTCTTTTCTACTCTTTGAATTTAAGAAGAAAGAAAAATATAAGGATGTTGTTTAAAAATGCAAGCAAAATTCAAAAAATATTTTTTTCCAATTCCTCTGATTTACTTAATTGGTGTTGTTTTAAATCCTTCTATTAAGATGTCTAATTGTTACTAATTAATGAATGCTTTATATACTTATATGTAGATTGGATCAACTGAAATCCCATATTTATATATTTCTATAAACAAGCTAACAGATTATTTATAACAATTATATAATTATTATGTAAATGTAATTGATTATGCTGCTGGTGATGTAGGCAATGTTAATTCCACTTTGCACTGTACCACTTCTGCTATTGTGGATGATGAAGAAGACCTTTATAGTTTTAATATTTTTTCTATATTTTCAAACACTCAAACCAGTAGCAGGAACATTGATAAACTTGAATTCTACTTGCAGAAGTAAAAAGAGCCTCACACAAAGGAATTTTCACCGTTGGGATAGTGGCATAAGAATGGAAAGCAATTTTCTGTTCTTTTTGCTATGGCTCTGGATGTGCTGAATGTGCCAATTTCTACTGTTGCATAGGAGAGTGCATTTAGCCAAACAAGAAAACAATTTAGAGACACCTGTCACTTATTGGGAAGGAATGCTTTGGAAGTTTTACTATATTTCAGAGATTGGATTAGATCGGAACGAAGAAATCAAGAACGTAAAGATGTTGATAACCCAGAAGACGAGGAACTTGGAGATATATTAACACATGGTAACCTATACGAACTTAACACTCTAGAAGAAGGTGAATTAGTTCATATTGATTATGAAGATCTTGCAAGGGCAATGTAAAACCTTTAAATTTACTTGTTATTAAAAATGTAAACCTTTTAATTTGTAAGTTTGGAACTTTGAATTATGAAATAAATGTAGCACTTGCAATAAGTGTAAATTTTTCCAATCTTCCTTGTATTCTTTATGTTAATGCTTTGTATTAAAATAACTTACAATAGTTATACAAAATTTCAAAAAAAAAATTATAAATACACTATACTCGGCCTGGCCCGTCCCCCACAACCTATAACCCTTACGGTTCAATTTTTACCTGGATAAATCCGAACCCGTTAAGAACCAACCTAGAAACGGCCCAAACTGTAACCCATGCGGGTCCAAAATATAGAGGCCCGACCCACCTGTTTAACACCTTTAATTTAAAGCAACTAAAAGAAAGAACTGTAAAAGCTGAAACAGAAACAGAACTGATAACTCATAATTGATAACTGCTGAAAATGAAATGATAAATAATAACTGATAACTGAACAAAGGAAATAAGGACATAAATACTCCCTCTTTTGAATGATGAACCACTTATTTATCTGTTAAAACCCAACCCTGGTCGTGATGGTGCTCAATACACTGCTAGGCCAGCTCGACCAATTTACAACCTTAACTCAATCCAGTATATAGTTCATCATTAGCTAACACAATTAAATTACCAACTCAACATATTAGAAGTCTGAAATAAGAGTTAAACACGTGGAACCTATAATGATAAGCCTACAATATAGCCCATAAAGATCCGGTGTCAAATGTTGAGCCTCTAATATAGGTTCATTAACATAATGCATACCAATCTAGGGAATACGAAATGAAATAAGGGATATAGGGGAGAAATCAGGGCTGCGAACGCCGTGCAACTACGTCGATGCTCCCGGATATGCGCTGCTCAATAAAAAATCCTCACTCAGCTTCAGATGCACCTGGATCTACACACAAGGTGCAGGGCGTAATGTGAGTACTCCGACCCATCGAGTAATAAACATAAATAATAGCTGAGAATAAGAAAGCATAGAAAAGTACAAAGTAACCTATAAATCAGTAGTTTTAAACAAGTAACATGAAAGCGATAAACCAATAAAATCAAAATATGGAAATACTACAACAGATAAGAAGATAAATGATAGCCAAACAAAAGAATACAACACATAAAACGATACCCTATAGTACTCACTGCGATGTGCAGCCCGATTCATTTATTTATCATCGACGACGCTCACTAGGGGTGTGCAGACTCCGGGTGGGGCCCCTTATGGCCCAAGTTCAAAATTAAGCCATCTCATGGCATTAACTAGGCCCTCGGCCTCATATCAATATAAATATAATACCGCTGCGGCACGCAACCCGATCTCATACTCAATCCAAAAATCACATACCCCTTAGACAATAATAAAATAATGGTTCTCAGCCCAAAACATCATTTAATATATCTTTTAGTTACAAAAATCTTAGTAAAAATGGCTGAGTTGCAAAATAGTAGAAAACGGTACAACTGAGTTCAAGTAGTAAATCCATACATTGAGGATATAATAATAAAAACTCCCCGAAGGGTTCAAGTAGTAGGCACGAAGCCCAAATATAACAGTTAATCCAAATAATGATGATATTAAATAAGCTTCAATCAGTATGCGGTAAAACATCACTCCGGATGAACCAAGTCAAAATCCCCAATAGCAAACGACCACGTGTTCATCATCAAACGCGTGTCACATCTCAATATAGCACTACGATGTGCAAATCTGGGGTTTCAAACCTTTATGACATCATTTACATTCATTACTCACTTCAAGCCAGCCAAAACTCTAGCTCGCTATGCCCTTGCCTCTCAACTCGACCTCCTCGCACGTCGAATCTGAAGAAAACCACAACGAATACGTCACAATAGGCTAAGGGAAAAAAACCCAAGTGAAAAGAATCGAAAAATATCAAAAAGCCTGAAATGAGCAAAACGCGAGCCCCGGACCCACTTCTCAAATCTAAGAAATGTTTACATCAACGGGTTCCTTATCTCGCCGCGAGTCTATACATATAAAGAACACCAAAATTGGAGTCCAAATGACCCCTTAAATCCCAATTTTAAAATCTAAAAATCCAAGCCCTAATTCTTCCATTTTTGGCTATATTTCCATACATTTCTAGGTTGATTCCACAATATAATCACGTTGTTGGTTCATAAAACTTACCCCAATCAATCCCCTTCTAATCCCTCTTCAATTTCTCCCAAATAGCTCTCAAAATGCTCAACAATGGTGGAAAAATGACTTAGGCTCGCGGATGAAATGTCTTTAAAACCCTTCTGCCCAAATACAATTTTCTTCTATGTGATCGCCACCCCAGGCTCGTGATCACGAAAAACAAAATTCCGGCCTCTCGAAATAACCCTTAACGCAAATAACTCCATGCGTGATGCTTCACTCAAATTCTTAGATTATATAAGGAAAATAACAATAGATTAATGAAATATAAATGAATGGGTTAGGAATCGTTACCTACTGATTTCCTCTTCAAAAACCTCATAAAACCGCCTTCTCTCTCATAATCAAATTTGGTGTTATGAACTTCAAATCCTCGAATTTTCATATTTTTGCCCAGCAATTTCCACTTCTGTGAGGGATCTACTGCACCTGCGGTCCCGTTTCTGCGGCTCATACTCCACACCTACGAAATTTCATTAAATGACCAGATTTTGCACCTGCACTCCTGCATCTATATGCAGTTCCACTTCTGCGGTCCATAAGCTGCATCTACGACCAACTTCCCTTATACCTTAGATCGCATCTGCGGTTGCCAAAGCTCTTCTACGACATCGCACCTGTGGTCCAAGCTCCGCAAGTGCGAAACCGATAGGTTTAGCAAGTTCGAAAAATTGCCCAAGTCCAAATCCAATTCCGTTAAGCATACGAAACTCACCTTCCCCTCTCCCCCCTTCCCGGAACTCAATCAAACATGACAACCCATCCTAAAACATCATACAGACTTAGAACAACCCTTAAATCACATGAAACAACACAAAAACCACAAATCACCCTCCAATCCAAGCCTAATGAACTTGAAATCCCAAGAATTCTACAACCGACACCGAAACCAACCAAATCATGTCTGATTCACTCCAAATTTTGCAAACAAGTCACATTCAACACTACGGAACTATTCCAACTTTCGGAATCGGATTTCGACCTCGATATCAAAATCTCACTATTCATCCAAAAACTTTAAAATTTTGACTTTCGGTATTTCAAGCTTAAATAAGCTATGGACCTCCAAAATACAATCCAAACACGCTCCTAAGTCCGAAATCACCCAACGTAACTAATGGGATCGACGAAATTTCATTCCGCAAACTGCTACACATTGTTCCTACTACGATCCAAATTCTAAAGCTTAAACTATTATTTAGAGATTAAGTGTCCAAAACACTCTAAAACTCAAATGAATCTTTCCGATAAATCACAATAGCAGAAATAAATACGGAGAAAGCAACTAATAAGGGATCGAGGCAGAAATTCTCAAAAGGATCGGCCGGGTCATTATAGAGTAAAATACTCGTTGTACTCTTTCTTCCCGTACTAAGGTTTTTCCCACGGGGTTTTCCTTATAAGGTTTTAATGAGACAACTAATTATGCATATTACTAAATATGTGTACTCTTATTCCTTCAGTAGAATTTTTTTCTACTGATTTTTTCCTAGTAAGGGTTTAATGAGGCACATTATCTTTAGTGAACATCCAAGGGGGAGTGTTATAAATATATTATATTATGGATGTTCATTTAGTACTTATTCATATAGGATACTGCATTGTAAATAAGCTTTTTGAAGAAGCTTATCCATATGGGACTCTACTGTAAATATTTTTATCTATTTAGTATTCTGTCGGAAATAAGCCTCCTGAAGAAGCTTATTACTTCGGCACTCGGTTATGGATAAATATTATCTCCGGTAGAAGATTATCCATACCTGATACAATAAGCTTATTCTTTCGATACTCCTTTATGGATAAAACCCCCAATAGAAGATTATCCATACCTAGTACAATGACAGCTTATACAACAACTTCCTTTCTTCTATAAATAAAGAAAATTTCATTTTATTATGTATATTAATTTGAACTTGAATAATATATAGCAGTTTTTCTCTATACTTATCTTTGCTTTGTGGTCTTTATTTTATAACAAATTATATCCTTGTCTTTTTCACGTTAAAATGTAGGAGATACGATCTCCTTCTCCTTATATAAGGAAGCTTTTTCTTTTCCAGGCGAAAAAATATTTTTTAACTTTTTTATATTTGGTTGGTTTATATGTTTTGAAAAATATTTTCATCATGAACTCATTTTCTTCTTATTAGAGAAAAATTATTTTCCTTATCAAGAGGAAGAATTTTTTTTTTTACAAAATTCTTTTTCAATATTCCCCATTCTTTAATCCATCCCCACCAACCCATCCTTACACCTCATCTAACCACCCCACCCCACCCCTACCCTATATAGAAATATTATAATAGTACTCTTTTCGTATGTTATAGATATAATACTTTTTTTTCAATTCAACAAATGAATATTTTCTTTACGTGATATAAAAAAGTATTTTATTTTTATTTTAACAAAAAAGTACTTTCTTTCCCAGATGTAGAAAGAATTTTCTTGCATTTCAACAATACTATATTGTAAAAAGTATTTTCATTCAATTCAACAAAAAGAGTATTTTTCTTTTCATGATCTAGAAAAAGCATTTTCTTTCAATTCAACAAAAAGAGTTTTATTTTAATAATATACAAAAAGTATTTATGTTCATTTCAAATCAAAATGAGTTTTTTCTTTTCATGATATAGAAAAAGTATTTTTTTTCATTTCAACAAAATGAGTACTTTATTTTTATAATGTTGAAAGAGTATTTTCTTTTTCAACCAAAAAATAGGATTTTGTTTTTGGTTATGGAGCGAAAATTTCAACGTTGTTTTGGTCGAAAAAATAAAACATCACAGTAATTCCTTTGGGTTCGGTTTGAATTTTTAAAAGAATAATTAAATTCTTAAAGAAAATAGAGTCCTTAAAATATTGGGTATTTGGGGGTGGTGGGGGGAGGGGGGAAGGTGAAGAACACATGAAACATGAGAACTGGGGAAGGGAGATGAGGAGAGTTGCGTAAAAATTTATTTTCCTAAAAAATATTATCTTCTCTCTAATCAAACACTAGAAAATAATTTCCGAAAAAAGACTTTTATTCACCAACCAAACAACAAAAATAAGTAATACAATTACTCATTTTTTGTAAAAAAAATATTTTCATTCGTATCAAACACACCTTAAAACTAATTAATTTTAGTTACTTTGCTTTGTACTCATTGGCATATAGTAATAAGGGAAAGAAAAAGAAATTCTAAACGCCCCATCATAAGAAATCGCTTTTAATCAAAAAGAACACTGTGGACTCACAATCACTCTGTTATTGCTTTCTCATTCGTTGCTTAACCCAAACACCAAAAACCACGAATACGACCCCAAAAAATTGGTGAATTTTCTCCAGTGCAAGTACAGAATTCCTTAAACAAGACTAAGATAAGAGCTGGCTCTTTGTCATCAAGGGATAATAGTAGATTGTTGGCTTTAACTAGGTGCATGAGCGTTCATAAAAATTCAAAAAATTAAATCAAACTGAATGGTGAATTTTAATGTGTGTGTATTTTTATACAAAGTTTCAAAATTTTTATGGTGAATGTTAATCGTTTGCACGTTTGGTACAGTTTTTTATCTTTATATTATTGTTTGATTGGTAGTTTTCTTTTGGTAAGTGTAAGAATCCATTTCATGTTTAAAAAGATATATTTTTAATTGAGTCCTCAGATTAATCATCACTATTTGATTTAATTATCAATATATTTTTGACAAGAGGGGTTGCTCTGATGGTAGGCAACCCCCACTTCCAACCGAGAGGTTGTGAGTTCGAGTCTCCCCAAGAGCAAGGTGGAAAGTTCTTGGAGGGAAGGATGTCGGGGGTCTATTTGGAAATAACCTCTCTACCAAAGGGTAGGGGTAAGGTCTGCGTACACACTACCTTCCCCAGACCCCACTAAGTGGGATTATACTGGGTTGTTCATGATATCATTAGTATATTTTAGTAAAAATAGATTTTCCAAAGGGCAATTGATTTGATAGTGTTAGGTTTAAAATGTGATCGCCGAATTATGTGTTTGGTAGTGTATATATTATATTTAAGAAAAACCCGAAAAATAACCAAAAAATCATACAACCGACAAAAACCGGCATAAAACAAATCAAGAAAAACCGACTTAATTAATTTGGTTTGATTCTAATATTTGAAAAGTCGATTTACTAGATTTAATTTCTTTTTAAGGAAAAATCGATCCAAAATCAAACATGAACACCCCTAACTAGGTGAAAGGCGCATAGGAGAGAAGGTTCTACTTCTATAACTGGGATAGTTGGGAAATATAAATCATAAATGGAAAATTTTAAATCATAATTAATCATATAGATTTAGGCATATTAGATATCATAATTCTTCACGGAATCTTTTTTTTAATAAAAAATAGTAAGCTTCATTTCATCAATAGATCAAAATATTACAGAATTGACCAGTAGTTGCTGACTAGCTACTGTTTTCAATCAGTCTATATGAATTCACTCCCATAAGCTATGTACATCAAAATGCATGAAACATATAATTACTTGCACTTCCTTTTCTAAGGGTAGTGATCCAGTCTTCGCAAAACATCC
Organism: Nicotiana benthamiana; assembly: GCA_034376525.1. Taxonomy (NCBI): domain Eukaryota; kingdom Viridiplantae; phylum Streptophyta; class Magnoliopsida; order Solanales; family Solanaceae; genus Nicotiana; species Nicotiana benthamiana. The sequence goes on along the minus strand of CM067324.1, from coordinate 126,711,753 downwards.
TTCTAGTGTTTAAAGGAGGCTCCATGTATATATATGTGAACTGCTATCTCTTTGCATGTATCATTTATAACTATGTTCCCGCCTTGGAACCTAATCTTGTTCCTTTCTCGCCATAGACAGTATACTAACATTCCAAACACACTGGTAGTTATTTCATCATGTCCATTTCTCCTTTTTGCAATGTTGCTAATCCATTCTACTTCGATGTTCCAATCACAAATGGGTCTCTGGTATCCCAGCCATATTAGCAGTCTATTCCATAGCTCCCATGATGTCGGGCAAGTATGAAATAGATGGTCAAAAGATTCATCTACTTTCCTGCAGAATACACATTGTTGAGGAATCTGTATCCCAAGATGCATTAGCCGCTCCACTGTTGCCAGTCTTCTGCGCAAAGCTAGCCAGATGATAAATTTGGATCGTGGGTGTAGTTTTGTCTGCAGTACTATGCTTTTCCTGTGTACTTTGGGGGTTTGAGGGAGTTGGAGTCTGTAAAGTTTGTTGATATTGAACAGTTCTCCCCTCTGTAGTTGGATCAATCGACATTTCAGGTTTCCCTGTATGCTCTGGATATTTATTATTAGTGATCTTGTCTCAAAGATCTTTCTCACAGCCCAGGCAGCTCTTTTAGGAGTAGGTACATCCTCTACAACATTGTTCTTAATGTAATATGTGTGCAACCATTTGATCCATAGGCTGTCCTTCTGCATTGTTACTGCCCACAGATGCTTTGCAACAGCTGCCTTATTCCAGATTGGCAAGTTCAATACATTTAGGCCACCGGCACTATATGGTAGACATATAGTTTCCCATGCGACTAATGCCTTTTTGGACACATTTGCTGCACCAGTCCATAGATAGGATCTGCATATTGCTTCGATCATCTTCATTACCTTTTTAGGTAGAAGGAATATTTGAGACCAGTACGATTGCATTCCAAATAATACTGTCTTGATCAACTGGAGCCTACCTGCATAAGATAGAAGTCTTGATGTCCAGCAGTTGATTTTCTGTGTTATCTTCTCTACTATTGGCCAACACTGTGTAACTGATAATTTTTTGGAGTCCAGAGGAACACCAAGATATTGAAGGGTAGAGACCCTTCAGGAAAGTCCAATTCGTGCAAGATTTCCTCCTTTATCCAGTTTGATACCCCTGCTATATAGACTGCACTTTTGTCTGCATTTGCTTGAAGTCCTGAGGTTTCAGTAAATTTTTGGAGCGTCTGTTTTAAAAGTCTTACAGATTGGGTATCAGCCTTGCAGAATAGTAGTAGATCATCAGCAAAATAGATATGTGACACTCCCAGCTTCTTACATCTAGGACGAAACTTGAAGTCCTTTCTTTCCATCATATGCTTGAGTTCCCTGTGCAGATATTCCATGACAATTACAAAGAGGTATGGGGACATTGGGTCTCCTTGCCTTATACCTCTTTTTCCTTTAAACGGATTTGTCAGCCCTCCATTGAGACTTAACGAATATGTGACAGAAGAGATGCATTCCATTATCCAGTTTGTAAATTTGTAGGGGAAACCCATGTCCAGCAATAGCCTCTCAATAGAACACCATTCCACTGTGTCATAAGCCTTCCTCAGGTCAACTTTTAATACAGACCGAGGGGATACTCCTTTCCTGTTGTACCCTTTAAATAATTCCTGGGTAAATAGTATGTTGTCAGTTATGCTCCTGCCTTCTATAAATGTTGACTGTGAATTACCAATCAAGCCACCTATGACTGTTTTGATTCTTGCTGTGAGTACTTTAGTGATTATTTTATAAAGTGTTGTGCAACAAGCGATGGGTCTATAGTCTTTGACAATAGTAGGATTTCGTATTTTAGGTATCAAGGTTACTGCTGTGCTACTTACTCCTTTATGCAGGTTTCCTGTTGCAAAGAATTCCTTCACTGCTCTATAGACATCATCAGCAACGGTGTCCCAGTGTCGAGTGAAGAATTCGACTGGGAAGCCATCTACTCCTGGTGCTTTGTCATGGGGTATATCATTTATTGCCTGAGAGATTTCCTCCTTTGTAACTGGCCTAATCAGAGACTGCTTCTGCTGTATGTTTAGACATGGTCCCTTATGAATAATGACAGTGTTTGGACATTTACAGAAAGGTTTTTTCCCCCAGAATCTTGCTGAATGTATCTAGGAACTCTTCTTCCACTAGTTTAGGATCAAACAGCCTCTCCCCTGAATCAGTGTATATGGAGCTAATTGTGTTTATGTTTGTCCTCTGCTTCATTTGTGCATGGAAATGTGAGTCTCCACATGTGATCCACTGTGCTCTGGATTTTTGATGCAGAATCTGTTCCTCTATGTTGATCCATTTCTCTACTTCTGTTAAGGTTTTCCTTTCTTGATCTATCAACTGATGGTCCAAGTTGTTTCTTCTCAATTCAAACTGAATGGTTTCTAGTTTATGTCTTGCTGCATTGAGATGGGTTCTATAGGATGCCATATAAATATTCAGTTCTTTCAACTCCCCTTTCAAATCTTTGAGTTTGTTCCATATCGTGTGCATGCTTCCAGTTTCATCATTTCCCCTCTGTTTCCAAACCTTTTCTACTATACCAGTAAAGTCAGCATGCTCCATCACAGGTTTGTACAGTTTAAAAGGTTTAGGATGTAAATTCTTCCTCTAGAACCCAGTTTTGCAATGTATTAGAATAGGAGAATGATCTGATGCCCCCGGATTCAGATAATCAGTTTCAATGTGACTGTAATGCTGCATCCATGTCATATTGCCAAAAGTCCAGTCTATCCTGCTATACACTCTTCTGCTGGGTTGTTGTTTGTTGCACCAGGAGAAGTAGCAGCCCAAACTTTTCAATTGAGTAAGCTGAAGAGTGTTGATTGCTTCCTGAAAACCTTTGAGTTCATTTTGTGTTACTGGTGAGCCAATCCTGTCGTCTGTATGAAGAACATTGTTAAAGTCCACACTGATCAACCAGCTTTGCTGTACAGAAGCACCCAGAAGCATCAGCCTATCCCATAACTGCTTTCTTTTATGAATGTCATTGCTTGCATATACCACTGTAAAAAGAGTTTTAAAGGTGGTTCCTCTTTCTTGAACTTCACAATGAATGAATTGTTCATCAGTCATCAAAATTATCACTTCACTGCTGTGTTTCCACAATAGCCAGATCCTCCCATTTGAATGTTCATTGTAATTACAGCAGCTCCTCCAATCTCCATAGACAGTGTTGAGTATCCTTCTAGCTTTTCCTTCCTTTACTCTAGTTTCTGGACAACCTATGACATCCACCTTATTCTTCCTCAGAAAGATGTTTAACTCTTTCTGTTTATGAGCCTTGTTCAGGCCCCTGATATTCCAGGTGCATAGTATCACTTAGGGGTGAAGCTGGATGGGCCACCGTCCCCAACAGTGTCTTCCATCTGTAAAGGGGAGAATCTGTTGCTTGAGCTCAGGATACAAGTTTCTGTTTGCTGTACATTCTTCCCATTCTGTTTCACATTTTCTACTTCCTTTGTAAAGATAGTTCCTTCTGTTTCCATCTTATCCTCAATCTTGTTTTCCTGTTGAGTTGCCACATTCTTGGTTTTTATTTTTGGAGTTCATCTCTTGGTTACTCTGAAGTTCTGTTTCAACTGTCCTGGTTTAGGCTTGTTCCTGTCTTCCTTTGTGGTTTGTTGCTCTTCCTTATACCAACATTCAGCAGTACTATGCCCAAATCTGATACAGTTTTCACAAAACTTGGTTTTCCATTTCTATTTATTGGACTATTATTCCTCTTTTGGTTTGAAGCTCTAAGCTATCTGGCAAAGGCTTGGATATGTCTGTTTCAATTAATACTCTGGCATAGGACACTTTCTCTAAATCGGCTGTGAATTTATCAGTGTACATAGGCTTTCCAGCAACACTAGCCAATTTACTTAATGCTTCAGTTGACCAGAAGCCCAATGGTAAGTCAGGGAAATTGATTCACAGTGGAATCACACTTATATTAGCCGGATCAAATTCGAAATCCATTTTCCATTGCTGCAGTACCAGTGGCTTGTTATGGAAGGTGTAAGGTCCTGCTTGTAATAAACGATCCTTATCCTTTGCATTCTCAAATCTGAATAGATAGTACCCATCATCAATTTGCACTACAAATCTCCCATCCCTTAGAGCATGAGGGATGTAGCTTAGGGCTTTGCCTTTTTGAGGGCTTCTATTGAAAGCCTTTTTCTTTTCAACCTCCCCTGTGTCTGCTACATCTTGTTTGCTTCGTTCTTGTTCTGCATGCGCCGAGAATTGCAATCGCCGGGGAACTTGTGACAGTGTTCCCTTCTCTTGAGCTAATTCCTTACCCTCTTCAATTTCCTCCCTAATAGGTTGAAATTGCTTAGGCATAAAGCTTCCAAGAGTTAACGGATTCAATCGTTGCTGGATTCCCGACTCTGGTGTCACTATCGCACCATTTTGCACAGCATCCTCTTCTGGGTTGTGGTATACGGTAGGTGCAGATCCCATTCCCGTTAACCAGTGATTTGGATGGTTTGTTGCTGGTGTGACTTCCAAAGCTTCATCTCCTCTAGATTCTGGTTCCGATTGCTGCTTCTTCCTCTTCTTAGCCATGACAGAAGCATAGGTTTGCACCCTGCTAAACGTGCGCCCGCTATGCTAAAGAGAGAAAATTCAGCTCATTAATACAAGTGTCTTAACCACCATCTTCACGAAATCTTGGGTGCGGCAAATTATCAAATTGTGGCAACCACACGAAAGTTGCTGGAAAGTCTCAAATAAATTTCACTTTCTTACAAGTTACAACCTAATGACTAGACCTTCACAATTTTTTTATGACCAAAGCAGATATATTTGAAGAAACTTGAGCTGAAATTTCAAGTTCAGAGGATGTACAAATTGATGTTAATCGTCAACAATATACGACGTTCATATGTCACTGAGATTCTACTAATATTTGCCCCTTGACTTTCGCCTCTTTCTCAACTAACCCCTTTCTTTTTATCACTCAAATGTTTCAAAGCATTAAGAATATTGCATTGTATACTTTTACACGCTATCTTTGAGATAAGATTTCAGAGATTACATATATAATTCAAATTCTAATGCGTACTTTAAGAGATATATATATATATATATAAAATTGAACACTCACTTTCGTCTTACAAGAAATCCGGAGAGATTCGACGAAGAAGCATCAGTTTTTTTTTCTTTCTAAAATTAATATTGGTCTTCCATTATTTAAAATGAAAGCTAGTGGGTTGAGATAACTTCTTTGGGGGATTTAGTAGGCGTTTGGACAAATGAATTATAAAATTTTAAAATATGACAAATAAAATATAAGTGAAAATAGTATTTGAAATTTAATGCACATTTAGATATAGAATTTGATGGAAGCTTTCTCCAAAAAAATCACTTTTTTCAAAATTAGTGTTTAGTTATAAAATTTTCAATTTTCACTTGAAAATGCATTTTGAAAAATTGAAAAGCTGCAAAAAGTTATTTTTCAAATTTTTCACTCAAAACACTTATAAAACTTCAAAAACAACCCAAACTGAAATTTATGTCCAAACACAAGTCTAAATTTCAAATACTGTTAAGAATAGAATTCTATTTGGAGTGAATGTCTATCGTGTAGAGAGTTTTACTTTGAGGCTAAGTCATTTTTCCTCCTATAATTAGAGGGGTCTTACCCCATTGTAAATCACCCCAAAATTCAATAAGAATTTTCTCTCTCTCTCTCTTTCTCTGCAATATTGCTCTTGCTCTTTTATTTTTTTATAACACGTTGTCAGCACGAGACTCTAACCAATTGGATAGAAGCTTTGGGATTGAGCAGAATGATTATAAGTTGTTCCATGAACTTCCTTCATGATTAAATTCTGGGTTTAAGGTAAGTAATTTACTTTTCTCTTTCAAATTCTTGAAATTGTACGATTTGATTTCATATACAAATAAAGACAACAAAGTTTGATTATAACTCTAATGGAGTTTGTAAAAAATTATAACCACGTGAAGTGGTAAAATTTCTATGCATTACTATGATTAAATTCATGTATGATTGTGGGCAAAGAATTGAAAACCCGTCAAATTGAATTTGCTCTATTCTCATTCCCTTAAGAGAATGTGATCACAGTATGTGATAAGTCTGAAAGAAGATAAAATTATTACCGCGAAGGTATCAATGGATGTGGACTTGGCAATAGACGAAATTATAATCGACATCATTGTGATAATGAGAATAATAAGGATTCTCAAAATAATCATTCACTTTGCGAAAGTAATATCTCTTATCGATTTGGCATGAGATTTTATATAGCACATACAGAGGATTATGGTCCATTCATGGTGTGAGTGTCACAACATCTAATTTATGAATACATATTCATTCTTGGAAGAATATGAATGTGCTAGTGGTAGTGAATATACCACACTCACCTCTAGAAGGAGGTTTGAGATGAAATAAGAAACTAATATCATTATTATAACATGAATGGTCATTGATCACGTACTTATTGTACGCCAAAATATTTTGGCAATGTGATTATTAAAGGACAAAGCAAGAAACATATCTTGCATATAATTTTGACCTTGGGCATAATGGTATAACTTTCTCTTTGAAAAAGATATTCACCATATGGATATTGATGAATATGTGGTAGTACCAAATTAATTGAGAACTCTGCAAGAGCCAATAATACTATTTTGGAGAAACACAATTGATTACCAATAAGGTATTGTGTTGTAGCAAGTCTCAAAGAAACTTATTCAGTTTTTAAAGTATTCGCGAAAGCGGTTGATTATATTGAGACAATAAATAAGGAAAGATTTGATATATTCTATTACTACAACTTGTAGCGAGATAATATGTATGTGAAAAGCTACCAGCTTTATTCTCCAGTTTGTATTACACAAACAAAAGAATGCCACAATAAAGTGGATATTTATTGATATAAAAACCCATATCATATTAAACATGAAGTTTATTGATAATTACACATGTCATGGTATAAACATGAAATTATCAATATTGATAATTTATTCAGTTGACACAATCAGTTTAGCCATATCAATTTAAATATGATATGCAAAAATAATAGAGAATTCACATGGGTAAATATTAAAGAACTAGAAAGTTCTTTACGAATTCTCTTATATTGCTTGTTCTTATTAATTAATTGACCAACTAAAATTGGGATTGAATCCCATAAATGCTGGAAATATCAAAGGTGAATATGGGCTCATTACTCTGCCATGTATACCACATAAGATGCATCTATGAGATGGTTACATGTGCCATTATTATTAACCCGTAACATGGTGTTTTGCGAGGTAACTTGCTCAATAATTCAATTTAGAACACAATTTCCAGATCTTCTATTCAAGAAGTTCATGTTGATAAGTTGGTTTACATCATAGTTGGTTTAACAAAATAATTTATTAAGTGACTCCACTCAATAGCTAAACTGTTTCTTATGAGAACAAAGTTATATATATCAGTTTGATATAGGTTATATACGAGAGTATATTATATTCTCCCCTCACAAGTGGTTCAGGGTCAAGAACTAAATAATTCCATCTCAATATTATTGATGTGCGGTATATATTTTGATTAACACCACAAAACACAAAAATGGGTTCTCAAAGTTGAGAAAATAGGTTAGTTTTCTAACATGAGGGGGAGACATGATAAACAGTTGAGAAAACGTTACGTGGAATGAATTGTTATTTGTATATCTAGATCCCCGATTACGATAATGTGAACTTTAAGTTCATAAAAAGATAATTAATTTGAAACATATTGCAAAGCATGCCATACGCATTTGCTGACCCAAAGAAAGTAACTGTATTCTCATTGCAGATGCTCATATTAAGTCCTACAAGAACAAAATCTATGGTGCGCTTAAAGCGTATAGACAAATCAGTTTCAAATAGAACTTCTTCATAAAGAAGATGAGCAAATGATCAAAGTAATCATAATAAATGAGGCAAGTGATCTAAAAGGTCACGTGACATAACACTTCATAAAAACTCATGAGAGATTCATGTACCTGAATATATGAATGAAAAGATCTATATATTATGTCTTTATGAAAATTTATTGGACCTGAAATAACATGTTTGTCGACGACATCTATCATAACGCTAAGTTTAGATGAGGATCTTAAGTCTATCAAATATAGACACAAAAGTATTGGCCAAATGGAAGAGATAAAATTCAAGTAGAATTGATTCCATATGAAAGACATGTAGTTTTGGACATGTAGTTCAAATACTTAAAAGTATAAAGTCAATGGTATGTGCAATCATTTTTCGATATCTTACTTGTCTAGCATGACATAAAAACTTGATATGCATTTAAAGTCTATTATATGACTTATATTACTTAACTTATATGACAATCCATGAAGGATTTAAATTGCTTGAAGCATCTACAATTCTTGATCTTGAGGTACCACTTCCTCAGTGCAATTTATGCAGAAATGTATCTTGCTATAACTATAAGAATGATAATGTGATAGCGAGGATATCTTTATGGAGATATTGAAGATCCGTTCCACGATATTTGTGAAGACATTATATATCTATCACGAGTTATGATTTCAATGTGTAAATATTCATTATAGTTAATATGGTTGATGTATTTATCAAATCTCTACCAATGATCTCTTGAAGATGGTGCACAAGATTGGAATGCGAATGCTCAAGGATGTGAATTGATGCTCTCTTCAGGGGGAGTTAATGCGCGTCGCACTCTTTTTCCCTTACAAGGTTTTGTCTCACTGGGTTTTCCTTGCAAGATTTTTAACGAGGCAACCAATAGGCGCATTTCTAAATATGTGTACTCTTTTTCCTTTTCTAGAATTTTTTCCCACTGGGTTTTATTTTAGTTAAGGTTTTAACGAGGCACATTATTTATTGGATAGACATTCAAGGTGGAGTGTTAAGAATAGAATTCTATTTGGATTGAATGTCTATCTTGTAGAGAGTTTTACTTTGAGGCTAAGTCATTTTTCCTCCTATAAATAGAGGGGTCTTACCCCATTGTAAAATTACCCCAAAATTCAATAAGAATTTTCTCTCTCTCTCTCTTTCTCTGCAATATTGCTCTTGTTCTTTTATTGTTTTATATCAAAAGGCCATTTTCACCTAAATTTTTTTTTACAATTTTTATGTCCAAACACTTACTTAGAGTTGTGTTTCTACATAATTATATTTTTGGATTGTTTTTAAAGTTTTGTGAGTAATTTGAGTTGCAATTTTGAGAAATAGCTTTTTAGAGTGTTTTAAATTTTTAAAAGTTTTCAAAATGTATCTGCAAGTAAAAATAAAAACTTTATCAACAGATGCTTATTTTGAAAAACAAAGTAAAATATTTTTGAAAGAATTTCTTATGTCCAGACGGGCTCTTAATCCACCTGGATGATTTCTTATGTTTTTTAAATTTTTGTCATGATTAAACGGTGCCTGTAATATCAATTTCTGGCTAGGATATACATACAATCCATTTAATATTTCTCGATATAATATTGATCCAAGGTAAGAAAAATATAAAAGATAATATGTACTTATGAAGTAAATATAAAAATACGGTAAAGGGTCAGAACTGCCCCTAACATATTGACGCCAGTTTAAAAATACCCTCCGTTAACCTATTTTGAAAAAAATGCCCCTACCGTTAAAATTCTGGCATATTTGTTCCCCTAACGTATTGACTCCGGTTTAATAATGCCCCTACCGTTAACCTATTTTGAAAAAAATGCCCATATCGTTTTAAATATAAGTACAGTCAAATGTTAGACTTAGGGGCAAAAATATGCCACATTTTTAACGGTAGGGGCATTTTCTTCAAAATAGGTTAACGGAGGGTATTTTTAACCTGGAGTCAATACATTAGGGACAGTTTTGACCCTTTTCCCATAAAAATATTAATTTATAGATTAAAAAAGAGGCAACAGAATAAAATTAAAATAATTGAACTTGATTGTTGACTTTGATAACTTTAATTATATTAAAACAAAGTTTTACCAAGTCAATTTGCTAGCTGCAAATGCTTGAAATAGTAAAATAGAATACATAACTAAAAATGAGCAACGCACTATAGGTCTTGTATTTTACCGAATAATTGCATACTTGGACAAAGGGAGTGTTTAAAGTTTAAACTAAAAATGGATAACAACTGAATTTATACTGTGATTTTAAGAACACGTGATTTATTTAGCATAAATCGAAAGAAAATATAAATTGATATTGAAATTTATTGCACATATAAATAAAGAAAACCAAATAAAATGTATAGTTTGGTCCTTGAGTTAGAATGCCCTTGAAATAAATGAATATTTCACTGAAAAATATGAACAAAGTAACAGAAATATTGAGAGCTTATGAGAAAGAGAATATATTGCTTATGTAACGTGAATCTCCCCCCCTCCCTCTCACACACACACCCACAAAAATGATCAAACCCCATTTATATAGTAGGAGAGTCCGACCCTTCATACAATTTTAAATATGGTAAGAAATATCATGATTAGCTGATTAATCGGCCTCTTCTTGATACGCACCGAGATTCCCACTGTGATCCACGTCCGATTGCGTATATCTTGGCTTTCCATTATTTGGCTCGGCAGGCTTCCCTCGATCTTGCTCGATCTCTATCTTGCTCGGTCTCGATCTTTGCTGTTCTCAATCTCGATCAGTCCCAGAGTCATGAGCTTGGTCATTTAACTTCGTATCCCGGTCCGGTATGACATCGGGTCGACCCTGGCGTTTCACGTCCCATTAATCACAAAAGGGGACAAGCCCGATTTTGACCGTCTTCAGATAATGCCTTTATTTTTTGCAGAGTGATGACAAGAAACGATTCGAGCCTTTGATCTTTATCATGATGTAATAAAGAGAGGTAGTCAAATTGTCTTGTCGATATAGTTTCCCAGGCATTTAATACGTGCTATTCGACAGTCGCCCACTACCGGTTTTGAACTGTCATCCTAAATCTATAAATGTATCTTTATTCATTATTCATTTTTCGAAGTTTACTTTCAAATCTTCTTCACTCTAATCTCCAAAATCCTCCGCTTTCCTCATAGCTTTGTATTTTTAGATCTCTGAGTTTCTATAGTTGTTTCATCACAAAATATCAATCGCTTCTCCTTAGTTTCATTCTTCTTCATACATCAAAATGGCTAAGACTTCAAATACCGTTCCACAAAAAGAGACTACTTCATTTTCACGGTCCGCCGATGAAGAAACGGCAGCAGAGTCACACCCTGAAGAGTTTTTCCGAGAGGGTATGTCCACGACTCTAATTTGAAGGTTGAAAAGTACTCTTCAGTACCGGGCCGATGCAAGCCGGTATCGAGGTATATATGCTCGATAATCGAAAAACTCCTCTCTCTGGGTAAGAAAGATTGCAACCGGGGTAAGAGAACAAGTGGTGGTGCCTGCTCCAGAAGAATCAATCACCATCCACATAGAAGGGTTCTTATGTGTTTACATTTACCACTTCACATTGAGTCCATTGGATCGAATTATCATAGATTTCTGCAATAAGTACAAGGTAACCCTCAGTTAAATTCATCCCTCATTCGGGAGGATAATGATACTACTTCGTTTCTTCTCAAGGAAAGTTGGCTTCCTTTTACTCTCGACCACCTCATATGTCTATATGTCCACCGACTTTATCGAGGAGGACTATTAAAGTTTCAACATTGGGCTACCAGGGCACCTTTCTCGAGCATAGATGAGGACAAAGACCGGGGTCGGATGGGCAGATTTGTTCGAGTAAAGACCTCGAACTTGATCCCGACTGAGAGCATGCCATTTCCTGAGAAATGGAATATGAAACATAAGTATAATTCCATCCTTAATTTTTGTTTATTATTGTCATTTCTTCACCCTTTATTATCAGTATTCTACTTGATGCAGCCGTTGTATGGATGTCGGGTGTGATTTCTTAACTCGAGGATTGAGTCGGGAGCCTAATATCGCAGTCGGCACATGCTGAGCGTGCATGGTATGATTTGGTGAAGGGTCGATGGGAGGCTAGTAGTCATGGTAAATATTTCTTCCTGACTCATTGATTTGACCATTGTTATTTTTCTGAACTTAATCATTTTCCTTCTTTTTGTAGCTCTCGAGAAGGAAATGATGATGAGACCCCCGTCTAGTGATGAAGAAATCCTTCCCCCACCATCTGTATCGAAGCCACTGAAGGAAAGATGAGGAGAAGGGCTTCGACTTCCATAAACTCTAAGGGGCAGAAACCCAAAAAGAAAGCCGCCCGTAAACCCAAGAGGAAGGTCATCCCTCTAACACTGGAGTCAGTTTGACGGGGATGAGGCCGAAGCAGTAGAAGAAAATCTAGGTTGGTGGCCCATGTGCGATTTGGCATCGAGATCAAGGAACTACTTAATCGGCGGGAGCTTAAATTGCTCCGCCTAAACTTAGAAAGGTTGAGGAATATGCTTCGACCGAAGTCCTCGAGCTAGAAATAGCTTAAGACGCTTAGCCTCAACGTGAGAAGACTATCGAGGAGGTGATTGATGCATGTGCAGAAACCATGCTCAAGGCTCCCCGAGATGAACGAGGTTCCCCAGAAGAATTACATGGGGTTATAGAAATCACATATTCCCCCTTGCTTTCTTCATTCACAAAGTCGATGATTAAGGATGCTAAGGGAGCGGATATTTGCCATGATGAAGGGGTCCATAGTTCAAAAGACCCTTTACGTGGCTATTTCGTCAGAGTGGAAGACGTCATCAGTCTGGGTGACTTGGATATACCAATGAAGAGCTCGAGCAAGACTTCCAGAAGCCTTAAACTAACTACTTAGTTTCCAACTCCAAGGGTTGATCCCGGGCATAGGCGATCAATTGTCATTTTGGTCCTGGAGGATTCTCAAGTCCTTTTTGCTCCTTAGGGGTGGCTAGATACCTTCGATGTTTTGTAACCAAACAGGACCAGGCTAAGATGGACTATGTGGAGATGCCCTGCCTATTTAATGAAGCTCAATAGGCCTTGAATATGGTACCTTTATACCTTTGAAACTTTCAAGTTATGTAGTTATGTTTTTTTAATATAATTTCCTTTTCTATTTTTTGCAAGATTCGATGCTTCATCAGGAGTCTTTTTTCGAATCCCGAGAAGAGCTAAGCCGGTATAAGGCCGAGATCCAAGTCGAAGTGGCCAAATCGGAGTCAAATCGGCCAAGGCCAATGCTAATGCAGTGGTGGCTATATATCGGGCTGACGCCGAAGCTGCTTAGGTTCGAGCAAAGGAGGTTTTCGAGGTTGCTCAAATTCGAACAAGGAGGATTACCGAGCATTCCAAGTGTCAATCTAAAAAAGTGACCCTTGAGAAAATCCGTGCTCGAGGCTTAGATCTTTCAACCAAGATCGAGATTGCTAAGAATCTTGAAGCTAAGGATGATAAATTAACGTATTGCTATGATGACTACAAATTCGAAAGCTTGAGCGAATCCGAAAAAGCAGAAGTCCCCGATGGTAGAGACGCCACTACTAGAGATGACCAAGCCACTTAGGCTTTTAGTTAGTTTTTGTATTCCTGTTAGGGTTGCTTTGGCCTTTTGTAAAGAACTTCCATCAGTCTGTGTTTCCCTTATAAAAGGTTTTGATGAATATATAAAACTTTTTCTCTTCCAAGGCTTCTAAATCTGTTACCTTTTTGTACGGGTCAAAGCGCCTTAGCATAAAATTATGAAGTTGTTTTTGAAGGTCTAAGGTTTGAGATGGTAAGGAACGATAATAAGTACTACCCTCGACTGTTTTTGATCGATGGAACCCAAACTATCTTTTGAACTTAGGTTAGAGTAGCTCTTAGACGTAGTAGCCAAGTGAGGATTTTCTCGAACTCGAAGATAAAGGTAGCTCTTAGGATTTATGATCGAGTGAGGACTTGCTCGACTCGAGATAAGGAAACCCTTGGGCTTGATTAATAGCCCCCGAGTGAGAATTTGCTCGAATTTGGGTTAAGGTAGCCATTGGTCTTTGTCGTCGATTAAGGATTTCCTTGAACTCGAAGTAAAAATAGCCCTTAGGCTTTATGATCGAGTGAGGATTTGTTCGAATTCGAGATAAGGTAGCCCTTGGGCTTTATAGTCGAGCGAGGACTTGCTCGAACTCGAAGTAATATTAGCTCTTAGGCTTTATAGTCGAGTGAGAACGTGCTCAAACTCGAGATAAGGTGGCCCTTGGGCTCGATACATACTCCCCAAGTGAGAATTTGCTCGAACTCAGGATATAATAGCCCTTGAGCTTTATAGTCAAGTGAGGACTTGCTCAAACTCAAGATAAGGTGTCAATTGGGTTCGATAAAAAGTCCTCTAGGGAGAATTTACTCAAACTCGGGTTAAGGTAGCCCTTGGGCTTGTAGTCGAGTGAGAATGATTTCTCAAACATGAAGTAAAAGTAGCCCTTAGGCCTTTGTATTATTGCTTTATTTTGTGTCTTTTGTGAGGCCATTTTGTTACTTGGTTTCATACGTCTCCGAACAGTATTAAATTGGTCGTAACCTTTTTGTTCGGACGTATCTTAGTGAGCTTGCTTCCCCGAGTTATCCGGGCATGCTTAAGATAACAATCCCCGAGTGGTAATTGCCATAACTTTTAAAATTCGAGGATTGCCTAAAAGGTCTTATGCCCTCGACGCTAATAGTTTAATATGTTCGAGTTTTATTTTTTCAGACGGTAGTCCCGAGTATGGGGGTGTATATCCGAACTCTGATTATGATCGGCCCTTAAGCTCGTTCCCATAACAAATTGAAAATATGGAGTTTTAAAGTAGAAAAAACTTTTTCTAAGACATGAGATAATTGCAAGGAAAAATACTTCTCTTTATTTTTGTCAGAAATGACTACACATTCATACATGTTTTGAGCCAGGGCTCGAACAACCTATGTGGGAACGGTTTGTTCGAACGTTTGGCTCTATCGAGACCCCGTCATTATGAAGTAATTTACACGCACCAGAGTTGACATCCAAAGGCAATGCCCCCCCCCCCCCAGTATTCGAGGTTTATTGTAGATAACCTTGGATACTATATGTCTTCGACATTGATACATGGTCGTCATTCGATTCTAAGTTAGGACGATCCACTATTTCCTCATTAAAAACCTTGCTGAAAAACCCAAGTAGGAGAAAAAAAGGTTCAAGGGGAAAAGAGTGTAACACATGCTTTAAGACCTAATGCTTCGTGTTATTCCTTGTCAATAAACGGCAAGTGTTAGTCAACAAATAGAAAGAATTGAAATGGGGTCGTACCTTCATTTTGATTTCGTATGTTTAATGTGACCTTCCTCAATACCAAGTCCTCGTGAACATTAACCTCGACCATTTCTCATCTCATTCCATGTAGAATTTTGCCAAAGATCCGTTATCTCTACTGTCCCATTATACGATTGATATTGATCTCTTTTTTACCTTGTTTCTTGGTCGATATCTCTCTTGATTCTATCCATGGGCATGTTAGGATAGAAGGAACCAGAAGAATCCCCTAGTTGATTATCCTCGACCCTAATCTTTGATTGATACCGATTGTGTACATCGGTCCAAGTGACATCTGGGTAAATGATCAAATTTTGCTTCAACTGCCACGAATTTACTGAATTTCAAACATTAAGACCTTAAGTGAAAGCTTGAATAGCCCAATCGTCGGTGACCGATGGCAGATCAATTCATTCCATTTGGAATCGAGATACAAATTCCCTGAGCATCTCATTGGCCTTCTATTTTACCTTGGAAAGGTTCAACTTTCTTGTTGCGACCTTAATGGCCCTGGTGTGTGACTTTACAAAGGAATCTGCAAGCATAGCAAACGATTCAATAGAATTAAGCGGTATAAATTATGATACCGTATCATAGCATCATTTGACAAAGTCTCCCCGAATTATTTCAACAAGACGGATTCGATCTTATCATCTTCCAAGTCATTTGCTTTGATAGAACTCATGTAAGAAGTTATGTGTTCATTTTGGATCAACCGTACCATTATATTTAGGAATCTCAGACATAAGGAACTTCTTGGGGGTCGGCTTCGGAGCTGAACTCGTACGAAAAAGTTTTTGTACAAATTTTTTGGAATCTAGACCTTTCAGTATTAGTGGAGCCCCCGGGATCTCATTGACCCTGGAATTATAGGTTTCTACCTTCTTGCCATTTTTCTCGATCTTTTTTCCCTGTCTCGATTCGCTTTGTTAGTTCTTTGAGTATCTTAATGATAGAAGGGTTGGTCTCTGATTTCTCATTCGACCTCTTCGAAGACAATTCAACCATGTGTATTATTTCCTGGGATGGATCGAGTTCGAACCTGCTCGATTTGTGATTCTAATTTTGAAGTTGATCTAGTGCTGCATGTTAGGCTTTTGCAACGTTTCGAAGATTACCCGCAGGCTGACCTCGCCATCTTCACCGCCATGTGCATTCTGAGTAGCTGATCAGGTAGCACCACAAAATCTACTTTCAGGATGAACGACCAAACTTCTATTGATGGCCACATATGAACTGGCGTCAATTGAATCTACAACCGGAATTCCTTCGAGGCTAACAGGGGGTACGACATTTCCTGGTGCAATGCTCTCATTCACACTGTGGTGGCTGAGATCATTGTCAATTTCTTGAGGTGATGATAGAGTTTGATATTTTCTAATCATGTAATCAAAGACACTTAAATAACAAACGTAAAATAGTGTGTGTTACAAAAAATTTTACTTGGCAATCACTATTATCCTTAGCCCCACAGTGGGCGCCAAATTGTTTACCCTATAAATAGATAACAATTGAATTTGTACTGTGATTTTAAAGACACGTGATTTACTTAGCACAAACTGAGAGAGAACATAAATTGATATTGAAATTAACTAAAAATATAAATAACGCAAACCAAATAAAATGCATAGATTTGGTCCTTAAGCTAGGTCGCCTTACAATCAAATGAATATTTCGCCGAAAAATATGAACAAAGTAACATAAATATTGAGAGACATAATACATTGCTTTTGTAACGTGAACCCCCTACAATTGATCAGACCCCCTTTATATAGTAGGGGAGAAACCCTTAATACAATCTTAAATATGGTAAGAAATTCCATGATTAGCTGGTTAATCGGCCTCTTTTTGATACGTGTCGAGATTCCTGACGTGATCCATGCTCGATCGCAGATATCTTAACTTTCTATTATTTGGCTCGTCAGGATTCCCTCAATCTTGCTCAATCTCTATCTCGCTCGGTCTCAATCTCGATCGGTCCTTGAGTAACGAGCTTGGCCATTTAACTACGTGTCCCGGTTCGGTATGACATGGGGTCGACCCTAGCCTGTCACGCCCCGATCTTGATTAATCACAAAAATGAGCAAGCCCAATTTTAACCGTATATAGGGAGAAAAAAAAGGTATCGGTTTCCTATTAGAAGTGAAAATGAGAAGCAAAATCTGGGTAATTCCCTTAAATGTAAATGACCCGGAATAATTTGTATTTAGAGGAAGGTAAAGATCTAAATGAGTTATTGTCATTACCTAATTTTAAAAAAATATTAAGCGCTTATTTCAAACGTTTACTTTCTTTTATATATAATTTTTTTAAAGTTCTTATATCATGCTAGTATTTATTATTTCTTAAGAAAAATACCATATAAATATACTATTATTAGAAAATGAGGCCCCTCAAAAGTTGGGGCTTAAACAAAGGCCTTAGTGGCCTCCCCTCTGGCCGGTCATGTGCTTATTTAAAAGGGATTGTTTCTTACTTATACCATATATGAAATTTTATTACTAAAAATGTGCATAATTCCTAAATTACCCGTTTAATCCATATTATTTTTACTGTTTTTGTACCAATCATTAAAAGATAATTAATAGCAGTTGTATCTTCTTATTTTGCGAGCTAAATTTTAGGAGCAGAATATTCTGAACAGAATTTGCGTGAATAAGATCATATCATATCACGGAAATCGCTCATCTTCATTTTATAAACAAATTCTGTTCGTCGAAATCAAAATATCAGTTCGTCGCTACAAATCAAACTATCAGTTCATCAAAATTAGAAGCTCAAGTTCAAATTATAGAAATCAGTTCTGCAAATCTCAGTTTGTCGAATTATTTCCTCAATCCATAATCAAAAAGTTCAAGTCAAATTGCAACGACACGCAATCATATCCAAAATGGCAATCATGCTACAATTGAATGGGAATTGGGATAACTATGGAATATTTAGAGATCTTGAAGTTGATGTCATCGTGGTAAATGAGAATGCAAGCTACAGTGTTTTGATTTCTACAATGGCAGACAAACGATCGATTGATACTTCAGAAATAATTGTAGAAATCAAATACATAGTGAACGACAATTGTCCCCCAATGGAGATTAGGAATGATATAGGGGTTCGTGTGTATATGGAGACCAAAAAGGAGAATAGAAACTTAGGTTCATATCCGTTATGTATAAGTGTACGAGATTTCAAGATAAAATTGGCAATCAATAACGATAACACAAGTGTAGGTTTGTATAGTTCGAAATTGTATAAAATTATGGTTTTATGGTATTATCTACAAAATTAATATATTTACATATAATTAAACTACAAATAATCTTAGTGAAAGAATAAAACAATATTATTTTCAAAATTATCTACAAAGTTACTACATTTATACGACAAAATAAACTACAATCTATGACTAGAAATAGTTGATTTCAAAATGTTATCTTCAAATAATCCTAAAATTTATGTTTAGAATAAAATGTAGCCAAATAAAATACAAATTAGTTTAATTATGTACGAAGAAGTATTATTTTCAAAATTTTCTACAATTGCAATAGTTATAGTACAATTTAACTACAATGTCTGACATCCTAAAATAGATGACTATAAAATTTTCACTATATCTACAAATTATCTACAAATATTCTATAAAATTATAGTGACACTATTTATCTTTACTTTGATGCAGGTTCGTCTGGATCCCTAAAGTTACTTGATATGCCATCCGCTCCAGCTATAGAGGAATATCAAAGTGAAATAATAACAGAATCTACGCAAACTGCTATAGAAGAAGGACAAGTGTATCAGGACAAGCAAATTGTAATTGCTGCAATGAAGTACTTTTCTGTGATGCACAAGTTTCAGTTCTGAGTTAAAAGATCTAGTCATAGAAGCTATGGAGATATTTGTGGAGAAAAGATCATTAAAAATAGTGTTGTACTCAAGATGTGTGTTTTTTAAACATTATAGATAATTTTTTGTTACATTTTAGTTATATTGTAGTTTATATTACTGTATGTTAATACAGTCCTTTTGTTGCAACTCTATTTATAATTTGCATTAATATTGTATTTTGTTTGTAGCTACAGGCTTGTATGCATTGGTGAAAACTTTAAATGGCACTTCAAGGAAACGTCAATTAATGATTCTTCAATGTTCAAGATAAGGAGTTTCAACCAAAAACACACATGCTCAAACACACATGCTCCTTAATGGGCAAAACATTCATACAACGCAAACACACTGCAGTTGTAGTTGGTCGTATGGTCATTCCAAAGTATTATGATCCTAAGACTGTTTACACACCAAAGGACATACAAATTGACATGTTATCTGAATACGGAGTGAACCTAAGTTACATGCAAGCATGGAGAGCAAAGGAAAAGGCTTTACAGTTTTTGAGAGGGAATCCGGCTGACTCCTATAGAAAATTACCCAAATATTTTTATATTATTGAGGAGAATTATCCTGGTTTGGTTGTTAAATTGAAGAAGACAGCAGATGAATGCTTCTTATACGTATTTGTTGCTCTTTGTACATTAATAAGTGGTTGGCAACTTTGTAGGCCAGTGAGTGGTTGATGGGACATTCTTAAAGTCAATCTACAAGGGGATTATGCTGATAGCAACCACCATGGATGCAGCAGGTAAAAAGTGTAAAAGTTTTGTAGTTATTTTGTAGGCAGTCTATAAAATGTAGATAAATTGTAGTAATTTTGTAGTTATTTTATAGCTATTACATGAAATGTTGATAAATTGTCTATATTATGAAGATATATTGTACTTGTTATTTATTTATATTTTTATATACATTTTCAAAGATACCAATTAATATTTTATGAATTAATAATGTAGGTACAATATTTCCCTTGGCATATGCTGTGGTTGATTATGAAAACGACACATCTTCGAAGCGGTTCTTTGAGTAATTCAAGCAGGCATATTGTGAAAGACCTTCAATGTGTGTTGTTTCAGATAGGAGTGAGAGTATACTGAAGGCAACATCAATTGTCTATCCGGGAGTGCCACACTACTCTTGCATGTGGCATATTTGGACAAATATAAGAGCAAAGTTCAAGAAGAGTCATCTACAATTAAATGAATTGTACTTTGCTACAGCAGGGTCATACACTATGGATGAATTTAATGAAAGGATGTCGATGATTGAAGAGATAGACCCTCGTGTTAAATCATACCTCTATGATATTCGCTATCATAGATTGTCAAGAATACATGCAACAGTGAATAGAACTTGGACTATGACATCAGATATTGCAGAGTCATTGAATGATGTAACAAATTATGCAAGAGAGCTGCCAATATTTGACATATTAGAGTATATGAGGACACTTCTTGAACGTTGGGCAAACGAGAAGTTGTTGAAGGCAAAGGGTAGTTTCACATACCTTGGGTACAAATTACACAAAGAATTGAAAAAAAATAGTACATCATCTCAGAAACTTAGGGTAAGATCTCTTTATTTGTGCAGAATAATAATGTTTTAATATACACTATTTTCAGATTGTATATAAATTGTAGTCAAATTGTAGATAATTGTAGGTTGTAGATAAGGTGTAGAATATTTGTAGATGAATTGTAGATAAGTTGGAGATAATATATTTTTATGGTTGAGATAATATTTTTTCTGTTTGTTCTACAATTGTAGGTGAGGGCTTCAACGGATCATATACATACTGCGTTAGATGGTGTGAAGCAATACATTGCATGTCTAGAAAATAAGAAATGTAGTTGTGGCCAATTCCAACTTGAAGAACTTTCATGTGCATATGTTTTGGCAGCATTAAGGCATAGGAATAAAATATACGAAAACTATTGCGCTCCGTATTACACAGGGGAGAGCCTTTGGCGTACGTATGAAATACC